>CM053270.1:24108838-25308838 GCA_028583415.1 Protea cynaroides
TCTGGTTCAACAGCCTGCCGGCCAACTCTATTCAGTCCTTCGATCAACTAAGAGACCGTTTCTTTCAGCATTTTCAGTATCAAGCGGCTCCCAAGAAAACTTCCCAGATTCTCATCACCATCAAGCAGAAACTGGAAGAAACCCTAAGAGCATACCTTTCAAGGTTTAACCGAGAGGCTTTTGAAGTTAATTTACAAGAAGCCACCATTGACCTATGCCGAGCTGATGACAAGGGCCGAGAAGTACGCTGCGATGAATGAGGCGCTCCTCATCACGCACTCCAAATCTGGAGAAAAGAGAAGGAGCGACACTCAAGTCGCCAATCAAACCTCCAACGAGGTCACCAAGAAGCAAAAGACCGGAAAAGATGGAGTCCCTGGCAAGCAAGTTGCCAGGGTGGACTTTGATTGGGATCGTTTCACCAGGGTCATCGTCTCCATGTCCAAAGTACTGTCCCCATGTCCAAAGTACTGCAAAATCTCAGGGGGATACAGTATGAATTGGCAAAACTGCCTCCAATGAAGCCAGATCCAAGAAATATTGCAGGTATCACCGTGAAAACGGGCACGACACAGATAAATGTCACGCCCTTCGCTATGCAATTGAGGATCTGATCAAGCGCGGCCATATCAACGAGTACGTGGATAAACCGCTTGAAGCAGACGATAGGCAGAAGGGAAAGCAACCTGCCAACAGAAAAAATGATGTCAAGCTGCGACAACCCCGTAGAAACCACAACGATCCTGAAGAGGATAATTCAGCCTTGCCACCTCTCAACAAAATTGGTGACCCAAGGGGACGGATCGGCGTCATCCTAAAGAGTAGAGAGATTACCTCTCAACAAAGAGGGCGCGCCAGAACTCGGCGTTAGAGAACAAGCCGTGCAAATCAGGCAAGTCGCACATAAACGAACGATTTGGACCAGAAGTCGGGGGCCAATTTGGGGGCCGACTATGGATCTAAGGGATGTGTCGCCAACCTGACTGAGCGACTTGCCGAACTCCATCTGTAGGACAAGTTGGGGGAAGGGTTCTCTGATCAAATGGATATAGAGATGCCAAGTCGGAGTCTAAGCCCTCCATTGCGCCGTGTTGGAACACCCCCAAAGAAGGATCTCCTCGTGCTGGGAGAGGGTGAGTACGCAAGTTGGGACTACTATCAGACACGGCTTGTGCTACCGGCACACTACTCTAGCGCAATAATAGGAGGTCCCGTTGCCGGAAACACTTCCAAGACTGACAGAAAGACATACGCCAAATTGGACTGCCATTCGTCCACTTCCTCTGTACCATACCAAAAGGGAGACGTTTTCACTTTCTCCGACGAAGACCTGATCGACGTGAAGCTTCCCCATGAAGATTCCATGGTCGTCACCATGGTAATGGATAAAGTCAACGAGGTAGAAAGAGTACTGGTTGACACAGGATGTTCGGCCGACATTTTATACTACCATGCTTTTACACCCCATTAAGTTATCCCTCATCAATTTCTCGGGGGATGTGGTCAGGGTGAAAGGTGGAATCATCCTGGAAACCCGAGTCAGAACCAAGCCTAGAAGGGCCCCGGTTTCCCTCTCTTACCTTGTGGTGGACATCCCGTCCAGCCATAACGTCATCCTCGGAAGACCCAGGCTCAATTTGCTACGCGCCTGCATCTCAACGTACTATTTGGCGATGAACTTCCCAACTGAGCACGGGGAAGGTTGTTGTAAGGTCGATCAAAGGTTATTCTGCAAATGCTATGCCACAGACTTGGAAACTCATGAAGACAAGCTAGTTGGTTCGATCTTCATTGAGGATCTCCGCGACGACTTCGAGCAGGAGAGAGGATCTCCTATTGAGGACTTGATCCGGATACCAGTCTCCGAGGAAGAACCAGAGTCTCCGAGGAAGAACCAGAGAAGTATTTCCAAGTCGGGTCGTCGCTACAGAAGGACGCGAGATGAGATTGTCGCGTTTCTTAAGGACAATTTGGATGTTTTCGCCTGGTTAGCTTCAAAGATGCCAGGGATCTCGCGCGAACTTATGGAGCATTGACTAGCAATAGATCCCCAGTGCAAGCCCATACAACAAAAGAAAAGGAACTTCGGACCAGAAAGGGAGGCAGCCATCAAAGAAGAGGTAGACAAACTACTCGCCGCTTGAGTCATTAAAGAAGTTAAGCACCCCCAATGGGTCTCCAATGTTGTGATGGTCAAAAAGGCCAATGGCAAATGGTGGATTTGTATCGATTATTCAGACTTGAATAAAGCATACCCTAAAGACTATTATCCTCTCCCTAGAATTGATAGGTTGATTGATGCTACTGCCGGTTACGAGATGCTGTCTTTTCTAGATGCATATTCGGGTTATAATTAGAATAAGATGTATAAACCCGACGAAATTAACACTGCCTCCATAACAAGTAACGGACTATACTGCTACAATGTGATGCCTTTTGGCCTCAAAAACGCTGGCACCACCTACCAGCGCCTAGTCAATAAGGTATTCGCACACAAATCAGCAGAAACATGGAAGTTTATGTAGACGACTTCCTTGTAAAGAGCAAAGAAACAACTCACCACCTTAGTTACTTGGAAGAAGCCTTTGCTGTACTGCGCAAGATTCAGATGTGCCTCAATCCCACGAAGTGCGCCTTCGGAGTTGAATCAGGGAAGTTCTTGGGGTTCATGGTGTCCAGCAAGGGCATCGAAGCAAACCCGACAAAGATTGAAGCCATCATTAACATGTCGCCTCCAACCAAACCAAAGCAAGTTCAAGAATTGACAGGAAGGATAGCCGCCTTGGGCAGGTTTATGTCCAGGACAGCAGACCGCTGCCTGTAGTTCTTCAAGACGCTCAAAGGAGCTAAGAAATTTGAGTGGACTGTAGAATGTCAGAAATCCTTTGATGAGTTGAAGGCATTTCTAACATCACCACCTTTACTAGCCTACCCAGAAGCTGGCGATCAACTACAACTTTATATAGCCACCTCGCCAGAAGCTGTCAGCTCTGTCTTAATAAAAGAGGTTGATAAAATTCAGCGGCCTATATATTACGTCAGTAAGGTACTGTTGGATGTGAAAACAAGGTAAAAGTCAGTTGAGAAGTTAGCACTAGCACTTGTCATCTTAGCCCGCAAACTTATGCCTTATTTCCAAGCCCACACTATTCTAGTGCTGACCGACAAACCCTTGAAAAAAATATTGGCCCAACCTGACATCTCGGGCAGATTGGTAAATTGGACAATCAAACTTGGCGAGTTCGATCTACAATTTTAGCCACAAACTGAAATCAAAGCACAGGTACTGGCCGACTTCTTGCTGGCCGACTTCTTGCTAAAACCTCTACAGAGGACAGTACTGACATCGACAAGACTCTAGAAGAGGAAGATGTGTGGCAGAAATAGAAAAGGCAGAAGACATAACCTTCGCTGACTTGGACTTTGTTTTTGAACGGATCCTTGAACGACCAGCACTCGGGGGCCTGAGTCATTCTCACCAATCCAGAGAATTTTAGAGTGCAAGTCGCTTTGCGGTTCGATTTCCGTGCAACCAACAACTCGGCTGAATATGAAGCCTTGTTGGCTGGACTTAGGCTGGCGAAGTTTCTGATGGTGCGAAGATTGGATATCTACAGCAACTCACAAGTCATGGTAAGACAGATCAATGGCGAGTATGAAGCTAAACAGCCGCATATGCAGGAATATCTAGCCAAAGCTAAGTCGCAACCTGCACAGTTCGAAGATTACCAGATCAGTATCGTCGACCACGAGAAAAATACAGAAGCTGACGCATTATCACGCTTAATGGTGGAAGATTTATCGGGCTTGGATTCCTCAGTATATATAGACATATTGAAGAAACCAAGCATAGGTGGCAATCCGAAAGTCCACCAAGTTAACACTGAGGTGACTTGGATAGACCCAATCAAGACCTACATTGAGACTGGTGAGTTACTAGAAGACTGACTAGAGTGACGGTGAGTCCAAGCAAAATTCCAAGGATATACTGTCCTTGACGGGAAGTTATATCGTAAGTCTCTAACTTGCCCTTTCTTGCTCTGCCTCACACCAACACAAACTAAAGAAGTAATGTGGGAAGTCCACGCCGGGATATGCAGCAGTCACCTTGGAGGACGTGCCCTATGCCAGCTACTTCTATGCCAAGGCTACTATTGGCCAATAATGTTTGCTGATTGTACTGAATATACCACTAAATGCGAAACATGTCAAAAGCATGCTACGGTTAGCCATCTAGCCGCGAATGAACTGCAACCCGTCGCAAGTCCCCTACCTTTCGCAATGTGGGGGATTGACATAGTTGGTCCTATGTCGGGGGGTAAGTTGTCAAAGAAATTCCTAATTGTGTCAGTGGACTACTTTTCAAAATGGGTAGAAGCAAAAGCCGTTATAAAAATTGATGCAGATAAGATTTAAGCCTTCACTCGGAACAACATAATATACAGATATAACATTCCGCAAGTCATTGTGACCATTAATGGGCCACAATTCGATAGCCAACAGTATAAAGCGTTCCTCAAAGGTTTCAACATCCAACAACGCTTCGCAGCAGTATATCACCCAGAGGCGGCTGGTCAAGTCGAAGCAACTGACAAGACCATCTCTCACAGCATCGCTCGACAACTTGGGCCAGCCAAAGGAATGTGGGCCGATGAGTTGCCAAGCACGCTTTGGTCTTACAGGACGATGAGTAGAACTCTAACTGGGGAGATGCCTTCCATGTTAGTATATGGGGCAGAGGCAGTCATGCCGGTTAAAGCAACTCATCTAACAATCAGAATTGTCAACTATGACGAGATGAGAAACGACGAGGACCTAAGAGCCAATCTGGACTCGGTGGAAGAAATTCGCGACAATGCGCGACTTAAAACACTAGCTTACTAGCAAAGGGTGGCTAGGTATTACAACTCACGTGTTTGAGTTCAAAACTTCAAGGTCGGCGATTTAGTGCTTTGCCGCACCATAGTTTCAAAACCCAAGCAGTAAGGCAAGTTAATGCCAACCTGGGAGGGACCATATAGAATAATCCGTATTATGAGGCTGGGTACTTATTATCTCGAGACAATGAAAAGAAAATGTATCGATAAACCATGACACTCTAAGAACTTACGAAAATTCTACCAATGATGTAATAGACTTCACTCATTTTTTAATGAATTGTCTTTGCATTACAATTTTTTTGCCTAACTAGATCTAATGTAACCTTTCGACGAAAGTCGAACCCATGTCACCTTGTGGAATACCTGGGTGAACATACCTGCAAATTAACCACGAGGTATACATAGTGCGACTTGACACAATTCTGGACAACTCGCCTTTCTGGCCCATGCGTCCACGCATATAACCAAGTCGCCAACAGTGCCCTGGTCGAGTGACTTAGGCTCTATCAACATGGGGCATCCTTATATAGATCCAAATGCATGCCTTATGCACCCACCTATGAACTCGCAAAAGTGGGAAATACACTTAAGTTCATACCTTAGGCAAAAACTCATAGAACTCGCACACTGCAATATTTTTTCTTGCTTAACAGATAAATCAAAACGCATACTTCTTAGCAGTGGACAAACCCCAACTGCTAAGAACTCGGGGGGCAGGAGGACTGTACAGTACATTAGTACACAAAAAAGAAAAAGAGGGAAAACCTCTATACAGAACAACTCCATGTCAACTTAGGCACAAGTTCCCTCAATTTCTCAACACTCTCAAGTAGTCTCTTCACCTCCAGCATTGTCTGATACCTGGCATCCACACTTTGCTGTGACATGGTGTCATAGATCGCTTGTATTGGAGGAAATGGGCTTCGCCGATTTTTCTTCTTGTCTCTCTTGTTACCCATCAACTCGGCAAGTTTTTCCTCTGCCTTGGTAAGTTGCTCCGCCAAGCGATCCACCCTTGCCTCAGCAGCAACTTTCAAACGACGATCTGTAGCAGTTTCCTCCCTTAAGTCGGTGACTTAGCTTCTCAATTGGGCAAGCTCTTTGCAACCCTCCATGTGTAGGTTATAAATTATTCTATATTGGCTGTTTGATCAAGCCAACCTGCCCGCAACACGCGTATGTCCTTCTTCCAAGACTCCTCTTGCTGCTTCCAAGTCTCGGTTAGAGCCTCGCTCACCCCACTATATGTGGCATCACAGGAAAAACGCTCAATATGCAGCAAGTTGAGCTCATCCTCCAACCTCGTCACGCGCACGGCGAGTCTGTCTCGCTCAATCAGGGTGTTGTGAAGGCGGATTTTAAGGACATGTCTTGGAGTAGGGCAATCAACACGCAACATTTCAAGCGAGGAGAGGTTTCCCCGACTATAAACCTAAGGTGACAAGAAAAACATATTGTCAAGTCGCAATTGAAAAGCAAACACCAAGGGAAAAAGGCCAACATAATACACATGAAAAATGCAAACACATATATTATAATGAAATTCTTCTTATCTTCAGTACAAGGGAAAAGAAAAAAATACATCCACACTGTTAGGTAGATACAAGAAAAAAGGAAGACATCTATGGAAAAGACAGATGCAGAGGAAGGGGAGGAAGCTTTAAGGATCTTGCTGCTCTACCTTAATGGCTTGGTCTGGCTGGGCGTCTGATTCCGGCAAGGCAAGTGGCAGGATTGGGTCACGCGGCAGAATGGCAATAATGGGCTACACGCTTTCCTATGAGGGATGCACGGGAGACCCTCCATCTCTCCCGTGGCCCCATCGGTAGGATTACTCTCGCCTTCTCAACCTTCGTGAGCAGCATCCCCCGCACCAGCCTCGTCGTCCACGGTCTCCCTCTCGGCACCTTCATCTTGTGCGACTTCCTCGCTTTCCTCCTCTCCCTCGTCACCTTATGAGGCACCCTCCTCGGTATCCTCCTCATTGTTGTCCGGCCTGTCTAGGGCGAGGGAATAGCCTGAGAAGTCAGCATCAAGTAGGATCTTCTCGCGTACAAATTGGCTAAGGCTATGTGCTCCGTCAAAGAAATGCTTGGCACCAAACCGAAGACAACTCCACCATCTCGGGGTCTTCAGCAATGTAGGCTTCCAAGTCTTTCGACTCTTTGAAGTCGCCCACAGCAGAGTTGACTAGCGCTGGGACGCTGGCCTTCACTTCCTCTAACTCGACACGAAGCTTGTTCAAAGGCGCAACAAGCTCTTCGCTCTTTCTCTTCTCAGCTTCCAACTGGGACTCCAACTCTCCAGCCCTCTTGCTCTTGCTGTCAGCTTTGGCCTTCTCAGCTACCACTGATGACACCAGGCTATCTTCCCTGGACTTTTCCCCTTCAAGGGTGTGCTCTAACACTCCTTCTCGGTGGTGGTGAGTGCAGCACCGTCCTGAACACCCCTCAATTCTTCTTTAAGGTCGTCCCGCTCCTTCTTCAGGGAGTCGTTCATCTCAGAGAACAGGTGCCTTGCTTTAATGGCGCCATCCCTGGTTTGCTCGGCCGCCCTAGCGCGCTCCAATGCATCATCCCTATTGAGAGCTAACCGGCAGATCCTCGCAGCAGTGTGCTCGTCGTGCCTTTGGAGTGAGGGTGTTAAATGGTTTATAATCGGTTTAACGGTCCGGTCCGGTGCGGTGTAGTGTGTAAGAGGGTAAAACCAAAACCGAACCGATTAACTAAATGGTGTCAAAATTGAAATCAGAACCGATTAGTAATCGGTTTTGGTTTACCGGTTTTTAAACAGTTTTATATTAATCGGTTTTGCTTGGGTTTATAAACGGTTTAATTAAATGGTTATTAATCGGTTTTTTATATTAAAAAAAAAAAAAAACATGCGCAATCCTACGCTCCCCTTGGTTATGGAGATGTCGTTGACCACAAAATACACTTGAAAAACTCTCCAATGTTGCATTCACAAAACTTTAAAAAAAACTCCATTGACATAAAAAATAGTTGTATTGTTGATATAGGTATAACGTTATAGTAATTCATAAGTAATGGACATTATCATAATAGCCATTGTAAAAAACCTGAAATGCTGAGATAGTATTATATTCTTCATATGATCTCTCTACTAATAAGAGTAAAACTTAATAGTTCATTATGCATGAGAGAGAAAGGAGGTTGGGGAATGGGGAGGAGATTGCGTCCCAAGTCCTATACATGTTTGACATGGAGACTTCACCAAATACAGAAAAATCATTGCAAACAAACTGCTAGATTTCACTCCACTGGGAAATCCCTCCTGACCTTCCTATTAAAGTTTGATTCTTAAGTCCTTTTCTTATTTCTGACTCCATTTTAGACTCTCCTTTTGAGACCTCTCAGATAGTGACTAATCAGGCAAATGAGTTATTTGGTCTTGATCCCAAGACGGCAATCAAAGATCCTCAATTTCCTTTTCTCTCTCTCTCTCTTTTTTTTTTTTTTTTTTTTTTTTTTTTAACTTCAAACGATTACCTGTAGGTGGTGGCTTGCTAAGTCCTCAATACATGCATCATAGACCTAAGGTACATGTAAGTATGGTATGGTTCATACTGTCATCTACAGTGAGCACTGAGCAGCAGTGAGCATACCTTCTGATGTCCTCCAGTGTCCAGCACCAAGGGTGAGCAATCCGACTCCACTCTCCAGACTCCAGTAGCTCAAACGTTAGACTCAAAGTTGAAAGAATGAAAGTTGAAATGGGAATGAGAGAGTTTATAATCGAAAGTTTCTTGACTGTTGTTATGCCTAATAAGCTTTCCAGTTTTTTTGTTTTTGTTTAATGGTTTAGGCCTTTGGGAATTGGGGTTGGGTCTTGGGAAATTAATATTAATTGGGTTAGGGTCTTGGGAAAATAGTATATTAATTGGGGTTGGGGTTGGGGTTGGGGTTGGGGTTGGGATTTTCAATCTTGGAAATGAGATTAGCTTTTACTCTTTTACGGTTTACACAGTTTATACTCTATTCGGTTTAATCGGTGTCTAGCTGGTGTAACCCAACGGTTTAAACGGTGTAAACGGTTCGGTCCAATTTCGGTAAACGGTGTCATATTTCAAACTAGAACCGATCCGATTCCTAAACGGTCTCGCGGTTCTGGTGTAAATGGTTCGGTCCGGTTTCGGTAAACGATTCAGGTCCAAATGTTGCACCCTTACTTTGGAGTTCCGTCACAAGGTGGGCCTTCTGCCAATAGGAGAGGCACCAGAAGCGTAATTGACATTCAAAATATATATATATATATATATATATATATAAAGGAAATGTAAGGCCCTAAGAGGTTAATACTTACCCACCCTGTGTCCGCCTCCAGCAATCGGTAGATCTCTGGTGTCTCCACTCCCCTGAAGTACTCGGTAGTGGTGGGAAGACAGATTCCCTTCACCAGTTGGTGGGATACAGAGGGCTCCAATGTATTAGCCACCTTCGGATGTTTTAGTTCGGCCGTTGGAACTCGCTTGGGCTGGGTTCCAGTTCCCGAAGTCTGGCCGTCGGGTCTGCACGGCGGGTCTGTCCAGAAGGGCTCACAAAGAGCCTCGCCAGTGAAAATCGTCGAGATACCGGCGACTCTGTGATCTACCTTGACAGCGGGACTTGAATAGTCTTGCGTTCATCTTCTCGTCCGCTGGTGGAGGGTAAGTCCGAAGGCGTCTGTGACGGAGACCTCGAAGGCACCCCTGTCTTTCCCAGTGAGCCCGCGAGCACGGTTGTGTCCACTTGTCGGTAGAGTGAGGGCGGAGGAACTTCTAAAACATCATCTGACTCCTCCGTGGCAACGTCACCTAAAGGGCCAACCCTTTCAAGAACCGTGGGGAGAGGCGGTGACTTCGAACCCGCCTGCGCTCCAGATGAAGCTTCTGTGACTCGCCGTGGCAGGATAGACTTCGCCGCGGTGGTCTTCATAACCCGCACTTTCTTCGCGGTGCCCTTGCTAGTACCACTCGCTAATGACCGTTGACATGCAAGCATGTTGGCGACTGCTGCGGGATCCAATCTGCCTCCCCTCACTACAAAACCAGCAAACAGAGGACATTAGTCATATGAACAAAAATACGATTTGCGATTTGGTCCGAGATATACCTGAGCCTTCAACCCCTGCGGGTTCATCATTGACGTACTCATCATCTCCGTTTCAGAAGTCGCCGGGGCAATTTACATCCGCACGCGCAAGTTTGGCAAAGGAGATGGGATTGCAAACTTGATCATATTGTAGCTCTCCTTGTCATTGTCACTCAGGTTTAGAGAGCAGTTCTTCGCGGTGACTTCTAGAAGTCGCCATACATTTGGGAGTGGCATAGGCCTTCCATCATGCCGACTGATGAAAAAAAATTCTTCGACCAGTTGTGGACTTTGTTCCACACTATGGCTATTTTCGGAGCCCCTGAATGCACCTTTAGGAAATACCAGCCAGTGGGCGTCTCGCTTTTCGGGTCATCCTTGTTCATAATGAACAGATTCTGAAACAACTCCACCGACACTGTCTTATTAAGACGGCAGAGCATCACTATGAATCATAGTTGTCAAGGCGACAAGGCGATCCAAGGCGTTTGGGGCCATCCTGGGCGCCTAGGCGACCAAGGCGTTCCCAGTGCATTTTTTTATTTCTAAAATATTAATGTTTATATATATGCAACATTCTACATAAATAATCAACATTTAAGACATAACTTAATTAATATGTGGTGTGGACCCAAGTTTACTAATGTACACTAAAACCTGGGATTGTGTCTAGAGTTAAGTAAACAATTATTTATGACTAACATTTGCGTACTTTTAACGAATTTGATCGGAGTGTAACTCCTTTAATATAGTTCGGATTCAAGCAATCTCGAATTCGTTGCAAAGCTAGCATAATCAGCTTTCCAACAAATCCGAGATTACTTGAATCCAAATTATAATGAAGGAGTTACACTCCGGTCAAACCTTGTTCAGAATACGGGAATGCTGTTTAAAGTCGTCTGAATGCAAATTATTTTTTGGGCATCAAAGCAAAAGATTATTTTGGCGCACTCTTAGTTTTTAGTGATGATTTATTATAATAAGATTTATAGAATTTTTATATTTAGAAAAAAGCCTAGCATTTAAAAGTTGAAAATCGCCCTCGCACCCAAAAATATGGTTTTTGTTCTTGAACAGGGGGATTGACTTTTTTTCCTTCTGGAATTTGAATTTTAGACTATTTTTATTGGATTCAAATAGGGAGGTATTTGCTTATTTATGAATAATATCTTAAGTAAATTAAAGAAACATTTACTTAAATGATATTAGTCATAAATAAGTACTGCCTGATAAATGTTGTTCCTGTCTGGCCTGGGCGACGCCTTGACAACTATGCTATGAATGCCAGAATGGACGTCCAAGAGTTTGCGTGGAGTTGCGGGGGGGCCAGGCCGTTCTCAATATCTCTACCGCTTCCTTGGGGACTGGGATTTTGATCCGGAGTCAAAAAAGGCCAGGTTTACGCACATCTCCGAGGCACTGGCTTTACAAGTCGCCTCATCCTAGTCAGGCAGTCTGCACACATACCGTTCTGATAGGTTGGCGAAAACCCACTGGAAGTCTTGGTCACTCCCTTCGAGCTTGTTCATGACTCCCGCCGCCTTGATTTATAGGGGTTGGGTGACGGCTAAGGGTTCTCCAGGTCTCGTTGGGTCTTGCTTCATAGGTATTGCGTGGGGACGCATTCCGTTCCTACAGAAGGAAGAACGTAGACTGTTACTCCCGGGATCTGAGTCCTTGCCGGAAGTTTCCCCATGGCAATAGACCTCTCGACAGCCCATCTCTGGACTGGGGCAGACCAACCAAATATTGGCCGGATCAACGGTGACATACGTTTAGTCCAGCAGATTGTGTACTTGGAGACTAAAAAAAAAAGAAACAAAAAGAAGAAGAAAGAGGGAGAGATACCAAGAACAGAAGGGGAATGGAACTTACTGTTTCTTATTCTGTGGAGATTGAAGAGATTGGTGTTGACAACGAATACTTCAACAGAGCAGATTGGCCGTAACAGTGCAAACTTGCAATGTCGAAGACGATGAATAAGACGGAGAAGAAAATGCAGCACGAACTTGTTCTCTTCTTCTGAAAGATGAACTTCCAAGAAAGAGAAATATTTGCTTTGGCTTCTCCTTTTATAGATCTTCGTCAATAAGGAGATGGCTTGCGTTGGAAGCTACCCGATTTCCACGCGTAATTATCACCAACTGTTTCAAAGCCCTTTCAACGAGACGTTTTGCCTCGAGTCTGCACTAGCATTAAATGCCATGCTTCGAAATGGGGAAACAAAACCGTCGCTGACATCATGGATTTATGGCATTGTCAGTTTTCACCGCTAGAAGGACGCGTGGCGCGCTGTCACACCTTGTTAATTCAAAAGGACTTTTTGCTGCTCATATTTTCGTGTGTTCATGTGGCGAAGATGGCGGAATGTGATAGGGTGGCAGAAAGGACGAGATTACGAGAAATATCCATTCGACGAGCCGTTACGATATTATGACGCATTAATTACTGCGAATTCAGTAATGGGTTACCATTATGGTATTTAATGTCATTCCCTCATGTTGTAGATTGGCAGATATTAGCGTACTTTCAACTCGCGTTCCGGGTTGAAGGATGGCACGCGATTTCTCTAGGAGTGAGTATAGATCGTGCAAGCTCGACTTCTGACTATGAGGATACTTTGTTGGTGACAAATCAGTATTTAGTTGTTGTACCTCTACAAGTTGTCGCTGGACGAAATACATCTTTTGCTGGAATTGTTCCATCGAGCTAATAAGTTCATTGGAACAAGGGGCAACTGTTGATGCCGTATTTCGCCCACCAACCGTTAGGTGACACGTGTCCCCAGGCATGATGATATGGGAGGGTGACATGTGTCCGAGCAGTCATTATTTCCAACTCGCTACTCTCGTCGAGTTGGAAGTCGCCGCATTCGGCGGGTCGGAACCCGTCATCCATCCGTGCGGTGCGACAAGTTGCGTAATTGGCTTGCGACTTGATAGTGATGTATCTTAACTCGCCTTTCCAAAGATAGCCCAACTCGCACTCGCATCACTTCTCGCCTGACGCGCTCTTACAAGAGTCCTAAACCGTTACAACAACAATAAACTCGCCTAAATAGGGAATCTTCTTGTGATAGACGATGCGGATAGTCATAAGTGATTTGACAGTTTATCACGCCTTAGCCGTAGGATCACCATTCTACGATCATGCGAGATCATCGGACATGCTCCTGGCAGTTAGACGGTTATGCCTGGATCTTATCCAAAGATTATCCAAGATTCTCCAGCATCTATATAACCACTCGACGGTCTAAGGTAAGATTCAATCATTATTCTATCACACTTGTCATCTGATTCAAGCCCTCAAACCTTCTTGAATTCTCTTTCTTCCCCACGTCTTAGGAACTTGCTTTCTTCTTATCAAGCTCCATACTGTTAGCTCCTCTACTGACTTGATCGTCGGAGTAGACGTCTGACCATCTTGGTCCACCCTCCGATAACATTTTATTTACTCTATCTTGCATGAACACAAGGACCACGAGGCCGTTAGTATTTCACAGCTGCAGGTCCCACTGGTGATGTGGACAGTAGTTGTGATGATGTGATGAGAGAGAAAGAGGACAGAAAATGTGTGGGTCACACTGATGATGTGGTGAGAAAAAGAGGAGAGTGTGCAGGTCCCACTGATGATGTGGACACCATGTTGGTGATATGTAGTGGTGATTGTGATGTGGACAACAACATTGTTGGTGTGATTTTAAAGAGAGAGAAAGAGGAGATAGAGTATGGGTCCATGGTGAGGTGGCAGTGCAGCACCACATGGCACAACCATGCCCCACCACACAGCCATAGAACTTGGGGCCATGAAGCACCGTAGTGCCGCACGGCATTACAAGCCTTATCACCATGTGGTACCACCCTGCAGCAGCACATGGCTGCACTTAGCAAGCCATATGACCACCAACATAGGGCCATGGTCCATAGCACCATGTGGCACCACAAGTAACGCCACAACAGCTCACATAGGGCAGCAGCATTGCAAGGGCTTGATTTTTTTAGTGTTGAAAACTCCACCAACTGCTTGACCTATTGTGAGGAGAGAGGCACCTCTTAGGTGCTTCTCTCCTGAGTAATGAAAAAAAAATGCGCAAAAAGGGGTGTACAGAGGCAATTAGTTAAGATGTTCAGGGTTATTTTGGGTAAGCTATAAAAAAGGGAATCGAAATCAATGGCTATCAAAGCGCCACATCAGTTTTATGTCGATCCGACGGCTTGGATCTTGGCGCACAAAGGCGCTGACATAATGACGCGGAAGATGCTCTCGTGATTGATCTTATTGGTCAGCACAACATAATATGGTAAATCACGATGCATTGTGTTGAAGGTTGGTATTGTGTTGTGCACGCGCATGATGGTCGGCGGAAAGATGCTGTTTTAAGCCGCGGATTTTGAATCAGCGTCAGAGTATCTCGATGATCCAACGGCCTATAAATTACCTGTCGTTTTGAAGAGGATCCAGCCGCTGATGGGTAACAGACCGCATGTCACCAGTTTCTTATGGATCAATCTGATCCATCAGATTAGCCTTCACTGTTCCCAGATGGCTGAGACTTAATTGATCGAATTACCATTGTCTTCTACTTTGTAGTCAAACTTTCAAACCAACTTGAAACATCCATGTAAAAGTTTACAATGAGTGTGAAAGTTGCAAACATCCGCTTGGTCAGATGGTTGGTGTCACAGCCCATTTCTGAATCGGGCGTGCCACTCGGGTTGCTTACCAGTAACCCGAATCACCCAGGATCACATACTCGCTGCGAACACCAAACCACCATACAACATACACATACAAAATATCCACAATGATCAAAGTATGAAAGATAATAGAATAGCAGCGGAATATACTTAAACAATTGATATGTGTAACTGATGACATCTAAATGTTATATAAAGTAATTACAATGTTATGCAGTGCAGGAGTGCAAAAATGAATTGAATGACATTCAACTCAGGCTTCAAGACTCATTATATGATGATGGCCTTATTGAAGCTGAAAAGGCTCTATCGTCTAAGTTTGCTACTCTGGTGGCCCAAGAAGAAAGTTTCTTCAAGCAAAAATCTAGAATTAATTGGCTTAAGGTGGGGGACATGAATACAAGCTATTTCCATAAATCAGTCAAAGCCAACCAAAACCGAAACTACATTTCCTCTCTGCAAGCTGAGGATGGGCAGTTTATTACAGATGTTGCGGGGATCAAGCAGGTAGTGGAGGATTATTTTATGCAGTTATTCAAACCTTTGGCTCTTCCTCCGCTTCAAAGCACTCCTCCGGGTCTCTTTGATATGACCTTATCTCAAAGCCAAAGAATTTCTTTGGATTCCATTCCTTCAAAAGATGAGATCCTTAGTGCTGTTAAATCCTTAAAAGCGCAGAAGGCTCCAGGTCCTGATGGATTCAGTATGGGGTTTTTTTATGCTGCCTAGGAGATTGTTAAAGTGGACTTGCTTCGGGCTGTAAGTAGTTTCTTCTCCAACCCTGGGCAACTAAGAGAAATGAACCAAACATTTATATGCTTGATTCCTAAGAAAGATGGTGTTACCTCTATTATCGATTTTAGACCCATATCTTTATGCAATACCATCTACAAAATCAGTGCCAAGATTCTCGCTTTAAGGCTTAGAGATGTGGTTGGGGATTTGGTTAGTTCTAATCAATCGGCATTCATCCATGGTATGAATATTGTTGACAATATTATGGTATGTAATGATCTTGTTCGGGGTGACAAAAGATATTACTCCCTTGCGGCCTTGCTTAAGATTGACCTCCATAAAGCATACGACAATATCAGATGGGAATATCTTATGGAAAGTCTTGGCAATATGAATTTTCCGAAAAGATTTTCTCAATGGGTCCTCGTTTGTATCTCCTCTGCGAGATTCTTTGTGTTGGTTAATGGCAGCCCAATGGGATTCTTCAATGCTAGGCGAGGAAATAGACAAGGATGTCCTCTATCCCTTTTATTATTCACTCTGGTGTTAGAGGGGCTTTCTAGGCAACTACAAATCAATGCCCAGCAGAACCAAATGGATTTTTTCCCTAGATGCAAGGAGATCAAATGCAACCATTTGGCCTTCACTGATGATATTATGATTTTCTCAAAAGGAAATGCCAAGTCTCTAACCTCCATCTTAGAGATTCTTTTTGCCTTCAGCTCCATATCAGGTTTGACAATCAACAAGCACAAGTCTCTTACCTTCTTAGCCAGGATTGATGAGCCTTTGTGCAAGAACCTTAGATGCATTTTGGACTTCCCTTTGGGCAATCTGCCAGTTGCCTACCTTGGTCTTCTGCTGATATCATCAAGACTTTCAGCTCATCATTGTTCTCCTATCCTTGATAGACTAAAGAAAAGGCTCCAACTATGGAAGGCCAGATTTCTCTCTTATGCAGGTAGATTGGAACTTGTTAGATCAGTTACGCAAAGTTCCTACTTATATTGGGCTGGCATTTTTGGTCTCCCAAGGACTATCATTCAAAGTATTGACAGCCTTATGAGCGCTTTTCTATGGAAAGGCAATGACAACAATAAAATTTTTTTACACTATTGGTTGGGATAAGGTCTGTTTGCCTAAGGAGGAAGGAGGTCTTGGCCTTAGAAAAGCCAAGGAAGTCAATAGGGCTTGCATATTTAAATTTATATGGAGAGTTGTTGAGAAAAAAGAATGCATTTGGGTTGATTGGATTTATAGTAGATACTGGAGAAAGGACTCCATATGGACTGTTCCTATGACCTGGGGCTCCTCTTAGATTTGGAGGACAATCCTGCAACACAGACAGTTTGTTCGCCCTTATATTAAATATCTGATTGATGATGGGGCCTCTACCCTGTTATGGTTGGATAACTGACATCCTCATGGCATTCTGGTGATGACATATGGGGAGAGGATTCGGTTGGACTTTGGATGGGACAGACTTGCTACTGTCTCCTCCATTATCTCGGAAGGAGCTTGGTGTACCGGAAGAGCCTCATCCTCTCGCCTTGCTCAAGCCTGGGAAGCTCTGGATTCTATCATTCTCCAGCCTTCTGGGAGTGGAGATACCATTTGCTAGAGTGGATCCAGCAATGGGTTGTTTTCGGTTTCGTCAGCTTGCGAGCTAGTTCGATCCCGCAGCTCCAAGGTGGAATGGTTTGACATTGTCTGGTTTAAAGGTCATTCACCGCGGCCTAGCTTTACCTTGTGGAGAGTGCTGACTCATTCTCTGCCTAACGCATCCTTGCTATATGATAAGGGTATCATTCCAAGCTCCAATTGCAGCCTGTGTTGGGCTTCTGCGGAAGACATCAACCACCTTTTCTTTGACTGCCCATTCTCCAAGAAAATCTGGGAATCGATCCTTTGGAAGTGTTGGCCGGTGACCAGAAATATTCGTCCTTTTGATCAAGAATGGAAATGGATGCTAAAGAAGTTTAAAGGGAAGACCCAATATGACATCCTTGCCAAACTCGCTTTTGTTACCATGGTGTACCACATATAGTTTGAGAGAAATCTCAGAAGATGGAAGTCTAAAGCTAGATCCTACGCTCATATTTGGAATGCTAGTACCTTCGACGTGAAGGACTCCATGCCCCTTCATCCCTCCCCCTCTCCAGATAGTGCTAAAAGTAGATTCATTTTATCTTCTTGGAATTTTACCACCACCTAATGTGGGTTTTGTGTTTTCTTGCTAGGTCCTTTGCTTATATGTAAGGAGTCTTGCTCCTCCTTCGGGTTTCCCTATTTTGTTTGCCCTTGTTTGGGGTGTTGTTAATACAATTATTTATTCACCCAAAAAAGTTATGTTCTTGCATAAAAATCCAGAACATAAATTTTATAGTGCCAATACACTGGACAGAATATCCTCAAATAGACTATACAAGTTTATTAACAAAATATGAACACGACGTCGCATCAAGGGCCATATACATAGTCGTTGCAGATGCAACCCTTTCCATGTGCATCCTCAGAGGGCTCCCCGACATCTACAGTGTGGCTCGAGTCCACTGTAAGTGAGTCCACAAAGTTTTGCTACTGACAAAGTACCTGCATCGGAATCTAAAAAAGAGTATCAATTCAAGGGTGAGCTCACATTCCAGTTCAGTGAAAGCCGAAAGGTCAAGCCAATGCAAAATGCACACGAGATGCAATTGAGTTCATTTATTAATCTAGTGTAATGACCCGATACTGTCATCTTGAGATTCACCTCAGTCCTTGACTGTAGATCCAATTCTCAAACACGGGAATAGAGCACTAGGCTTACACTCCCTGACCGCAACCCTGCGTCCTCAAGGATTAGTCACCACGACTAATCCTTGATCAGCGGCTCGTCACCTCCCCCGCGTCATGGTTTAAAATCTCGCCGAGATCTTGGCGAGATCTCGGTGTTCTCGGTCTCGATGCAAGTTCTCTCCGAGATCTCGCCGAGATCTTTGTGTTATCGGCAGTTTCTCGGCGAGATCTCGGGCTATTTTGTGTTACTGGTAGTTTCTTGGCAACTTCTCGCCTGAGATCTCGCCAAGATTTGGGGATATTTTGTGTTATCGAATGCTACATGCAGGAGCAAAACCAAGTTGCTTTTACACTGTCTCGGCGAGATCTCGGTTTTCCAAGAGGCCGAGACGCCTCCGAGAACCGAGATTTTAAACCTTGCCCCCAGTAGGCTCTGTCCTGGCATCCACGGTCTTTGACCGCAAACGGGGAAGATCAGGTCCTTGACCCTTCCTCTTTAAGTAATCCTATGCCAATACATCACCCCCTATTGGCTAAGGTTTCGGTCATGGTGTTAAATCCTAACCACATGCCATCTATATGTTGTATTTCAGGGCCTTACTCCAATAGAGAACCCCAACCCCAGCCCGTAGGGCATCATGTCCCCACTAGAGTGGTACCTATGCAAAGCGGGATCCACATGGCCAGTATGTCACCAGTCCATCGGGGACTGTACTCCCCATAGACTAAACATCCAACAAACATCATGGAACACATGTTATAGTTTAGTTATATATAGATAATCATGACATATTATAAGCACAGATCATTCATTTAGACATGCATTATTGATCCTATTTAACTAATGGAACCTGATCCCTCACCTGATGGTGATAGGAGAAGAAGATCTGAAGTCGGCTGAAGACTTCTCCCGAAATCTCACGCACATTTCCCTAAACATTACATAAGTTTTAGATTTAGGTTAGCAATTTATTAACCAAAGTTGACTAGTCTAAAAGTCTGTTGTAGGGGTCCCAAGGCAAGTTGGGAATCCAAAAGTCAGATCCCTGAAGGATAACATTCAGATTGCATTTATGCAGACCAACTGGTGGAAGTGAGCCAGTGGAAATATCCGCCAGCAGCTCTCCGCCGGTTGATTTTACATGGCCCGGAAGAAAGTTCCTCCGGATGCCTTTATTCATTAAGCCTAATCGGTGGAAATTAAATGGGTGGAAACATCCACCGGATGAATCCGCTGGGTAAGCCTACAATGGTTCTAAGGCTTCTAGAAGCACCTAGTGGAAATATTCCGGGCGAAACTTCCACCAGCTCTGTAACCACCGTTTGGAAACAAAAAGCTCTCAAAGTTTCGAAGGCAAGCCGGAGGAAATAAACTAGAGGTAAGGTTCCACTGTTTGAATCGTGAGGCTATAGCCAAATCGAAATATTATTAAGTATTGGTAAACTCAAGGATGATGACCCGGTGGAACATTCCATCGGTCATATCCACGGGTTAAGCTTACAAGGCTTGACTCTACCGAGGGCTAGGGCTAGGGCTAGCCCCCATCTGCCGGATTCTATTTCTAGGCCAAGCCCGAGAACTAGGGCTTGGCCGTGTTCTTGGTCCATTCTTTGGGGAATTCACCCCCAATGGCTTCCCCAAGTCATTCCATTGATGGGGAATTCCCCACATATGATTTATTTAGTTTTTTGGGCCGTTTAGGTTACTCATTGAGTGGGTGCTCTTGGTTTTCTCATTAAACCGAGGTTTTCTAGGTTAGATTATAATGGGATAAGAGGAGTATTCAATGGGGAAGAGGGTACTTGTAGCCCTTGAAGGACAGAGTGATTTCTCCAAGTTTGAGGTCCAATGGCTGGTAAGGGTTGCTTGTTGGAGCTTCTTCTTAAGTAATGGTGCTCCAAGGCCTTCACTGTTTCCAACAGCATTTATGTGAGTGAGGGCCACTATTTATAGTGGAGAGAGAGAGCCAAAGGGGCTGAATTTAAGTCAACCCGCGGGCGCAACCGGTGGATGGCAGCCAGTGGATGTGGTGGCAACATCCACTGTTTGGGGCAAAAAGCAGCCTTGGGTGCTGCTTTCAGCACCCAACCTCATGGTTCGCCTTAGGGTTCCTCCTAAGGCTTTCTTCATGAAATTCATGTCAAGATAATTGCCCTTACCTAGATGGTGTGTATATCGTCCCGCTCCGCTCCGATTCGGGTCCTACTACCAACAAAGTGGGAAGACCTAACGCAAGCAAAATCCCAGTTAGTGGGGGATTTTGGGTGCGGGTCTTATAGTTGGCCCCTTGCTTGTTGAAGCAGAGGTTGGGAGGCGGTCTCAAATTCGAGTCTCCTCTCTTGCATCCCTTTGCCACCCCAGTAGTGTAACTTAGAGTAGAACCCATAAAAAAAAGAGTTTGAAAGTTTAAAGAAGTGAAAAAACTGAATTCAACGAGAAACATTGAAAGATTAAAGGATAAAATTGATACATGGTGGGGTATACGGTTGAAATAAGGAACCAAACTTGATAAATAGTTTGTCAGAGGGGTCCCAAGCCTATCGAATGGTTAGCCTGCCAAATCAGCAATCCATGTGGCATGCAACCGTGATGGAAAGGGAAATGACAACGGGTGTAATGGAAATATTTTCCCTACTATATTGTCGTTATTAGATTCTTAATTCCTACTTCCATTGTGGATTGTTTGTGCTCTTCAACTGAAATAGGTAATTGTTTTGTTGTATAAAATGGGGCTTATGATTATTAATGAGGTTTAATATATTTTTAGTCACTTCTATTATTATTTTTTATTTTTTTATATGTAGATTTTCTTTTGTTCTTCAATATCCTTTTGTTAATCTTCTCTATGATCATCCTTTACAGTATTCTATTCGTTGATATATTTCCAGGGTGATCAGTGGTGCATTGGTTGGCAAAATAGCGGAAATCAGTCCAGGGAGGCAAGGGATTTGAACCTCTTGGGAGGTATACTCCAAATATTCATGTTTCAATACTAAATGAAGCTCTCATTTTGAATTATCAAATCAGAGATTTTTCAGTGAGTCCAATCTTTCAGTTAATGGAACTTTGTGAAATGAAATGAAATAATTTTTCACCTAAGCTTGCCATATCTCCGGTTTCAAGAGGTCTTAGTATTTCAGCAATCAAGATATTAGTGTGAATTTTAGAGCTTCCTGGTGACTTCTTAAAACTTTTTCACTGGTTTGAAAGGTAAGGCTTTATGTAATTAGATTTTTGAGCGAGCATGAAAGAAGAGCCTCAAGATTTAAGGCTTATGCTCCTAGCGTTAGATGAATGACATGCATGTCTCAACTATAAATTGTTGGGTTCATGTGCTTCAGTTATACAAATGCTTCAATTATCATGTATTTCCTTAAAACAATATTCTTCATATGTGTTTTATATTATTTCTGGCTAAATCCTTCTCTCTTATATATATATATATATATATATATATATATATATTTTAAAGAGTCATTCTTTGTGGACCTTACACTCCATGCCAGAATGCTAGTTTCTTTTCTATTTGGGAAAATCCTCTGCTTCCAAAAAAGTAGTTCTTTCACTCGATTCTAATTACTATAATATAGAACATGAATTGTTTAATTTAGTGGAGCATTTTTCCCCCCAATTTCTCAGTTCTATGGCTATTAATATTTTTGCATGTACCATGTGTATCATCATCTTGTATTCTTATGAGGAATTTTGCTTATGATGAGAGTCATACTCAAGCTCTCAAGATCAATGAATCAAAGATATATATAGAGATAAACTCTACATTGGCTAGATGGTGAACCTGATTATTGGCTATATCCTTGCAGATCTAGTCTTATCAAATAAGCTAGTTGTATATGATCTTGAAAATCAAACCATTGGGTGGACTGAGTACAATTGTAAGTAACAAATTATTTGCTTTTCTCTTTTTTTTATATTTATTTTTGTGAATCATCCTTCTTTTATTGTTGATATGATATTTTGCATCAGTCAATGGCCCTCTCCCCAACACAGACACAAAACAGAAGTTTCATTTTATGTTCACCTGTTATTGTGCTCTTCATAGTAGCTGATGCTAAACTATGTAGACCTTTTTCTTCTTTTGAATCCCCAGTAAACAACTAAACTAACTAGTGTGTGCATGGAATCATCCAATTCTAGAATATCACCTAGATCGTAACCGGGTCGAAGAGTTTATGGTTACCCAGTCCCAGTTGAAACCTAATTTGAATTTTAAATCCCTAGAGCAAGGAATGTCATGCGTAACGAAATTTAAGTGTTGATTGTTAAATTAACTCACTTTTCCTTATAAGCAAAGTGGAAGGACTTGAGTAGGCCTGTTTGGATGTACATCCTTCCCTCCCTCCCCCTTCCCTCAGCATATGATACTTTACAATACTTTCTAGAAACATGTTAAAGGAGAAAATATTGATCAAGAAATTCGGTTAACATCAAACTTCATCCGTACTTTCATTGAAAAATGAAACACTCGCTATCTATCACTGACTTAAATATTAGGTAATGCCTTCCTAGAAATCAAGAACACCGATGCTCAGTTTGCATATATTTCATTTTCCTTTTGAGCAGGAATGAATTCAAATATTACCAATGTTGTCACTCAAGTGCTGTAAGGATATTGCTTTCCAATTGATTTTTGGTCATGTTTGATTCCAGGTTCTTCCAGCATTAAGATGCATAATGGTCAGTCTGGAGCTTCATTTCAAGTAGGTTCACAAGATATTTCTTCTGCTTGGAGTCTTGATATGGGAAGTTTTATAACATTCTTGTTACTAATGGTCATGCTGCATAATTTAATTAACTGAATTTTTTGTTTGTTTTAGTTCCATTGATTTTGTTGTATCATAATTTTTTTTTTCAAATGTCCGGTTGATACTATTTATACATCCCCAATACTGTTCAATGTACATTTTGAGAGATAGGACACGTCTATCCCTGTGCATATATCACGGCGTATCTTATAAAGAAAAAAATTTGATATTCATACTTGACCTAAATTTACTTACTAATCTGTAATTGTCATAAGAGGAAATCTTTGGATGTCAAATTATGGTGGTCAAAATGGCCCTCATGTTTTTTTTATTTTTGTTTTTTTTTTATTTGGCATAAAAAAGCCCACTTCAGGTGCAAGGTTTATTCAACTTCAAGGGGGTAAAAACTGGTGGTTACAATTGGAAGAAGATCCTCAGAGAAAGAAGATTCCACCCTTATAGTTGGTGAATATGGAAAGTTCCCCCCCAAAAAAAGGTGAATCATTGTTGTCGAACATGACCCAGGCGTCAACCCATTTTATCTATTTTTCTTCAAACGTTGTCACATTAATATAGATTGACATGGGCATGTCCGTCGTTTTGTTACCAGCTGGGATGCTACATTGCAGAAATCAAATGGAGAGGGGGGTGGTGTGTGGGGTGTTGATTGGGATTTATTTACACATATGGTAGGACATATAATCAAGATGGCCCACCCTGTGTTAGATTTTTATCCTCCTATAGAGCTTAATGCTATATGCAAAAACGTGTTCATGGTAGAATTCATAACTGTACCAGTGTTTTATATTGCCACTCCTAAGCCCCGTTAAAGGAGGGTTGGTGATGGTGCATTAGATCGGCAACCAACATTGTAAAAAATTAACCAAAATCTTTTGCATGTGATGCAATCAAGGTATTTAATGAGCTTCAATTTTTAAGGCATTCTCCAACAATTCTTTTTTAACGGTTATATTTCAACGGTTATATTATAACAATTCTTTTACCCTTGTATTTGGTTAAGATAAAAGAGAGAATGATTGGTATTTTTGGAATTGTGAGTGTACCAATATGAGCCTCGTTCATAAGTGGAGGTCCTTTAATGGTAAATGAGTCTCATACTCAGGTTGAGTGGGTCCCCAAGAGATCCTGAGTTAAGTGGTCTTTGACTCTTGGGTTAAGTGGTCCTGATGACCTTTGTTATCCTGTACTGTTTCTCATTTTGGAATAAAATTAATTCCTTAATTTTTTTTTTAATTTTGCTTTTCTCATTTTTGGCCTTTATCAATTTAGTATCAGTGCAAGTTCTTCTGATTCTTGTTGGCAAAGCATGTATATGCCTTCATCAATCGACTTTGGTATTTGGATAAGTGAACACAATTTGAAGAAGCTTGATACGTGGATGAGAATGACCATTTCAAACTCAATGCCGAACTCGAGGATGAGTTTTTTCAAAATAGGGGAGAAATGTATTCAAGGTATTTAATGAGCTTTAGCTTCTAAGGCACTTTGCAACAACTTTTTTATAATGGTTATATTCTAACGGCTATCTTCCAACATAGTCATATTTCAATGGTTATAATCCAAAGGTTATAGTGTAATAAGGGCTTTGTGATATAAAATTTGACCTGATTAATAAGATCTCTCAATATTTATTTCTAAGGTAAGCTTTTTTCAAAAAGGCTTGCTTTTAAGAGGTCAATCTAGCTGATCATACATGACATTTATCATGTGGCATCCTATCTTGAATCCTGTGTTTTCAGCTATGTTCCAAAGGATTGTAATAGCGTAGCTGTCTCCCTTGCAAGGAAAGGCTGGTCCTTGATGTGTAGGATTCTTGGCCCAGTTCTACTCCTTGGATTGTGTATGTTTGTTGCTCCAAATCCTTTGTAAATCATGTGAATCTCAATAAATCTTACTTTCACCAAAAAAAGAGTTTAGTTGATTCTTATTGTGAAGGAATATTGATATGGATACCATTTCTGATCTTCTTGGAATTCAAAATTAAGATTATCAGTCAAATTACCTTGTAATAATAAGCAAAGCAACAAATACAATGTTGAGTGGATATTGTAGTAGCTGTTAGACATTGATACTGATAATATGTTTAAGTAAATTTAGTAACATAAGAAGTGACCAGAGAGAAAAGATCAAATGGATAGAACCAACCAGATTGCTGATGGTCACTTTCACTCGCACTGGAAGTACCAGGAACTGGGGGACAAGATGAACTGCTGATGAGAGTAGTTGAAGGAAATTTTAGATAAGGGAGCAAATGGCAACCCACCATTAACAACACAGTTATTATATCCCAGTACTTTGAACAGCTTTGGATTGACTAGAGCCTGGGAAAAGCTTCCGCATTTCACGTGAACATCGATGACCGGACACATGGGGCAGGTGTTCTGGATTTCCACCATGAATTTGGGAGGGTTTCCAAACCCTAACTGAGTCTGTGTCACTGTAGGACTGTTGGTACTGCACTTGGAGCCCCACCCTGCAAATCATGTTGTACCAAAACAGATCATTTTATTTTCAAAACACAGAACCTTAGAAGAATTTATAGAAAACCCAGGTACTTTTGATCTTCAATTGCTTTAGGGAATTCATGATATACATAGTTGTTCATGCATTTTATACATTTGATCTTGTCTACATGCATACATGCATACATGCAAAAGCATTAATGGGAGAAGAGAGAGTGCAGACCATGGTGAAGAGAGGCTAATGCGAGGAGAGTTCCAATGACAAGCTTCAGATATGTTGGGCTTGGCATCGTCAGCTCCAATATGATGACATAAGATGAAGAGTTTCAAGAAAGTTTCAACTCATCTTATAATATAGAGCGAGAAAGGGTAAAGAGAAAGTTGCAATGTAAATGATGAGGATAAGGGATACGTGATTCCCACCAGACGGCCTACTTCACGTGAGGAGGATAGTCTAGGAGGCCAAATCTGCCATGGGTCCTCTGCAAACTGCTTAGCATGAGTGTTCATAGTGGCAATTGGTGAAACTCTTCTCGGACCCTTCCAAGTTCCAAGCACATGCTCTGCTGAATACTGAAGCTGAATGCTTCCTCCGTGTACATGTGAATACCGCCAGCCTGACCCATGAGTCGACAATCATACGTGAGAATAAAGAAATCCACTCTTGAAACTTGGACAGATACGACATTCATATTATCTCTATCTCTATCTCTATCTCTATCTCTATTTCTCTCTACTCCAAATCTGTGGTAGGCAGGGTTTTAGGGATCGGATCGGATCCACTTGCAGCAACCATGTAGGAACGGTTGGCAAGGGCCGATCCTAGCAAGGTGAGGTATATTTAGAAAAAGCAGGACTGATCCCAGGCCGATTCTGATCCAAATTGACCGATCCGTTTGGGGGCGGCTGCTGCAGATCGCAAACGGATTCCATGCACTTGAACACTAGTGGTATCTATCCGAACAAAGTGATCGAATGTGACTTACGGATACTTGTGTAGCTGTATTAGATATGTATTGTATTCTCCAGACCCAACACCATTACTAGCTATATCTGCACAACCGTAGGGGTAGCTCAGTTGGTAAAGATCAACACATCAAATAAGTCATGAATTTGACTTTCCTTGGGGTCTATCTCTACTAAAAAAAAAAAAAAAAAAAAACCTATATCTCCTCAAACCTTAAATTGTGGACATGGTATTACAAATTTGTGCCTTAGAATACTCTTAAGTTTGGACAGTCTTACGGTCCTTTTAATTTTTTTTGACGCTAAAAAGAGTACCTTGATGTGTGTGTGGGAGGGAGGGTGTGTTCTGGCGAAGCGCCGGGTTGTTGGTAAGGAGCGTGAGCGGGCGCAAGGGGGGGGAGGGTTCGAAACTGCGGGAACCGCATTAGGGCAACCAAGTGTGCGGGAGGGGGGGGACTTTGAACTCGAGTTGGGTCCTCAGACCACGCTTCAGCTATCGTGGTGCAAATGAACGGAACAAGTCGGTTGTCGGTCATTTTTTTTTTTCCTTTTTTGGATGGTTAGGCCCCAAGAGGAATTGAACTCATGACATCTTACAAGTTCATAAATGCATAAATTGTTAATTTTTGTTGTATCTATTCTTTATATGGAACAAAGTTATAACCGTTAAGGCCATACCCTAGACAATCTCTTTTTTTTTTTTTTCTTTTTTATTTGGGCAGGTCTTAAACTCAAGACTTGTCATTTGATAAGAAGCAAAATAACCAATAAAATTTAGGATAATCCATGTATATTTGTAATCTGGCCAAGAGATTGGACTATGATGAGCCTGGCTCCACAGCTTCATATGTGACAATAGTAGTGGGGTCCAAAGACACTCCTCACATGGAATTAAGGTTTATTCCTTTTAAGCACAAAAATAAAAGAGTGAAGCCACCCACCTTTAGGGGCCACCTTTGGGGTTGTAGTTTTGTTTTCTGCAACTGTAAAATGTCAGGCTTCCTCTCAATCCCATGTGACTGACAAACACAAGAAGACTGTTAAAAGCTGCTGAGTGGTCCACTTTTGCTTCTTCTTTGCAAAACTCTCTCCCAGTAGCTCAGCCTCAAGTAAATTATTCAGGAGAGGAAGCCCTTCTCTCTCTCTCTCTCTCTCTCTCTCTCTCTCTCATGGAAGAACCTGCCATACATGCATGTGAATATATATGTTTGTATAATATTAATGTTATTTAGGCTTTTAAGTGGGTCCAATCCAAGTTCCAAAAGAGTTCAAAAAGGAGGGACCAAATCCTTAGTGTTGGATAAAGGACGTCTGAATGCCATGGTTTTCCAGGCTTGACATTAATCAGTGTAAGATGAAAACACCACCCCAAACGACAACTTCATGTGACGTATCAGAAGAGGGAGATGCAAGCCTAACTCCATTTGAGAACCTTCATCCCCCCACCCAATAAAGGTATCAATCGGTATACAGTACAGTATAGAAAACAAAACGATGATACTGATATCATAATTGCGGTTCCAATTTTTCACACTGTTACCATACCGTCTAGGTACCATTTATAGTTGGTATCATATAAGGTTTTTATTATATATATATATATATATATATATATATAAAGTACAATTTTGGTATTTGGTACATACCGATCAGTTCGGTCCATAACACCAATACCATACTATACCAGCTTCAGTTCTGTTTTCCATACCATTATTGTACCAATTCTAAATCAATATAGTTTCAGTTTATGTATAGAGTACCAGTACCAAATTGATACCCTTAAACGCCCAAGTATACGGGCTTGCACATATGCAATATGCCTGCATGTGGACATTTATCTTGTAATTAAGGGTTTTGCAAGCCCATACTTGCTTCAGTTTTTGGGCTTCTAGAAGTTGGCCCCAAATGAGCTGAAAGGGAAGGAATTCGGGAATTCAGTAAATATTTTTCGGTTTGAAATATTTAGCACCTCCCACCTCATAATTCATAAACTCGCAATTTGTGAAGACAACTGCTTGTTTAGTTGGTTGGTGTCCTCCAAGTAGAGTGTAGGCATGCATGAGGTCATGGGTTTGATTCTCTCATCTTTACTTGTGCTTTTAGGCAACCCTTCTTCGCTCTCCCCCACACTCTCAGTAGCTGTAGTCGAAGGCTCACTATCCGTCATTCCCCCCCTTCAAAGTGAATAAGGTTGAAAGGATGATTGTGATTGTGGGAAGGTATTCGTCCTACCAAAGTTTATTGGAACAGCCTTAATAATAGATAGAGCTTAATAACAGTAGATCTCCGAGACTTAGGCTCTCTTTGATATGTATTATAGAATTAATTATATAATACATAATAACATATTCAGTTGTTTGGCATGATTTATTGTACTTATTTATATTTTAAATAAATTAATATAATCTAAAATCTATAAAAAGATTAGAAGATGGTTATCATTATTGTGATAATCTATTATTATTTTTTTATGTCTAGTGGTATTAAGTGATTATTATTCATAATTCATAATTTATTCTCGTAAACGATTTATTATAAATAACTCATAAACATAAATATAAACTATACCAAAGAGAGCCTTAATCGAATCAATAAATCAACCAGAAGGGTAAAGTGGTCCAAATTGGACTTGATGGTGACAATGAACTAGACTGGGCTGAGTTCAGGCCCAGCCATGATCTGGGCTGGGTTTGGGTCTCAATAGTTTTACACAATCCTCTTAAAGTCCAGGCTGTCTGCATGGGCCCTTGACCTGCCGATGTTTTCTTGGCTTATCAAATATCAACTGCAATTTTTGATGTCTTGTAAAAGGTCCCTGTGTATAGCCCAAATAAGGTGGGCAGGCCTCTTACGATCCACTCAATAAATACCACGTGTAAGGCTGATTTGGATGTTCTGAACCTAATATAGATTGGTCAGTCTAAATGACCACATGTAAAACTTACATTGGACTTATGACACTGACCAATGATAGCTCTCTATTGGGCATCGTCATGGGAATCTGATCGGCTCAGCGTATCGATTGGCCCCAGCCGATCCCATGCAGGAAGGGGATTGGATCGGTGGGTTCAGGGAGTTCTGAGTGAGTAAAGGAATGTTTCAGGGTGTAGAGGACCAATCCTAATCTGGATCGCCATTGCATCCACTAATCCCATAAAGTCAATTCTTGAACAAAAATTTTCTTCGTAAGTTTATCTTGAGTAATCCTTCGAACTCGGATCCAAATTCTCTCCTGCAACAAGAGAAGCTCCTGCATGATCCAACAGTTCGAATTCCTCTGGCGCATATACCAATACATCGATATGTGTGCTGGATGAACTCCAACAATTGGATCGCCTCCAGTGGTAGGAGAGGATTTCTATCATTCCAAGTCTCATAACCTACCAAGTTTCTTGCATTAGTGTATAAGAGTGTTTCTTGAGAATTTTGAACTAAAAAAACAGTATTTATGTTACACACCAAGTAGAGTTTACCTTCTGCTGATCTTATCCTAGTGAAAAGATGACATCTTTGTTTCCCAACTTCAAGCCCCTCAACCTGGTTCAAGAATTAAATTTATAGAATGAGTATGTACACATAAGAAATCTTTGGAAGACCTTAATCCTCTTGAAAGTAAAACATTAATCCACTTGAACATGGGATTGCTTTGGATAATTTATGTAATGGTGAAGACGATGATAATATATTGTGATATGAGGAAATTTATTCCAAAAATGAAGAAAGGAACAGATTCAGCTCATTTCATTGCCTGGAATTAATGGTGTTAAACAGTGCGGTTTGGTTTCGGTTTGGTGTGTAACCAGTAAAACCAAAATCGAACCATTTATTAACGGTTTCAAAATACTTATCAAGACTGGTTTTGGTTTCCGTTTTTAAACGGTTTGGTCGCCAAGAGGGAGAGGAAGAGAATTAGGACCAAAGGGGAGGGAAAGCCAAGGAAAACATTAAAATATTTTAATCATAAATGAAAGTGGACTTACGATTTAAATGTATGCCATGTGGAAAGCATTAAAATAAATGGAAAATTTACAACTACCTTCCCTGTTGTTTGCTCAAATTTTAAATTCATCCCGAAGATTTCAAATAACTACAACTACCTCACCTACAATCAGACCATATTACAAATAAACTCAGTCCGTTAGGCATCTTCTATTAGATGCTGACGTATAATGACCATTAATATTTTAGGGAAAATTATACAAACACCCCCCTACATTTAAGAAACTATACAAAACTGTCCTGTCTTTACAAAAGCTACACAGACTACCCCTCTAACAATGTTTTTATACATTCTCACCATCACCGTTACTTACAACTTAACAGGAGAATGTCAAAAAAAAATTAAGAAAAAAATACCTTTAAAAAAGCAAACAGAGATATGTGTTTTCTCTTCCAACGAAGCTTCTCCAAAATTAATTTCATTATCTAATGTTGTAGAGAGAAGAGAGGAGACCAAGTTGGTTTGCTGTAGAAGACCAAGTGGGTTTATCCTCGTACTCATTTATCCATTTCAGTCGATTTGCTTATTTATCATATCGAAGACCAAGTGGGTTTTTGGTTGATTGTTGGATAAGCTACTCGATATAGAGTGGTAAAGGGATCAGCTTTAATTACTGTATGAAACAAAGAGGAAGAGTGATTGGATTGGTCTGAAATAGAGAGAAAGACAGATGGGATGAATAACCGTCCCACTTGCATCATGGAAGAATGTCAAATTTTTTTTAGGGAAAATTACAACCTAACGGTAGAATAATCTTTTACTTATTCCACCCCAAAATAGTAAGATAAAAAAGAAAGAATAAAGAGTAAGGATAACAGATTAGGGATACAGAAGTATAGAGGAATCAAAATGAATGGGTTAAAATTAGGGATACTGATGGGATGAATAACTGTCCCACTTGCATCATGGATTAAGGAATCAAAATGAATTGGTTAAAATTAGGGAAGAAAGTGAAATTACAGGTTGAAAACAACGACAAGAATCTTAACACTAAACCATTAAAGACAGAGATACAACAGATATAGAAGGATGGAGGAAGAAGAAGAAGATCACACAGGAGGTTTTGAGTCGGTCAATATACTCACTCCTAAGTCAATCCACCGAAAGGAAAAAGGAGAAGAAGACGCATACCTCTAGAGAAGAAAACGATGAAGCTTTGTTGGAAGAAAACACAAACCTCTGGAGAAGAAAATGCAGACCACTGGAGAAGAAAACGATGAAGTAGAAGAAAATGCAGAGCTATGGAGAATGAAATAACCAACTCATGGAGAAGAAACAGAAAGTGGAGAGGAAAGATGAACCTAGGATTTTTTTTTTTTTTTGGGGGAGGTGGGGGGGAGAACTTAACAATAAACCTATTTTGGACATTTTACATTCATTAAGAGTATTTTTGTCTTAAAAAAAATTGATATTCTTCCGTTATGTTGTAAGTAACGATGTGGGTGAAAGTGTATGAAAAGACAGGGTAATTCTATGTATTTTCTCAACTGTAGAGGGGTGTCTGTGTAATTTTTTCTTAATTTTATAATAACCAAACCACCCCCATTAAGGGATGAAGTATATAAGTGTTTTACCCTCAAAACAAAAAAAAAGTAAAGTGGACTCTTCTCCCTTCTTCCTATCTGCTCTTCAATCGTTTTGCTTTGCTCTCTCTCCCTGCAACTTCACGTCGGTATCGAAAGTGAGAATCCATTCAAGGCGGAAGCTACAACACGCGGACAACCTTCAAGCTTACATTTTTATTTTTCCCCTCCCTCCCCGCCCCCCCTGCCCCTTTTGGGCTCCCCCCCTCCCCTTTCCTCCCTTTTGTTTTTTTTCGTTTTTTTGGATTTGAGAGAACAATGCTATAGAATAAGAAAGCTTATTTCTATATAGCTTCTTCTTAACATTCCTAACAGAGAAACGACAACCTAACCTGCTTAGCCTTTTTTAATCTTCTCACCATACCGCCTCCGTTTATTTGGTACTTCTACCCCCGCTTGAGCGGCTGCTTCATTGGCACCACCACCACCATCATCGGATCTCCCTTTATTGGACATGAAAAGTAGAGTGAATAATTAGAATAAGAAAAAGAAAATTGGTCTAGTGTTAGGGATGCCCGAAGAACAGTATCAGACCCCTTGGGGGGAAAAACAAGAGAACTGATTCTAATCAATGGGAGAAGCATAAATTTTCAGAAAATATTTCGGTCAAATTTGGAGAAGAAGATCAAACAACACTATTGGGTAGCACTTAATATACAAGACAAGGCTGTAATCGTAGGTCCATAAGAACAAGATCTTGAAAACTAAATATATCTTTTTCCTACAAATTCAAAGTTTCATTTATACTTCACTGCTAAAGTAATTAGACCTCTACAAGAGAAAAATGAAAACTCTTAAAGTCCGATCAATTAACGGAAACTCAATGGAATTCATAACTGTCTCAATGTCAGTTTTTTCTTCTTTTTTCTTTTTATTGTCTGAATATTCAGGAGCTAAGACCATTCCAATGCCCCCTTTCGCCATGCATAAACTGAACCTACAATTAGGATAAGCACGAAAATTAAAGCTTCTATAAATACAAATAGACCTACCTAATACATTGAAACTCATCACCCATGGATAAAGAGAAATCATTTCAACATAAAAGGAAAAGAAAAAAAAAAATTGTTGTCATTCTTGCTGCTGCTGTATTGTAGCCTGTGTTTAAGTCTTAGGTGGATAGCATCTCCGTCCCTAACAAAATTACCAGATCAAGTATCTAGTAAAGGTTGAACCGAAGTCAAAAAGGGATCGCGGTCAGTGGATTCTTCTTTAAGAATTGCAGTAGCGTCAGTCTTGTTGGTGATAGATACACCATGTGCTCTTAGAGAAGATAAAATTGATGATAAAGCCGTCTAGTGTATTCAAATCTTCTATCTCTCGGAATAAAAATAGGGCTGCAATAGGGCCAGATTGGGTCGGGTTTTTCAAAACCCTAACCCCAAACTTGACTATTGAAACTTAACCCTAACCCAGTCCAACCCTGCCAGGGTCAGAAAATGTACAACCCTAACCCTGACCCTAACATGGTTGGGCCTAACCCTAACCTGCCCTGATTGACCCTGACAGGGCCGGGTTGGGTCGGGTCAACCCTGATTAACCCTGATTCAGGGTTAGATTGACCCTGATATTGACCCTGATTGATCCTAAATATACAACAAATTATCAAATAACAATTACAACTTAAAACATATGACAAATACAAACCAAATCAGTTTAAGTGTTTAACAAGGAACAAATACAAATCATACATATATTTATAAATATATTCAAATATATACAGGGTCGGGTTGGGCCGGGTTCAACCCAGGGGGTCAACCCTAACCCAGCCCAACCCTACCAGGGTTCATATAAAATTGAACCTTAACCCAGCCCTGTCAGGGTTCGGGCTGGGTTCAACCCTGCCAGGGTTCAGGGCGGGCCTATGCGGGTTCGGGTTGTCAGGATAAAACTTGCACCCCTAAATAAAAATGTCGACGACCTTCCCTTACTTATCGAACAATGGAAATAGACATGTAAAGTGGTTCTTGCTAAACAACAAATCAAATGTAATAAAAAGTATTCAAAAAAAAAAAGAAATTCAAACCGAGACACAAGGAAAGAAGAATCTAAAAAAATGCTTAACCACTGTCACAATCATGGTCGAGAATCACGAGGATCTTGCTAGAAAATTGATTGTGAAAACGGTTTTGAAGATAACTTTTCTAATTTTAACTAAAACAATAAGATTAAAATTGTCATTTCATGATGATAGTGATTTATTACTAACAACATTTAGGGTAGACTTGTCCATTGAATATTACCTTTAACACCGTTCAAAAAAACAAAATAACATATGTAATTGTTTGAAATCTTTGGGATGAATTTGACATTCAGGAAAACAACATGGGAGGTAGTTGTAAATTTCCCAAATAACATTAATTACTACAAATATATCCCTTTAACACTAAGGGATTCAAGTAAAGGTTTACTCGGTTGAAACAGTTTCATATTTTTTTAAACTAGAATCGAACCGTTTAATTATCAATTTCCCAATTTCAATATACGGTTCGGTTTCATTTTTGACACCCTTACCTAGAATAAATGACTTTATTGACCCTTTCCTGATTATCATGAATAGACTTTTTGCTGCACAACATATTACCATTTTTTTTTGGTAAAAACATATTACCATATTTATCCCTATCAATTAATTTATCCAAAGTTGCCCCAAGTTTAAGAGAATTAAGATCTATCGAAGCTTTCTTAAATGCTCCCACCATTCCCATAAAGTCAGTTTTAGAATTAAATTTTTCTTTGTACTTTCCTGTTTGAGTAATCCTTCCATCTCTCATAACCTGACAAGTTTCTTGTTTGACTAATCTTTCTAGTTATCATAAAGTGCCAAGAATGAAGATAAAGGTTTTATCACACATTTAATTTTTTTCAAATCTTTCAAGAACATTGACAATAAATTAAGAAAAGCAAAATATGAAACCAAATCTTCAAAAAGCAATCACGAACCACATATTGAGTGTATAGCAAATTTGACTGTCTTTTACAGGAAATGAGACTCTTATCAAGGCTGTTGCTCTTCCAACCTCAAATTTTGTTGCTTCTCACTTGAAGCTACCATCATCCTTTCATCAATCTATGAGAAAAGCCACAACAAATTTCTTTTGGAATAATGGTGGTGAGCATAATAATACCCATTAGATTTCTTGGAATAGGTTAACTTTATCAAAAGAGCATGGAGGTTTGGGGTTGAAAGACCCACTATTACACAATTAAGGCATTATTAGCAAAATAGGTGTGGCGCCTTCTAACCTGTCCTGATTCTCTTTGGGCAAAAGTGATAAAGTTCTTGTATTTTCCAAATACTGATTTTATGAATGCCAAATTAGGACATCGCCCATCATGGGCATGGAGAAGCATTTTGGAAGGTCAACAAGTTCTTAAGGAAGGTATGATATAGCACGTTGAGAAAGGAAATAGTATCCATATTTGGGATGATCATTGGATCCCAAACTTACCATCCAAAAGGCCCTCATCAAGGAGGAATCCAAATTTCCATATTAAGTGGGTTAGTGATCTTATCGATCCTGATAATCGATGCTGGAAAATGGATCTTATTATGAGTTTATTTTATTTTGAGAATCAAAAGAAACCTTGGATATCTATTTAAGCTTATTTCCTAAAAAAGATTATATTGTTTGGGGAGCCTTTAATTCTGGTATGTTTTCAGTTAAGTCAACATATCACATGCTTAAGAATAAGGCTGAAGTGGAATTAATTAATGTTCCTTCCTCATTAAGAATTCCGAGATGGAAACAGGTGCCAAAATTAGTGTGGAAATTGATCTGGAATAGTCAAACTCTTCCAAAAATTAAATCGTTTCTATGGGGAGCATGTGCGGATGGTATAGCTTCAGGATCGGAGTTGCATCACAGACGTATCACTCACTCTAGTTCATACAAGATATGTGGAGGTGTAGACGAGTCTGTAAGCCATATTCTCTTCAATTGTCCATTTGTTTGTGCGGTATGGTTCAGTACTTCCTTATCTTTCTTTCCTGTAAATAACATGATTCTTTCCTTATCTCAATGGCTAGAGCTTTGGTGTAGTATGATTCAGAAAAACAAGTCAGAAGGCAAAGTTCTTTTCTACAAAGCCTCCTTTATTTGTTGGCATTTATGGTTGGCAAGGAACGAGTTCATTTTTCAGAGGAAAGAAAGGTCTCCAATTGAAGTGATAAATCATGCCCTTGTAGCCTTTAATGAATTTGCAAATGTTCATTTTTCTGTTTCTCCTTCTTCTGTTGTGATGAATGAGTCCTTCTCTTTGGGGTTCAGTGATTTAAAGGCTGTTGATGGATATGTTATTATTTATACTGATGCTTGTTTATTGGAGGATAGTCATAAAAACAATATTGGTTTTTATGGGGGCTTTATGGAGATCAGTTAAGCAAGGCAGTTTCTTGTAATTATGTATTTCAGTTGGCTATTGAAGGGGAAACCCTTGTAGTGTGTGAAGCTCTTATTTCGGTTGTAGAATCAGGATTGAATGTCTTGTAATCAAGTCAGATTGTAAGAGGCTCATGGACATTTTAAACTCTGGTGGGAAAAGAGCCTGCAATTCTTTTGTTTTCATTGTTAGAGATATAATACATCTGGCAGCTCAATGCAAAGAATGTATTTTTACTTTTATTCCTAGGGATAGTAATCAAATTGCCCATTCCCTAGCCAGGAAGGTCACTATTGTTTCGGGGTCAGTATCTTGGCCGCTATCCGCTCCTTGGATTCAGGATCTGTGTACTCCTAATCCTTTGGTTGTATCCCGATCTTTTATTCAATGAATTTATCCTTTACCAAAAAAAATCACACATTGAGAATGTTTTAAGTCAAATAAGCAAAAACTGCTATTTTGGTATAACTATTTTTCCTCAATTTCTTCAAAGGAATTAACAATAATAAGAAGGGGGAAAGAGAATGATCAGCTTTCCAAAGCATTACTGTTAATTGCATCCTTGCAAGTGAGATGTAGTCAGGATAGCTAGGGACAACTAGTAAAGGAAACTAATGGACTTTGATTTATATATTAGAAAAAGCATCCTAGAAGAAATTTCGACAGTAAATAATATAATATCAAATCCTAAAACTATTACAATATATTACTTGCTTAATCCAAGAACTTATTTAGAACGTCATATCTTCTGGGTGATTTAAATCTATCCTTTGTTGAAAATTCTAGATGATCCTACAATATAGTCACTTGATTTTCAAGAATCTCACAAGAAATCAAGATGTTTACCCCAGCTAGATAGGTATACCACAACCCGATATTTTGAGCTTCTTTCCCTTGTATGTGTGACCTTGAGATATATTTATATCTCTAGGGTGAAAATGACCAGCCACAAAGACCAATCCTAAGTGAGATGCTAGCCTCCTAATGTCCATATCTAGATTGTCTTTGGCATAAGTGTTCATAAACAATAAATAAGGATAAAAAATACAAAACTGCCATTTTCATTAAATAAAAAGCTATCATTGTTTTGCAAAACGAAAAATAAAAATTATTTTATTTTAATAAATAAAAACAATTAGATTCACAACCATACATGACAAATCTTTTCAAATTGGCAATTCGTATGTACTCGTACACTACTATAATTGTCAAGTCACTGGCAATGGAACATTAGGCACTAAGGCCACCATTCAACTTGCACGAGGCCTTTAATGAAAGGATTTCACAGACCTTATGTGCACTAACTGTCGATAGTCTAGCCCCCATGTCTCCCATAGTTTGAGCAATTTTGACTTGCATCCCTTAAATCCATCATGGTCAAATCAATATCCATGTAAACACATAACACATCATGATGGGTGTGGTCAAGCCGAGGACTACAAAGTAAGCTCATTCAAATAATCATCCACAAACTAGTCAATTAATACAATAGGCAAAAAACAATGGTATCATAAACAATTTATAAGCCACCATAAAATATACATACTACATGCCACAAAATGGAGATAGAAATGTCCAATAATAATATGCAAAATAACACAATAATTTTATTTTGGGCCACATAATTCCAACAGCCACCGATTTTAGCCTAACACAACCTCATAGTCATTACATATTTTGCAAATACATCAAAAGGTAAACTTTTTTTTGTTAAAGGATCAGTCATGTTTGATTGAGATGGCACTCTCTTAAGAACTACCTCATGATCATTCTTCTTTATTACATCACGATGTAATGATATCAACCCTCAATGTACTTGGCAGGAGAGTGATACTTTGGGTCTTTAGTGATGGTTATTGCTAAATTATTATCACACAAAAGTGAAATAGATTTTTTCACACAATCCACTATCATCACTTCCAATATGAACTTTTGAAGATACACAACTTCTTTCGCTACTGCATTCATATATTTAGCTTCCATAATAGACTAAGCAACACATTCTTGTTTATTGCTCTCAAAAGCAATAGCTCCACCACATAAAGTGAACACATAAACCAAAGGTAGATTTTCTATCAACACATCCTTAATAATCAGAGTTAGAACACCCAAGATTATTAAGCTGGTCAGATCAATAAGTCAACCTAAAGGTTTTGTTTGCTTAAGATACCTTAGGATCCATTGCATAGCAATTTAATGCATTCTACCAAGGTTACTTTGGAAACGACTGATTATGCTAACTACAAAAGCTATGTTTAGCCGTGTACAGTAGAGGCCTAATAATACAATGACTCATTTAAAATTTTCTTCGTAAACTTTGGCCTATGCTTTTGGGTAAGCGATCTAAGATAATTATAGGAAAATTTTCCACTCAAACAATCAGTCATGCAGAATCTTCTTAGCAAAGCATCAATATATTTCTTTTAAGACAAGCTTAATCTTCTTTGCTTATGGTCTCTCGTAATTTTTATACCCAAAATATAAGAAGTTTCACCTAACTATTTTATTTCAAGTGTATTAAATTACCATTGTTTCACTCCCATCAATATGTGCAAGTAGAAAATCAACAACATAAAATGTAAAAAATACAGCCTTATAACCTTCTTCTTTTACATATGCAAGATTCGAAACATTTCTGTATGAATCCAATGCCAATAATTGAATCAAGAAATTGAAAATTCCATTGCTTTGAAGCTTGTTTCAGTCTGTATATATATTTTTCTAATTTATATACTCTGTCTTCATCCCCATTGGAAATAAAATTTGTAGGTTGATCTATATAAACAACTTCATCAAGATTACCATTCAAGAATGTAGTCTTCACATTCATTTGATGAAGTTCAAAATCAAGATACACAATCAAACCCAAAACAACAGGCACAAATTGTGTTTTCACAACTGGTGAAAAAGTTTCATCATAATCAATAACATATTCTTGAATATAACCTTTAGCTATAAGTTTTGCTTTAAACTTTTCAACATTTCCATGCATATCGTTCTTTCTTCTGAAAATCCAATATCAACCAATGACTTTAGCATTACAGGTCTATTAACCTATCATCCTACACCATTCTTATGCATAGAGTTGATTTATTTTTACATAGCAATAATCCAGTGTTGAAAATCAACATTTTGACATAGTTTGAGAACAAGTAATAGGATCATCTACAACTTCATTAGTGGTACTCTTTCATATGATTCTTCCAAATAAACATAATAATTTGACATATCTGGAGTGTTTGATATCATTTTACTTCTTCTTAGGGGCTCAGTATGTTTCTTATATTTTTTATGTTTGAATAAATAATAGGATTTGAGGATCCCTTAATGAGAGAGTCTTGATGACTTCTATTAGTTTCTACTAACTCTTTCAAAACATTATTATCAACATTATTTGTACTCCCACTATCAAAGTGATCCTCTAAGAGTGTCACATTTCTGTTTTCAATTATCATTTGATCCTCAAGATCATGTAACTTGTATCATTTGGAATGATGAGGATACCCAATCACGATACATCTTCTGGTTTTGGATAGTGATTTATTCCTATCTGGATTAGGAATCAAAACATGAGCTATACAGCCCCATACTCGAACGTGAGCTAGCCTCCCATAAAACAATTTATATTGGGGTGGAATCTACTACATTGGTGGGAATTCTATTTAGGGTATGCGTTTCTACATACAAGGCTTTTCCCTAAAAAGAAATTTTTGCCATTATTGATTGAATCATATTTAGCAAAGTTTAATTATGTCTTTCTGCAATGCCATTAGTTTTTCAAGTATGAAGTAGAGTACGAAAATATCTAATATTATTTTCAAGGTAATACATCTCAAAATCATTATACATAATTCTCCACCTCTATCTGAATTTAGTAACTTGATTACTTGCCCAGTTGACTTTTCAACCTCAAGCCGAAATACTTTGTAAAAACTTCAGAACTTCAGATTTGTGCTCTAGTAGATGTACAAATCCAAATCTAGAAAAATCTTTCGTGAAAGTAATAAAATAGCAGAAGCCTCCCATTGCACTAATACTCATAGGTCCACATATATCAGTATGAACCTTTTTAAAAAGTATAACATCTTTTACTTTTTATGTAGAAATTTTTAACATTTTAATAGAAATACAACTTTTTCATGTTAGAAACTTTTCTAGAATTACTTTAGTCAATATCTCATAATTAATCAATCTACCAATTCTATTTAATGATATGTCTCAGTCTCAAATGCCAAAGATAAATAAAATTATCTTTCACATCAATCTAAAAATTGCATATATTATTGCCACATAATTGCACTTGATACATAGTGTTGTCTCTAAATCATGCAACACTTTATCACTTTTCTTCATTAAAAATCTTTCATACCAAAAATAAAATTCATATCCAAAATTTTCCAACATTGAAACAGATTACAAATTTCATCGAGTTTCACCAGAACATTCCCTCTAAGTTATTTATGTGGATTTTTTTGTAAGGATTTATATAAACATATTATATAATAATCATTTTTATTTATTTATTAATATGTCTTTCTTTGGTATAGTTTATATTTATGTTTATGAGTTATTTATAACAAATTATTTATAAAAAATAAATTATGAGTCATAAATAATAACAGTTTAATACCACTAGACATAAAGAAGTAATAGTTATTTATCACAATAATGATAAAAACCTTTTAACCTATGTGTAGATTTTAGATTATATATAATTTTAAATATAAATAAATACCATAAATCATGCCAAACAACTACATGTCATAATGTGTTATATAATTAATTATAAGAAAAATTACTCATACCACCCTTGAACTTAGGTCTAAATATATCAAGCACTCTAAAGTTCACAACAATTACAATTGCATCCCAATTTTTAACAGTATTAAATAAAAAAAAGGGTAAATTACTCATACCACCCCTCAGTTATTAGCCACACACAGACATTACCCTAAAGTTAACAACTACACGCATTACCCTTAAATCCCAAACGTTGTTACACAGAGACCTACTCTATTAGTTTTTTCCATTAATTGCTGATGTCAACACGAATAAACTTTTTTAATGTCTAAAATACCCTTATGGGTAATGTGAAATGACAAAATTAGACTTTTTAATATGAAATGACAAAATTAGACTTTTTTTTAAACCCCTAACCCTTATTCTTTTTCTTCTTCGAAAGGCAGAGATGGTGCTCTCCTTTCTTTCATGACAGGCGCCTTCCAGCTTTCAGATGGCACCATCAACTGTCGTTTACCCAACTTCTTTTATATGAAGCTTAAATTTAAAGATAAACCCGTTGGAGGCATCAAAACTTCCGACATAATCGTCAACACCGCCCATAACCTTTGGTTTCGCCTATATGCATCCACTGACACTCTCGTCGCTGCAGGAGACGGGTGTGTAACCCTACTCGCCATCGTCTTCCCTTAGGGGTTATTTTTGGTAAGATTTGAAGGGAAATACCTTATTCTGGTCTACTGCAGGAGGTCATCAATGGATTCTTCCCTAAATCTAGTTCATCTTCGATGACCAGCTCCAACAACCTTTCTCCGCTGTACCAGGAGTCTGGAATGCCTATGGAGGAGCTGGAGAAACAAATTGAGAGCGACCATTTCAATCTATATTTGGATTGATAAGATGCAGCACCGGTCGCTACTTATTCTGGTTCCCAATCGAACCACATGTCTTATAAAGAGCAAGCTTTGAACTATCCGATCTTATCTAGAAGCCATTCTACAGGAATTAATAGAGAACCTGAAGCTTCTTCATATGTTTGCAGCAAAGTTGCATAACGCTTGATCCAAATCTTGCCTTCCACTCCCATGAGTGGCTAATTTAACTTTTAATCAACCAAAATCCAATTGATTTCTAGAATCATTATTCCATTCAACTTCCTCAAATCTCAAATTTCTGGATCTGATTTCGGTTTTACAGCTTCTGGTTTCAACATTCAATTACCTGTCTGAATCTCTAATTAATATTTCGTTGAATTCTGATTTGGAACCATAGGATCTGCCTTGCCCATCGAATCTGCCATGTTCTGGGTTTTCAGTTTCCTACTTACCGTAGGACACTTTCAAATGTGTAATCCTTACCATTCCATTATTCATGCAAACTAGGAGACGTTGCAGAGATTGGCAAAATGGGTTTGGAGAAGTGGGGAGTTTATAACTTGACTCTGTGTGTGTGGGTCGGGGGGCTCATTAAAAAAACCAATAGAGGAACTTTTTCATCTTCAACCGAAACGATAAAGGAAGAAGAGATATGGAGAAAATCAACGTATTTGAAGCTCTGTTGGCCACCGAACAACTTCACCTCTCTCCTAGACGTCTTTTGGTCTTCACCATGGCTGGTGTTGGTGGTTGAACAAGCAGTTCAGATCAGCTTCCCCTGCATGGGCGGGTGGCAATAGTAGTAGGAGCCTCACGAGGAACCGGCCCTACCATCGCCCTTTACTTTCCATCCCTCGGTGCCAATGTCATCAACTATGTCTCTAGCTCTACCTAAGCAAACCTAATAGCCGCCGACATCAACTCTGATTCCGATTCCCAATCAGTCCAAACCATAGCAATATTAGCCGACGTATTAGACCTGGCTCAAGTTAAGTCCCTTTTACTACCATCATGATCTTTCTGGCGATGCCTTTTACCATGGCTCCTTTAATTCTGAACTCTAGTAGTGACCCCTCAATCGTACATCATGATCTTTCAGACGATTTTTTATAATTATATCATTCTTCATTTGAGAAGGTAAAAAATGTCACACTTCAATTCTCATCAAATCAGAATGGTGTGAATGAACCATCATTGAACCAACGGTTCACACCAGGATCTCGAATAGGCCGTGTCCACTCATACAAATCATCACGCATAACCACAATCAGAATATAATAGTACAGCGGAAGACTTTAAATAAAATGAACTGAGTATCTATTGATAACTTAAATAATTATCCAATTATCCAAAATCAAACACATAAAATAATATCATTACATCCCTTTATTCCAATCGAAAATAACTGAATAAATAAATAAAAACCCAATCAAAGGTACACGCAGAAAGGGGCACTCGCATGAAGCGTCATGCTCGTCCGCTCCTGCCTGTACACTCAAAGCAGCAACGTCACCATACGCCGGAGCGTTCACATAGTCGTCAACAGTGTAACCTGCATCAACATCTAAAACAATGTGTACACAAAGGGTGAGCTCACAACACAGCTTAGTAAGACAATCAGACAGTTTCACAATATTATGCATAAATAACAATCATTTTATGCTGTGGTCTGGTTTTAAGTTTACAATGTGCTATAGAAAGGTTTGGTGGCCCCCGCACCTCTATACACGAGTGTGTGGCACCTCATGGTTCACACCCCCATTGACCCACATGCACCCACCATGGAATAGAGATAGAGCTAAGATACCCACATACCTCCCCTGATACTCTACCCATACCAGTACCTAAGCCCCTACTGGCCAGGGCTCGCAAACTGGGCTCGCAACTAACCAATCTTATATGTCATCAATGTATGCTCTATCCCAGCACAACCGTCTACGGCATAGAGATAGAGCTAAGGCATTCCCACACCTCCCCTGATGCCCTATCCGCAACTAACTCACTAGGATAGAAACATAACGCAGGTAGACCCTATCCCAACATAACTCCCTACGGCATAGAGATAGAGCTAAAACATCGTGGACAAGCCAGCGTCGACTCGGAGACCACAGTATCACATAACAGTGGCCGGGACAACATCAATATCGGAGACCACCGTACCACGACATTCTCCTGATGCCCCACCCGTACCGAGCATGTTAAGACAGAATACTACAAAAGGTGCTAATGTGAAGAGCGATCCCAGGCCCATGCCCCACTCCACACACTAACGAAAACAATCACATGCCTAACAATCACATCCTATCAACGCATGAACAGTAATAATAACTGAATGTAAAGGATGGCATGTGAATATGCACAAACATCACATCATACATATTCAGGTGATTAACAACGATTTACCGTCCATTAATTATTAGGTTTAGGTCGGATTCTCTTACCTGACGCTCGTTTGTTAGCTTGCTCCACGTCACAAGATCCAAACGATATGTCACAAAGTCCTATAACATTATTAGGGTTTCATTAGAATATTTTTCTTAGGGTTTCATGTTGGTCGAAAACCAACACGGTTACAAAATACCCTCACAGAGCTGACTGGTGGCAACATACCGGTCGCAGCTCTGTGGGGAAGACTGGCGACCGGTATGGTCAGCCGGTCCCCACAGACCAGCCTCCCAAGGGATACCGGTGGCAACATACCGGTTGCACCATGTGCAACCGGTATAGTCGACCGGTATGTCTCCGGAAGACCATACATGGGTTTTCGACTGCCGTCGATCATCCTCCATGGATTTCCAAGGTTTCTCCTATCCATTCTAAGTCTAAACTTGGAGTTAGAGTTATTCCCAACTCATTCAAGTCTCGTTTCGATGAATATCATCTCGAAACTCGAATCTAGGGTTTGACGGCAACTTTGGGTTTATTGGCCAATATAGGATTTTAGATCAATACCTACTTTGCATGGTATTGATCCACCCACACAACTAACATATGATAAGAAGATTGATTCGAACACTTACCGTTGACTGGCATAGTGTGAGCTTCGTCGAACGGTAATGGCGGCTCCTTCTTCTTCCTCCTAGCTCCTTCTCCTTTCCAACCTCTTTCTCTTCTCTAGGGTTTGCGAGAGACAATGGAAAGGATTTGAGGAGGCTTAAGGGTGTATTTATAGGCTAAAAATAGGGTTTAGTAACCCTACTAGGATTAGAAAACTTTTAGGATTCGAAATCAGGAAAGTGGGACCCACAGAAGTCAATTTCTGGATTTCCACACTTAGCTGCGCAGGCCATACCGGTCGACCGGTACCAAGACCGGTACCATCGACCGGTCAACATAAATTGATGACTATTTGGTCGTCTTTGGTCCGATTTCATACCTGTTTGTCATCCGCTTGTCCCGACTGGCCCGATGATGATCGGAAGACCTGTCACGACACAAAACCAAGGTTTAGACCGGGTTTACGGAGTGCGGGTCTTACAACTCCCCCACCCTTAAAAGAAATTTCGTCCCCGAAATTTGCATGTAGGTTTCACAACTCCCCCACCCTTAAAATAAATTTTGGCCTCGAAATTTGAACGTACCTTGATCATTGAAAAGGTTAGAGTACTCCTTCCTCATCGCGCTCTCTTCTTCCCAAGTAATTTCCTCCACATTTTGGCTTCTCCAATGCACCTTCACATAATGGATATCCTTGGTTCGAAGTTGCTGAACTTTTCGACTCGAGAGCATCACGGGCACCACTTCGAATGTTAAGTCTTCAGTCAAGTCTGGGGGATCAACGGTCAAGATGTGCGATGGATCTCTGACATACTTCTTCAGTAATGATACATGGAACACATTATGAACACTGGACATAGATGGTGGTAGAGCCAATTGATATGCTACATTACCACGTCGATTCAATATCTCATATGGTCCCACATACCTGGGGCAAAGCTTCCCCTTCTTACCAAACCGTTTCAGACCTCGCACCGGTGATACCTTCAAGAATACCTTGTCACCCACCGCAAACTCCAGATCTCGACGTCGATTATCCGCATAGTGCTTTTGTCGAACTTGAGCCGTCTTTACTCTCTCCTTGATTTGATCAATCACTCGACAAGTTTCTTCAACAAACTTCGATCCTACAATTCTTCTTTCCCCCACCTCGTTCCATAACAGAGGTGTACGCCACTTCTTACCATAGAGTGCTTCATATGGGGCCATCTGAATTGTAGCCTGATAACTGTTGTTGTAAGCGAACTCGATAAGTGATAGCTTCTCATCCCAAGCTCCCTTGAAATCTATTGCACAAGCTCGAAGCATATCTTCCAAAATTTAAATAATTCACTCTGACTGTCCGTCCGTCTGAGGGTGAAAAGCTGTACTGAACTTCAACTTCGTTCCTATAGGTTTCTGTAATCCTTCCCAAAACTTCGATGTAAAACGGGGATCTCTGTCAGATACTATACTCTCTGGAACGACATGAAGTCTGACTATATTATCAACATATAACTTGGCCAGTTTCTCCATGGTATACTGAGGTCTGACCGCAATAAATCGAGCTGTCTTGGTGAGTCGATCCACTATAACCCAAACTGCATCCACTGATCTTGGTGTCAAAGGTAAGCCAGTGACGAAATCCATAGTAATACAATTCCACTTCCACGCAGGTTCCGGTAATGGCTGTAGTAAACCTGCGGGTCTCTGCCTTTCTGCTTTAACTTGTTGACAATTCAGACATTGGAACACAAAACGAGCTATATCAACCTTCATACCCCTCCACCAATATAGTCTTCTTAGATCATGGTACGTTTTGGTACTTCCTGGATGTACCGAATATGGAGTGTAATGAGCTTCAGTCATAACTCGGTCTCTGATAACGCAGTCTTCGCTCTCAGGTATACATAATCGTCCACGATACTTGAGTACCTTGTCTGAATCCAAGGTAAATTCAGGATTGCTTGCACCCTTCTCTAAGTCTTCTTGCACTGTCTTGAGATGAGGATCCTGTAGGATTGCTACCTTGACTTCATCAACTAGATCCGGCGAGATCTTCAAAGCTGCGAACATCATAGTGAACTTATGAATTAAGCCTTGCTCAACTGGATCTTCTGCAGTCTCTATAATATACTCTTCATCACCTTCGATTGAACTTGAAGCTGCGGCACATAATGCAGCATTTGTACTCGGTCCAGCCTTAGGTTTCGATGCCCACTTTCTGCTTAAGGCGTCAGCCACCACATTTGCTTTACCCGGATGGTACTGGATGTCGCAATCATAATCTTTCAATAATTCCAGCCATCTCCTCTGTCTCATATTCAGATCCTTCTGAGTGAAAAGATAAGTTAAGCTCTTGTGATCTGACTTGATCTGAAACTTCTCACCGTACAAGTAGTGTCTCCAAGTCTTGATTGCGTGAATAACCGCTGCTAGCTCCAAGTCATGCGTAGGATAGTTCTTCTCATGCTCCTTTAACTGTCTTGATGCATAAGCAATCACCTGTTCTCCTTGCATCAATACACACCCAATACCCAACCCTGAAGCATCCGTATATAAGGTAAACGGAACGCTTGGTTCTGGGATGGTCAAGATAGGTGCAGAGACTAGTCTTGACTTCAAAATCTGAAAGCACTTCTCACACTCATCTGTCCATATGAATTTCTCTCCCTTCTTGGTCAATCTGGTGAGTGGAACAACGATCCTGGAGTAATCTTCCACGAATCTTCTATAATAACCAGCCAACCCAAGGAAACTACGAATCTACGCAACAGATTTTGGTGCTTCCCATCCTACTATAGCAGCTATCTTACTTGGATCAATCTTGATACCGTCTTCAGATACAACATGGCCCAAGAAGGCCACTTCCTTCAGCCAAAACTCACACTTTTTGAACTTAGCATAAAGCTTCTCCTGTCTCAGCCGTTGTAGGGCTGCCCTCAAATGTGCTGTATGAGTCTCCATGTCCTTAGAGTAGATCAATATGTCATCGATGAATACGATGACCGAAGTGTCCAACATATCATGAAACACTCGGTTCATCAGTTCCATAAACGACGCTGGGGCATTGGTCAACCCGAAAGACATAACTAGAAACTCATAATGCCCGTACCTCGTTCTGAAAGCAGTCTTCGGAATATCTCCGGCCTTGATCTTCAATTGGTGATAGCCTGATCGGAGATCGATCTTTGAGAAAACCTTTGCACCCTGTAACTGGTCAAACAAGTCATCGATCCTAGGCAAAGGATACCGATTCTTGATCGTCAACTTGTTCAGTTCACGGTAGTCAATACATAGTCTTACACTTCCATCCTTCTTCTTGACGAATAATACAGGTGCTCCCCAAGGCGATATACTAGGTCTTATGAAGCCCTTATCCAATAATTCTTGTAACTGGGTTTTCAACTCCTTTAGCTCGGTCGGGGCCATTCTGTATGGTGCTTTAGACACCGGCGCCGAACCTGGCATAAGGTCTATCACAAATTCTGTAGCCATGTCTGGTGGTAAACCTGGAAGATCTTCTGGAAATACATCTGGAAAGTCTCGTACCACCTCTAGATCTTCCATCTTTGGCACCTCGACAGTGATGTCGGCTACAAATACCAGATACCCCACTCCCCCTTTCTCTAAGCATCGCTTGGCTTTTAGGGCAGAGAGAATCAGCTTCCGCTTCCTAGATAGCTTGATCCCAGCGAAACTATACTCCCTTCCCTCTTTGTCAATAAGCACAAGCTTCCTTTCACCACATAAAAGGATGGCCGAATGATGGCGTAGCCCATCCATTCCCAAAATGACATCAAAGTCTGCCATCTCGAGTAGTACTAGGTTTGCTTCGAAGTCTCGGCCCTCAATACATACCGTACATGGTCCATAATATTCGGTCAAAGCCACTTCGACTCCTAGTGGAGAGCAAACTATCAAGCTTGGGTTCAAATGCTTTATTGGTAACTCCATTCGCTTCCCAAAAGAAATCGAAACAAAGGAGTGCGTGGCCCCAGAGTCAAATAATACTCTGGCGGGTATACCAGCTACATTTACAATTCCTGGAATTTTCTATCATCCCTTAGTTCTATATGCGCATACACACAAATGATAAAGATAAGCCAAATAGTAAGGGATAGAGTCGTACCCGTGACCACATCCGGTGATGCAGCTGCCTCTTCAGTGGTGACCGCATAAACTCTTCCTTGCTGGGGCGGTTGCTTCTTAGGTAGAGTGCAGGTCCTTGCAATATGACCCACTTGCTGGCAGTTGAAACACTTTATATTCGGGTTGTATCCGGCATTCTGTGGTGGCACGGTGGTGCCGCATTGTTCCTTGCGGGAACTGTAGCGGTCCCGAGCCCCCGTATGGGCGGAATGGTCTAGTATTACCGCCACCCGAACTCTCACTAGCAGGTCTCTTCACTCCCCTGTTCTGAGCAAAGAAGCTGTCCCTCTGACTGGACTCTATCACTCTAGCAACCTGCACAGCCTCATTATAGATCTTCTTGTCCAGACCCAAGATGTGCTCTCTGATGCTTCCACGTAGTCCCATAGTGAACCTACGTGTCTTGGTCTCTTCCTCTTGCATACTTGCCGGTGTGAAGAAGAATAGTTCTTCATACCTCTGCTGATAAGCATCCACGGTCGACTGAGATTGTTGTAGGTTGATGAACTCCTTCTCCATTTGATCCCTGAAACTCTTCGGAAAATATTTATCGAAGAAGGCAGCTTTAAACACTTCCCAACCCACCAGTGTATACTTAGTCTCCAGATATGCCCGTGTAGAATTCCACCAAGCATTTGCATCTTCTCTTAGCATGTGAGTAGCAAATAAAACTTTTTCCTCTTCTGTACATGTCATCAGACGAAAATTCTTCTCCATCTCTGCAACCCACTGTGCTGGCCACAATGCTTTCCCTGTTCTACCAGTGAATGATGAAGGTTTCAACTTCAGGAATCTATCCACCGCCCTACTCAGATCGTGCTGTCCCTGCGTGTCTGCTCCGTACCATGGTGGTGGGTACGGATAATCTCCCGGGTAAGCAGAAAGCGACGGGAACTGATGCGGTGATGGTACGTTCTGTGCTTGGCCCCTCGGCCTTGGACTACCCTGCATCGGCTGTGAGGACATTTTCTCTCCAGACTCAGGCGTATCTCCAGTAGGAACAGAACCTGTTGTCCTGAGCATCTTCAGTACCTCGCTCAGGAACTCCTTCTGTTGAGCTTGCATCTGATAGACCAGGTTGGTAACAATGGTCTCTGAATCCCTGTGGGGCGGGCCAGGTAAATTTGTTGGTATTTCTAGAACCTGTTCCTCCTCCACTTCCGGACTCGGCTCTCTAACATGGTCTTGTTCAACCTGTTCCTCTTCTAGGCGCATCCTGGCCTGATGACGCTTCCGAGCCCTACGACCGTTTCCTCCCACCATCTCAGACTATTCTGTTTGGATCTGAGAAGAAGACATAACACGTGAGAACCACAATAATAGTAGTGTTAGTCTTGAATAATACAGGGGAAATAGTCGAGAAGTAAAATTTCAATTTACACAATTCTTAAAAAAATTTTCCAACTTTTCTGGTGCATACTGGTCGCACATCTGTACATAGGGTTGCGACCGGTATAGTCGACCGGTCAGAATTTAATTTCTGACCGAGACATTGCGGTCGCAAGTCTGGGAGATACCGGTCGACACTCTGTATACAGTGTTGCGACCGGTATAATTGACCGGTCAGAATTAGAATTATGACCGAGACATAGCGGTCGCACACCTGGGGTGATACCGGTTGACCGGTATAGGCAAAATCGTCGACCGATATGCCCAAATTGGCTTTAAAATCGTGAAAAAGTGAGAAATTTCTCACTTTTTCCTTTCCTCTTTCTCTCCGGTGGCGATTCTCCTCTGGGTTCCGAGTTGCTACCGTCCGACCGGTGCTATTTGAAGCCGATTCCTTCCATTCAAGGCCTAGCACATTGTCTCCAGGTAGGTCTCTTCCCTCTCTCTCATGTTTTTATAATTTTTCCATATCGTCTATATGTAGAATTTTAGGTTTTTCATTGTTCGAGGTGTTTCAACCATAGGAACTCTTTTCCTTCGGCTTGGAAAGGGTTTAGGGACCCCCAAGAGCAAAAGCCCTCAACCAATTTGGGGTTTCACCGAACGGTTTTGATAAAAATCAAAATTTTCACCTTTTTGACCTAGGTTTTCCATTTTTTCAAAAATTCTTGATTTTTCTTAAATTTCTTGAAATTTCTTATTGTAATTGCCTGCGATTGATTTGTTGAAGAGTGTGGGGGTTAATAAGTCCTCCTCCCCATGTTTTTGGGTGAGTTCGAGGCTTTTTCCCAAATTACTGTCGTTATGTTGCCGAAATTTTGACAAAATCTAACATTTTTCTTCTTATTTTCTTTTGTTTTGCAGTTTAAATGGCTCCACGACGCGCTCTCGGGAAATGCCCTCATGGCTCGAGTTCGCGTGCTCCCCAACCACCAGTTTCTCAGCTTGACGAGCACTGGTTTCATTCTCTTGAGGCACAAGCTCGATTCCCGTGGTTCGATAATAAAAGCATAGAATCCGGGCGTGGTGTTAACTTGGAGCAGTTAGACCGGTTTGACGTGCGAGTAGCGTTTGACAGGCTTGGTTGGTTGCCCGTCATTTCATACACCGACACCACCCGTCCAAACCTGGTTAAGCATTTCTTTGCTAACCTGGAGCTGCACGGAGATGTGAACGATCCCAACCAAGGTAGGGATTTACGCATCTCTAGCTATGTCCGGGGTGTTCCCATTTCCTTTAACACCCACCAGCTGGCCAACCTTCTAGGGGTTCCAAATGATGGAGACCTAGTGTATTGCCCTCCCAAAGCGAAGGGCTATCTGACTGAGGATCTGCGCCCAGAGATAGCAGATCATATACTCAACCCTGGGGCTCCTATAAAGGCGGCTAGCCTGAGACCTATACCCCGGGTCTACAGTCGCATCATACAACACAACATCGTTCCCCAGAGCGGTCATTATAGTGAGTTATCCCAGCTCACTCAGTATATTACTTATTGCGTCTGCACTGGGGAGCGGGTCTCTCTCCCATACCTCATCATTAGGACCATGCATCAGGCGACCCTGGCCGATCAGACCAGTAACCTTCCCTACGGTTGTCTTATTACCGCCTTGCTACGTCGTCTAGGCATGAGCATGAGAGGCGAGGTGACCGTGGAGGATACTATGACGTCCGATATAGACTGGGACGCCATTCAGAGGATGTAGATGGTCGATTTGCCGGTTAGCGATGACGAGTTGGAGGCTCGCCCTCGCCCTCTTGGGAGGGTAGCAACCGCGGCGGCAGCAGCAGCAGCAGCCAATGCGGCCTATGCAGCCGAGCTCGAGCGGGATGATGATGAGGATAGAGCCGAGGATGTACCAGTGCCAGCTCCACAGCCTACACCAGCAGCACCTCCGTATACCTCTACCGCTGGACCATCTCAGCCTCCCTCCGACACCATGATGAGTATGATGATGGAGATCAGGGACACTCAGCGCGAGATGAGCCGCGACTTGGCGCAGTTGGCTCGCAGTCTCAAAGTCACACAGGATCAGGTGCACTGGCTCAGGGTTGCTTACGAGTGAGACTATGATATAGCAGACCCTATTCCTCCCAGGCCCCCTACCCCATGATTGTCCCCTTTATTTCTTTCACTTACGACTGTTTATAATACAGGATAACTGTCCGGTTTGTGGACTGTACCCTGTAGCACTATATCATTTGCTACAATTTTCTTAATTAATGGAAATTTTCATGGTTTTTCCTAACTAGTGCATGTGTAAATGTTAAGTTCCACATTTAATATAGTACATTATTTTCTTTCTTAGTCCATCTCAGGTATCAAACAATGCTTAGGGTGTGTTTGTATTAAAATTTTTAATATTTCCTAACTCAGTTCATCGACCCAGTTAAGTGTAATATGGTTTGTTGGACAGAGCCCGAGAGCTCTGATACCAAGTTGTCACACCCCAATTCTGATCCAACTAGAATGGTGTGAGTGAACCGTCATTGAACCAACGGTTCACACCAGGATCTCGAATAGGCCGTGTCCACTCATACAAACCATCACACATAACCACAATCAGAATATAATAGTACAGCGGAAGACTTTAAATAAAATGAACTGAGTATCTATTGATAACTTAAATAATTATCCAATTATCCAAAATCAAACACATAAAATAATATCATTACATCCCTTTAATCCAATCGAAAATAACTGAATAAATAAATAAAAACCCAATCAAAGGTACACGCAGAAAGGGGCACTCGCATGAAGCGTCATGCTCGTCCGCTCCTGCCTGTACACTTAAAGCAGCAACGTCACCATACGCCGGAGTGATCACATAGTCGTCAACAGTGTAACCTGCATCAACATCTAAAACAATGTGTACACAAAGGGTGAGCTCACAACACAGCTCAGTAAGACAATCAGACAGTTTCACAATATTATGCATGAATAACAATCATTTTATGCTGTGGTCTGATTTTAAGTTTGCAATGTGCTATAGAAAGGTTTGGTGGCCCCCGCACCTCTATACACGAGTGTGTGGCACCTCATGGTTCACACCCCCATTGGCCCACATGCACCCACCATGGAATAGAGATAGAGCTAAGATACCCACGTACCTCCCCTGATACTCTACCCATACCAGTACCTAAGCCCCTACTGGCCAGGGCTCGCAAACTGGGCTCGCAACTAACCAATCATATATGTCATCAATGTATGCTCTATCCCAGCACAGCCGTTTACGTCATAGAGATAGAGCTAAGCCATTTCCACACCTCCCCTGATGCCCTATCCGCAACTAACTCACTAGGATAGAAACATAACACTGGTAGACCCTATCCCAACATAACTCCCTACGGCATAGAGATAGAGCTAAAGCATCGTGGACAAGCCATCGTCGACTCGGAGACCACAGTACCACATAACAGTGGCCGGGACAACATCAATATCGGAGACCACCGTACCACGACCTTCCCCTAATGCCCCACCCGTACCGAGCATGTTAAGACAGAATACTACAAAAGGTGCTAATGTGAAGAGCGATCCCAGGCCCATGCCCCACTCCACACAATAACGAAAACAATCACATGCCTAACAATCACATCCTATCAACGCATGAACAGTAATAACTGAAAGTAAAGGATGGCATGTGAATATGCACAAACATCACATCATACATATTCAGGTGATTAACAACGATTTACTGTCCATTAATTATTAGGTTTAGGTCGGATTCCCTTACCTGACGCTCGTTTGTTAGCTTGCTCCATGTCACAATATCCAAACGATATGTCACAAAGTCCTACAACATTATTAGGGTTTCATTAGAATATTTTTCTTAGGGTTTCATGTTGGTCAGAAACCAACATGGTTACAAAATACCCTCACAGAGCTGACCGGTGGCAACATACCGGTCGTAGCTCTGTGGGGAAAACTGGAGACCGGTATGGTCAGCCGGTCCCCACAGACCAGCCTCTTGAGGGATACCGGTGGCAACATACCGGTCGCACCATGTGCAACCGGTATAGTCGACCGGTATGTCTCCGGAAGACCATACATGGGTTTTCGACTGCCGTCGATCATCCTCCATGGATTTCCAAGGTTTCTCCTATCCATTCTAAGTCTAAACTTGGAGTTAGAGTTATTCCCAACTCATTCAAGTCTTGTTTCGATGAATATCATCTTGAAACTCGAATCTAGGGTTTGACGACAACTTCGGGTTTATTGGCCAATATAGGGTTTTAGATCAATACCTACTTTGCATGGTATTGATCCACCCACACAACTAACATAGGATAAGAAGATTGATTCGAACACTTACCGTTGACTGGCGTAGCATGAGCTTCGTCGAATGGTAATGGCGGCTCCTTCTTCTTCCTCCTAGCCCCTTCTCCTTTCCAACCTCTTTCTCTTCTCTAGGATTTGCGAGAGACAATGGAAAGGATTTGAAGAGGCTTATGGGTGTATTTATAGGCTAAAAATAGGGTTTAGTAACCCTACTAGGATTAGGAAACTTCTAGGATTCGAAATCAGAAAAGTGGGACCCGTAGAAGTCAATTTCTGGATTTCCACACTTAGCTGCGCAGGCCATACCGCTCGACCGGTACCAAGACCGGTACCATCGACTGGTCAACATAAATTGATGACTATTTGGTCGTCTTTGGTCCGATTTCATACCTGTTTGTCATCCGCTTGTCCCGACTGGCCCGGTGATGATCGGAAGACCCGTCACGACACAAAACCAAGGTTTAGACCGGGTTTACGGAGTGCGGGTCTTACAAAAAATGTCTTTTCCTCCTATTCTATTTGTAAATGTAACAAGGGTAAAATTACAATTGCATCCCAATTTTTAATAGTGATAAGTAAAAAAAATTAAAGACAATTTTACCCTTATTGCATTTAAAAGAAAAATGGGTTGAAATGACGCAGAGGGTGTGTAGAAGGCCATCATTTCGAATCTGATAAGTTACGGCGCTGAGTCTGAAATCTGAAACCTTGAGGTCTTCATTTACATCGATGATGAGATTCTTAGGTTTGAGGTCTCTATGAAAGATTGGAAGACTCCATGGGAATGGCAGTATTCGACGGCAGAAATCAATTACTGGAAGTACCGACGGCTTAAATTCTCATTCAGGTGGCCTTTAGAGACCATAGAAAAGAGCTCACCACCATGACGAATTCCATCATGAAATATAAGCAACCAGTCCCTCTTTCCGTCACTTTCGTGTTCGCATAAGGCGTACACGAACAGTTCCTCCTACAAGCCGCCTCGCATTCTTGAAGATTCACTCTAGTTCACAAATGCTCAAAAAGTAGCAGAGACCTTTGTGTCTTGATACTTTAGGAACCCATCAATTCCATTCTAGTACTAGAACTCTTTTTTCCTCACACACCCTGTAAGACCTGCACTCCATTAACTTGGTTTAACAGTGTCCTGCTAGGTCTTCCCATCATTCCTGGACCAAGTGGACCGAGCGTGTGAAGATAGCTCACAAACCAAGTATAAAAATTGACTCAACACCTAAAACTGTATACATATGGTTGCATACTTGGGTAGGTACGGTTGACTATATGGTAAGAATGAAGATCACAAATCCATGACCCCACGGTCGATGATTTTGACCCTATGGTCGACGGGTTCTGCTACCGTAGCCATCGACCGTGAGATCCTAGATCAGACTCAGAGTTTTGAAAACTTTCCTAAACTAAGGGATTTCTTTCCTAATTGAAAGATGACTCTATATGGAGAGTTTTCTTCTATATAAAGGACATCCCTCAGCCCTTTTTCACTCTTTTAGAACATTAGTAAACCCTAGAGAAAGAGAAGGGAAGAGAAGGAAGAGAAGGAGAAGAAGAAAAGGCTAAGGAGTGGATCTTGCTGAGAAGAGATTGGCTCTCTATCACAGGCAAAGGTATGAACCTAATCCCTGGAGATGTAAACTCTATGGAATAAGACTTCTATGAAAAATAAGCAATATCAACCTATTATGATCCATGTGATTTCCTTGAGAAAATCCCAAGGAGAACCATGAGGAGAGAGTTTGATGATTAGGGTTGATAAGAAACTACTAATGATGGCTATAGGATGACCTTAGAATAAATCCAATTGAAGATCAGAGGATTTGACCCAGGAAGAACTCGAATTGCATATAGTTTGTGACCAGAAATTTCAAGGTCGTAGCTACGGTCGACCATAGCATGACCAACATGACCAAATGATCGACCATAGACATTCAGGAAGATTTAGGAATCATATGGTCGCAGCTACGGTCGCACCATATGCGACCGTAGGGTATCGACCGTAGGCAGTAAGGTCGATATGGTATGAGACCATATGACCAATCAGACACCTATCAGTGCTCTGTTTCGATTTTCTACTACTGTAACATATTACATATGAACCCTAACTTAAATTTACATAACTTTAAGGTTGTTAAATCAATTCAAAGAGAATTTCAAGGCTTGGAAGGAGATCGAGTATTGCTAACATGTGAGGGAACAAGACTTAAACTAATTGATTAATAACAAACTATTTATTTTTATTGAGTCCAATGCCATGATTGATTCTATGCTTGTATGCTTGTAATGTGCATCTCACATGTCATCCAATATTCCTGCTATTACTGTTCATGCATACTTAATTCTGTTTATTTATAACATGATGATGATGATGATGATGCTAGGAATAGGCATGTGATTGTATGTATGTGGTTGGTGTGTTGGATGCGAGTGGAGCATCGGGGGGAGGACGTGGCATGGTGGTCTTTGACCTCGTCACCAGACTCTAGTTCTATCTCTACTCAAGTCTTTCCCACTAACATCGTCGTATCGCTATTACCTTAGCAGAACTATTACGTCGTAGGACATCAGGGGAGGTGGTCTCGGACCTTGTGGTGTAAGACCCGCACTCCGTGAACCCGGTCTAAACCTTGATTTCATGTCGTAACAGGTCTTCCGATCATCACCGAGCCAGACGGTACGAGCGGATGACAAACAGGTACGAAATCAGATCAAAGACGGTCAAATAATCAGTATTTTATGTTGACCGGTTGATGGTACCGGTCTTGGTATCGGTCGACTGGTCAGCATTGCGCAGGTGACTACGGAGATCCAGAAATTGCTCTCTGGGGGTCCCACTTTCCTGATTTTGATTCCTAAGACCTTCCTAATTCTAATAGGGTTACTAAACCATAATTCTAGCCTATATAAACACCCTTAAACCTCCTCAAATATTTTCCATTATCTCTCACAAACCCTAGAGAAGAGAAAGAGGTTGGAAAGGAGAAGGAGCTAGGAAAAAGAAGGAGGTGCCGCCATTGCCGTTCGACGACGCTCACTTTACGCCAGTCGACGGTAAATGTTTTAATCATTCTTCTTACTCTATGACTCTAGGATAGTTGTATGGGTGGATCAATACCATGCAAAGTAAGTATTGATCTAAAACCCTAATTGGACATTAAACCCTAAGTTGCCGTCAAACCCTAGATTCGAGTTCTAGGATGATTATCATCGAAACTAGACTGGAATGAGTTGGAGATAACTCTAACTCAAAGCTCAGATTTAGAATAGATAGGAGAAACCCTGGAAATCCATGGAGAATGATCGACGGCATTCGAAAAACCCAAAGCATGGTCTTTCAGAGTCATACCAGCCGACTATACCGGTTGCACCCTGTGTGACCGGTATGTTGCCACCGGTACCTTCCAGGGGGCTGGTCTGTGGGGACCGGCTGACCATACCAGTCACCAGTCTTCCCCACAGAGCTACGACCGGTACATGCCACCGATCAGCTCTGTGAGTGTATTTGTAACCTCGTTGTTTTTCTGACCAACGTAAACCCTAAGAAACTATTCTAATGAAACCCTAATAATATTGTAGGACTTTGTGATAGCACATTTGGATCTTGCGACATAGAGCAAGCTATCAAACGAGCATCAGGTAAGGGAATCTGACCTAAACCCTAATAATTAATGGACAGTAAATCGTTGTTAATAACTTGAATATATATGATGTGATGTTTGTGCATATTGACATGCCATCCTTTACTTTCCGTTATTATTATTGTTTATGCATGATAGGATGTGATTGTTAGGTATGTGATTGTTTTCATTGGTATGTGGAGTGGGGCATGGAGCCTGGGATCTTTCCTCACACTGGTAATTTTGTAGTATTCTATCTTAACATGCTTGGTACGGGTGGGGCATCAGGGGATGGTCGTGGTACGGTGGTCTCCGATGTTGATGTTGGGCTGGCCATGGTTATGTGGCACTGTGGTCTCTGAGGCCGACGTTGGCTTGTCCACGATGCTTTAGCTCTATCTCTATGCCGTAGGGAGTTATGTTGGGATAGGGTCTACCTGCGTATTGTTCTATCCTAGTGGGTTAGTTGCAGATAGGATATCAGGGGAGGTACGGGGATGCCTTAGCTCTATCTCTATGCCGTAGACGGCTATGCTGGGATAGAGCCTACATTGATGACATATAAGATTGGTTAGTTGTGAGCCCAGTTTGCAAGCCCTGGCCAGTAGAGGCTTAGGTACTGGTATGGGTAGAGCATCAGGGGAGGTACGGGGATATCTTAGCTCTATCTCTATTCCATGACGAGTGTATGTGGGCCAATGGTGGTGTGATCCATGAGGTGCCACACACTCGTGTATAGAGGTGCGGGGGCCACCAAACCTTTCTATAGCACATTGTAAACTTAAACCAGACCACAACATAAAATGTTTGTTTCTCATGCATTAATATTGTGAAACTGTCTGATTGTCTTACTGAGCTAAGTTGTGAGCTCACCCTTTGTGTACACATTGTTTTTAGATGTTGATGCAGAATACACGGTGGATGACTAAATGAACGCTCCGGCGTATGGTGATGTTGCTGCTCTGGGTGTACAGGCAGGAGAGGACGAGCATGACGCTTCATGCGAGTGCCTTTTCTGCGTGTACCTGTGATTGATTTTATTTATTTGTTTCAGTTATTTTCGGTTAACTTTTAAAGAGATGTAATGATATTATATTTTATGATTGGATTTGAATAATGGGATATTTTATTTAATTTATCAATAGATACTCAGTTCATTCTATTCAAAGACTTCCGCTGTATTATTTATATTTTGATTGTGGTTATGTGCAATGGTTTATATGAGTGGACACGGTCTATGTAAGACCCGTGTCAAACTAACCCGGTCTTACCACCTTGAACCAGGTTCACCCATCATGGTCGAGGCAAATGGACCAAGGGCGTGAAGGAGAGCGAGATCCCAGGTATCAAATCGACCCAAAAATACTTAAAATAGAGGAAGGGTCGCATACCCAGCTAAACAGGGTCGACCCTCCCAAAACAAAAACTCAGACCCTTAAAATCTGGGAGAGGGTCGGACAGTGTCAGACCACAGGGTCGACGGGATCATCGACCCTCTAATCGACCCTCACTTACCGCCGAAACTGAAATTAGGAAACTTCCTAATTTTTGATTGGGATTCTTTCCAAATCTCAATGGGACTATTATAGGACATTCCTACTCTATTTAAAGGACGTCCCTAAGCCACTTTCACTCATTTCACAACCCTAATTGAATTGAGAGAAAGAGAGAAGAAGGAAAAGAGGAAGAAAAGAGGCAAGGAAGAAGACTTAGCAAAAAGGAGAAGAATTTCCAGAGAAAAGTAATCTTCTCAGGTATGGATACTAATTCCATGAGTTTCTACAGACCTTAGGTTAGATATAGTTGAGTGTAGGATTTCGGAGAAACCCAAACCATCCATCCATGGTTAGGTTTTCATGGAAAACCCTAGGAGAATGCATGAAAGCTATTTAAGAGGATGAATCATGGTTTCAGACCATGGAATGAATGTTTAATGGAATGTGGGAACAAGCCATAGGACCCCAAACATGAAGAACGAATTAAAAATTGGAAATTGGACCTGATTGCACAGAGGGTCGCACACAGGGTCGATAGACCCATCGACCCTATGCACCCTGACCATCGACCCTCAGCATTCGGGAAGTTCAGACAGAGGACAGGGTCGATAGACCCATCGACCCTATGCATTCTGAGCATCGACCCTCTGATCGACCCTCAGTTAACAACATGGTTTTTAAATTCAGAATTAATTCTAATTAAATTCCATCGACTTTGTTAGGTTTGCTAGCATTATAATAACAATGTAGAGGTGATTTTAAAGCTTGGAAAAACATCCTATAGCAAACTAAGGTGAGAAACCTTAACTCCAAACTAAATTGGTTAATAATAAATTGTTTTCTATTTCTTGAGTCCTATGCTATGTTTGATTCTATGTGAATATGATTGTTATGTGCATACAGCATGCCATCCAATATTTTTATTACTTGTTCATGCGTATTTACTTTATTGTTTATAACATGATGATGATGATGATGATGATAGGAATAGGCATGTGCTTGTATGTGTGTGGTTGATGTACTTGATGCGAGCGAGTATCAGGGGAGGTGTGATGAGGACGTCAATAAACGTTAACCTTTGGCGGGTCTCAGCACTTTAGTTCTATCTCTAACTCAAGTCTTGTGCATTGGCATCGTCGTATCGCCATTACCTTAGCGGAACTATTATGTTGTAGAGTATCAGGGGAGGTGGCCTCGGTCCTTGTAGTCTCTGACTCTACCGGGGGGCCTTAGCTCTATCTCTATGGACATTCTGAGGGATGTTGGGGTGAGGCCTTGGATACACTGTTTGGCATTAGGATTGGTTAGTTGCGAGCCCAGTTTGCAGCCCTCGCCAACAGGGGCTTACGTGTTGGTATGGCACTATATAGCAATAAACGTAACCTTTGTTATATAATGTTCATGATTGGGTGCATGTGAGTTGACGATAAACGTGATCTTCGGGTAACGTCACACACTCGTGTATAGAGGCGGAGTCAATAAACGCGACCTTTGGCTACCTCAACCTTTCTATTGCATATTGCAAACTTCAAACCAGACCAAAGATATAAATTGATGTGCATGCATATGTAATGTTGCATTGTTTTGGCTACTCACTGAGCCGTGTTGTGTGCTCACCCCTCGACGTTGAATATTTTTAGTTGATGATGCAGGTTACATAGTTGAAGACTATATGAACGCGTCTGCATACGGGAATATAGCAGCAATGGACGCTGAAGCTGAAGTAGATACACACGACTCCTCTTGCGAGTGTAACTCGTGTGTATTTGATTAGATATTTTTATAGGTTCCTTTATTGGATTTATAAGACATGTATTTGATATTTAAATATTTATGTCTCAAGTTGAATACAAAATAATTTGCTATTATTTATGGATATCATTTTAGTTCTCAGTACATTCATTTATTAAGACTTCCGCTATTGTGTATTTACTCTGATTATGATCATGGATGTACAGATAATGCGGGGATAGCCTATTCGAGATCCTGGGTGAACCGTTGGTTATTTAGCGGTTCATCACACCATTCTGAAATGTGCGGAATTGGGGTGTGACAACTTGGTATCAGAGCTCTCGTAGGCCTTACCCATTAAACCTGAATATTTCCACTGGAGTCCATGAACTGAGTTAGGATAAATTAAAAGCTTTAATAAAAATAAACCATAAGCACCTGTGTTGGTTGAGACAGAACTTAAACAAGACGATAATGTACATATAAAAGGTGGAACCATATATATACACTCACACAGAAAGAGAAGACCAAAAATTATCCTAATAAACAAACAATTTAGGGTATTATCTATAAGTTGGGTAGTTATCTTAGTATACAATTGATATTGTATGGTATCAATTGGTAGCATCACTGTACCCCAACACATGTTAGCTATAACACAGTGTCTACTACACAGCAAGTCCCAGTAATGCACACCCCAGTGCAGAAGTTTGGTGCACAACAAGCAGTATATCAAGGTGGTTAACCTTACCAGCCACCGATGTATGGGATAGTTGCAATGATCCGACCAAGGATTGAAGAATATTTTCTGAAGACGAAGCCTTAAACATTTTTAGTAGATGATCAAATCTAATTGTGGCCATATAACTGGATATGATTATATAGGATGCGGTGCATTATTGATTTACTCTTATGATTATAGAGGATGCACATACCAGATTTAAAATTCGCGTGTCTTGACAGGATACCTTCTTGATTCAACCTGTCAACTGAAGTTACAGATATTGTTTCTTTAGTATTAGTCCTGATTGTACCAATCTACACCACTCTCATGATCAACAACATGAACAGAGATATGAACTGAATGAACAGTTAAATGTTTAATCATGTTGAGCGTACATCTACTGATTTATACCTGATTTATTGATGTACGAAAATTTTCTCCAGATTTATACCTGATATACTGATGTATGAAATCTTCTCTAGATTTATTCCTATAGTGCCTTGACCAATGGCATTATATATACTCAATAGAACCTGTAACCATGAGGTTAAGAATTATAAAACCTTTATTGCATGTATTTGGACCACCATGCAACTTAATGATCTTTTGATGCCGGTTGGATTACTACAGATTTACTCCTGATTCTTTAAACCTAGGTTCACTAGATAAAGCAAGTGTTTGCCATTATGCTAAGTCGATGAAAGGAAGTGAATCACTTTTGGATGAATATTTTGATTCATACACTCCCTGACCTTTGATGATAAAAATGTTTAGTGATAATGGAATTATTGAAAGAAAGATGATTGGATTCAGATTAAATGCTATAGCCAATGAAACTCAGATGAAGTGATGGAGAATTTGTTTTGAGATTGCTAAATGGATGGATATGAATCATGTCTATAAAAGAGTGCATGAGAAAATGTGGGAACTATTAAGAGTAGCCAGTAAAGAAATAGATAGCACTCAAGTAGAGTTAAGGATGGTTATATCGGTATGAATTTTGACAAGGTAGAAGATTCCTAAAGGCAAATTTAAGAGTGGATACAAGGATAAAGTCATGGCATAAGTAGTACTCGATTTAATACAATGATAATTGAGTTATGCCCAATGTTGAGGGATATGATTAAGTAAAGACCAAAATAGTTTGGCTGAATTAATGAAATTATAAGCATATACCCTAATGCTTATAAATAGATTTGGGATATGAGATCTTGACGATAGTCTTAAGAGATGAAGAAACTAGACAAGCTCTTAAGACTGTTACACCAGATTTTCTAGTTCAAGCCCTTTTTGGACTAGATGTTCAATTGGATGAGTGTTATGAACGAAGTCCAAATCGTATGGATGGGTGAAATTTGGACGCAATCTAATTAGACTCGAGATGGCAGACTTTGACGTCATCTTGGGAATAGACTGGTTGTCTCAACACTCTACAAAGTGATTATGTGCATAGAAGAGGTTATCATTCAAGAATAAAGATGACACATAATTTGGTATTAGTGGAAGGATGTTGCCTAAGAAGCGAAAGCTGATCCTCTCTATGCTAAAGGCAAAGAGATGCTTTGAAGAGAAAGAAGATGGATATATGGTGTCTGCGGTATACGTCACCCAATAAGTACCACAGATGGAAGGTATTGATGTGATGCATAAATTCCTGATGTGTTCCAGGAGACTTACCTGGGTTACCATCTGATCATGCGACCAAGTTCGTCATCGACTTGTTACTAAGGACGATACTGATGTCAAAGGCACCTGTAGATTAGCTCCTATGGAGTTGAAGAAATTAAGACTCAACTACAAGAGTTATTAGACAATGGTTCTAATCGGCTAAGTATTGCATCACAGGGAACGCCAATGCAATTCGTGAAGAAGAAGGACGATAGTGTCAGATTATGCATAGACTACCGGGAACTAAACAAGTTCAAGATCAAGAATCGATATCTACTACCTCACATCGATGACTTGTTTAAATAGTTGCAAGGAGCAAAGGTATTTTCTTCAGTCAAGATATCATCAGTTGAAGAATTTTGGACAGAAATATCTCGAAGATAGCTTTTAAAATCGGGATTGGACATTATGAGTTCTTGATTATGACGTTTGGATTAACCAATGCCCTTACATCTTTTATGGAGCTGATGAACTGGGTGTTTCATGACATGTTGGACACGTCGATAATAGTTTTCATAGATGATATTTTGGTTTATTCTAAGAATGAAGCAACTCATACAACGGATCTTAGAACAGCTTCACAATAGCTGAGAAGTGAAAAGCTTCATGTCAAGTCCAAGAAATATGAGACCCGATTAAACAAAGTGATCGTCTTAGATTACGTACCATCATAAAAAGGAATCAAAGTGGACCCCAGTAAGATCGAGGCTATCGTGAAGTGGGAAGCACCAAAGAGCGTTTCAGAAATTAGAAGTTTTCTGGGTCTAGCTGGTTATTATCGGAGATTCGTAGAAGACTATTCTCGGATTGCTGTACCTCTCACCAGGTTGACCAAGAAAGGTGAAAAATTTGTATGGACGGATAAGTGTGAAAAGAGTTTTCAAACACTGAAGACCAGATTGATATCCGCTCCGATTTTGACTATTCCGATCCCAGGACAGACATTTACATTATATACCGATGCGTTGGGATTGGGATTAGGATGTGTGCTTATGCAAGGAGAGCAAGTGATTGCCTATGCCTCGAGACAATTGAAGGTACATGAGAAAAATTACCCCACTCATGATTTGGAGTTAGCGGCAGTAGTACATGCTGTCAAGATATGGAGACACTACCTATACGGAGAGAAATTCCAGATTAAGTCGGACCATAAAAGTCTTACTTATTTATTTAATCAGAAGGAGTTGAATATGAGACAAAGAAGATGGCTGGAACTATTGAAAGACTATGATTGTGATATCCAGTATCATCCAGGAAAAGCGAACGTAGTAGCAGATGCATTGAGCAGAAAAGCAATGATAAAATCTCAAGGAGAAGTTAGCATGACTGCGGCAATGTGCACAACCGGAATGGTATTCAATCACGGCAACGAGTAGTATGTGATAGACACAATGGATGGATCAGCCAACCAAGGGTTTATTCATCAGTTTTCGAATATGTTCGCAGCATTGAAGATTATACCGGATATAATGGATGAAGTGAAGACAACTATCAAAGCAGATCCTTATCTGAGAACAATACAAGAAGACATTGAGAAAGGTAGGACTAACCCTGAGTTCACCTTGGATGAAGAAAAAGTATTGAAATACAAAGGAAGAATATGTGTACCCGAAACAGAAAGTGTGGACATTAGACACCGACTGATGAAAGAAGCTCATACCACCATCTATTCGATACATCCTGGAAGTACAAAAATGTATCATGATCTAAAGAAACTATATTGGTGGAGGGGAATGAAAGCAGATGTAGCTAAGTTCGGGTCTCAATGCCTAAATTTTCAGAAAGTAAAGGCTGAACGACAAAGACCCACAGGACTGTTACAGCCGTTACCGGAACCAGCATGGAAATAGGACTGCATCACTATGGACTTCGTCACAGGACTACCATTGACTCCTCGAGTAGTTGACGCAGTTTGGGTGATTGTAGACCGTCTGACAAAAACAGCTCGTTTCATACCTATACGACCTCAGTATACACTGGAAAGATTAGCGAAGCTGTATGTGGATAATATTGTTCGATTACACGGTGTACGAGAAAGCATTGTGTCTGATAGAGATCCCCGATTTACTTCCAAGTTTTGGGAAGGACTACAAAAGGCTATGGGTACAACATTAAAGTTCAGTACTGCATTCCATCCACAGACAGATGGACAGTCACAGCGCACAATTCAGATTCTAGAAGATATGCTACCAGCATGTGTAATTGATTTCAAGGGATCATGGGATGAAAGATTACCATTGATCGAGTTTGCTTATAATAATAGCTATCAGGCTACTATACAGATGTCACCTTATGAAGCACTGTATGGCAGGAAGTGTCGAACTCCTTTGTTTTGGAATGAAGTTGGAGAACGTAGTATTGTTGGACCGGAATTCGTTGAAGAAACTTGTCGAGTGGTCGACATTATCAAGGAAAGAGTAAGAACAGCTCAGAACCGTCAGAAGCATTACGCAGATACTCGACGAAGAGATCTAGAGTTCGCCGTAAGTGATAAAGTATTTTTGAAGGTATCGCCTATGCGAGGATTGAAAAGGTTCGGACAAAAAGGGAAACTAAGTCCAAGATATGTCGGGCCATATGAAATTCTGGCTAAGCGTGGAAAAGTAGCTTATCAGTTAGCACTACCACCATCTATGTCAAGCGTGCATGACGTATTTCACATTTCCTTATTGAAGAAGTATGTCAAAGACCCAACGCATGTTTTGACAGTGGATTTGCCAGAATTGACTGATGATTTGACATTTGAAGTAACACCAACGGAAATCACTAGTCGAAAGGTTCAACGTCTACGCAACAAAGATATGTACTATGTTAAGGTCACATGGAAAAGTAGAGACATGGAAGAAGTTACATGGGAAGAAGAAAATGCTATGCGGAAGCAATACCCTCACTTATTTGATTCAGAAGGTACGTCCAATTTCGAGGACAAAATTTTTATAAGTTGGGGGGAGTTGTAAGACCCGTGTCAAACTAACCCGGTCTTACCACCTTGAACCAGGTTCACCCATCATGGTCGAGGAAAATGGACCAAGGGCGTGAAGGAGAGCGAGATCCCAGGTATCAAATCGACCCAAAAATACTTAAAATAGAGGAAGGGTCGCATACCCAGCTAAACAGGGTCGACCCTCCCAAAACAGAAACTCAGACCCTTAAAATTTGGGAGAGGGTCGGACAGTGTCAGACCACAGGGTCGACGGGATCATCGACCCTCTAATCGACCCTCACTTACCACCGAAACTGAAATTAGGAAACTTCCTAATTTTCTATTGGGATTCTTTCCAAATCTCAATGGGACTATTATAGGACATTCCTACTCTATTTAAAGGACGTCCCTAAGACACTTTTACTCCTTTCACAACCCTAATTGAATTGAGAGAAAGAGAGATTAAGGAAAAGAGGAAGAAAAGAGGCAAGGAAGAAGACTTAGCAAAAAGGAGAAGAATTTCCAGAGAAAAGTAATCTTCTCAGGTATGGATACTAATTCCATGAGTTTCTACAGACCTTAGGTTAGATATGGTTGAGTGTAGGATTTCGGAGAAACCCAAACCATCCATCCATGGTTAGGTTTTCATGGAAAACCCTAGGAGAATGCATGAAAGCTATTTAAGAGGATGAATCATGGTTTCAGACCATGGAATGAATGTTTAATGGAATGTGGGAGCAAGCCATAGGACCCAAACATGAAGAACGAATTAAAAACTGGAAATTGGACCTGATTGCACAGAGGGTCGCACACAGGGTCGATAGACCCATCGACCCTATGCACCCTGACCATCGACCCTCAGCATTCGGGAAGTTCAGACAGAGGACAGGGTCGATAGACCCATCGACCCTATGCATTCTGAGCATCGACCCTCTGATCGACCCTCAGTTAACAACATGGTTTTTAAATTCAGAATTAATTCTAATTAAATTCCATCGACTTTGTTAGGTTTGCTAGCATTATAATAACACTGTAGAGGTGATTTTAAAGCTTGGAAAAACATCCTATAGCAAACTAAGGTGAGAAACCTTAACTCCAAACTAAATTGGTTAATAATAAATTTTTTTCTATTTCTTGAGTCCTATGCTATGTTTGATTCTATACGAATATGATTGTTATGTGCATACAGCATGCCATCCAATATTTTTATTACTTGTTCATGCATATTTACTTTATTGTTTATAACATGATGATGATGATGATGATGATAGGAATAGGCATGTGCTTGTATGTGTGTGGTTGATGTACTTGATGCGAGCGAATATCAGGGGAGGTGTGATGAGGACGTCAATAAACGTTAACCTTTGGCGGGTCTCAGCACTTTAGTTCTATCTCTAACTCAAGTCTTGTGCATTGGCATCGTCGTATCGCCATTACCTTAGCGGAACTATTATGTTGTAGAGTATCAGGGGAGGTGGTCTCGGTCCTTGTAGTCTCTGACTCTACCGGGGGGCCTTAGCTCTATCTCTATGGACATTCTGAGGGATGCTGGGGTGAGGCCTTGGATACACTGTTTGGCATTAGGATTGGTTAGTTGCGAGCCCAGTTTGCAGCCCTCGCCAACAGGGGCTTACGTGTTGGTATGACACTATATAGCAATAAACGTAATCTTTGTTATATAATGTTCATGATTGGGTGCATGTGAGTTGACGATAAACGTGATCTTCGGGTAACGTCACACACTCGTGTATAGAGGCGGAGTCAATAAACGCGACCTTTGGCTACCTCAACCTTTCTATTGCATATTACAAACTTCAAACCAGACCAAAGATATAAATTGATGTGCATGCATATGTAATGTTGCATTGTTTTGGCTACTCACTGAGCCGTGTTGTGTGCTCACCCCTCGACGTCGAATATTTTTAGTTGATGATGCATGTTACACAGTTGAAGACTATATGAACGCGTCTGCGTACGAGAATATAGCAGCAATGGACGCTGAAGCTGAAGTAGATACACACGACTCCTCTTGCGAGTGCAACTCGTGTGTATTTGATTAGATATTTTTATAGGTTCCTTTATTGGATTTATAAGACATGTATTTGATATTTAAATATTTATGTCTCAAGTTGAATACAGAATAATTTGCTATTATTTATGGATATCATTTTAGTTCTCAGTTCATTCATTTATTAAGACTTCCGCTATTGTGTATTTACTTTGATTATGATCATAGATGTATGGAGGTTCAGATAACGCGGGGATAGCCTATTCGAGATCCTGGGTGAACCGTTGGTTATTTAGCGGTTCATCACAACATTCTGAAATGTGTGGAATTGGGGTGTGACAGTCTATTCGAGATCCTGGTGTGAACCGTTGGTTCAATGACGGTTCACTCACACCATTCTGGTTGGTTCAGAATTGGGGTGTGACATTGTGGTCTCTGACTCTGTCGGGGGGCTTTAGCTCTATCTCTATAGACATATTGAGGAATGCTGGGGTGAGGCCTTAGATACACTGTTTGGCATTAGGATTGGTTAGTTGCAAGCCCAGTTTGCAAGCCCTCTCTAATAGGGGCTTACGTGTTGGTATGGGTAGGGCATCAGGGGAAGTGTTGGCGGTGTTTGATCCAGACACTTTAGCTCTATCTCTATTCCATGGTGGGTTCATGTGGGATGGAAATGGTATTTGATCCATTGGGGGATTCACATACTTGTGTATAGAGGTGTGGGGGCCACCAAACCTTTCTATAGTACATTGCAAACTTAAAAACCAGACCAAAGATATGAATTGAATGCATGCATATGTTTGTTGCATTGTTTTGTTTGCTCACTGAGCCGTGATGTGTGCTCACCCTTTTGACGTCGAATATTTTTAATTGATGATGCATAACCTACTGTTGAAGAATATATAAATGCGTCGATGTATGGACATGTAGCAGCGATGGACGGGGAATTAACAGAGGAGACGTATGATTCTTCATGCGAGTGCAACCACTGTGTTTATGATTAGTTTAGCTATGTTTGACTACTGGAGCATGTAATAGATTAATTATTTTTATGTCTCGAGTTTTGGAGATAATCGGATTAATTATTTATTATCATTGTTAGACACTCAGTTCATTATCTGTACGAATTCTGCTTATTTGTTTATTACCTTTGATTATTATCGTAGAATGTGTGTGTGATTTGATATGGTGGGTACAACCTATACGAGATCCTGGTTGAACCATTGATTAAATGGCGGTTCATCACACTAATCTGGTTAGACCAGAATTGGGGTGTGATAACTTGGTATCAGAGCATCTTAGGTTCTACCCATTGACCTAAGTATTTCCACGTGAGTCATGAACTGAGTTAGGATAAAAATTAAAAGCTATAATAAGAACACACATAAGCACCTGTGTTGTATGAGAGATAAACTAAGAAAGAGGATAATGCACATATGTAAATAGAAAACCAATTATATATATATATATATATATATATATATATATATATATATCCGAATGGGAGTAAGACAGGACACATCTGAATCAGAGTACGGTCCACAAATTCAGACAGTTACTCTGTAAAATAAATGAGAAAAAGAAATAAATGATATTATGGAGCTGGAGGAGGAGATGCCTCACGATCTCTATCAAAGTCCTCAGCATATATTCTCGCGAGCCTGGCCACTTGAGTCTGAGTCACTCGAAGACTAGCTGTCAGATCCAATACCCGCTGGTCTGTAGTGCATTGGGCATCTAGAAGCTCTCCTACTCTCCAATCAGTCACGTGCTGAGCCTCTCGAATCTCACGTAATAGCCCTATCATGTCATCTGGTGGTGGGCATGAAGGACTAGCTGAATGAGAAGCCCGAGAAGGGCCAGCTCCAGTAGAACACTGTGGTGATGGGGGAGGGATGGCATCCACATCCATGTATATCCGATCATCATCCTCTTCATCATCACTCATGTATGCCTCTGCTGCTGCTGCTACTACCGCCTCTGCATCTACTGCCGCTACCCGAGTGAGTGGATGTCTCATAGCATTCCTCTCATCATCACTGACCTGTATCTCTTTCATGCCCCTACTGTAGATGGCCTCCCAATCAAGGTCAGCTGAGAAGGTGTCCTCAAAGATCCTCTCATGCACTAGTTCCACCTGTAGACTAGCGAGTAAGGTGGAGATCAATCACCCATAGGGCAAGTTACCTCTCGAGTCAGGCAATGTAGCTCTGTGTATAGTCCGAAGAATAATATATAGGAGGCAGACTGGCTGCCTAGTACAAATATAGTACAGTAGGTACTGAGTCAGCTATGAGACCATCTCGTAGTGTCTGCCCCAGGGAATAAGATTATGCTGGATAAACTTATAGTAGGCCGTGGCTTTGGATGTAGGTTGACTGCTTTCATCTCCCAGCGGTCATCCTGAAGAATTTGGTTATCTATTTTTGCATGCACCTGTGTCGACAGAACCTGTGGATCCCTGGGTGTACAGTAAATCAACTGACAATCATTTGAGATGCCTAGGAGATCAGCCAACTCCTGACAATTGAACGAGATCGAAACCCCTTTCACCCAGTTAGTGATCTGAAGCTCTTTACCCCTGTCAATATCCTCTAGGTCACCCTCTACCTATAGGTGATAGTAGAACTGCTTAACCAAGTCCGGGAGAGTACAAGCCTCGTACAAAATCACTGAAAGCCAGCCCATATCACCAGACACCCTTTCACATCAAACAGGGCTAAATGGGCTAAGTTAACACATCTACCCCCTTCCACCTTCTTTCGATTAAACCAAGGGTATTGTGTTTCTACTTCCACGGACCGGAAGCGACGTGGGTTATGAACTCGAGGAACCTTAGTGCGAACCATGATAACTGCAAGAGAAGAAAATAAGAAAAACAAGTTAGTTAAATTTGAAAATTTGATAGCATAATGACGTAGAATGGGAAAAAGCCTCACTTTTCACCCAAACATTTGGGCAGGAAGACTTACATAGGTCCCAAACCATCCTGTAAGGCTTATACAATAATAAATTTAAACTAGGTAGGTTGAATTTGAAGAAATTTTGGCAATTGGGAAAAAAACCCAAAATTTAGGTCAAAAATGGGAATTTTCAAGTTTCTACTAAACTAACCGATGAAACTCAAATTTTCTTGAGGGCTTTCATCCATTGGGTAGCCAATAGCAATAACCCCCAACAAAAATCAAATTTTTTCTGTCAGAAAAATATTAATTTGAAGAAAATCCTATAAATGGAGCAAAACTTAGGTATGAAAGCTTAAAAAAAGAGAGAGTAGAGAACATACTTTGAGGAATGGAAGGAAGATTATTGATCGATGGAAAAATCACTAAGTTAGTATGGTTGATATTGTAGCAACTTCCACATTCCATCGCTCTGAAGGTTGAAAGAAGGCTCTGATTCTGCTCCCAAAGTGGCTGAAAAGAGTGGTCTTCCTAATCTATTACGATCATCTAATTACGCAATTTCACATGACCGGGTCAAAGATATAGCTTGTTCTGGGGCAAAGTCGGATGATACAAAAGAAAGGGCGGAACATGTCCCAACTATTGCGACAGTGGAATAAGAAAGAGGCTGCTGCTTCAGACTTTTCTTTGGCCCGAACTTAGTTCCAACTACCTGGGATGCCTTATTAGCGTCATCTAGGGGAGGTCCTTCTCTAAAACCAATCTTGGGTTCTACCGCTGCGGGACCTGTGAAAGCAAATCTTTCCGGATTAGGTGTTGACTTGAGAGGGGTGGATTAACCAGCTTTCGATAGAGTAAGCAGCATTCGAGCCAGCATTTCGCTCCCCGATCCCTTCCCTTTCGGGATCTATATACCTAGCCAGTTTACCCGATTGTTGCAGTCAAAGAAGGTGCTAGCTGAGTTGAGACCGTAGGAAGAAGAAAGGGAAATGAGAGGGAAAATCTAAAAAAAAACAGGTTTTAAAACTGATTTTGAATCTTACGGTCGCACAATTCGACCAAAAAATCGACCGTATGATCGACCGTATGATTGACCATAGGGTCTCGGTAAGTTGTCAGGGATTTGATGGTTGTACCTGTGGTCGCACAACATGCGATCGTATGACTGACTGTTGTCTGCATTTTGATTATGTTTGAACTTTTGCCTATTGATTTTGTTCTTCTCTCGCCTTTCATTGTGAGACTAACCCAATACCACCACTCTATCTTGTCTCACCTGTGTAGCTTTGCCAAAAACATGTCAACCAAGAGTTTAAATGGCCGGGCGTAGAGTAAGTAGAAGGAGATAGAATGTAAACCCATCTCCACCACCTATGGAGACCAACGACAATGAAGGTCAGCAAGGGCAGTAAGGAAATATTGGAGCTCAGAATGCTGCACCTCAGAATGTTCACACCCAAGCCAACCCAACCAACTTACCTGCACCACCTACGGATTTGACTACTGTGGTGATGAATTTGGCACAACAAATGCAGCATATACAACAAATGCAAGCCAACATGAAAACTGTTATGGGAATTGTTTTCCTAGTTGCAAACACAACATCTCTACCTGCAGGACAAGCTAGTATGGCACCTGGTGGTAGCAACACTGTACCCCAAGCACCGCAAACACCAATAGTACAAGGCCAAGTACAAAACCCTGAAGCACCGCAAGGCGGGTATAACCAAGGTAATTATCAATATCAATCGCCTATGTGTGGGGCGTATGCACAGTATCAACTTGATCACTCTCAATTGATCGAGCATTTTCTGAAGTTGAAACCGAAGGAATTCATATGCAAACCATCAGATCCGTTGTGGTCTGCTCACTGGATCGACAAAATGGAAAGAAACTTTATGATGATGACTATAAATGAAGAAGAAAAGGTATTATGTGCCACATTTATGTTGAAAGGTGACACACACACCACTGGTGAAAATCAACTAGAAGTTATCTGTTAACAATGCATGCCCAACTGACATGGGTTATTATAAAGAAGCTTTCTCCGAAAAGTATTTTATAAGGGTTTTAAAAATCAAATGGAAAAGGAGTTTCTGAGTCTGTATCAGGGACAGATGACTATAGACGTATATCAATAGCATTATGAAGAACTATTTTTCTTTGCTCCCTCTAGCATGCAGGAGGAGAATACCAAAACCCGAGGTTAGTTATGGGACTTAGGGAAAGCATCCGTGAGCATGTATTGGGATTAGAAAAGAAAATATATAACGAAGCAGTACAGATTGCTCGAGTACTGGAATTGAGCCAGAGGGAAAATTATTTTGCTTAGAACAGAGGTGTAAAGAGGCCCAATGGAAACTCATACAATGGATGGAACTCAAAGACATTTAAACCCTTCCGTACTCAAGGCTTCAATGCTGCAGCCAAGACTACTCCGATAGCCCAACCTCAATAGAAACAAAATAATGCTGGAGTCAAATGCTTCAATTGTGATCAAGTAGGACATTATTCAAGAGAGTGTCCTAAGCCAAGGAAGCAGCTACAACAAGAAAAAGTTTATGTAGTTACTTCTGAGGATGCTGTCGCATCGCCTGATGTGGTCACAGGTATGACCTGAACCTTTCATTTTATACTTCCTTGTGTGAGCATATAGATTAATATAAGAAGAAATTCACAGGTATCGTACCTATTAATGACTTACCTGCTAGAGTACTCTTTGACTCTGGAGCGAGCTACTCATTCTTTTATATCTGTCTTGTTTGGAAAGAAGTTAAATCTACCTCTCAGACCTTTAGACTGCAAACTGCTTGTACGATCACCTATGGGATTAGAAGTGAAACTAGACAAAGGTTATGGACCATGTCCAGTTCTTATCGATGAGAAGATTTTGGATGCAACCTTAATTCAACTGGAGATAATAGACTTTGACGTTATCTTGGGAATGGATTGGTTAGCTCAACATTGTGCAAACCTATTATGTGCGAAAAAGAAGCCAACATTTAAAGACAAGGAAGGAGCAGAGTTTGGTTTTGCGGGAACCAAACTTTCTCGTAAACGAAAACTCATTCTCTTTGCATTAAAGGCTAGAAAATGCCTCGAGAAAGGTGGAATTGGGTATCTAGTATCCGTGGTCAACCTCACCAAGGAAGCACCACGAATGGAGGATGTTGAAGTTGTGCGTGAATTTTTGGATGTATTTTTTGAGGAACTACTAGGACTATCACCTGACCGAGCGACAGAGTTTGTTATAGATCTTATACCTAGAGCCGTACCAATATCGAAAGCACCCTATCGAATGGCTCCTACTGAACTGAAGGAACTAAAGGAACAATTACAGGAGTTACTGGACAAGTATTATATTAGACTAGCATATCACCATGGGGAGCGCCAATATTATTCGTGAAAAAGAAGGACGGTAGCATTCGACTATGTATAGAATATCAGGAATTGAATTAGCTTACAATCAAGAGTCGATACCCGTTGCCTCAGATCGATGACTTGTTCGACCAGTTGCAAGGTGCCAAAGTGTTCTCCAAAATTGATCTTCAGTCAGGATACCATCAGTTGAAGATTAAGGAAGGTGATATTCCAAAGACAGCATTCAGAACCAGATATGGACATTATGAATTTTTAGTTATGTCTTTTGGATTGACTAATGCACCCATAACTTTTATGGAACTCATAAATCAGGTATTCCATGATATATTGAATACGTCAGTTATTGTATTTATCAATGACATACTAGTTTACTCCAATGACAAAGAAACTCATATCACAAATCTAAAAGCTGCTTTGCAGAGACTAAGAAAAGAGAAGCTTTACATTAAATTTACTAAGTGTGAGTTCTGGCTTAATGAAGTCGCTTTCTTAGGCCATGTTGTATCTGCTGAAGGAATTAAAGTAGATCCTAGCAAGGTTGAAGCCATTGTAAAATGGGAAGCACCTAAGAATGTTGTCGAAATCAAAAGTTTCTTAGGTTTAGCAAGGTACTATTGACGATTCGTGGAAGATTACTCTAGAATCGCCGTACCTCTCACCAGTTTAATAAAGAAAGGAAAAAAGTTTGTTTGGACCGATAAATGTAAAGAGTGTTTCCAAACATTGAAGGCTAGATTGATATCAGCTCCCATCTTGACTATTTCGATCCCAGGACAATCATTTACCTTGTGCACTGATGCGTCTGGGTTAGGTTTGGGTTGTGTGCTTATGCAAGGAGAACAAGTAATTGTGTATGCCTCAAGGCAACTGATGATACATGAGAAGAACTATCCCACCCATGACTTGGAGTTAGCAGCAGTAGTACATGCTGTTAAGATATGTTGTATAGAGAGAAATTTCAGATTAAATTAGATCATAAGAGTCTCACACACCTTTTTAATCAGAAGGAGTTGAACATGAGGCAGAGAAGATGACTGGAATTACTGAAGGATTATGATTGCGATATCTAGTATCATCCAGGAAAATCTAATGTAGTTGTTGAGGCACTAAGCAAGAAAGCTATGACAAAATCCCAAGAAGAAGCTAGTGCAAATGTTGTAGTGTGTGTCACAGGAAGAGTATTTAATTACGATAATGAACGGTTTGTGATTGATATTCTGAATGAATCAATTGACCAAGGGTTTATTCATCTATTCTCAAAAATGTTTGCTACATTGAAGATTGTACCTGATCTATTAGACGAAGTGAAAGCAGCTATTAAATCAGACCCTTATCTGAGAACGGTGCAAGAAGTCCTTGAAAAAGGTAGGACTAACCCTGACTTCACTTTGGATTCTGAGAAAGTAATAAGATACAAAGGGAGAGTATGTGTTCCTGAAAATAAAGACTTGGATATTAGACACGGACTAATGAAGGAAGCCCACACCCCCGCTTATTTGGTACATCTTGGAAGTACAAAGATGTATCATGATATGAAGAAACTATATTAGTGGAGAGGAATGAAAGCGGATGTAGCTAAATTTGTGTCTCAATGCTTGAATTGTCAGCAGGTAAAGGCTGAAAGGAGAAGACCTGCAGGATTATTGCAGCCACTGCCAGAACCAGCATGAAAATAGGACTGCATCACTATGGACTTCGTCATCGGGTTATCATTGACTCACCGAGTAGTTGACGTAATCTGGGTGATTATGGATCGTTTGACCAAGACAACTCGTTTCATAGCTATACGACCTCAGTATACCCTAGAGAGGTTAGATAAGATTTATGTAGATAATATTGTCAGATTACATGGTGTACCTGAAAGCATTTTGTCTGACAGAGACCCACGCTTTACCTCAAAGTTTTGGGAAGGATTACAGAAGGCAATGGGTACAACATTGAAGTTTAGTACTGCATTCCATCCTCAGACAGACGGACAGTCGGAGTATACTATTCAGATTTTAGAAGACATGCTTCGAGCTTGTGTCATTGATTTCAAAGGATCATGGGATGAGAAGTTACCATTGATCGAGTTCGCTTATAATAACAGCTATCAAGCTACAATACAGATGTCGCCCTATGAAGCACTATATGGTAAAAAATATCGAACTCCTTTATTTTGGAACAAAGTTGGAGAATGGAGTATTATTGGACCAGAGTTTGTTAAAGAGACTTGCCGAGTGGTCGACATTATCAAGGAAAGGGTCCGAGTAGCTTAGAACTGTTGGAAGCAATATGCAGATAATCGACGCAGAGATCTCGAATTCACCATTGGTGATATGGTATTTCTAAAAATATCTCCTATGCATGGTTTGAAAATGTTTGGACAGAAGGGAATGTTGTGTCCTGGATATATTGGACCTTATGAAGTTCTAGATAGACGTAGATGGATAACATATCAGTTAGCACTACCACCATCAATGTCTAGTGTATATGATGTATTCCATGCCTTACAATTGAAGAAGTATGTCAGAGATCCAACACACGCGTTAACAACGGATCCACCAGATTTGACTGAAGATTTGACGTTCGAAGTAGTACCTTTTGAGATCACTAGCCGGAAGGTGCAATGTTTTAGCAACCGCGACATTTATTACATTAAGGTTACTTAAAGAAGCCAAAATGTGGAAGAAATTACATGGGAAGTAGAGAACGCTATGCGAAAGGAATATCCTTACTTATTTGCCTCGGAAGGTATGTGTAAATTTCAAGGACAAAATTTATATAAGAGGGGGGGGGGGCGGAATTGTAAGACCCACACTCCACTAACTTGGTTTAACCGTGTTGTGTCAGGTCTTCTCATCATTCCTGGACCAAGTTGGTCGAACATGTGAAGATAGATCACAAACCAGGTATAAAAATCGACTCAACACCCAAAACTGTATACATATGGTCGCATACCTGGGTAGGTACAGTCGACCATATGGTATGAATGAAGATAAAAAATCCATGACCCCATGGTCGATGATTTCGACCCTACGATCAACGGGTTATGTGACCGTAGCCATCGTCCGTGAGACCCCAAATCAGACTCTGAGTTTTGAAAACTTTCCTAAACTAAGGGATTTCTTTCCTACTTGAAAGATGATCTATATGGAGAGTTTTCCTCTATATAAAGGATGTCCCTCAGTCCTTTTTCACTCTTTTAGAACATTAGTAAACCCTAGAGAAAGAGAAGGGAAGAGAACGAAGAGAAAGAGATGAAGAAAAGGCTAAGGAGAGGATCTTGCTGAGAAGAGATTGGCTCTCTATCACAGGGAAAGGTATGAACCTAATCCATGGAGATGTAAACTCTATGGAATAAGACGTTTATGAAAAATAGGCAATATCAACCTATTATGATCCATGTGATTTCCTTGAGAAAATCCCAAGGAAAACCATAAGGAGAGAGTTTGATGATTATGGTTGATAAAAAACTACTAATGATGGTCATAGGATGACCTTAGAATAAATCCAATTGAAGATCAGAGGATTTTACCCAGGAAGAACTCGAATTGCATGTAGTCTTTGATAAAAAATCTCAAGGTCGCAGCTACGGTCGATCACAGCATGACCAGCATGACCAGAGGATCGACCATAGGCATTCAGGAAGATTCAGGAATCATATGGTCGCAGCTATGATCACACCATATGCGACCGTAGGGTATCAACCGTAGGCAGTAAGGTCGATACAGTATAAGACCATAGGACCAATCAGACACCTATTAGTGCTCTGTTTCAAATTTCTAATACTGTAACATATTTCATATGAATCCTAACATAAATTTATATAACTTTTAGGTTGTTAAATCAATTCAAAGAGAATTTCAAGGCTTGGAAGGAGATCGAGTATTGCTAACAGGTGATGGAACAAGACCTAAACTAATTGGTTAATAACAAACTGTTTATTTTTATTGAGTCCAATGCCATGATTGATTCTATGCTTGTATACTTGTAATGTGCATCTCACATGTCATCCAATATTCTTGCTATTACTGTTCATGCATACTTAATTCCGTTTATTTATAACACGATGATGATGATGATGATGCTAGGAATAGGCATGTGAATGTATGTGCGTGGTTGGTGTGTTGGATGCAAGTGGAGCATCAAGGGGAGGATGTAAGATCCGTACGTTCAAATTTCGAGGATGAAATTTCTTTTAAGGGTGGTGGAGTTGTAAGACCCGCACGCCACGAACCCAGTCTAACCTTTCATTTCGTGTCGTGATCCGTCTACATATCATGGTCGAGCCAAGTGGACCAAGTGTGTGAAGAAAAACCAAGACCCAATATGAAAATTTACTCAAAAATAGTCAAAATGAGGGTAGGGTCGCAGGTTTTAACAGGCAGGTCTGACCCCCCCCATCGACCCCCACCATCGACCCGTGACCAGGGGTCGCAGGGGTCTATGAATTGTCCGTCCCCCCCCATCGACCCCCGATAATCTGGAAAAATAGCACGAACCAAAAATTAGGAAACTTTCCTAATTTCAATTGGAACCTTTCCTAAACTCAGTGGGACTTATTTTGGGAGGTTTTACTCTATAAATATGACGTCCCTAAGCCTCTTTCACTCCTTTTACAACCCTAATTGGATTGAGAGAAAGATAAGAGAAGGAAGAGAAGGAGAAGAGAAAGAGAATTGAAGAAGAAGACCAAGGAGGAGGAAATTCAGAGAAAACTCTGAATCTCAGCAAACCTAAGGTATGAATACATTCCCCATGATTTATTTAAGACCTTAGAATGGTCTATGAAGAGGGTATAACTTAGAAGAAACCCAAATCACCTATCCATGGTTAAGTTTCAATGGAAACCATGGAGGAGATCATTAAAACCATGTAAGTGAATAAATAATAGTTCTAAACCATTGAACATGTATGGAATGGACTATAGAAGCAAGCCATAGGACCCCAAACATGAATGAATGGACGAAATTTGATAGTTTCGACTCAAACCATGGGGGGTCGCACCTAGGGTCGATGGAACCTCCGACCCTAGCATCGACCCCCAGCATTCGGGAAGTTAAGGAAAGGAGGGGTAGTACCTAGGGTCGATGGAACATCCGACCCTGGGCATCGACCCCCAGTTAACAGCAAGCTGTAAAAATTAGAATAAATTCTAATTAAATTCTATCGACTTTGTTAGGTCTTCTAGCAATATAATATTGATATAAAAGTGATTCTTAAGGCTTGAAAGAGGATCTACAAACAAGCAAAGGTGAGGAAACAGAACTCTAAACTAATTGATTAATAACAAACTGTTTTTATTTTCTTGAGTCCAATGCCATATTGATTCTATGCGTGTATGCTTGTATGTGCATTCAACATGTCATCCAATATTTCTATTACTTATTCATGCATATTTACTTTATTGTTTATAACATGATGATGATGATGATGATAGGAATAGGCATGTGAATGTATGTGTGTGGTTGGTGTACTTGATGCGAGCGAGTATCAGGGGAGGTGTGATGGGAACGTCGATAAACGTTAACCTTTGGCGGGTTTCAGCACTTTAGCTCTATCTCTAACTCAAGTCTTGTGCATTAGCATCATCGTATCGCCATTATTTTAGCAGAACTATTACGTCGTAGAGTATCAGGGGAGGTGGTCTCGGTCCTTGTAGTCTCTGACTCTACCAGGGGGCCTTAGCTCTATCTCTATGAACATTCTGAGGGATGCTGGGGTGAGGCCTTGGATACACTGTTTGGCATTAGGATTGGTTAGTTGCGAGCCCAGTTTGCAAGCCCTCGCCAGCAGGGGCTTACGTGTTGGTATGGCACTGTACAACAATAAACGTTAACCTTTGTTGTACAATGTTATGGTAGGGTGGATGGGGATGACAATAAACGTTAACCTTTGGGCAGACTTCCACACCCTGTGTATAGAGGCGGGGTCAATAAACGTTAACCTTTGACCACCTAAATCTTTCTATTGCGCATTGCAAACTTTAAACCAGACCAAAGATATGAATTGATTGCATGGATATGTATTGTTGCATTGTTTTGTTTACTCACTGAGCTCAAGTTGGAGAGCTGACCCTCGCACGCGCAATTCTTTTTAATTTCTGATGTTGCAGGTACTATGATTGAAAATTATGTCGACACGCCAACATATGAACATGTGGCAGCTGTGATGAGCAAGCTGTGGAGGACGAACATGATTCGTTAAGCGAGAGTTTCAACGTTGGATACGTTTAGTGTTTAGCTTTCTTATTTGGATATTGTAATATGTATTAACTTATGTTTTGATTACTTGGAAATAAATGGAATATTAATTATTTATCATGATTAGACCTCAGTTTATTATCTGTAAAACTTTCGCTATTTATTTTATTACCTCTGATTAATGTGGAATGTGTTTTGGTTTATCATATGTGGGATAGCCTATTGTGAGATCCTGGTTGAATCGTTGGTTTATTGACGGTTCATCACACCATTCTGGTTGGAGCAGAATTGGGGTGTGACAGAGGACGTGGCATGGTGGTCTTTGACCTCGTCACCAGACTCTAGTTCTATCTCTACTCAAGTCTTGCCCACTAACATCGTCGTATCACCATTACCTTAACAAAACTATTACGTCGTAGGGCATCAGGGGAGGTGGTCTCGAACCGTGTGGTCTCTGACTCTGTCGGGGGGCTTTAGCTCTATCTCTATAGACGTATTGAGGAATACTGGGGTGAGGCCTTAGATACACTGTTTGGCGTTAAGATTGGTTAGTTGCGAGCCCAATTTGCAAGCCCTCGCCAATAGGGGCTTACGTATTGGTATGGGTAGGGCATCAGGGGAAGTGTTGGCGGTGTTTGATCCGGACACTTTATGTCTATCTCTATTCGATGGTGGGTGCATGTGGGACAGCAATGATGTTTGATCCATTGGGCGGATTCACACACTCGTGTATAGAGGTGCGGGGGCCACCAAACCTTTCTATAACACATTGTAAACTTAAAAACCAGACCAAAGATATGAATTGAATGCATGCATATGTTTGTTGCATTGTTTTGTTTGCTCACTGAGTCGTGATGTGTCCTCACCCTTTTGACGTCGAATATTTTTAATTGATGACGTAGGACCTACTGTTGAAGAATATATAAATGTGCCAATGTATGGACATGTAGCGGCGATGGACAGGGAATTAACGGAGGAGACACGTGATTCTTCATGCGAGTGCAACCACTGTGTTTATGATTAGTTTAGCTATGTTTGACTACTAGAACATGTAATAGATTAATTATTTTTATGTCTCAAGTTTTGGAGATAATCGGATTAATTATTTATTTTCATTGTTAAACACTCAGTTCATTATTTGTAAGACTTTGCTTATTTGTTTATTACCTCTGATTATTACCGTGGAATGTGTGTGTGGTTTGACATGGCGGGTACGACCTATACGAGATCCTCGTTGAACCGTTGGTTAAATGGCGGTTCATCACACTAATCTGGTTAGACCAGAATGGGGGTGTGACACACCCACTAGACCCATCTCTCATATACCAGTTCTGAGGATCCGTAGCTTTAAAGCCAGTTTGGTACTTGCGTACTGGGGAAGCACTAGCGTTGCATATACCGTAAGCCCCACATGCTCTGTAATTGTTGCATTGATCCTTCATAGTGAACCAGCAGTGATTCCAACTTTTGTTTCTTTCATCTTCAACCACTATAAATCGCTGAAGCATACCAGATGGACTCATCGTTAGCCTCCACAATACGGAATTGTTCTTCAGGGAAAAGGAGTATTACAACTCATCTGCAGTTGAGGTGAAATTGAAATCGAAGATGAAATTGGGCATCATTCTAGGGACTGCACTAAACTGTAACCCGTTCCAAGGTTCACTCCAGTACTATTCCATTCCAGATAAAAGCTTGTGGGTATCCACGAAGATCTACCATGAAAACAAAGCTTCCTGTGAAAGGATTGATCAACCAAAAATAAATTACTCTACTTACAATTAATAGCAATGGCGAGTAAAGGTAGATCCATAGAGACTAGTTAATCAAATTTTCTATTTACTAAGAAAAGAGGGGGTCCTCTTCTGCATGTTAATTAACACAAGAATAATTTTCAAAAACAGAATTGAGTAACAAAAATTCAATCGAAGACGATACCTATTCAAGGAAAATTACTCATGGTTGCAAATTGATCACTGACCTCATATATATATCACCATTGTTATTTGAGTAACATAATTGGTTTTCTTGGGTGTGAAAGAGGCCTCAGGTAGGGGGACCCATTATCGCCATTGTTATTTGTTATTACTGAAGAGGTCCTCTGTAGATGTAAGACCCGCACTCCATGAACCCGATCTAAACCTTTAATTCATGTCGTAACAGGTCTTCCAATCATCATCGGGCCAGACGGGATGAGCGGATGACAACCAGGTACGAAAACAGACCTAAAAGTATGATATTTTCATACCAGTCTATGGTACCAGTCGATGGCACCGGTCGACCGGTATGTTTGCACGGGCAGACTAGTTAGATCCGAAAATAGATTTCTATAGGTCTCGCTTTTCAAATCTCGAGCCTAGGGACTTTCTTAATGTAGGAAAACTTTTTAAACCCCAACCTAGTCTATTTAAAGACCCTTAAACCTCCTTAGAAGTCTTCAATTTGATCCTCACAAACCCTAGAGAGGAGAAAGAGATCAAAGAAGGATAAAGGGCTAAGAAAGGTGGGAGAGGAGTCGCCGTTGGACGAAGAACACCATAGTTGTGAACCAACGGTAAATGCTTGAACTTCTCTCCAAGTTAAGCATTAGAGATGATTAATCATGAATTGGTCAATACCATCCAAGGTGAGGTATTGATCTAAAACCCTTAAATTACCGTCAAACCCTAATATAGTCGATAAACCCTAGATTCGCATTCTAGGTTAAGGATCATCGAAACTAGGACTTAAATGGAACATGAAACAACTCTAACTCGTTGCTCAGGCCTAGAATGCATAGGAGAAATCCTAGAACCAATAATGGGTGACCGACGGAAGACGAACACCAAGATTGGTGGTCTTCCAGAGGCATACCGGTTGACCATACTGGTCGCACCATATGCACCGGTACTGCGACCGGTACCTCTTGAGAGCTGGTCTGTCGGGGACCGGTCGACCATATCGGTCTCACCTTTCCCCACAGTGCCGTGATCGGTACTTGCGACTGTTATGCATTGTAAGGGTTATATTTTGACCCAGTTGGTTTCCGACCAACGTAAACCCTAAGAAAACTAATTCTAATTTAACCTTAACATTGTGTAGGACCCTGTGATAGCAAGTTTTGGATTCAGTGACGCGGAGCAAGCTAGCAACCAAGCGTCAGGTAAGGGAATTAGACCTAAACCCTAATAACTTAATAACAATAAAACATTGTTAATAACTATGATTCTGTGGATTGGTGTTGTACATACTCACATGTCATCTTTACTTTCAGTTATTATATTGTTCATGCATACTCGCTATGCAAGGATGTGATTTTTAGGTATGTGATTATTTTTGTTGGTGTGTGAAATGAAAAAGGCCTAGGGTCTGGGATCATTCCTCACACTAGCACCTTTTCGTATCGCTTCTGTCTTAGCATGCTTGGTGCGGATAGGGTATTAGGGGGTGGAAGTAGCACTGTGGTCTCCGGTCTGGCCACTAGACTCGAGCCTTATTTCTATGCCATAAGGAGCTATGCTGGGATAGGGCCTACTGTGATGACATATAGGACTGGTTAGTTGTGAGCCCAGTTTGCAAGCCCTCGCCAATAGGGCTTTACATGTTGGTATGGATAGGGTATCAGGGAAAGTGTTGGCGGTGTGTGATCCGGACACTTTAGCTCTATCTCTATTCCATGGTGGGTGCATGTGGGACGATAGTGATGTTTGATCCATTGGGCGGATTCACACACTCGTGTATAGAGGTGCGGTGGCCGCCAATCCTTTCTATAGCACATTGCAAATGTGAACGTTATTCATGTATATTGTTTGTTGCATTGTCTAATTTTCTTACTGAGCTAAGTTGTGAGCTCATCCTTGTGTACACACTATTTTTAGATGTTGATGCAGGTTACACTGTGGAGGACTACATGGATGCTCCAGTATATGGAAGAGTTGCTGCCCTGGAAGTGCAAGCAGGGGAGGACGAGCATGACGCTTCATGCGAGTGCCCTTATTACGTGTACCTCTAGGATGGTTTTAATTTATTTTCTTTATTTCAGTTGGATTTTATAAACAATGTAAGGATATTTATTTATGTTTTCGTATTTAAATAATTGGATAACTTATTTAAATTATCAATAGATTACTCAGTTCATTTAATTTAAGATTTTCACTGTATTTATTTATATTCTGATTGTGGTTATGTGCAATGATTTATGTTAGAGGACACGGTCTTATTGAGATCCTGGTGTGAACCATTGGTTTAGTAACTGTTCACTTACACTTCTAGTTCAACCAAAATTGGGGTGTGACAACTTGGTATTAGAGCTCTTAGGCTCTGTCCAACAGACCATACATGCACTTGACTGAGTCAATGAACTGAGATAGAAAAAATTTAAAAGCCTTAATAAAAATGCACCTTAAGCACATGTTTGATGCCTGAGACTAAATACTAATGAGCATAATGTACTGTGTTAAAAGTGAGAACATAATAAACAAACATGCTCTAGTTAGGAGACCATAATAACAAGCGAGAATGGTCATAAATTTCAATAACAAGTAAGAAGAAAAATCCTATCAAAGAATAAAGCATAAAGCATTCCAAGAGTGAAAAGTTAATTGTACCCACAGGGTACAGTCCACAAACCCGACAGTTATCCTGTTATAATAAACTGTATCATGAGAGAAAAAAATAAGATGATCTATCATGGGGTTGGGGGCATCGAAGGAATAGGGTCAGTGATGTCTTAGTCACGCTCATATGCGACCCTGAGCCAGTGTACCTTCTCCTGCGTGACTCTGAGGCTGCGAGAGAGGCGCCCTAGGTCACGATTCATCTCACACTGGGCATCCCAAATCAACATAAACATACCCATCACGGTATCTAGAGGAGGTTGGGATGGTCCTGCTGCAGGTATGGGCTGCGATTTCGGTGCAAGAATGTCCTCCATCTGTTCATCATCATCACCCCCTACCCCTTCTGCATAAGCTGCATCGACTGCTACTGCTGCTGCTGCTGCTGCCACTACCACTACCCTCCTAAGCGGATGAGGACGAGCCTCTAGCTCCTCATCACTGATCGACAGTTTATCCATCTTCATCCGGACAATGGCATCCCAGTCAATGTCTGATGTCATGGTGTCCTCAACCGCAATCTCATCCCTCATGTCCACTCGAAGGTGCTGCAGGAGTGCAGTGGTAAGCCGACCATATGGAAGGTTGCTTATCTGATCGGGCACGGTAGCCTGATGCATGGTCCTGATGATAATATAAGGAAGACAAACCCACTCCCTAGTGCAGACATAATAAGTCAGGTACTGGGTGAGCTGAGATAACTCACTGTAGTAGCCGCTCTGAGGAACAATATCATGCTAGATGATGCGGCAATAGACCCGAGGGAGAGGTCTCAAACTGGTAGCTTTCATGGGCACCCCTGGGTTAAGGATCTGCTCTGAAACCTCCTGGCGCAGATCAGCAGTAAGGAAGCCTTTCATCTTGGGAGCGCAGTAAACCAAATCACCATCATTAGGAATTCCCAAGAGATCAGCGAGCTGGTGAGTGTTGAATGATATGGGAACACCCTTGACAAAGCTGGTGAGGCAGAGGTCCCTACCGTGGCTGAAATCGTTAACATCCCCCTCGACCTCTAGGTTAGCATAGAAGTGCTTGACTAGGTTTGGTCGGGTAGTCATTGTATAGGTGATAACTGGTAACCACCCAAGTGCACCAAAGGCTGCTTCAACATCGAATCGCTGTAGTTGCTCCAGGTTTACGCAGCGTCCAGATTCTATGTTTTCTCTTCGAACCATGGGAAACGGGCTTGCGCCGTCACCGAACGAAACCACCACTCATCAAACTGCGAAACAGGCGGGTGTGGACGGTTCATGCCCGGAGCGTATGCATGCTTACCAGCACCTCGACGCCGAGACATTGTTAACTACAAAACAAAACAAAACAATGAGAATTAGTCAAAAAATTTCAAAATTTCGACAGCATAATGACAATATTTCAAGCAAATGCCTCGAACTCACCCAAAATCTGGGGAGAAGGGCTTACATAACAATTTAGCAACATATAGAGACCAAACAATCATCAAACAGCAAGAAATTCAACAATTACAAGAAAAAAAATCGATTTTTGACCAATACTTAAGTTAAAAATCCAAAAATTTCGATTTTGAGAAAACCATACGGTGGAACCTCAAATAAGTTGAGGGCTTTTGTTCATAGGAGTCCCAAAACTTTTTCTAAGCCGAAGAAAAAGAGTTTCTACGGTTAGAATCTTCTAAATATAGGAAAACCTAGTTTTTGGGCAAGAAAACATGAAGAAACGATGTAAAAGAGAAAGAAGAAGGAAGGAACTTATTGTGAGGACAAAGATCGTAATCTTTTTTGGAAGTCGCCACCTAAATTAAGGTCTAGGACCTTAGAAAACGTAAAATCTCACCCTAAGGTAAAACTTCGATTGACTCATGATCCTTAGATTAGATTTTTGGTCCATCAGAGATTGGGTAAGCGTCAGGTTACGGTTATGGGAAAGGGTTAGGCACCCAAACCACCCGATCGAAATCGGTCTTCTATACCTTTTTTATGCTAGACTCTATCTATTAAATCGAACCAAACCAAGTGGTTTGATATAATTGAACCGAATCTGTATCCATCAGATTACCTACGTATCACAGAATTATTCTAAAAATAAGGTTCACCATCGTAGTTCAGGTGTGATTAAAGTTTATGGCTGTGATTTATGCTTGTACATGATTAAGTTCATTGTTCAAGTTGATGTTTATGCTTGAAAGGTTGAGAAACCTTATGGGTTAGGATCTGGATAGTCCATGTGAATCGATAGATAGTCCTAGTGGATCTAAGAATGGATAACCCTTTCTAGGCTGAATGTGGATAACCCTATTTGGGTTGAAATATGGATGGATAGCCTAGTGAATCTATGGATAGACCTGTAAGACCCGTGTCAATCTAACTCAGTCTTACCACTTTGAACCAGGTTTACCCATCATGGTCGAGTCAAGTGGACCAAGGGCATGAAGGAGATCGAGATCCCAGGTATAGAATCGACCCAAAAATACTTAAATTTAGGGGAGGGTCGCACACCCAGCTAAGCAGGGTCGGACCTCCCAAAACATAAAGTCAGACCCTCAGTTTTGAAGGGAGGGTCGGACAGCTTAAGACCCTAGGGTCGACGGGATCATCGACCCTCCCATCAACCCTCGGTTTCTGACGAATATAGAAATTAGGAAATTTCTATATTTTTCGATTGGGATTCTTTCCAAATCTCAATGAGACTTATTTAGGATGTTCCTAGTCTATTTAAAGGACGTCCCTAAGCCACTTTCACTCCTTTCATAACCCTAATTGAATTGAGAGAAAGAGAGGAGAAGGAAAGAGGAAGAAGAAAGGGAAGGAAGAGAAATTAAGCCAAATGAGAAGAGTTGCAGAGAAAGATTAATCTTCTCAGGTATGGATACTAATTCTATGAGTTTCTACAGACCTTAAGGTATTTATTGATGAGAATGTGATCTCGGAGAAACCCAAAACATTAAGCTATGGTTAGGTTTTCATGGAAAACCATAGGAGGATGCACGAAAATTATTTAGATGGATTATACATGGTTTTAGACCATGGAATGAATGTTGAATGAATGTAGGAAGCAAGCCATAGGACCCCAAACACGAAGAATGGATTAAAAAGTGGAAATTGGACCAGAGTGCACCGAGGGTCGCACCCAGGGTCGATAGGCCATCCGACCCTAGGTGTTTATGACCATCGACCCTCAGCATTCGGGAAGTCCAGAAAGACGGGAGGGTCGATAGACCCATCGACCCTAGCATCGACCCTCAGTTGACAGAATGGTTTTAAATTTCGAATTAATTCTAATTAAATTCTATCGACTTTGTTAGGTCTTCTAGCAATATAATAACAATATAAAGGTGATTCTAAAGCTTGGGAAAATATCTATTAGCAAGCTAAGGTGAGGAACCTTAACCCCAAACTAAATTGGTTAATAATAAACTATTTTCTATTTTTTTTTAGTCCTATGCTGTGTTTGATTTTATGCGAATATGTTTGTATTGTGCATACAGCATGCCATCCAATATTTCTATTACTTGTTCATGCATATTTACTTTATTGTTTATAACATGATGATGATGATGATGATAGGAATAGGCATGTGCTTGTATGTGTGTGGTTGATGTGCTTGATACGAGCGAGTATCAGGGGAGGTGTGATGAGAACGTCAATAAACGTTAACCTTTGGCGGGTCTCAGCACTTTAGCTCTATCTCTAACTCAAGTCTTGTGCATTAGCATCGTCGTATCGCCATTACTTTAGCAGAACTATTATGTCGTAGAGTATCAGGGGAGGTGGTCTCGATCCTTGTAGTCTCTGACTCTACCGGGGGGCCTTAGCTCTATCTCTATGGACATTCTAAGGGATGCTGGGATGAGGCCTTGGATACACTGTTTGGCATTAGGATTGGTTAGTTGCGAGCCCAGTTTGCAGCCCTCGCCAATAGGGGCTTACGTGTTGGTATGGCACTATATAGCAATAAACGTAACCTTTGTTATATAATGTTCATGATTGGGTGCATGTGAGTTGACGATAAACGTGATCTTCGGATAACGTCACACACTCGTGTATAGAGGCGGAATCAATAAACGCGACCTTTGGCTACCTCAACCTTTCTATAGCATACTGCAAACTTTAAACCGGACCAAAGATATAAATTGACTTTTTGCATGCATATGTATTGTTGCATTATTTTGGCTACTCACTGAGCCGTGTTGTGTGCTCACCCCTCGACGTCGAATATTTTTAGTTGATGATGCAGGTTACACAGTTGAAGATTATATGAACGCGTCTGCGTACGGGAATATAGCAGCAATGGACGCTGGAGCTGAAGATGATACACACGACTCCTCTTGCGAGTGCAACCCGTGTGTATTTGATTAGATATTTTTATAGGTTTCTTTCATTGGATTTATAAAGACATGTATTTGGTATTTAAATATTTATGTCTCAGTTGAAAACAGAATAATTTGCTATTAAATTAATGATATCATCTTAGTTGCTCAGTTCATTTTATTATAAATTTTCCGCTAGTGTGTATTACTCTGATTATGATTATGGATGTGTGAGAGTTTGGATAAAATGGGGATAGCCTATTCGAGATCCTGGTTGAACCGTTGGTTTATTAGCGGTTCATCACACCATTCTGAGATGTGCGGAATTGGGGTGTGACAACCGAGTGGACTAAGGTGTGGATCCAAATTTGAGATTCTATCAAATGGCCTACGTATCCTAGGGTTTGACCTAGGAATCAGAATTCACGTAGTTCGGAAATGGTGGGTGGATATCCAAGTGGATCTATGGATAGTCCGAGTGGACTAAAATGTGGATCTAAATTTGGGTTTCTCCCAAATGGCCTACGAATCCTAGGGTTTGCCCTAGGAATCAGAATCTGGGTAGTTCGGGCAAGGTTGAAATAACCTGTTCTAGGTTAATGATTGAGAACCTATTCTATGTTTAGGGTTTAGAACCTGTTCTAGGTTTAGGATTGAGAACCTATTCTAGGTTTAGGGTTTAGAACCTATTCTAGGTTTAGGATTGAAAGCCTTTTCTAGGTTTAGGGTTTACTAAGGGGCAGAAATTATCCTGAGCTATCCTTTTCATCCTAGGTTCTAATTTTGAAAGGTTTGACAAAGTATTCTCTTTCTTTATTAAGATTTTTCTTATTTTCCATTATGTCCGTCCCAAGAATGTGGGTGCCTAAATGCACGTCTCCACGCCTAGATTGTCTTCTAGAAGTGTGCATACATGACAGTTCAACTAGGGTGTTGCATAAATTAAATTATTATCAAAAAAAAAATTCTATCTAAACATGGCATATAATACATTTATGGCAAGAAATACACATATAGCAAGATTGTTAAAAATCTCCTAATATGGCATGTATTGCAAATAAAGCAAGAACCTATATGACAAGATCTTATATGCTATTTTTTAAGCATGGTAAGACCTAATATGGCAAGAAATTAATGTATGCATCTATATATCAATATGGTAAGTACCAAACATAGAATGCAAAATATGGCATGAATTATCCAAAAAAGGTAAGATCTTATATGCTATTTTCTAAGCATGGTAAGACCTAATATGACAAGAAATTAATATATGTATTTATATATCAATATGGTAAGTACCAAACATAGAATGAAAAATATGGCATGAATTATCCAAAAAAGGTAAGATCTTATATGCTATTTTCTAAGCATAGTAAGACTTAAAAATGGTAATTATCAAAATTTTGCTAAATATGGTAAAAATCTATTTATTCTACCAAATATAGCAACACATGGAATATGGAAAAAATGATATGTGCACAATCCAAACAAAGCATATGAATGCTCTAAATATAGCTATTTATCCAAATATGGCATGTAGATACTCTAAATATAGCAAGTATGCAATCAAATATGGTAGAATTCACTCAAGCAATCAATTGTATGTTACAGTGAATGAGACATCAATGAAATCTTTTTGAAAAATCCAAAATTATCAAAAAAATATCTTTAATAAGTTATTTGAAAATCTTGTAACTTTTATGAAGACATTTGGAATGAATACTGACTCAAAAATATCAAAATTGTGACACAAAGTTTCAAATATTGGACAAACTATGAACTGCTTTCAGATTCTGTCATATTACACCAAAATGACCATAAGTAGGTCTTCTGTAACTCAAATCAAGCTCTATTTTTTTTCACAGAAAGATGACTTGACATGCTATATTTCATTTGAAAGGGTCGAATCCCAAAAGAGAGTAAAAATAGGTCAAATGAATGCCACAATACCGGATATGTGCACTGGTCAAGTCTGTTCCAGATTTTTGACCAGTTGCACCATAAATTCCGTATAAAATCTCATAATTAATGAAATTTAAATCCAGATATATGTCTATGTAGATAACTGTCAGATCTAAAATTTCATTAAGAAAAACAAGTGAAAACAGAATATTTTCATTTTGAAAAAGGATCATTTTCAATCTTGCAAATCAGAATATCCTAACAGATTCAAAATCAGAGCACTATGCACTTAGAAATCAATATCAATTCAATAAAAAATTGAAAAAATCTGAAACTAGTACCATGTTTTAGAAGACTTCCATAGAAAAAATTCATATAAATTTTTTTTTCTGACTATGGCCATAAGATCATTTTCTAGAAACTTTCTGATAGGGGATTGCATTGTATCCAAGTAGGACAGAAATGCCAAAGAAGAATTTTTTGATAGACTTTCCCAATTCCAAATGGAACAAAATTTCTAGGGGAGTCTTCTAACATATCAGAAAGAATCTCATAAAAATTTGGGCATCAAAATCTAAGAAAAACTACATGAGCTGCACATCCTAAATTTGGATCCTAAATCTGGAAATTTCATATTAGAAATTCACACTGTAAAATTTGTCAAAAACATCAAACATCATCATATAGCATTCAAAGCTTCATCATTGAATAGTTTAAACAAATCATCATACATAAAAAATGCTAGACATGAGCATCCTAACATCAACATGCATGCAATAGAGCATTCCTGATCGAGATTTAATAAAAGTAAGCCTTTCCAAGCAAAATCAACATTCAAGCATTCTAAAGACCCCTAAATTCGTTTTAGGGTACCAATCTTGGGCTCGAATGGAGCGAAACCTTCGATGTAGGATTTTTGGAGATCGTATCTAGCTTTTTGATGTTGAATCCGCATTCTCCTCTTCTCTGCTCCTTTCTCCCTTCTCTTTCTCTCTTTCACATTTTCTCTTTTCTTTCTTTTCTCTTCTTCTTCCTCTCTCTTTCTCTTTTCTTTCTTTTCTTTTGGCTGGAAAACCCTCTTCTAGAAAAGTCCCCTTTCTCATTCTCTCTCTCCTCACGTCTTTTCTTTCTCCCATCTTCTCTCTTTTTTTTTTCTCTCTTCTCTCGTTTCCCTCTTCTCTGTAACTCACGGCCTCCTTTTCTTCTCTTGGAAAACTCCTCTTTTTCGTTCTTTTCTCTTCCTTCATTTTCTTCTTCTTTCCTTCTTTCCTTCTTCTCTTCTTTCCTTTTTTTCTTCTCCCTCTCTCTTTCCTTTTTTCCTTCTCCCTCTCTCTTTTCATGTTTCTCTTCTAGAAAATGTTTTTTCCTTTTTTCCTTTTCTTTCCTTCTCTCTTCTTTCCTTTTCTTCTTCTCCCTCTCTCTTTTCACGTTTTCTCTTCTAGAAAATGTCTCTTTCTTTCTTTCTTTTTTTCTTTTTTTTTTCTTTTCTTTCCTTCTTTTTCTTCTTCTCTCTTCCTTCCTTTTCTTCTTCTCCCTCCTTTTCAACGTTTTCTCTTCTAGAAAACGTCTCTTTCTCTATCTCTCTCTTCCTTCCTTTTCTTCTTCTCCCTCTCTTCCTTCCTTTTCTTCTTCTCCCTCTCTCCTTCTCACGGCTCCTTATAGAAAGCCTTCTCTTCTTACATTTTTTTCTTTTTTTTCCTATAATTTATATATATATATATATATATATATATATATATATATATATATATATATATATATATATATATATATATATATATATATATATATATATATATATATATAAGAAATGCAAGCGTATGGGATGACGTGACTTGGTCTGGATTGGTCTGAGCTAGGTCAGACTGAGTTGGACTAAGTTGAGTTGAGCTGGTTTGGACCAAGTTGACTTCTTCTATCATTTCATAGTCCATTTCTACCACCATTCCACATGAAATTTTCTGATAGCCCCTATTCCAAATTTTCTACGTTCACTTTGTAGAACACTAAAAATGAGGAATATTAGAACTTGAATCACCTCATTTGGAAATAAAATGGCCAACTTATGAATTTCTAAAGTTTAAGCGGGTCAATTATCGATAATTTGGCTAACCATTCTGCATTGATCCTTCGGAGACTTCTACTGGCAATCCTTTATGTTCACTTTGTAGAGTACTAAAAATGGAACATATTGAAACTGAAATCACCTGATTTGGATGTGGGGTGACCAAAATATGAATTTTCAAAGATTAAACGACCATTTTCATGTGTAATTTTGCATGGGACCCTTCAGAGACTTTTGTACTGAATTTTTCACGTCCACTTTGTAGAACACCACAAATGAAGAATAATGGCCTTGGAATCATCTGAATCTGACGTAGAACGGCAAAGATATGAAGCTTTGAAGTTCTATTGATAATTTTGCATGAAAGCTTGCATGGGGCCCACCAGTGACCTTTGCCCGAGATTTTTCACGTCCACTTTGAAGAGGACTGAAAATAAGGAATATTGGCCTTTGAATCATCCGATTTCGATATCAAATGACCAAGATATGATGATTTGAAGTTTAAATGATAATGCATGCATCATACAATAATTACGTAAATGCCCTTGCACTTTCAAACTGTGATATCTTCCTTGTTTGATGTCAGAATTTGATGATTCCAGTCTTATTTTGAAGATAATTTTACGACCTATACATCCAAATAGGTAATAGCCTATGACCCTGATGTGGGGTTCATTAGAGAATCACAAACCTTTGGGTTAAAAGCCGAAAACCTGCCATATGGGTTCACTTATGCTAAGGGTAGCAAAAATGGGGTGCTTATACTTACTTGGAGAGATTGTAAAGCACTCTTGGGAGAAAAGAATCGCTTTCACAGGCATCGATCGGACTGTAGAAACTCACCAAGTCAGAGAGGAATCGCCACCAGAGAGGAAAATGAGAAGAAAAGTGAGGAATGAGTTAAAATTTGCGATTTTAAAGTCTTTTAGGGCATACCGGTAGACGATTTTGCCCTAGACCGGTCGATCGGTACCCCTTGGTACCTACGATCGGTACCTCTCGGCCAAAGCAAGGTGTTGACCGATCGATCTTACCGGTCGCACCATACCATACAGAGGTGCGACTGGTACATCGACCAGTACCCCTCAGGAAGTCTGGGAGGTTTGTCTGCCTGACTATACCGGTCGCACTATATACTACAGTGCCGCGACCGGTATGTTGCGACCGAAAAAGTATTCTAAGCCCAGAAAATTTTGAGAAAATTTTTAAAATTTTGATTTAAAGTTTCCATTACAATTTTGGCCTCGCACTGTTAAAGACTAACACTATTATGACAAATGTGACTATTCCAATGTACCTCATGTGTTATGTCTTCTTCTCAGATCCAACAGGAAAGAGTAATCTGAGATGGTAGGCGAAAACGGTCGTAGAGGCTCACGGAAGCGTCACCATTCAAGGGTGAGCCAAGCTGAAGACAATGTGGAAACAGGAACCGTTGATGAGCAACACCTGAACCCGGAAGGTGGAACCCCAATGAGGGATGATGGGGATAGGACACCAACGAGAAATGGTAGAGAAGGACAGAGTCACAGAGCACCAACAAATCTATCAGGCCCTCCTCACACCAACTCTGAGACTATTGTGACGAATCTGGACTACCAGATGGAAGCTCAGTAGAAGGCGATCTTGAACGAGATGCTGAAGATGTTCAGGCCACCGAGATATATCCCTACAGAATGTACGCCTGAGTCTGGGGGAAATAACACAGCACTGCCAGTGGATGGTAGCACTGGGCCGATGGGCCAAGAACAGAACCCACAACTCCCCCAATTTTCAACATCGTCTACCTATCAAGGGATCTATCCATACCCACCACCATGGTACGGAAGAAATGCACAGGGGCAGAATGACCTAAGCCAAGCGGTGGATAGGTTTTTGAAGTTGAAACCCCCTACCTTCACAGGAAAACCACTATGGCCTGCACAGTGGGTTGCTGAGATGGAGAAGAACTTCCGTCTAATGACTTTCACGGAGGATGAGAAGGTGCTATTTGCTACGCACATGCTCAAGGAAGATGTTAATGCCTGGTGGAATTCTACCTGGCCATACTTGGAGACGAAGCACACCCAAATCACTTGGGAAATATTCAAGGGAGCCTTCTTCGATAAGTACTTCCCTAAGAGTTTTTGTGATCAGATGGAGAAGGAATTTCTCAACCTGCAGCAATCCCAGTTGACTGTTGATGCGTACCAGCAGAGGTATGAAGAACTATTTTCTTTGCTCATGCAAGAGGAGGAAACCAAAACTCGTAGGTTCACTATAGGATTGCGAGGAAGTATCCGGGAGCACGTCTTGGGTTTGGAGAAGGTGTATAACGAGGCTGTGCAGATTGCTAGGGTGATTGAATCAAGCCAAAGAGATAGCTTCTTTGCTCAAAATATGGGACTGAAGAGGCTTGCTACTGAGACTTCGGGTGGAGGGAACACGAGACCATTCCACCCATACAGGGCTCAGTCTGCTGTGGTGCCAGCAAGGAATACTACTGCACCACCACCACCACATATAGCTGGTCAAAACCCTAATGTCAAATGTTTCAATTGCCAACAATTGGGCCATTATGCAAAGACTTGCACTCTACCAAGAAAGCAACCGCCACAACAGGGGAAGGTATTCGCAGTCACCACTGAGGAGGCAGCCGCATCACCTGATGTGGTTACTGGTATGAATTCATCTCTTGTTATTTTGGTTACTGCATTACTACGTATGAGCATGTAGACTAAGGAATAATTAAATTTCAGGAACTATAGATTTAGCTGGTGTACCCGTCAGAGTACTCTTTGAATCTGGGGCTACACACTCCTTTGTTTCTATGTCTTTCTGGAAGCGATTCGAGTTACCTGTCAAGCTCTTAACTCCAAGCTTGATAGTTCGCTTTCCATTGGGAGTAGAAGTGGCATTAAATGAATGCTATGGGCCGTGTTCAGTTAGTATTGATGGGCGAAACCTAGAAGCAAATCAGGTTCAACTCGAGATGGCAGACTTTGATGTCATCCTGGGAATGGATTGGCTAAGCCATCATTCAGCTAGTTTATTATGTGGCGAAAGGAAACTTGTTTTAGGATGATAAGGGAAAGGAGTTTAGCTTCACTAGAACCAAATTACCTAGGAAGCAGAAGCTGATCTTCTCTGCTCTAAAAGCTAAGAAATGCTTAGAGAAGGGAGGAGTGGGTTACTTAGTGTCTGTGGTTGACATCACTGCAAAGGTGCCAAAGATGGAAGATCTAGATGTGGTATGAGAGTTTCTAAATGTATTTCTAGAGGATCTATCAGGCCTACCTCCAGACAGGGCTACAGAGTTCGTGATAGACCTCATGCCAGGGTCGACGCCGGTGTCTAATGTAAGACCCGTGTCAATCTAACCCGGTCTTATCACCTTGAACCAGGTTTACCCATAATGGTCGAGTCAAATGGACCAAGGGCGTGAAGGAGATCGAGATCCCAGGTATAAAATCGACCCAAAAACATTTAAAATTAGGGGAGGGTCGCACACCCAGCTAAGCAGGGTCGGACCTCCCAAAACAAAAAGTCAGACCCTCGGTTTTGAAGGGAGGGTCGGACAGCTTAAGACCCTAGGGTCGACGGGATCATCGACCCTCCCATCGACCCTCGGTTTCAGCCGAATATAGAAATTAGGAAATTTCTATATTTTTTGATTGGGATTCTTTTCAAATCTCAATGGGACTTATTTAGGATGTTCCTAGTCTATTTAAAGGGCGTCCCTAAGCCACTTTCACTCCTTTCACAACCCTAATCGAATTGAGAGAAAGAGAGGAGAAGGAAAGAGGAAGAAGAAAGGGAAGGAAGAGAAATTAAGCTAAAAGAGAAGAGTTTCAGAGAAAGATTAACCTTCTCAGGTATGGATACTAATTCTATGAGTTTCTACAGACCTTAGGGTAGTAATTAATAAGAATGTGATCTCGGAGAAACCCAAACCATTAAGCTATGGTTAGGTTTTCATGGAAAACCATAGGAAGATGCATGAAAACTATTTAGATGGATATACATGGTTCAAGACCATGGAATGAATGTTGAATGAATGTAGGAAGCAAGCCATAGGACCCCAAACACGAAGAATGGATTTAAAAGTGGGAATTGGACCAGAGTGCACCGAGGGTCCCACCCAGGGTCGATAGGCCATCCGACCCTAGGTGTTTATGACCATCAACTCTCAGCATTTGGGAAGTCCAGAAAGAGGGGAGGATCGATAGACCCATCGACCCTAGCATCGACCCTCAGTTGACAGAATGGTTTTTAAATTCTGAATTAATTCTAATTAAATTCTATCGACTTTGTTAGGTCTTCTAGCAATATAATAACAGTATAAAGGTGATTTTAAAGCTTGGAAAAGTATCTTTTAGCAAGCTAAGTTGAGGAACCTTAACTCCAAACTAAATTGGTTAAAAATAAACTGTTTTCTATTTTTGAGTCCTATGCTGTGCTTGATTCTATGCGAATATGTTTGTAATGTGCATACAGCATGCCATCCAATATTTCTATTACTTGTTCATGCATATTTACTTTGTTGTTTATAACATGATGATGATGATGATGATAGGAATAGGCATGTGCTTGTATGTGTGTGGTTGATGTGCTTGATGCGAGCGAGTATCAGGGGGGGTGTGATGAGAACGTCAATAAACGTTAACCCTTTGGCGGGTCTCAGCACTTTAGCTCTATCTCCAACTCAAGTCTTGTTCATTGGCATCGTCGTATCGCCATTACTTTAGCAGAACTATTATGTCGTAGAGTATCAGGGGAGGTAGTCTCGGTCCTTGTAGTCTCTGACTCTACCGGGGGGCCTTAGCTCTATCTCTATGGACATTCTGAGGGATGCTGGGGTGAGGCCTTGGATACACTGTTTGGCATTAGGATTGGTTAGTTGCGAGCCCAGTTTGCAGCCCTCACCAATAGGGGCTTACGTGTTGGTATGGTACTATATAGCAATAAACGTAACCTTTGTTATATAATGTTCATGATTGGGTGCATGTGAGTTGACGATAAACGTGATCTTCGGGTAACGTCACACACTCATGTATAGAGGCGGAGTCAATAAACGCGACCTTTGGCTACCTCAACCTTTCTATAGCATACTGCAAACTTTAAACCGGACCAAAGATATAAATTGACTTTTTGCATGCATATGTATTGTTGCATTATTTTGGCTACTCACTGAGCCGTGTTGTGTGCTCACCCCTCGGCGTCGAATATTTTTAGTTGATGATGCAGGTTACACAGTTGAAGATTATATGAACGCGTCTGCGTACGGGAATATAGCAGCAATGGACGCTGGAGCTGAAGATGATACACACGACTCCTCTTGCGAGTGCAACTCGTGTGTATTTGATTAGATATTTTTATAGGTTTCTTTCATTGGATTTATAAAGACATGTATTTGGTATTTAAATATTTATGTCTCAGTTGAAAATAGAATAATTTGCTATTAAATTAATGATATCATCTTAGTTGCTCAGTTCATTTTATTATAAATTTTCCGCTAGTGTGTATTACTCTGATTATGATTATGGATGTGTGAGAGTTTGGATAACGCGGGGATAGCCTATTAGAGATCCTGGTTGAACCGTTGGTTTGTTAGCGGTTCATCACACCATTCTGGTTAGACCAAAATTGGGGTGTGACAACTTAGTATCAGAGCATCTCAAGCCTTGCCTGCTGAACTATCATACAATCACAGCAATTGTGAACTGAGATAGGATAAAAGTAAAAACAGTAATATTAACACACTGTAAGCACAAGTGATGGTTGAGACAGAACTTAAAACAAGACAATAATGTACATATAAAAGGTGAAACCATTTTTATACACTCACACAGTAAGAGAATACCAAAAATTATTCTAATAAATAAACAATATAGGGTATTATCTATAAGTTGGGTAGTTATCCAAGTATACAAGGATATAGTACAGTAGTAAGAAGGGAGCTTCTGTAAAGCAGAAAAAAAAAATTGGAATACCGAGTTGGTACTCACAAGATGTGAAACTCGATGTAGGACAGAGGAAGAAGGAAAATGACTGGTAATGCCCAAAACCCCTGTAGAAAAAGGTCTCGGGCTAAATCCAAAAGACATGACCAAGTACGGTACTAATTGCTAGCATCACTGTACCCCAACACATGTTAGCTATAACACAGTGCCTACCATACAACAAGTCCCAGTAATGCACTCCCCAGTGTAGAAGCTTGGTGCGCAACAAGCAGTGTATCAAGGTGGTTAACCTTATCAGCCACCGACGTATGGGATAGTTGCAATGATCCAACCAAGGATTGAGGAATATTTTCTGAAGACGAAGCCTTAAACGTTTTCAGTAGAGGAACAAATCTAATTGTGGCCATATCACTGGATATGTTTATATAGGATGCGGTGCATTATTGATTTACTCTTATGATTATAGAGGATGCACATACCAGATTTTAAATTCTCGTGTCTGGACAGGATACCTTCTTGATTTAACCTTTCAATTGGAGTTATAGATATTGTTTCTTTTGTCTTGGTCCTGATTATACCAATCTGTACCATTCTCATGATCGACAACATGAACAGAGATACGAACTGAGTGAACAGTTAAATGCTTAATCATGTTGAGCGTACATCTACTGATTTATACCTGATTTATTTTCTCTAGATTTATACCTGATATACTGATGTATGAAATCTTCTCTAGATTTATTCCTATAATGCCTTGACCAATGGCATTATATATTCGATAGAACCTGTAACCATGAGGTCAAGAACTGTAGAACCTCTATTTTCATATATTTGGACCACCGTGCAATTTAATGATCTTTTGATGCCGGTTGGATTACCATTGATTTACCCCTGATCCTTAAAACCTAGATTCGCTAGATAAAGCAAGTGGTTGTCATTATGATAATTGAAAGAAGGAAATGAATTGTTTTGGACAAACATTCTGAATTATACACTCCCTGATCATTGTTGATAAAGATGTGTAGTGATAATGGAATTATTGGAAGAAAGATGATTGGATTCAGACTAAATGCTATAGCCAATGAACCTCAGATGAAGTAATGGAGAATCTATTTTGAGATTGCTAAATGGATGGAATTTGGACGCAACCTAATTAGACTTGAGATGGCAGACTTTGATTTCATCTTGGGAATGGACTGGTTAGCTCGGCATTCAGCAAACCTATTATGCGCCGAAAAGAAGCTAACGTTCAAAGACAAAGAAGGAGCAGAATTCAGTTTCTCGGGAACCAAACTTCCCAGGAGACGCAAGCTCATACTTTCAGCATTAAAGGCTAAGAAGCGCCTTGAAAAGGGAGCCGTCGGATATCTAGTATCAGTGGTCGACCTAACCCAGGAAGCGCCACGAATAGAAGATATTGATGTCGTGCGGGATTACCTAGATGTATTTCCGGAGGAACTACCCGGATTACCACCCGACCGAGCCACGGAGTTTGTAATAGACCTTCTACCCGGAGCCGCACCAGTATCAAAAGCACCTTATAGAATGGCTCCTACCGAACTGAAGGAATTAAAAGTGCAATTACAAGAACTGCTGGATAAGGGTTATATTAGACCCAGTATATCTCCATGGGGAGCACCAGTGTTATTCGTAAAGAAGAAGGATGGTAGCGTTCGATTATGCATCGACTATCGAGAGTTGAATAAGCTGACAATCAAGAATCGATATCCGCTACCTCGGATCGATGACTTGTTCGATCAGTTACAGGGAGCAAAGGTATTTTCAAAGATCGATCTTCGATCAGGCTATCATCAACTGAAGATTAAAGAAGGTGACATTCCGAAGACAGCCTTCAGGACAAGATACGGACATTATGAATTCTTAGTAATGTCATTCGGATTAACTAATGCCCTGGCAACGTTCATGGAACTTATGAACCGAGTCTTTCACGATATGTTGGACACGTCGGTTATAGTACTAATTGATGACATATTGGTATACTCCAAGGACAAGGAAACCCATGTCAAGAACCTAAACGCAGCCCTACAGCGTTTAAGGAAAGAGAAGTTATATGCCAAATTTTCAAAGTGTGAGTTTTGGCTAAGTGAAGTCGCCTTTCTAGGCCATGTAGTATCCGCTGAAGGAATCAAAGTGGACCCCAGTAAGATCGAGGCTATCGTAAAGTGAGAAGCACCAAAGAGCGTTTCAGAAATTAGAAGTTTTCTGGGTCTAGCTGGTTATTATCGGAGATTCATAGAAGACTATTCTCGGATTGCCGTACCTCTCACCAGTTTGACCAAGAAAGGTGAAAAATTTGTATGGACGGATAAGTGTGAAAAGAGTTTTCAAACACTAAAGACCAGATTGATATCCGCTCCGATTTTGACTATTCTGATCCCAGGACAGACATTTACCTTATATACCGATGCGTCGGGATTGGGATTAGGATGTGTGCTCATGCAAGGAGAGCAAGTGATTGCTTATGCTTCAAGACAGTTAAAGGTACATGAGAAAAATTATCCCACTCATGATCTGGAGCTAGCGGCAGTAGTACATGCGATCAAGATATGGAGACATTACCTATACGGGGAGAAATTTCAGATTAAGTCGGACCATAAAAGTCTTACTTATCTATTTAATCAGAAGGAGTTGAATATGAGACAAAGGAGATGGCTGGAACTATTGAAAGACTATGATTGTGATATCCAGTATCATCCGAGAAAAGAAAACGTGGTAACGGATGCATTGAGCAGAAAAGCAATGACAAAATCTCAAGGAGAAGTTAGCACGACTGCAGCAATGTGTACCAACAGAATGGTGTTCAATCACGGCAACGAGCAGTATGTGATAGATACAACAGATGAATCAGCCAACCAAGGGTTTATTCATTGGTTCTCGAATATGTTCGCGACATTGAAGATTATACCGGATATAGTGGACGAAGTGAAGACAGTTATCAAATCGGATCCTTATCCGAGAACAGGTACAAGAAGATATTGAGAAAGGTAGGACCAACCCCGAGTTCACCTTGGATGACAAGAAGGTACTGAAATATAAAGGGAGAATATGTGTACCGAAACGGAAAGTATGGACATTAGACACCGACCGATGAAAGAAGCCCATACCACCATCTATTCAATACATCCCGGAAGTACAAAAATGTATCATGATCCGAAGAAATTATATTGGTGGAGGGGAATGAAAGCGGATGTAGCTAAGTTCGTGTCTCAATGCCTAAATTGTCAGAAAGTAAAAGCTGAACGACAAATACCCGCAGGACTGTTACAACCATTACCAGAACCAGCATGGAAATGGGACTACATCACTATGGACTTCGTCACAGGACTACCATTGACTCCTCGAGTAGTTGATGCAGTTTGGGTGATTGTGGACCTTCTGACTAAAACAGCTCGCTTCATACCGATACGACCCCCAATATACACTAGAAAGGTTAGCAAAGCTATATGTGGGTAATATTGTTCGGTTACATGGTATTCCGGAAAGCATTGTGTCCGATAGAGATCCATGATTTACTTCTAAATTTTGGGAAGGACTGCTAAAGGCTATGGGTACGACATTAAAGTTTAGTACTTGCATTCCACCCACGCACGGATGGACAGTCGAGTCGTACAATCCAGATTTTAGAAGATATGCTACGAGCATGTGTGATTGATTTCAAAGGATCATGGGACGAAAAGTTACCATTGATCGAGTTCGCTTACAATAACGGCTATCGGGCTACTATACGGATGTCACCTTATGAAGCACTGTATGGCAGGAAGTGTCGAACTCCCTTGTTTTGGAATGAAGTTGGAGAACGTAGTATTGTTGGACCAGAATTTATTGAAGAGACTTGTCGAGTGGTCGACATCATCAAGGAAAGAGTAAGAACAGCTCAGAACCGTCAGAAGCAATATGCAGATACTCGACGAAGGGATCTAGAGTTTGCCGTAGGTGATAAAGTATTTCTGAAGGTATCGCCTATGCGAGGATTGAAGAGGTTCGGACAGACAGGAAAACTAAGTCCAAGATATGTCGGACCATATGAAATTCTAGCTAAGCGTGGAAAAGTGGCTTATCAGTTAGCACTACCACCATCTATGTCAAGTGTGCATGACGTATTTCACATTTCCCTATTGAAGAAGTATGTCAAAGACCCAACGCATGTCTTGATAGTAGATTTGCCAGAATTAACTGATGATTTGACATTCGAAGTAACACCAATAGAAATCACCAGCCGAAAGGTTCAACGTCTACGCAACAGAGATATCTACTTTGTTAAGGTCATATGGAAAAGTAGAGACATGGAAGAAATTACATGGGAAGAAGAAAATGCTATGCGAAAACAATACCCACACTTATTTGATTCAGAAGGTACGTACAATTTCGAGGATGAAATTTTTATAAGTTGGGGGGAGTTGTAAGACCCGTGTCAATCTAACCCGGTCTTACCACCTTGAACCAGGTTTACCCATCATGGTCGAGTCAAATGGACCAAGGGCGTGAAGGAGATCGAGATCCCGTGTATAAAATCGACCCAAAAACATTTAAAACTAGGGGAGGGTCGCACACTAAGCTAAGCAGGGTCGGACCTCCCAAAATAGAAAGTCGGACCCTCGGTTTTGAAGGGAGGGTCGGACAGCTTAAGACCCTAGGGTCGACGGGATCATCGACCCTCCCATCGACCCTCGGTTTCTGCCAAATATAGAAATTAGGAAATTTCTATATTTTTCGATTGGGATTCTTTCCAAATCTCAATGGGACTTATTTAGGATGTTCCTAGTCTATTTAAAGGATGTCCCTAAGCCACTTTTACTCCTTTCACAACCCTAATAGAATTGAGAGAAAGAGAGGAGAAGGAAAGAGGAAGAAGAAAGGGAAGGAAGAGAAATTAAGCCAAAAGAGAAGAGTTTCAGAGAAAGATTAACCTTCTCAGGTATGGATACTAATTCTATGAGTTTCTACAGACCTTAGGGTAGTAATTAATAAGAATGTGATCTCGGAGAAACCCAAACCATTAAGCTATGGTTAGGTTTTTATGGAAAACCATAGGAGGATGCATGAAAACTATTTAGATGGATTATACATGGTTCTAGACCATGGAATGAATGTTGAATGAATGTAGGAAGCAAGCCATAGGACCCCAAACACGAAGAATGGATTTAAAAGTGGGAATTGGACCAGAGTGCACCCAGGGTCGCACCCAGGGTCGATAGGCCATCCGATCCTAGGTGTTTATGACCATCGACCCTCAGCATTCGGGAAGTCCAGAAAGAGGGGAGGGTCGATAGACCCATCGACCCTAGCATCGACCCTAGCATCGACCCTCAGTTGATAGAATGGTTTTTAAATTCTGAATTAATTCTAATTAAATTCTATCGACTTTGTTAGGTCTTCTAGCAATATAATAACAGTATAAAGGTGATTTTAAAGCTTGGAAAAGTTTCTTTTAGCAAACTAAGTTGAGGAACCTTAACTCCAAACTAAATTGGTTAAAAATAAACTGTTTTCTATTTTTGAGTCCTATGCTGTGCTTGATTCTATGCGAATATGTTTGTAATGTGCATACAGCATGCCATCCAATATTTCTATTACTTGTTCATGCATATTTACTTTGTTGTTTATAACATGATGATGATGATGATGATGATAGGAATAGGCATGTGCTTGTATGTGTGTGGTTGATGTGCTTGATGCGAGCGAGTATCAGGGGGGGTGTGATGAGAACGTCAATAAACGTTAACCTTTGGCGGGTCTAAGCACTTTAGCTCTATCTCCAACTCAAGTCTTGTTCATTGGCATCGTCGTATCGCCATTACTTTAGCGGAAACTATTATGTCGTAGAGTATCGGGGAGGTGGTCTCGGTCCTTGTAGTCTCGACTCTACCGGGGGGCCTTAGCTCTATCTCTATGGACATTCCGAGGGATGCTTTGGGGTGAGGCCTTGGATACACTTGTTTGGCATTAGGATTGGTTAGTTGCGAGCCCAGTTTGCAGCCCTCACCAATAGGGGCTTACGTGTTGGTATGGCACTATATAGCAATAAACGTAACCTTTGTTATATAATGTTCATGATTGGGTGCATGTGAGTTGACGATAAACGTGATCTTCGGGTAACGTCACACACTCGTGTATAGAGGCGGAGTCAATAAACGCGACCTTTGGCTACCTCAACCTTTCTATAGCATACTGCAAACTTTAAACCGGACCAAAGATATAAATTGACTTTTTGCATGCATATGTATTGTTGCATTATTTTGGCTACTCACTGAGCCGTGTTGTGTGCTCACCCCTCGACGTCAAATATTTTTAGTTGATGATGCAAGTTACACAGTTGAAGATTATATGAACGCGTCTGCATACGGGAATATAGCAGTAATGGACGCTGGAGCTGAAGATGATACACACGACTCCTCTTGCGAGTGCAACTCGTGTGTATTTGATTAGATATTTTTATAGGTTTCTTTCATTGGATTTATAAAGACATGTATTTGGTATTTAAATATTTATGTCTCAGTTGAAAACAGAATAATTTGCTATTAAATTAATGATATCATCTTAGTTGCTCAGTTCATTTTATTATAAATTTTCCGCTAGTGTGTATTACTCTGATTATGATTATGGATGTGTGAGAGTTTGGATAACGCGGGGATAGCCTATTAGAGATCCTGGTTGAACCGTTGATTTGTTAGCGGTTCATCACACCATTCTGGTTAGACCAAAATTGGGGTGTGACATCTAAAGCACCGTACAGGATGGCCCCTACAGAATTAAAAAAGTTGAAGACCCAGTTACAAGAACTACAAGATAAGGGTTTCATACGACCAAGCATATCACCGTGGGGAGCACCTGTATTGTTCATAAAGAAGAAGGATGGTAGCGTACGATTATGTATCGACTATCGGGAGTTGAACAAGTTACCATCAATAACTGATACCCTTTGCCTAGGATCGATGATCTTTTCGATCAACTGCAAGGTGCAAAGGTTTTCTCAAAGATTGATCTTAGATCAGGGTATCACCAATTGAAGATCAAGGCATGAGATATTCCAAAGACTGCTTTCAGGACAAGGTATGGGCATTATGAGTTCCTGGTAATGTCGTTCGGGTTGATTAACATTCCAGCATCATTCATGGGATTGATGAACCGAGTGTTTCATGACATGTTGGATACTTCGGTCATCATATTCATTGACGATGTCTTGGTCTACTCAAAGGACAGGGAGGCTCATGCAGATGTGTGATCCAGACACTTTAGCTCTATCTCTATTCCATAGCGGGTGCATGTGGGACGACAGTGGTGTTTGATCTATTGGGCGGATTCATACACTCATGATTAGAGGTGTGGTGGCCACCAATCCTTTCTATAGCACATTACAAACTTAAAACCAGACCATAATGTGAATGTTATTCATGCATGTTGTTTGTTGCATTGTCTGATTTTCTTACTGAGCTAAGTTGTGAGCTCACCCTTGTGTACACACTATTTTTAGATGTTGATGCAGGTTACACTGTGGAGGATTACATGGATGCTCTAGTATATGGAAGAGTTACTGCCCTAGAAGTGCAAGCAAGGGAGGACGAGCATGATGCTTCATGCGAGTGCCCTTACTGCGTGTACCTCTAGGATGGTTTTAATTTATTTTCTTTATTTCAATTGGATTTTATAAACAGTGTAAGGATATTTATTTATGTTTTGGTATTTGAATAATTGGATAACTTATTTAATTTATCAATAGAGTACTCAGTTCATTTAATTTAAGACTTCCACTGTATTTATTTATATTCTGATTGTGGTTATGTACAATGGTTTGTGTTAGTGGACATGGTCTTATTGAGATCCTGGTGTGAACCATTGGTTTAGTAATGGTTCACTCATACTTCTGGTTCAGCCAGAATTGGGGTGTGACAGTAGAGGTATCCAGAAGTTAAAGCTGCAAGGGTATATTAAGCCTATTTTCAAAGGTCATCCATTGGAGGCGCCTTGTCGTCTTACGTATACGGATGACATTTTCATTTTCCTCAAAGCCAGTTTAAAATCTTGTCAAATTTTAAGGGATTTAATGGTTACTTATGAGGCTTTTGGTGGTCAGAGAGTTAATCCTTCCAAAAGTAAAATGTTTTTCTCTAATTATGTTAATAGACGGCGCCAGCAGAGATTGCTTCAATGTTTTTGGCCTTCTCAGAAGGGAGTTTTCCGACAACTTATTTTGGGGCAACTTTATTTAAGGGGAGGATTCATAAGGATTATTTTAATCCTTTGCTGGATAGTTTCAAACGGAAATTTGATGCTTGGAAAGGCAGGCTACTCTCCTATGCAGGCAGGTTTGATTTAGTTAAATCAGTATTAAGCAGCTTATTTTTACACTCTTTCGGTGTGTATAAATGGCCTATGTCGATTCTCAAAGTGGTCGAAAGATGGATGTGCAACTTCCTCTGGTTAGGAGACCCAAATACTCGGAAAAAAAATGTTGTTAAATGGAATATTGTATGTGCTCCAAAGAAGGAGGGTGGACTGGGGATTAGGCGGTTACACGAGGTAAATGAGGTACTTCGTTGCAAATTAGCATGGCGGATCAGAACGAAAAGTTCCTTATATGCTCAATTTGTTAAGGGTCATTATTTCAATAGGGAGGGATATAATCGGCTGTAGCTTTACTCATCTCCTATTTGGCGCAGTGTCTCAAGAGTTTGGGACTGGACAAGCAAACATTCCCGTTGGTTGATTGGAAACGGTAATAACATTAATATATGGTGCAATCAATGGCTGGGAGATTTTACTTTGAAAGAAAAACTGGGTGTGAGTATGGATGTATTTAGAGGGAAAGAATGCTCCCTCTTGAGATTCATATCAAATGGGGTGTGAAAGTTACCGGTGGTGTCTCATCCGCCTTGTGGCATTGGTTTAATGTATCCAGTGAGATCCCTCTCTCCTTGAATAGCAACAATAAGCTATGTTGGATAGGGAATCATTCTCATAAATTTTCAGTGAAGTTGGCTTAGAGCCTTTTAAGAATTAAGCACACAAAACCAAGTTGTGTTTCTTTGATCTAGAATAAGAATCTTACTCCAAGCTTGTCATGGTGTCATATGAAACTCCCCACTGATGAGGCTGTGAAATGCAAAGGAATATGTATCGTATCCAGATGTCCTTTGTGCATGAATGTGGAGGAAGAGGTAAGTCACCTTTTTTGTGGTTGCAATTTTTCTAAAGCAATTTGGAGAGAGGCTGGTTCGTGTTTTGGTTTGATGATTCCCTCTTTCACTTCTGGAGTGCATTTATTGGCCTGTAGATTCGTAAAGGTTCAGTGGTTCCTCTAGGTGATATTTGGAAAGGGCTCTTATTTGTGATTCTGAGCAATATTTGGATAATGAGGAATATGTTATTTATAGGGATGATCATATCTTGATTTAAAGATGCTAGTACCGAATTAAAATGGGGTGTCTTGATTTATCTTTGAGGAAACCCATGGTGGTGCACTCGTTTAAAGATCTTAGAATAGTTCAGCTATTTTCTCTTCAAACTAAAGCTTCTAAGGTTTCAGAGATGTTGGAGTTATTTTGGACCCCTCCTTTGGCAGATTAATGTAAGGTCAACTCTGAAGGTTGTAGTTTTGACAATCCAGGTGTGTCTGGTTCGGGTGGTGTTATTCGAACGGATAGGGGAATGTTGGTGTGTGCTTTTGCAACATCAATTAAAATTGCCACAAACTATGAAGCGGAGCTGAGGGCTGTCATGATAGGCTTATCTCATGCCTGTCAGTTGGGTTTCTCTAAGATTTGGTTATAGTCGGACTCTAGCTCTGTGGTTCATGCAATGATGTCTGGTGAGGTGCCTTGGTATGTGACGCAGGAGTGGAGGGAACTTTTGGATTCTCTTCGTCACTTTCAAGTCTGGTATACACATTGCTTTCGAGAAACTAATTCAATGGCTGATATGCTTGCAAAGAGAGCTGCCCATGATCAGAGATCATATGTTTGGGATACATGTCCTGATTTTGTGGCCAGGGAGGTGGTGTAGGGTAATTCCCATAGACCTTGCTTTCGGTTTTAGTTGGATTTTTTTTGGCACTAGGATGGCCTCCGCTGATAGCAATAATGAAGGTAGAGGTGTTACATCCCCTTAAGGCCTTGTATTTTCTTTACTTTCTTCATTTATAAGATTTTCTTGAATTTTTAGCTATATATATATATATATATATATATATATATATATATATATATATATATATATATATATATATATATATATATATATATATATATTATTATCTATTCAAACATTTAACCAAAGATTATCAAAAAGCTAGACAATCTTTAACTTCCCTAATTTTGTTAATATGAGCCCAGCACACAAATTAATTCTTATCAATAAACCAATTGGTATTAAACAATCCTCATGAATCTACTGATAACATTACAAAGTAGGAAGGAGTTAAAGATGAACAACAATTTAACAAGTGTCAGATTATTTAATTCATTCTATGTTTCTTTTAAACAAGTAACAAAAACTTGGATCATAACTACTCTGCTTAATTGCTACTTTAATTGAACATCATAACAATTACGGATTATGGATTCAGTTTAGCTACAAGCCATGCAATTCAATCAATTAATAAGCCACTTAATTAATTAAATCATGCAGTCATTAACATGAAAAACCAAGAAACATAGATATTTAAATAAAAAAAATAACTAAGATTAAGAATAGAGTCTCACAATTTTACTAATCGGGTTGAAGTTCCCTTAAATTGACTAAAGAACTTAGCCAAACATGGTAGAAAAGAAAAACACAAAAAATTAAAACTCTCTTACATTCCTTGATAATTCTTGGGTGCCTCTATTACATAGGCTTTACATTGTTTAAATAGCTAGAATAGAAAAGACTAAAACTGGTATGCCAAAAATTGGCAACCTTATAACATGGAAATAAAGACTAGGTAAAATCTTCTTGCCTAAATTAAATAAAAATCATTCCATTATTATTCAAATGTCACCCCAAACCTACCAATCATTGTAAGATTCCATAGTAGTATATATTCTCCTCAAGATTGCTAACAATCAATCAAGTCTTTCCAATAGTGAACCTTCCATGTGTGGTAACCTTCCTACTCTGATTCGGATTCAGATCAGCTTCCTAGGCCAGATCTTGAAACAACATTTGGAAGCCTAAACGAACTCGGATTTTGAACCATAATACTATTTTGGAAAGCTTGAGACGTCCTCTAAACTTCACTGAATACCACTTTTAAATTCTGAAACTCTTTCCACATCAGGAACCTACATAAAGCTCAAAAGGTCATTATTGAGAATGCTAAATTTTTTTTTATTTTAAACATAACTTATGAACACTCTCCCATTAATGTCTTATGCATAAGAAATCATCACAGATGAGTACTATAAGACATAAACATGTTAAATAAACTAAATATAAGGTCAATAAATATATAAAATTACGAGTCTATCAAGGATCGTTGTCTTTCTTCTGTGTCGTCAGAAATCGATTCAAACCGGTTTTCAGTTCCACCCCAGTTTCATATCTAGAAGCAACATATTAGTCGGATGATCGATGCTATACCAGAGAGAGTTATTGGTATCGTCGTCCCTGGCAATGTATTTCTCGAGTCCAATAGTTGTGCAGCTAGGTTCTCTGCCTTGGGCACATTCATAGTCCAAATCATGATTTTTAATCGATTCGAGAGGACGAGATTTACAATGTGCAATAGTTGTTCTGTCGCAGTCTATTATAAGAATGGGGTGTGATATATGGGTCAGACCCATGAGGTGACCCGAATCCACCCAAAAACTGACAATTACAGTGATTTACTAATAAATTCCATAGTCTACATAAGCAATATACCACAATAATCAAATAAACAAGCAGAGTAATAATAGTGGAAACAAGACAATAAGTGACAGAATGCTATCTATTCATACCATAACATAAATAGGGTTTAATGTTATGATTACATCTCAAGTATTTCCCAAAATACAATATTGTATTAGTTATAAAATTACCCAAAACAAAAGGAGTTAATATGTACTCAAATGTTTAGATAGACTATACAATTTATCTACAAAATAAATCACGAGGAATGGGGAGTATGGGGAGGGATGTGTCAAGAGTAGACACAATCGCTGCAAGTGCAGCCTTGCCGTGCTCCTCAGAATTGTCCTCACCCATAAACGAGTCTCCCGCTAGCGGAGACTCCATGTAATCAGCCACAAAATAGTCACCTACATTAGAATCTGAAACAAGTATCAATATGAGGGGTGAGCTTCCATCCCAACTCAATGAGGAATCAAGTATCACATGCCATACAATAAATATGATATAGTTCTAATGTTATGTCAATGGCTATAGAATTTAAAGGTGCTATATTGATGTGTCTGTTGTAACTTTTGGCCCTACCTATGGATCAATGCTTCCACAGTTCATGCACCAGGCCAGGGTAGAAGTAGGATGGCCAAGTCTCTTTTGCCAAATTACATCTACAAGTGGACCCCCCCCTTGGATTTTTGGCCCAAGGCATGCCACCTCCCTTTTGCTAGAACCCGAGGGTAATGCAACTACTTAATGCTTATCATGTGCTTAACATAAGAATATCGGGGCCACCTCCCAACAGCGAACCCCTATCCCCTATCCCCTAGGCTACCGTGTCCCTGCTAAGATGCTAGCATACATCTAGGGCCCGTGTGCCCATGCGTTATCGTCCATTGGTACCTGCATGTCAACATGCTCATACACAACTAACCACACAACCAACCAATCATTCATAGTTGTTATAATGCAATGCTTGCTGAAATATCACAAGTATTGGAAGATAGGTTATAGCACACAAACATAAACATACAAGATATGTCATAATTCTACGGACCCAACCCCTCACCTGTAAACACCAACGATGCTGCTAGACCTTAGAAGCCGGTAATAGGCTCCTTGTCTACTCACGTTGGTTTACCTATTAGATTACATACATTTCATTATTGTTAGTTAAGTATCTTTTAACCTACATGGATGTGTCCTAAATGTCCCCATGCAGGCCCCAAGGTAAGTCAGGAACCCAACGGTTGGTCCCCGAAGGATCAATTAGGTAAAAGGGTTAACAGTAGCCAAGGCGGGTGATAGTGCTGGTGGGAGGTGCCCCGATATCTATCGCTAGCCAAACTTAAATGGTTTTTAGCATTAGAGAGCCAGTGGATCAAGTTGAATGATGGTGCCACCGGCTCTGTCTCCGACTTAAGCCCTGTGATCACAATAAACCCTCTGTGAGGACAAAGATGGAAATCTTTAGAAGTTGCCACCTAGATTTAGGTCTAGGACCTTAGAAATGTGAAATCTCACCCCAAGGTAAGACTTCAATTGACTCATGACCCTTAGATTGGAATTTTGGTCCATCAGAGATTGGGTAAGCATTAGGTTACGGTTATGGGAAGGGGTTAGGCACCTAAACTGCCCGATCGAAATCGGTCTCCTACACCTTTCCTATGCTAGACTCTATCTGTTAAACTAAACCAAACCAAGTGGTTTGATATCATTGAACCGAATCTGTATCCAACAGATTGCCTACGTATTACGGATTTATTTCAAAAATCAGGTTCACCATCGTAGTTCAGGTGTGATTAAAGTTTATGGCTATGATTTATGCTTGTGCATGATTAAGTTTATTTGTTCATGTTGAAATTTATGCTTGAATGGTTGAGAAATCCTATGGGTTAGGATCTGGATAGTCCATGTGGACTGATAGATAGTCCTAGTGGATCTAAGAATAATCCTATTTGGGTTGGAATGTGGACAATATCCTAGTGGATCTATGGATAGTCCAAGTGGACTAAGATGTGGATAAATATCCTAGTGGATCTATGGATAGTCCAAGTGGACTAAATGTGTGGATAACCCTATTTGAGTTAAAATATGGGGGATATCCTAGTGGATCTATGGATAGTCCAATTGGACTAAATTGTGGATCTGAATTTGGGTTTCTCCCAAATGGCCTACGTATCCTAGGGTTTGACCTAGGAATTAGAATCCGCGTAGTTCGGGCGGATAACCCTATTTGGGTCAAAATATGGGTAAGTATCCTAGTGGATCTATGGATAGTCCGAGTGGACTAAGGTTTGGATAAATATCCTAGTGGATCTATGGATAGTCCAAGTGGACTAAGGTGTGGATCCGAATTTGGGATTCTCCCAAATAGCCTACGTATCCTAGGGTTTGCCCTAGGAATCAGAATCCGCATAGTTCGGGATGGATAACCTGTTCTAGGTTAATGATTGAGAACATATTCTAGGTTTAGGGTTTAGAACCTATTCTAGGTTTAGGATTTGTCGAGGGACAAATCGTCCTAGATTATCCTTTTCATTCTGAATTCTAATTTTGGAAGGTTTGGCAAAGAATTCTCTTTCTTTATTAAGGTTTTATTATTCTCATTATGCCCTTTCCAAGAATGTGGGTGCCTAAATGCATGTCCCCACGCCTAGATTGTCTTCTAGAAGTGTGCAGATATGACAGTTTGACTAGGGTGTTGCAGAAATTAAGTTATTGCCAATAATAAATATCATTCAAATATGGCAACAAAACAACATATGTCATCTCATGTATGGCAAGAAAGCATGTGAATCATTATAGCAGCAAACATGTGAGAGCCTTGATCAAGATATAGCAGACAAATAAAATGGCATCTCATGTATTATTTCCAATCAAATTATGTCTCAATGTGTCTCAGATGAGATTCTCTAGATCTATGGTTGGGTTCTAATGTGAATCTCTCAATATCTTAAGATCAGATCCTTGATCAATGGTTAAATCTCTTTAAAATATTATCATTAAGATCAACACCTCATATTTCATCAAAATAGCCAAAATCAACGGCTTAGATCTCATATCAAGATATAATCATAATCAGACTAAGATCCAATGGTTCAAATTCTTTTAAATCAGTTATGATCAAGATCCAATCAGATGGCTTAAATTCTTTTAAAACACAATATGAAGAAAATCTAACGGTTTAAATCATTCCTGATGATAATCCAACCATTCAAATTTATTCCACTCACTGCCAAAGATAATCTAACGGTTCAGATCGCTTATATGATAATCTAACCGTTCATATCCATTTACATCACTTTTGGTGACAATCTAACGGTTCAGATTACTCAAATTAAATAATCTAACCATTCAGATTACTCAAATCAAAGTAAAATATGATCAACGGATCAAATCAAAACTCTAAGATTATCTAATTTTATCAAATTCCAAGATCAATGGTTTAATTTTAATCATATCATTCCAAGCATATGATCGGATCAATTTTCAATTCCATCAAAATTCCATATGATCGGATCAATTTTGATCAAAAGTCCAACTTGTGGGATCAATCAATTTCAATTTCATCACAATCGATCGGACCAATTTCATCATATGAAATATCACTCATGATTGGATCAATTTTGGCATATCAAATTTCACTCATGATCGGATCAATTTCATCATATTAAATATCACTATGATCGGATCAATTTGATCACATAAATTCCAAGATCAATTTTATAACATCACATGATAAAAACAATTATCCAATGGCTCATATTCAATCAATAACATAATCAAAAAATAGATTCTACATCAATGGTTCTGATTTATTCCTTCAATTCATCATCAAATAAATCCAAGATCAAGGTTTCAGATTGTATGGCTTGACTCAGATCACGGTGAAAACAGCAGGGGGGTGAGGTGAAATATTGTAGTATAGTGGTAAGTCTTATGGTGGACAAATGGTACATGGGTTGTTGTGTTGGTGCATGGTGGTTCTCCCTCCTTTCTCTCGAACTCTCTTTCTCCTTCCCAATCTCTCTCAGGTTCCTCTTTTAACCGACCTCTCTTTTGCATGTGAATGTAGGGATCCTCATGTATGAACAGCAAATCAAATAGATGAAAGGAACACCATAACACACATGGATAGCAAAGCAATGAATGTTTGATAGGAGTGAAATGAAACAAACGATAATGACAAGTATTGGCCTATAAATCCAAAGTCAAATGGAAAACAAAGGAACTTGAAATATATTATATTATATATAAAAGTTAAGACCTCATGAAAGGATGAACTCAAAACAGCAAAGGCACATGGATTCTCTCATTGAGCAACACGTTCAAAAAAGAAAGGTTTCAAAACATAAAGAAAAACTCAGAATTGAACCTAATCGAATGAGTTTACCATATGCATAGCATCGAGGAAGCTGCGACTTGGCATCCTTTTTCTCTCGGTCCCCTTGCACTCTCTTCTTTTTCCGTCTTTCTCCTTGCTGCCTCTCTAATCCCTCTCCTCTTCATCTCTCCTTCTTCTCCTCCTTCTATTTTTTAAGAAAAAAAATCCAGATCTCCATGTGTCTCTCCATCTCCCCTTTTCGGCAAGTCTCCTCTTCTCTACTTCTTGTTTTTTCTGTTTTTTTTTTCTCTCCACTTCCTTCCGCCCTCTCTCCTCTTCTCTTCTTATCGTTTTTTCTCCCTTTTTTAGAATCCCACTTTCCCTTTTTTCTCTTTCTTTTCTATCTCGCCTCTCTCCTCTTTACATCTCGCCTTTCTCTCTCTATTTCCAGCCTCGTTTCTATCTCTCCCTCCCTCTCCTTTTATCTCTCAGTCTTCCTCAATCTTTCTCCAGATTTTTTTTTATTTTTTTCCTTTTCTCTCCACCGCCCTCCTCTCTTTCTCCTTTCGGTTTCTCTCTTTCCTCTCTCCAATCTTCTCGATCTCCTCTTTGAAATCTTTTTTTTTTTTTTTTTTCCTCTCCACCGCCCTCCTCTCTTTCTCCTTTTCGACAATCTCTCCTTATTTCCCCTTCTAGATCTTGTCTCCCGATTCTCTCTTTTAGATCCTCCCTCTCGAGTTTTCTTTCCAGTTGAACCGAATCTTCCACTCATATATATATATATATATATATATATATATATATATATATATAACCTTGATATATGCAATATTATAAAATTCTTACACATGGGTTAAATGAACTTAGTCCAGACTAGTTTGACTTGAGTTGATTGGGCTGGACTGACTTAAACTGAGCTGGGTTGGACTAAGAATGACTTGAATTAACTGGGTTGGGCCAAGACTGGCTTGGGTTGAGTTGAGTTAAACTGATATGGGTTGAGCTAGATTGGACCAGAACTGGCTTGAACTGAGTTGACTGGATTGATTAGAATTAATTGGATTCTCTCTCCCTATTATTTCATGGACCATTTCCGCTGTCATCCCGCATGGAATTTTTCGATAACCTTTATTCCAAATTTTCTACGTTCACTTTGTAGAACATTAAAAATGAGGAATATTAGAATTTGAATCACCTCATTTGGAAATAAAATGGCCAACTTATGACTTTCTGAAGTTTAAGCGGGTCAATTATCGATAATTTGGCTGACCATTCTGCATGAGATACTTCGGAGGCTTCTACTGGAAATATTTTAGGTCCACTTTGTAGAGCACTAAAAATGGAACGTAATGAGACTGAAATCACCTGATTTGGATATGTGATGATCAAAATATGAATTTTTGAATATTAAATGATCATTTCCATATGTAATTTTGCATGGGACCCTCCAGAGACTTCTACCCGAGATTTTCCACGTCCACTTTGTAGGACATCACGAATGAAGAACAATGGCCTTGGAATTGTCTGAATCCGACGTAGAACGGAAAGGATATGAAGCTTTGAAGTTCTAACGATAACTTTGCATGCAAGCTTGCATGGGACCCACTGGTGACTTCTACCCGAGAATTTTTACATCCACTTTGTAGAACATCATGAATGAAGAATAATGGTCTTGGAATCATCTGAATTCGATGTCGGATGATCAAGATATGATGATTTGAAATTCAAACAATCCGACTTAGGATAATTTGCATGAAGGCCCCTGGGATTATTATTTATAATAATTTCAGAAACCTCCCCTATATGTATCATCCGACTAAAATGGTCGTATCTTCCTCATTTGATATCTTGATATCAGAATTGAGCAATTCTGGTCTCGTTTCGAAGATAATTCTATGACCTATGCATCTATGCAGATAATAGCTCATGACCCTGCTGTGGGGATTAGTGGAGAATCACAAATCTTTGGGTTAAAGGTCAGAAACATGCCATATTGGTTCATTTATGCCGAGGGTGGCAAAAATGGGGTGCTTACACCCTCTGTGAGGGAGACGGAAACACAAGCAAATGGTTGTGGTACTAGCTTTGCCCCTAGCTCATAGAATACATACCCAGCCCCATAGACATATGGTGGCACCGGGGGAAGGCTACCCAATGGATTCTACCACCGGTTAATCCCCCGGCTAAACTCAACCAAAAATATTCTAAGTATGGATTTGGCAAAGGATTGGGCCTTGCCTACCCCTTGACTAGCCAAACCACACAAGGTCCGCGTACCTGATCCAGGGGCAGAGGCAGTCCCTCAGCCTCCGACATGGGTTCGTTGGCTGAGTCTGAAAAACCAGACTCAGCGAAGATGATGTGTAAGACCCGCACTTTATTAACCCAATTTAACTTGGTTAACGTGTCTTGACAAGTCTTCCCATTATAACTGGGTCGGACAAACCAACCAAATGATGGGATCATAAAGCCAGGTATGTAAACTGATAACTCGAGGCTTGTCTGGTTAGATAAATAGATTTTTTCGGTTAGTGTATTAGGTGACCGGACAGTCGACTGGTCAATCATAATATGGACTCTGAGTTTTGGAAAGTTTCCTAGTTTAGATGGGACTACTCTCCTAATTGAGAGGACTTTATTGGAAAGTTCTCTCCTATATAATAGATGTTCCTTTACTCTTTCTCACTCTTTTGTGGAACCTAAAGCCCTAGAAACTGAAGGGAAGACTGAGAGAGAAGCTGTGGAAGAAAGAGGGGTTATGGGAGGAGAAGAAGCTGTGCAGAGAGTGTTCATCTTTGGTTTCCAACCTACAATATCAAGGAACTAACGGTTAGTCCCTTTGCTTCTGTAGATAGTTAGGATGTATTAGGGTTTAAGGTTACAATCACAATGTTGGTGGATTGAATCCAACACCACAATGGTGTGATAGTTGTTACAGGATTTGTCAATATAGATCTATGATAACAACTATAGTAATTAGGTTACAATAAGGACCAAACCCTAATGACTGATGGCTATAGAATGGTATAGAATGAAACCTAAGAATGAGACCGAAGAATCAACTCTAAACGAAGTCAAACTGGACGATAGCCTAAAGGATGCCCTAAAGGTTGTCCGGCCTGGTTGTCCGAAAGCACCTAGTGAGGGACCGAACAAGCTACCGGACACTCTCAGGAAGCATCTCAAGGTTGTTTGGTATGGTGTCCAGTCGCACAACATACAGTGCCGGACAGTCAATAGTGAGTTTAATCATTTTAAATTTGTTGGAATGGAACCCTAACATAATCCTATTAATTGTCTATGATTCATAATCAACTCAAGCTACTTCCAAGGTCTTGGAAAGCATCAACATCACTCACAGGTAAAGGACAAGACCCCAAACTAACTGGTTAATAATAAACTACCTTGTGTGTATGTTGATCTGATTATTTTTGTATATAACATGTCATCCAATATCTGTTATATTTTGTTCATGCATATTTATTTATTGTGTGATGACGAAGATGAGGATAGACTTGTGTTTGTATGTGGTTGGTGTATTGAGTGGGAGAGGTTGTAGCCTTAAACTATTCACCACACTGGTATCGTCGTATCACTGTTACCTTAGCGTGCCTAGTACGTCGCAGGGTATCAGGGGGAGTGCTTGCGGTGTTGGCCATAGCCTTACCAATAGACTTTAGCTCTATTTCTGTTCCATATTGAAGGATGTTGAGGTAAGACCTTGGATACACTTTGATGACATCTAAGATTGGTTAATGACGAACCCCATTTACAAGCCCTCACCAGTAGGGGTGTGTGATCCGTTAAGCTCTAGCTCTATCTCTATTCTATAGTGAGTGATGTGGGGCGATAGTGGAATTGGTTGTAGCCTTTCTGTTGGGGGTACTCACACTCTCGTGTATAGAAGTTAAGATTAGTTATGTGATACAATGCCTAGCTTTACCATAGAACATTGCAAACTTAAATCAGACAAATGATTGAATGCCACATCATGCATATTGCTTGCTGCATGTTTTGTTTTACACTGAGCTGAGTTGTGAGCTCATCCCATGATATCATTTTCTTTTTAGCTAATGTCACAAGTACCATAGTGGAAGACTACATTAATGCACCATCATATGGACACATGGCAACTATAGACGTACAGTCAGTGGAGAACGAGCATGACTCATCATGCGAGTACCACTACTATATTTACCTTTAGTATATTTTCGTATTTGGATTTATGGATTTGTAATGAATATTTATTTATGTTTTGGTAATTGAGATAATTGGATTAATATTTATTTATCACAGTATTTCTCAGTTTATTATTAATAAAAACTTTCGCTATTATTCATTATCTCTGATTGTGGTTGACATGATGGTTTGAATTGTTGGCACGGTCGTATGTGATTCTGGCTTGAGCCGTTGATTTATTGACAGTTCATTTAGACTTCTAATTCAACCAGAATTGGGGTATGACACGATGAGTCCAAAATAGGGAGTATTGACTCCCCAACTTCATCCAACCTAGTTTCATGTGGTGGGAAGTGTATTCCCAGCCGTAGCATCATTATGAGTCCATTTATACCTCTATTAGAGTTGGGGGAGGACAAATCTTATATTCTAGGGTTTGGTGGCCTCCATTAATGGAGGCCATTTATGGTGGAACCACCACCATTAATGGTGCTTCCAAACACATTTAAGAAAGAAGAGAGGATGGACCAACCTTGATGGAGAAGGGGGGTTCAATGCTTAAGCTTGAGCTTGAGTCCCGACTTTCCCCCAAAGAGCTCACTACAATCTCCCACACACAAACTCAAGTGTTTACAAGAATCAATGAGTCTTGGGCTCCATATTTATTGACAAAGAGGAGAAAGATTGTGAATCCCCCATATAAGCAGGCGGCGGATAGGGCTAAAACATAGCCCCGGCACTGGTTCCTTGGGCCCTATGCAATGGGATGCATGTTGGGCCCATATAAGACCTACCAGTACACCCAAGGCCCGGATAAGAAGTCTTACCTATACACTAGATGTATCCATTGGGTCCGCCTCAATGACGTCAGTTGGCTGAGTAAAAAGACTTGATACAGGGGAAAGTAGGGTGCAGGTTTTACAATCCCCCACACTTATAAGAATTTCATCCCCAAAATTAGGGCATACCTAGATCCGTGAATAGATGTGGATACTTTAACCGCATTTCATTCTCATCTTCCCAAGCGGCTTCCTTATTGGCGTTGCTACACCAATGGACCTTTGCTATTGGACCTTTCTATCTAGGATTACCACAGGCTCCACGGTACAAGACAAATCTCGGTCTATCTGAGGGACTTCTACGCTCAATATATGCGAATGATCATGAACGTACTTCTTAAGGAGAGATATGTGGAAGACGTCATGAACCTCTGATAATGCTGAGGGCAAGGCCAATCTGTATGCCACTTTCTCGCTTCGCTTCAAGATCTCCTAAGGGCCAATGTACTTGGGACTGATCTTTCCTTTCTTGCCAAAACGTTGAATGCCTCGATAGGGTAATACCTTCAAGTAAATTTTATCCCTAACCTGGAACTCTATGTCCTTATGCCGTACGTTAGCATAACTTTTCTATCTGCTCTGGGCTACCTTTATCCTTGCTCTGATCAAATCCACCTTATCACAGGTGTCCTGTATAATATCTGGCCCCAGTATCATTCGATCTCCCACTTTGTTCCACTATAGAGTTGTCCTGCATTGCTTACCATACAATACTTCATATGGAGCAGCGCCTATAGTGGCCTAAAAGCTGTTGTTATAAGCAAACTCAATCAGGGATAGGTAGTTATCCAACTACCATTGAAATCCAAGGCACATGCTAGTAGCACATCCTTTAATATCTGTACTGTGCATTCTGATTGCCCATCTGTCTCTAGATGGAACACGGTGCTGAACTTCAACTACATTCCCATGTCCTTTTGTAAGTTATCCCATAGCTTAGATGTAAATCTTAGATCCTTGTTTGACATGATGCTTACTGGCACCCCATGTAGTCTTATTATGTTATCCACATACAATTTGGCCAATCTGTCCATGGTATACTAGGGTTTAACTGCTATAAAGCGGGCCACCTTTGTCACAACCCATTATGGAGAATTAGGCGTGAGGTTCCATCGACCCTAGGTGCGACCACCCACAGTCTAGACTTCCCGAACACTGGGGGTCGATTGTTAGGGTCTGGTAGGGTCGATTGGCCATCGACCCCCGTGCGACCCCCTGTGGGTTTTGTCAAGTTTTCATCCTTCAGTCCATTCCTTCTTGTTTAAAGTCCTATGGCTTGCTTCTACAATCCATTCCACACATGTTCTATGGTCTGGATCCGTAGTTCATTCACCTATATGATTTTTATGATTTCCCCCATGGTTTTCCATGAAAATCTAACCATGGATGGATGATTTGGGTTTCTCCTAAATCATTCCCTCTTCACTATCCATTCTAAGGTCTGTAGAATTACATGGAGATAGTACACATACCTGAGAATTAGGCTTGTCTCTCTAAAGCCTTCTCTTTGATCTTCTTCTCAACTTTCCTTCTCTTTTCTTTCTCTTCTCCTTCTCTTCTCTTTCTCTCAATCCAATTAGGGTTCTAAAAGGAGTGAAAGAGGCTTAGGGACGTCCTATTTATAGAGTAGAAACTTCAAAAATAAGTCCCATTGAGATTAGGAAAGAATCCCATTGAAATTTGGAAAGTTTCCAAATCACGGTTTCTGTCGGCAGACTGGGGGTCGATGAGGGGGTCGGAGATCCCATCGACCTCTGGTTCTAAAATGTCTGACCCCCGATTAAAAACTCAGGGTCTGACTTTCTATCTTGGGGGGTCCGACCTGCCTAGCTGGGTGTGCGACACTCCCCCTATTTTTAATATTTTTGGGTTAGTTTAATACCTGGGATCGCGATCTCCCTCACGTACTTGATCCATTTGGCTCTACCATGATGGATAGACCTGGTTCAAGGTGGTAAGACCGGGTTAGTTTGATACAGGTCTTACAACTCCCCCCTACTTATAAAAATTTTGTCCTCCAAATTGCACATACCTTTTGAGTCAAATAAATGAGGATATTGCCTTCGCATTCTCTTCTTCCCATGTGATTTCTTCCATATCTCTACTTCTCCAGGTGACCTTAACATAATAGATATCACGGTTGCGTAGTTGTTGAACCTTCTGACTAGTGATTTCAGTTGGTGCTACTTCAAATGTCAAATCTTCAGTCAAATCAGGTAGATCTACTATTAGAATGTGCGTTGGATCCTTGACATACTTTTTCAATAAGGAAATATGAAATACGTCATGCACACTTGACATAGATGGTGGTAGTGCTAACTGGTAAGCCACTTTCCCACGCTTAGCTAGAATTTCATATGGCCCGACATACCTCGGACTTAATTTCCCTTTCTGTCCGAACCGTTTCAATCCTCGCATAAGCGATACTTTTAAGAATACTTTATCATCCACGATGAATTCAAGGTCTCGGCGTCGAGTATCTGCATATTGCTTCTGACGATTTTGAGCTGTTCTCACTCTTTCTTTGATAATGTCGACCACTCGACAAGTCTCTTCAACAAATTCTAGTCCAACAATACTACGTTCCCCAACTTCATTCCAAAACAAAGGAGTTCGACACTTTCTGCCATACAGTGCTTCATAGGGTGACATCTGTATAGTAGCCTGATAGCTATTATTATAAGCGAACTCAATCAGTGGTAACTTTTCATCCCATGATCCTTTAAAATCAATTACACATGCTCGAAGCATATCTTCTAGAATTTGAATTGTACACTCTGACTGTCCATCTGTCTGTGGATGGAATGCAGTACTAAACTTCAATCTTGTACCCATAGCCTTTTGCAATCCTTCCCAAAACTTTGAAGTAAATCGTAGATCTCTATCAGACACAATGCTTTTAGGTACACCGTGTAATCACACAATGTTATCCACATACAGCTTAGCTAACCTCTCCAGTGTATACTGAGGTCGTATAGGTATAAAGCAAGTTATTTTAGTCAGGCGGTCTACAATCACCCAAACTGCGTCAACTACTCGAGGGAGTCAATGGTAATCCCGTGACGAAGTCCATAGTGATGCAGTCCCATTTCCATGCTGGTTCCGGTAACGGCTATAACAGTCCAGCCAGTCTTTGTCATTCAGCCTTTACTTTCTGACAATTTAGGCATTGAGACACGAACTTATCTACATCTGCTTTCATTCCTCTCCACCCATATAATTTCTTTAGATCATGATACATTTTTGTACTTCCCAAATGTATCGAATAGATGGTGGTATGGGATTCTTTCATCAATCGGTGTCTAATGTCCAAGCTTTCTGTTTCGGGTACACATATTCTTCCTTTGTACTTCAGTACTTTTTCTTCGTCCAAGGTGAACTCAGGGTTATTCCTACCTTTTTCGATGTCCTCTTGTACCGTTCTTAGGTAAGGGTCTGATTTGATAGCTGTCTTTACTTCATCAACTATATCCGGTATAATCTTCAATGCGGCAAACAGATTTGAAAACCAATGAATAAACCCTTGGTTGGCTGATCCATCTGGTGCATCTATCACAAACTGTTCATTACCGTGCTTGAATACCTTTCTGGTAGTACACATTGCGACAGTTGTGCTAGCCTCTCCCTGAGATTTTATCATTGCCTTTCTACTCAACGCATCGGCTACTACATTAGCTTTCCCTGGATGATACTGGATATCACAATCATAGTCTTTCAATAGTTCCAGCCATCTTCTTTGTCTCATATTCAGCTCCTTTTGATTAATTAGATAAGTAAGACTTTTATGGTATGATTTAATCTGAAACTTCTCCCCATACAGATAATGTCTCCATATTTTGACTGCATGTACTACTGCCACTAGTTCCAAATCATGTGTAGGATAGTTCTTCTCATGTGTCTTCAGTTGTCTTGAGGCATAAGCAATTACTTGTTCTCCTTGCATGAGTACACATCCTAATCCCAGTCCTGAAGCATCGGTGTACAAGATAAATGGTTGTCCTGGAATCGAGATGGTCAAGATTGGAGCTGATATCAATCTAGCCTTCAAGGTTTGGAAACTCTTCTCGCATTTGTCCCTCCAAACAAACTTCTCTCCTTTCTTAGTCAAAATGGTAAGAGGTACGGAAATTCGGAAATAGTCTTCCACAAATCGTTGATAATATCTAGCTAGACCCAGAAAACTTCTAATTTCTGCAACACTCTTCGGTGCTTCCCACTTTACAATAGCCTCGATCTTGCTGGGATCCACTTTAATTCCTTCAGCGGATACTACATGGCCTAGAAATGCGACTTCCTTTAGCCAAAACTCACACTTTGAAAATTTGGCGTAGAGCTTTTCCTTCCGTAGTCGCTGCAAAGCGGCGTTTAGATTCTTAACATGCGTTTCCTCGTCCTTGGAGTAGACTAATATATCATCAATGAATACGGTAACCAACATATCCAACATGTCGTGGAAAACCCGGTTCATAAGTTCCATAAAGGTTGCTGGTGCGTTTGTCAATCCAAAAGACATGACCAAAAATTCATAATGTCCATATCTGGTCCTGAATGCTGTCTTGGGGATATCGCCATCCTTAATCTTCAGCTGATGGTAGCCTGACCGAAGATCAATCTTTGAGAACACTTTGGCACCTTGCAACTGATCGAACAGGTCATCGATCCGAGGCAATGGATACCGATTCTTGATTGTCAGTTTATTCAGTTCTCGATAGTCTATACACAAGCGAACGCTACCGTCCTTCTTCTTCACGAATAATACTGGCGCTCCCCATGGTGATATGCTAGGGCCAATGTAACCCTTGTCCAGCAGTTCTTATAGTTGTACTTTCAATTCCTTCAGTTCAGTAGGAGCCATTCTATATGGTGCTTTCGATACTGGTGCGGCTCCAGGTATAAGATCTATAACAAACTCTGTAGCTCGGTCGGGTGGTAATCCTGGTAGTTCTTCAGGAAATACGTCTGGAAAGTCACGCACGACATCAATATCTTTCATTCGTGGTGCTTCCTTGGTAAGGTCAACCACAGATACTAAATATCTGACTGCTCCTTTCTCAAGGCACTTCTTAGCCTTTAGCGCCGAGAGTATGAGCTTTCGTTTACAGGGAAGTTTGGTTCTCGAAAAACTGAACTCTGCTCCTTCCTTATCTTTAAATGTCAGCTTCTTTTCGGCACACCATAAGTTTGTAGAATGCCGAACTAATCTGTCCATTCCCAAGATGACATCAAAGTTTGTCATCTCAAGTTGGATCAACGTCGCATCCAAGGTCTTTTCACCAATAAGAACTGGACATGGTCCATAACATTTTTCTAACTCCACTTCTAATCCCATAGGTGATCGTACAAGTAGTTTGTAGTCTAAGGATTTAAGGGGTAGATTTAACTTCTTTCCAAATGTCACAGATATAAAGGAATGAGTAGCTCCTGAATCAAAGAGTACTTTGGTGGGAATGCCATAATAGGTACGATACCTGTGATTTGTCTTGGTTTAGTCTACATACTCATACAATGTAATACAACTAACTAAAAATGTAAGTCATACCTGTGACCACATCAGGCGATGCGGCAGCATCCTCAGATGTAACCGGGTAAACTCGTCCTTGATGTAGCTGTTTCTTGGGCTTAGGACATTCCCTTGCTATATGTCCCACTTGGTTGCAGTTAAAATATTTTATCCCTTCAGTAATTGCTGTTGAGCTATGGGAATAGTCTTGGTTGCAGCGGTAAAGCCTTGAGCATGGAAGGGTTTGAATGTCTTGTTATTCCCTCCATTATAAGAATTTTCAGTTGGCCTTTTGATACCTCTGTTTTGCATGAAATAACTCTCCTTCTGGCTCGATTCTATAACTCGAGCAATTTGTGCCGCTTCATTATAAATTTTTTTTTTCATGTCCCAGAACGTGCTCGCGGATGCTTCCCTTAAGTACCATGACGAACCTTCGGGTCTTTGTGTTTTCCTCTTGCATACTAGTGGGTACAAAGAAGAACAGCTCTTCATAACGCTGTTGATACGCATCCACGGTCATTTGTCCCTGATATAAACTCAGGAACTCTCTTTCCATAGAATCTCTGAAACTTCTCGGAACGTACTTCTCAAAGAACGCCTCTTTATAAATATCCTAAGTCAGTTGGGCGTGCTTTGTAAGTAAATACGTCCTGGTAGACCTCCACCAATGGTGTGCATCTCCTTTCAGCATAAAGGTGGCACACAATACTTTTTCTTCTTCATTTAGTGTCATCATCATAAAATTTCTTTCCATTTCGTCAACCCAGTGTGAGGACAATGGGAAATCGACGTGATCCTCCTCCTCTGGATGGAAAATGTGTATCCCGTATCGATGAAGATCGATTTGTTCTGTTGGAGTCGCCACCTAGATTAAGGTCTAGGACCTCTAAAAATATAGCCTCACCCTAAGGTAAAACTTCTATTGACTCGTAACCCAATGTATCGATTCTTTGGTCTGCAAGAGATCGGGTAAGTATTCAGGGTACGATTATGGGAAGGTGTTAGGCACCCAAACCGTCCGATCAATATCGGCCTCCTAAACTTTTCTTAAATTCTAATTTTGACTGTGCTTGGTCAACTGGATGACTAGGGCTCAATGGGGGATGTCCTAAACCAAGTTGCTAAGTTATTCCAACCTAGGGTTCAGCCAATCATGTTTTAAAGTAAATAAACGAGCAAATGTAATGTACAATATTATACAGTGAACCGAACCAAAGATGGTTCGGTCTTGGACTGAATCTGAGATGTGTAAGACATCTCAAACTGCCTACGTATTCCAATCCTGGAAATCAAGTCCAAAAACGTAGTTCGAAAATGGTTGTGTGATTAATGATTATGGAAGTGATTTATGCATGTGCTTCAATTAGATTTTTTTTTGTTCAAGTTGAAGTTTATGCTGAATGTAGGGTTGATGGGTGGCTTTGTACCGTATTTGGGATTCCCAAATTGCCTACGTATTCTAGGGTTTGCCCTAGAAATCAGGTACGACGTAGTTCGAAATTTGTGAGAGTCGGATTTGGAATGTGTACCAAAATCCTTCCATTTTTGTCAATAGGATCTAGGGATGAGACCTAAATTCCTACCATTTTATTGTTTCCATTTTTGTTAATAGGATCTAGGGATGAGACCTAAATTCCTACCATTTTTATTTGGGATGTGTACTAAATTCTTTTCATTTTTTGTCAATAGGATCTAGGGATGAGACCTAAATTCCTACCATTTTTATTTGGGATGTGTACCAAATTCTTTCTATTTTTATCAATAGGATCTAGGGATGAGACCTAAATTCCTACCATTTTTAATTGTTTCCATTTTTAGGTTTCTAGGGTTTCCTATCCCTTTTCATTGTGATTTTTATTTTTTAGGGTTTCATACCCTAATTATTCTCTTTATTCTAGGGTTTACTTTGCCCTAATTATTCTTTTCATTTTTAGGGTTTCACTACCCTAATTGTTCAATTCTTTCCATCTTAGGGTGTATCTTGCCCTAGTTGTTGTACAATGTAAACAATCTAACAAAGCAATGTGAGCTTAAATATAGCAGTGTAAGCATCCGAATATAGCATGTTGGAAATATATTCAAATTTAGCAACACATCAGTCAAAAATGGCAAGTGAGCATGTGAATCAATACAAACATGGTAAGTGTGCACCCAAACATGGCAGTAATATGTGAGCAAGTGTAGTAGACAAATATGGCAATAAGCATGTGTAGCATTCCAATCATGGCAATGTGATTATTCCAATTATGGCAGTATGACCATTCCAATTATAGTAGTGTATGCATACGAGCATCCGAACATAGCATAGCATCAAATATGGCATGTGAGAAACAACCAAAGCATATGAGAATCAATCAAAACAAGATGGAACACATAGCAAGATGACAGCTTTGTCAGGCTGGACCAAAATGGGCACATAGGGCACTGTACTTACTCAAAAAATTCTTAAAAGATATCCCTGGAAAGAAGACTCAGAGGTCAACATTTTGTCTCAAGGAAGCTAATCCTAAAAAAGACCATAGGCAGGTCGAAAATATTCCCCAAGTACAGGCAAATACACTGGTCAGGTCTGTTCCATATTTTTGACCAGTTGCACCATAAATTCCAAATAAAATTCTATTATTAATGAAAATTAAATACAGACATATATCTATGTAGATAACTGTCTGATCTAAAATTTCATTAAGAAAAATAAGTTAAAACAGTATATTTTCTTTGTGAAAAATGACTCTTTTCAATCATGCAAATCAGCACATCATGACAGATCTGAAATCAAAGCACTATGCACTTAAAAATTGATATCAATTCAACGAAAAATGAAAAAAATATGAAACTAGTGCCATTTTTTAGAAGACTTTCATGTCTAAAAAGTTCATGTTAAGTGGAGTTTCTGATTATGGCCATAAGGCCTTTGTCTAGAGACTTTCCGATGGAGGATTGCATTACATCCGAGAAAAATAGCAATGTCAAAGACAAATTTTTTGATATATTTCCCCAATTCCAAATGAAACGAAATTTTTAGGGTAGTCTTCTATAATATCAGAGAGACTCCCATAAAATTTGGGCTTCAAAATCTTAGAAAAAATACATATGATGTACGTCCTAAGTTTGAACCCTAAATCTGGAATTTTCAGATCAGAAAATCAATTTATGAAATTTACAAAAAACATCAAACATCATTGTATATCAATCAAAAATTCATCATTGAATAGCTTAGACAAATTATCATTCATGAAAAATGTTAGACATAGGCATACTAACATTAACAAGCATGTAATAGAGCATTCATGATTGAGATTTCATGAAAATTAGCCTTTTTCAAGCAAAATTGGCATTCGGGCATTATAACGACCTCTAAATTTGTTTAGAGTACTAACCTTGGGCTCAAATCGAGCAAAACCGTTGATGAAGGGTGATTGGGGATTGTATCAATCCCCTTTGAATTTGAATCCTCCTTCTCCTCTCTTCTGCTTCTTTCTCTCTTCTCTTTCTCTCTTTTCTTCTTCTCTTTTCTTTCTTTTCTCTTTTCTCTCTCTTTCTTTCTTCCTCTCTCACGTTTTCTCTCTCTCACTCACATTTCTCTCTCTCACCCACGTTCCCCTCTCTCTCTGGTCTGGAAAAGGATCCCTCCTCTCTCCTATTTATAATTTTTCACTCATTTTCTAGAAGATCCTTCTTTCCTTTTCTTCTTTTTTCTAGAAAATCTTTTTTTCTCTCCATTTTTTCTTCTTTCCTTTCTTTTCTTCCTCTCTCACGTTTTTTCTTCTTCCTTTCTTTCCTTTTTCTCATTCTTCTTCTAGAAAACCCCTTCTCTTTCACGTCTCCCTCTCTCCTCTTTCCTTTTTCTTCTCCAAGATCTTTTAGATTTCATCTCAACCCTAAAGCCTCCTTCTCTTTCACGTCTCTCTCTCTCCTCTTTCCTTTTTCTTCTCCAAGATCTTTTAGATTTCATCTCAACCCTAAAGCCTCCTTCTCTTTCACATCTCCTCTCTCTCCTCTTTTCTTTTTCTTCTCCAAGATCTTTTAGATTTCATCTCAACCCTAAAGCCTCCTTCTCTTTCACGTCTCCTCTCTCTCCTCTTTCCTTTTTCTTCTCCAAGATCTTTTAGATTTTATCTCTTATATATAATAATATATATTATATACACATATATTTAATAACATACATATATGTATAGTATACAATATATATAATATATAAATACTATGCACATGGATGAACCGGTTCGAAACAGGTTGAGACCGACTTAGGTTGGCCCGAGTTAAACCGATATGGGTTGAGCTAGGTTGGACCAAAACCGGCTTGAACCGAGTTGACTGGATTAATTGGAATTAATCGGGTTTTCTCTCCTTGTCATTTCATGGGTCATTTCCTTTGTCATCCCGCATGGAATTTTCCGATGGCCTCTATTCCAAATTTTTTGCGTTCATTTTGTAGAACATTAAAAATGAGGAATATAGGAACTGGAATCACCTCAATCCGATGTAGAACGGAAAAGATATGCAGCTTTGAAGTTCTGACGATAATTTTGCATGCAAGCTTGCATGGGACCCACTGGTGACTTCTACCCGGGATTTTTTACATCCACTTTGTAGAACATCATGAATGAAGAATAATGGTCTTGGGATCATCTGAATCCGATGTCGGATGATTAAGATATGATGATTTGAAATTCAAACGATCCGACTTAGGATAATTTGCACGAAGGCCCCTGGGATTATTTATAATAACTTCATAAACCTCCCTTATATGTATCATCCGATTAAAATGGTCATATCTTCTTCATTTGATATCAGAATTGAGCAATTCTGGTCTCATTTCGAAGATAATTCTATGACCTATGCATCCATGCAAAATTATAACCCATGACCTTGCTGTGGACCCATTGAAAACTTCCTCAAATTCACAGACCCATTGAAAACTTCCTCAAATTCGCAGTCAAAAATCCAAACTTTCGATCATCTTTCTCCTTTTGTTGTCCACACGCCCGCAGGGCTTTGTTTAGCTGGGATGGCAAAAATGGGGTGCTTACACCCAGTGTGCCAGCCATAAAGGATCTGTTGGCTTGCCATTAAACTCTCTGGGCTTCAGTTTCAGAAAATGCTCCACCAGTCTGGAGTGGTCTAATGGCTGCGGGACATACGCTCCATACATGGGTGGTTGGTATTGATATCCACCTTGAGCTATCTTAGGATTTTGTACATGAGCCTGCATGATAGGAGTTTGAGGTGCGTGGGGTGCTGTGTTACTCCCCCCTGGTGCTGTGCTTGCATGTCCTGCTGGCAATGGAGGTATCTGTACAGCTGGAGGAGTTATGCCTATGGCAGCTTGTATAGTAGCTTGTGCCTGTTGCATCTGTTGCAGCTATTGGGCCAAGTTCATTACGACCGTGGCCAAGTCTGTAGGTGGAGCTGGTAGATTGGTAGGATTTTTCTGCCCATTTATGACGAATGGTGCTGTGTTCATGTTCCCTTGTGTTCCCGATTGTGTCTGGTTATCTTCCCCCATAGGTGGTGGTGGTGGAATAGAGTTACGGCTCTGTCTGGTTACTCTGCGTCCCGCCATTAATTAATCTGATAGTGGGATTGCCTGAAATCATTGAACATGAGAGACAATCATTAAATACTTCATTCTCATATTTTAAAACCACTAGCAATTACAAATTTCAAAATTTTCAGGTCATTCTATCGAAAATGCTGTGTTTTCACTGCAGGGTCGATGGTGGGGGTCGATGGGTGTCCGACCCTCAGTCTGCGAACCTGGGAAATCACCCATTCTTCCCGAGAGCCGGGGGTCGATGGGGGGGTCGGAGGATGTCCGACCCAGGGTGCGACCCCTGGTTCTCTGTCAGATTCCCCAGAGCCGAGGGTCGATGCGGGGGACGATTGTTTTAATCGAATTTTCCGACCCCTGGATTAAAAATCTGATTTTTAAGTTCCGATTCAAAGTCCATTTCCCATTCTTTCTTCTCCGCTTCGACTCAACTCATCCCTCTGAGTTGCTACAATAACAACTCCGATCCATTGGTGGTTTGCACTCCTTGTTTCGTCATCTACACCTCCGCTACAGGTATGTCTTCTACCTTTTCATGTTTTTAGGTTTCTTTACTTAGGTTTTTGCTCGTTTATCTCGTATTTTTCAAATTAAACTTTTTCCAATCGTAAAAATTTGATTTTTATTGGGGACTTTTGTTGTTGGTGACTTGAGGAACGAAAGCTCTCAAAAATATTTGAGTTTCATCGGTTGGTTATCGAGAAACTCAAAGTTTACACTTTTTGCCCTAATTTGTCGAGATTTTGAATTTCTTGAAATTCCTTGCAATTCAATCTAATTAGTTGAAATCTCCGACTATATGAGTCTCACAGGATATTCTAGGATCTATGTAAGTCCTCCTACCCATGCGTATGGGTGAAAAGTGAGGCTTTTGACCAATTTACGTCGTTATTATGTCGAAATTTTGGATTTTTACTCTCTACTAATCCATTATTGTTTCTCTTTCTTATTTGCCAATACTATGGCTCGTACCAAGGTACCTAGAGTTTGCGACCATCTTCGCTTCTGTTCCAATGAAGTCGAGGCATAGTATGCCCACTACGCTCGCAAGAAGGTAGAGGGCGGCCGCAAAGTGGACTTGGCTAGCTTAGCCTTGTTCAATGTGGAGGGGGCCTTTGGTGATATGGGATGGCTTCCCGTCATCACCTATGACGCGTGTACCCATCCTGACTTGGTACGCCAGTTCTACTGTAATCTCCAGGTGGTGGGAGATTACAATGATGTTGAGAGGGGTGGTGAGCTTCGGATCACCAGTTACGTCAAGGGGGTTGATGTTTCATTTGACTATCGACAGCTGGCCGACTTGTTGGGCATTTCCTATGCTGGTCCCTTGGTATTCTGTGCCCCTGGAGAGCCCCAGTTCTTTTCTCTACAGATGAGGGCTGAGATTGATAGCCAACTCATCAGACCTGATCGCTAGCAGATGAAAGCGAGTTATCTGCGCTCAGATCCACGAGTATACTACAAGATCATTCAGCATAACCTGATACCATAGAGTGGTCATTACGAGAGGGTCTCCCAGTTGACCCAGTATCTATTATACTGCATATGCACTAGGCAGCCCATCTGCCTTCCCTACATCATCATGCGTACGATGATCAGTGCCACGTTGCCCAGTCATACTGGCAACCTTCCTTATGGTTGCATGATCACTACCTTGCTTACCCGCCTGGGGGTTGATTTATTGGATGAGAAGATTCAGGAGAAATCCTTCTCATCGCCTCTGGTTGGGAGGCTATTTGCAAGATAGGCATGCGGGATGCCCAAGTCAGCAATGAGGAGAGGAACGCGATGGTGCGCCCTCGCACTCGAGTGGAGATGGCTGACGCTGAGGCAGCAGCAGCAGTAGCCACTGGAGCAGGGGTTCATGGGGATGATGACGATCGGCTATACATGGATGTAGATGCCATACATCCTCCATCACCTACTCGTGCTACTGGAGCTGGTCCATCTTCTTCAGCTGATCCTTCGCATGCAGCTGGTCCTTTGTATTCTCCATTTGATTACATGATGAGGATATTGCACGAGATACGAGAGGCTCAGCATATGTCTGACCTAAGGATGGGAGAGCTTAGGGATGCTCAGCGTGTGAATGACCAGCGGGTGGCTGATCTCACAGCTAGTCTCCAAACGACCCAGACTCAGATAGCTTGGTTGACTAGAGTCTACGCTGAGGACTATGATAGAGACCGTGAGGCACCACCTCCCCCATCACCTCCAGCTTCTTGATGTACTTCTTTTATTATTTTTTTCTTTCTGTATTTCAGAGTAACTGTCCGGACTGTGGACCGTACTCTGCTTTAAACATATATATATAAACATTTATTCTTCCTTTTGGTTGTATATAAATTTGTTTCTCATTTAATAGATACATTATTCTCTTTTAGTTTAGTCTCAAACAACACAGATGCTTATGGTGTGTTATTATTACATCTTTTAAATCTTTATCCTATCTCAGTTTACGACCTTTTGTGGAAGTATACGGTGTCATAGATAAAGCCTGAGATGCTCTGATACCAAGTTGTCACACCCCAATTCTGCACCATTCAGAATGATGTGATGAACCACTAATAAACCAATGGTTCAACTAGGATCTCTAATAGGCGGTATCCATTAAAAATAAAACCATGCATGTCCACAACCATAATCAGAATAAATACACAATAGCGGAAGTCTTATAGTAAATGAACCGAGAACTCTAAATGTAATAATCATAATTAAAATATCAAGTTATTATTGTATCAACTGAGACATAAATAAATAAAATATCAATTACATCCTTTTATAAATTTAAATAAAATTCTAATAGAATACGCATGAGTTGCACTTGCATGAGGGGTCATGTGTATCCTCCAAGTCTTCAGCTTCCATTACAGCAATACGTGCATACACCGGAGCATTCATATAATCTTCAACTGTAGTACCCGCATCATCAACTAAAAATATTCGACGTCGAGAGGGTTAGCACACATCATGGATCAGTGAGCAAACAAAACAATGCTACAAACATATGCATGCATTCAGTTCATATCTTTGGTCTGGTAAATAAGTTTGCAATGTGCTATAGAAAGGATAGGTGGCCAAAGGTCACATTTATTGACGCCGCACCTCTATACACGAGTGTGTGAAGCCGCCCAAAGGTAATGTTTATTGCTGACCCACATGCATCCACCATGGACAATGTACACGCAAAGATCACGTTTATTGCTGTACCCGTTGCCCATACCAACACGTAAGCCCCTACTGGCGAGGGCTCACAAACTGGGCTCACAACTAACCAATCCTAATGCCAATCAGTATATCCAAGGCCTCACCCCAGCATCCCTCAATACGTCCATAGAGATAGGGCTAAAGCCCCCCCGGCAGAGTCAGAGACTACACAGTCCGAGACCACTTTCCCTCATACCCTACGACGTAATAGTTTTGCTAAGGTAATGGCGATACGACGATGTCAGTGGACAAGACTTGAGTTAGAGATAGAGCTAGAGTGCTGAGGCCCCGCTTATGACACCTCCCCCTGATACTCGCTCGCATCAAGCACACCAACCACACACATACATCCACATGCCTATTCCTATCATCATCATCATCACCATGTTATAAACAATAATTAAGTATGCATGAACAATAATAATAGAAATATTGGATGACATGTTGAATGCACATAACAATCATACACGCATAAAATCAATCATGGCATTGGACTCAATAGTAAAATAGTTTATTATTAACCAATTAGTTTAGGTCTTTTTCCCTCACCTGTACTTGATCGTAGGTCCTCTTTCAAGCTTTAAGAATCAACTATATATCGATATTATATCACTAGAAGACCTAACCAAGTCGATAGAATCTAATTAGAATTAATTTTGATTTTAAAAAATATGTTGTTAACTGGGGGTCGATGCCAGGGTCGGAGGTTCCATCGACCCTGGGTGCGACCACCCACAGTCTAGACTTTTCGAACACTGGGGGTCGATTGTTAGGGTCTGGTAGGGTCGATTGGCCATCGACCCCCCTGCGACCCCCTGTGGGTTTCGTCAAATTTTCATCTTTCAGTCCATTCCTTCGTGTTTGGGGTCCTATGGCTTGCTTCTACAATCCATTCCATACATGTTCTATGGTCTAGAATCGTAGTTCATTCACCTATATGGTTTTTATGATTTCCCCCATAGTTTTCCATGAAAACCTGACCATGGATGGATGATTTGGGTTTCTCCTAGATCATTCCCTCATCACTATCCATTCTAAGGTCTATAGAATTACATGGAGATAGTACCCATACCTGAGAATTAGGCTTATCTCTCTGAAGCCTTCTCTTTGATCTTCTTCTCCACTTTCCTTCTCTTCTCTTTCTCTTCTCCTTCTCTTCTCTTTCTCTCAATCTAATTAGGGTTCTAAAAGTAGTGAAAGAGGCTTAAGGACATCCTATTTATAGAGTAGAAACTCCAAAAATAAGTCTCATTGAGATTAGGAAAGAATCCCATTGAAATTTGGAAAGATTCCAAATAACGGTTTCTGTCGGTAGACTGGGGGTCGATGAGGGGGTCGGAGATCCCGTCGAACCCTGGTTCTAAAATGTCCGACCCCCGGTTAAAAACTCAGGGTCTGACTTTCTATCTTGGGGGGGCCAACCTTGCCTAGCTGGGTGTGCGACCCTCCCCCTATTTTTAGTGTTTTTGGGTCAGTTTAATACCTGGGATCGCGACCTCCCTCACGTACTTGATCCATTTGGCTCGACCATGATGGGTAGACCTAGTTCAAGGTTATAAGACCGGGTTAGTTTGATACGGGTCTTACAGTCCATCCTCATCCGGATAATGGCATCCCAGTCAATGTCAAAGGTCATGGTATCCTCAACTGCAATCTCACCCCTCATGTCCACCCATAAGCGCTGCAGAAGAGTAGTGATAAGCCGGCCATATGAAAGGTTACTAGCCTGATCGGGCAGAGTAGCCTAACGCATGGTCCTGATAATGATGTAAAGGAGACAGACCCGCTCCCCAGTGTAGACATAATAGGTCAAGTACTGAGTGAGCTGAGACAACTCACTGTAGTGGCTGCTCTGAGGAACAATATTGTACTGTATGATGCAGCAATATACCCAAGGAACAGGTCTCAAGCTAGCAGCTTTCATGGGCGCTCCTGGGTTAAGGATTTGCTCTGAAATCTCCTGGCGCAGATCATCAGTGAGAAAGCCCTTCATCTTAGTGGCACAGTAGACCAAGTCACCATCATTTGGAATCCCCAGAAGATCGACAAACTGGTGAGTGTCAAAAGATATGGGGACACCCTTGACGAAACTAGTAAGGCGGAGTTCCCTGCCTCGGCTGAAGTCATTGACATCTCCCCCTATCTCCAAGTTTGCATAAAAGTGTTTAACGAGGTTGGGACGGGTAGTCACCGTGTATGTAATGACGGGCAACCACCTAAGTATACCAAAAGCTGCTTCAACATCAAACCGCTGCAGCTGCTCCAGGTTCATCCATCGCCCCGACTCAATATTCTTCTCTTCAAACTAAGGAAAACGGGCTTGCGCCACCTCCGAACGAAACTACAGCTCATCGAGCTGCGGAACCGGTGGGAGCGGGTGGTTCATGCCAAGACCAAATGCATGTTTACCAGCACCTTTGTGTTGAGACATTTTGAACTGCAAGACAAAGACAAAATAATGAGAATTTGATTAGAATTTTTGAAATTTCGACAGCATAACGACAGTAATTGAAGCAAAAGCCTCAAACTCACCCAAAATCTGCGGAGGAGGACTTACGTAACCCTCTAAGACCATATGGAAACCAAGCATCCATCAAACAATCAAGAAATTTAGAAATTTCAAGAAAAATTCGATTTTTACCAAAACCTAGGTCAAAACTTAAAATTTTGAATTTTTTAGAGAAACTATACGTTGGAACCTCAAATAGGTTGAGGGCTTTTGCTCGTAGAGGTCCCTAAACTCTTTTTAAGCCAAAGGAAAAGAGTTCCTACGATTAGAATCTTCTAAACCAAGAAAAACCTAGTTTTTGGGTATGAAACCATGAAGAAATGATGTAAAAAGGAAGAATGGAAGGAAGAAACTTACTTGGAGACGATGCTCAAGGTCTTGATCGGGAGAAAATCACTTCTAAGACCACCGGTCGGACTGTGGCAACTCACCAAGCCAGGGAGGAATCGCCACCGGAGAGGAAGAAGAAAAGAAAAGTGAAATTTTTTTTATCTTTTCCCGATTTTAAAAGTATTCTAGGCATACCGGCCGACGGTTTTGCCCATACCGGTCGACCAATACCCCCTGGGTATATCGACCAGTACCTCTCGGTCAGAGAAAAATTCTGACCGGTCGACTATACTGGTCGCTCCATATCCTACAGGGTTGCGACCGGTACATCGACCGGTATCTCTCGGGAACTCTGAGAGGTTTGTCCGCCTGGACATACCGGTCGCACTACCATACATAGTACCACCACTGGTATGTTGCGACCGGACATCTATTTGAAGCCCAAAAAATTTTGGGAAAAAATTTTAAAAATTTCCAATTTCAATTTCCGTTGCGATTTTTCACCTTGCACCTATTAAAGACTAACACTGTTATGACTATTCGATTGTACCTCATGTGTTATGTCTTCTTCTCAGATCCAAGTAGGAAAAACTAATCTGATATGGTAGGCGAAAACGATCGTAGAGGCTCACGAAGGCGTCACCACTCCAGGGTGCGCCAAGATGAGGACAACGTGGAAACATGGACTATTGATGAGCAAAATGTGAACCCAGAAGGTGGAGAAAGGCAGAGTCCCAGAGCACCAACAAATTTGCCAGGACCTCCTTACACTAACTCTGAGACAATTGTAACGAATCTGGTTTATCAGATGGAAGCTCACCAGAAAGCATTCCTGAATGAGATGCTGAAAATGTTTAGGCCACCAGGATATATCCCTACAGAAGGTACGCCTGAGTTTGGGGGAATAACACCACATTGCCAATGGATGGTAGTACGAGGCAGATGGGCCAAGGACAGAATCTACAACCACCACACCAATTTCCAACGTCGTCTGCCTATCAAGGGATCTATCCGCACCCACCACCATGGTATGGAACAAATACACAGGGGCAGAATGACCTAAGCCGAGCGGTGGATAGGTTTTTGAAATTGAAACCCCCTACTTTCACATGGAAACCAAGAAAACCACTATGGCCTGCACAGTGGGTTGCTGAATTGGAGAAGAACTTTCATCTGATGACTTGCACAGAGGATGAGAAGTGTTATTTGCTACACACATACTCAAGGAAGATGCTAATGCCTGGTGGAATTCTACCCAGACATATTTGAAAACAAAGCACATTCAGATCAATTGAGAAATATTCAAGGGAGCTTTCTTTGATAAGTACTTTCGGAAGAGCTTTCGAGATCAAATGGAGAAGGAATTCTTAAATCTGCAACAATCCCAGTCGACTATTAATGCGTACCAGTAAAGATATGAAGAGCTATTTTTCTTCGCTCCAGCAAGCATGCAAGAGGAGGAAACCAAAACCCACAGATTCACCATGGGATTACGAGGAAGTATCCGAGAGTACGTCTTGGGTTTGGAGAAGAATGTGGATAATGAAGCTGTACAGATTGCTAGGGTAATTGAATCAAGCCAAAGAGACAGCTTCTTTGCTCAGAATAGGGGACTGAAGAGGCCTGCTAGTGAGACTTCGGGTAGAGGGAACACTAGACCATTCCGCCCATACAGGGCTCAGTCTGCTGTGGTGCCAGCAAGGAATACTACTGCACCACCACTGTCGCAGTTATCTAGACAAAACCCAAATGTCAAATGCTTCAACTGTCAACAATTGGGTCATTATACAAAGACCTGTACTCTACCTAAGAAACAACTGCCACAGTAAGGAAAGATATTTGTAGTCACCTCTGAGGAGGCAGCCGCATCACCTGATGTGGTTACTGGTACGATTATGTCCCTTACTATTTGGCTTACTATTTTGTTGTGTGTGAGCATGTAGAACTAAGGGCTAATTAAATTTCGGGAACTGTAAATATAGCTGGTGTACCTGCCAGAGTACTCTTTGACTCTGGGGCCACGCACTCCTTTGTTTCTATGTCTTTTGGGAAGCGAAGGGAGTTACCTATCAAGTATTTAACCCCAAGCTTGATAGTTCACTCCTCGTTGGGAGTAGAAGTGGCATTGAATGAATGCTATGGGCCGTATACAGTTAGTATTGAGGGCCGAAACCTAGAAGCAAATCTGGTTCAACTCGAGATGGCAGACTTTGACATCATCTTGGGAATGGATTGGCTAGGCCATCATTCAGTTAGCTTATTATGTGGTGAAAGAAAACTTGTGTTTAAATATGATAAGGGAAAGGAGTTTAGCTTCAATAGAACCAAACTACCTAGGAAGCAGAAGCTAATCCTCTCTGTCCTAAAAGCTAAGAGATGCTTAGAGAAGGGAGGAGTGGGGTACTTAGTGTCTGTGGTCGACATCACTGCAGAGGTGCCAATGATGGAAGATCTAGATGTGGTACGAGAGTTTTCAGATGTATTTCCAGAAGATCTACCAGGTCTACCTCCAGACAGAGCTACAGAGTTCGTGATAGACCTCATGCCAGGGTCAGCGTCAGTGTCTAGAGCACCGTACAGGATGGCTCCTACTGAATTAAAGGAGTTGAAGACCCAATTACAAGAACTACTAGATAAGGGTTTCATACGACCAAGCATATCACCATGGGGAGCACCTGTACTATTCGTAAAGAAGAAGGACGGTAGTGTACGACTGTGTATCGACTACCAAGAGCTGAACAAGTTAACCATCAAGAACCGATACCCTTTGCCTAGGATCGATGATATGTTCAATCAATTGCAGGGTGCAAAGGTTTTCTTGAAGATTGATCATAGATCAGGGTATCACCAATTGAAGATCAAGGCCGCAGATATTCCGAAGACTGCTTTCAGGACAAGGTATGGACATTATGAGTTCCTTGTAATGTCATTCGGGTTGACTAATGCTCCAGCGTCGTTCATGGAACTGATGAACCGAATGTTTCATGACAAGTTGGACACTTCGGTCATTGTATTCATTGACAACATATTGGTCTACTCGCAAGACAGGGAGACTCATGCAACACATTTGAGAGCAGCCCTACAACGGCTGAGAAGAGAGAAGCTTTACGCCAAGTACAAGAAATATGAATTTTGGCTGAAAGAAGTGGCCTTCTTGGGTCACGTAGTATCTGCAGACGGTATCAAGGTAGATCCAAGCAAGATCGCAGCTATAGTAGGATGGATGCACCAAAATTAGTTGCGGAGATTGTAGTTTCCTTGGATTGGCTGGTTACTATAGAAGATTCGTGGAAGACTACTCAAGGATCGCCGTTCCACTTACTAGACTAACCAAGAAAGGAGAAAAGTTCATATGGACAGATGAGTGTGAGAAGTGCTTTCAGACTCTGAAGTCAAGACTAGTCTTTGCACCTATCTTGACCATCCCAGCACCAGGCTTGCCGTTTACCCTATATACGGATGCCTCAGGTTGGGTCTTGGATGTGTCTTGATGCAAGGAGAACAGGTGATTGCCTACGCATCAAGACAGTTGAAAGAGTACGAGAAGAACTATCCTACTCATGATCTGGAGTTAGCAGCGGTCATTCACGCAATCAAAACTTGGAGGCGCTACCTTTATGGTAAAAAGTTTCAGATTAAGTCAGATCACAAGAGTTTAACTTACCTTCTTACTCAGAAAGACCTGAATATGAGACAGAGGAGATGGCTGGAGTTATTAAAAGATTATGATTGTGACATCCAGTACCATCCGGATAAGGTAAATGTTGTGGCTGATGCCTTAAGCAGAAAGTGGGCCTTGAAACCTAAGGCAGGACCTAGTACAAATGCTGCATTGTGTGTTGCAGCCTCGGGATCAATAGAGAATGATAAAGAGTATATATTAGAGACTGCAAGAGATCCAATGGAACAGGGCTTAATTCATAAGTTCACATTGATGTTCGCAGCTTTAAAGATCTCATCGGATCTAATAGATGAGGTCAAAGTAGCAATCCTACAAGATCCACACCTCAAGACTGTGCAAGAAGATCTAGAGAAGGGTAAAAGCAACCCTGACTTTATCTTGGATTCAGACAAGGTACTCAGGTATCGTGGACGATTATGTATACCTGAGAGTGAGAACTCAAATATCAGTGATAGAGTTATGACAGAAGCTCATTACACCCCATATTTGGTACATCCAGGAAGCACCAAGATGTACCATGATTTAAGAAGATTATATTGGTGGAGGGGTATGAAAGCGGATGTAGCTCGATTCGTATTTCAATGTTTCAATTTCCAGCAAGTTAAAGCAGAAAGGCAGAGACCCACAGGTTTGCTACAACCACTATCGGAGCCAGAATGGAAGTGGGATTGTATCATTATGGATTCCATCACTGGCCTACCCTTGACACCAAGGTCAGTGGATGTAGTATGGGTTATAGTCGATCGACTTACCAAGACAGCTCGATTCATCACTGTCAGACCTCAGTATACCATGGAGAAGCTAGCCAACCTATATGTGGATAATATAGTCAGACTTTATGGCGTCCCAGAAAGTATAGTATCTGACAGAGAACCCCGTTTTACATCAAAGTTCTGGGAAGGATTACAGAAAGCTATGGGAACCAAGTGGAAGTTTAGTACAGCTTTTCATCCTCAGACAAATGGGCAGTCAGAAAGAACTATTTAAATCTTAGAAGATATGCTCCGAGCGTGTGCCCTAGATTTCAAAGGAGCTTGGGACGAGAAGCTATCGCTTATTGAGTTTGCCAATAACAATAGTTTCCTGGCTACGATCCAAATGGCTCCATATGAGGTACTCTATGGGAAGAAATGTTGTACACCTCTGTTATGGAATAAGGTGGGAGAGGGAAGGATTGTAGGATCGGAGTTCGTCGAAGAAACTTGTCGAGTGATTGATCAAATTAAAGAAAGAGTGAAAACAGCTCAAGTTCTATAAAAGCACTATGCAGATAATCGACGTCGAGATCTGGAGTTTGCAGTGGGTGACAAAGTGTTCTTAAAGATATCACCTGTGCGAGGTCTGAAACAGTTTGGTAAGAAGGGGAAGCTATGCCCCAGGTATATGGGACCATACGAGATTTTGACCAGACGTGGCAATGTGGCTTATCAACTCGCTCTACCACCATCCATGTCAACCGTTCATGATGTGTTCCATGTTTTCTTATTGAAGAAGTACGTCAAGGATCCATCGCACATCTTGACAGCAGACCCACCTGACTTGACAGAGGACTTGACATTTGAAGTGGTACCTGCGATGCTCACAAGCCGAAATATACAACATCTCCGAAGCAAGGATATACACTATGTGAAAGTGCATTGGAAAAGCCAAGATGTAGAAGAAATTACTTGGAAGGAAGAGAACGCGATGCAAAAGGAATATCTCTTTGACGTCCAAGGTACGTTCAAATTTCGAGGCCAAAATTTCTTTTAAGGGTAGGGGAATTGTGAAACCTACACGTAAATTTTGGGGACAAAATTTCTTTTAAAGGTGGGGGAGTTGTAAGACCCGCACTTCATGAATCCGATTTAAGCCTTTAATTCATGTCGTAACAGATCTTCTAATCATCACCGGACCAAATGGGATGAGCGGATGACAACCAGGTATTAAAAAGGACCAAATTAAGTATGATAATTTTCATATCGGTCGATGGTACCGGTCTTCGTACCGGTTGATGGTCGATCGGTATGGCCTGCGTAGCACACCACTTAGATCCAGAAAAGGATCTCTACGGGTCCCACTTTTCAAATTTCGAACCGAATGACTTTCCTAATGTTAGGAGGCTTCCTAAACTCAACCCTAGCCTATATAAGGACCCTTAAACCTCCTAAAATCCCTTTCATTGATCCTCACAAACCCTAGAGAGGAAAAAGAGATTGAAGAAGGAGAAGAAGCTAGGAAGGAGAGGGAAGAGGCCATTGCCGTTAGACGAAGAACACATTACCGCGAATCAATGATAAGTGCTTAAACCTTCCTCTACATTAAGAATTCTAGGAGTCATGATTGGATCAATACCATGCAAAGCGAGATATTGATCTAAACCCTGTTTTGCCGTCAAACCCTAATCTAGTCGGTAAACCCTAGGTTCAAGTTCTAGGTTGAAGATCAACAAAACTAGGACTTGAATGGAGTTGGAAACAACTCTAACTCATTGCTCAGACCTAGAATGTGTAGGAGAAACTCTAGAATCAATAAGGGGTGACCGATGGAAGGCAAAAACCAGATGTATGGTCTTCCAAAGACATACTAGTCGCACCCTATGCGACCGGTACCTCTCAGGGACCGGTCTGTGGGGACCGGTCGACCATATCGAACGCACCTTTCCCCACAGATCCACGACCTATACTGCGACCGTATGCTCTGTGAGGAGTATTTTTGACCCAGTTGATTTCCCGAACAACGTAAATGTAAGACCCGCACTCCGTAAACCCGGTCTAAACCTTGGTTTTGTGTCGTAGCAGGTCTTCCAATCATCACCGGGCCAGACGGGATGAGCGGATGACAAACAGGTACGAAATCGGATCAAAGATGGTCAAATATTCATCATTTTATGTTGACCGGTCGATCGGTCAGCTCTGCACAGGTGGGTGCGGAGATCCGGAATTGGATCTCTATGGGTCCCATTTTTCTAAACCCTAATGCCTAAACCTTTCTAATCTTAATGGGATTACTAAACCCTAATTCTAGCCTATAAATACACCTTAAACCTCCTCAAATCCTTTCCATTATCTCTCATAAACCCTAGAGAAGAGAAGGAGGTTGGAAAGGAGAAGGAGCTAGGAAGAAGGAGGTGCCACCATTACCATTCAACGACGCTCACGTTACGCCAGTCAACGGTAAGTGTTTTAATCATTCTTCTTACCCTATGACTTTAGGTTAGTTGTGTGGGTGGATCAATACCATGCAAAGTAGGTATTGATCTAAAATCCTAAATTGGGTATTAAACCATAAGTTGCCGTCAAACCCTAGATTCGAGTTTCGAGATGATATTCATCGAAACTAGACTCGAATGAGTTGGGGATAACTCTAACTTAAAGCTTAGACTTAGAATGGATAGGAGAAACCCCGGAAATCCATGGAGGAAAATCTAAGACAGTCGAAAAATCCAAGTATGGTCTTCTAGAGACATACCGGTCGACTATACCGGTTGCACACAGTGCGGCCAGTATGTTGCCACCGGTATCTTCCGGGAGGCTGGTCTGTGGGGACTGGCTGACCATACCGGTCGCCAGTCTTCCCCATAGAGCTGCGACTGGTACATGCCACCGGTCAGCTCTGTGAGGGTATTTTGTAACCTTGTTGGTTTCCGACCAACGTGAAACCCTAAGAAAAATATTCTAATGAAACCCTAATGATATTGTAGGACTTTGTGACTTTCCGTTTGGATCTTGCGACGTGGAGCAAGCTAACAGACGAGCGTCAGGTAAGGGAATCTGACCTAAACCTAATAATTAATGGACAGTAAGTCGATGTTAATCACCTGATTATATATGATGTGATATTTGTGCATATTCACATGCCATCTTTTAATTTCAGTTATTATTACTGTTCATGCATTGATAGGATGTGATTGTTTTCGTTAGTGTGTGGAGTGGGGCATGGGCCTGGGATCGCTCCTCACACTAGCACTTTTTGTAGTATTTTGTCTTAACATGCTTGGTATGGGTGGGGCATCAGGGGAAGGTCGTGGTACGGTGGTCTCTGATGTTGATGCTGGCCTGGCCATGGTTATATGGCATTGTGGTCTCCGAGGTCGACGCTGGCTTGTCCACGATGCTTTAGCTCTATCTCTATGCCGTAGGGAGTTATGTTGGGATAGGGTCTATCTGCGTTATGTATCTATCCTAGTGGGTTAGTTGCGGATAGGGCATCAGGGGAGGTGTGGGAATGCCTTAGCTCTATCTCTATGCCGTAGACGGCTGTGCTGGGATAGAGCATACATTGATGACATATAGGATTGATTAGTTGCGAGCCCAGTTTGCGAGCCCTGGCCAGTAGGGGCTTAGGTACTGGTATGGATAGAGCATCAGGGGAGGTACGGGGGTATCTTAGCTCTATCTCTATTCCATGATGGGTGCATGTGGGCAGATGGGGGTGTGATCCATGCTGTGCCACACACTCGTGTATAGAGGTGCGGGGGCCACCAAACCTTTCTATAGCATATTGCAAACTTAAACCAGACCACAACATAAAATTGATTGTTACTCATGCATAATATTGTGAAACTGTCTGATTGTCTTACTGAGCTAAGTTGTGAGCTCACCCTTTGTATATATACATGTTTTTAGATGTTGATGCAGGTTACACTATGGATGACTACATGAACGCTCCGACTTATGGTGGTGTTGCTGCGTTGGATGTACAAGCAGGAGAGGACGAGCATGACGCTTCATGCGAGTGCCCTTTATGCGTGTACCTTTGATTGGATTTTTATTTATTTTCATTATTTTCGATTGGATTAAAGAGATGTAATGATATTATATTATTTGTTTGGATTTAAATAATTGGATATTTTATTTAAAGTTATCAATAGATTCTCAGTTCATTTATTTAAAGACTTCCGTTGTATTATTTATATTCTGATTGTGGTTATATGTAATGGGTTTGTATGAGTGGACACAGCCTATTCGAGATCCTGGTGCGAACCGTTGGTTCAATGACGGTTCACTCACACCATTCTGGTTGGATCAGAATTGGGGTGTGACAACTTGGTATCAGAGCCCTCGGGCTCTGTCCAACGGACCATACTGCACTTAACTAAGTCGATGAACTGAGTTAGGAAAAATTTAAAAATATTAATACAAACACACCCTAAGCATTGTTTGATACCTGAGACTGATTAAGAAAGAGCATAATATACTATATTAAATATGAAATTTAATGATACCCATGCACTAGTTAGGTGAATCATGAAAACTTTCATTAATCAGAAAAGAGTATCAAATGAAATAGTGCGACAGGGTACGGTCCACAAGCCGGACAGTTACCCTGATACATATATATACCAGAAAGAAAAGAGAGAAAATAAAAGGAAATCATGGGGTAAGGGGCCTGGGAGGAATAGGGTCTGTTATATCATAATCTCGCTCGTAAGAGACCCTGAGCCAGTGCACCTGATCCTGTGTGACTCTGAGGCTGCGAGCCAACTGCGCCAAGTCACGACTCATCTCACGCTGAGCGTCCCTGATCTCCATAAACATACCCATCATGGTGTCGGGAGAAGGCTGAGATGGTCCAGCTGTAGAGGAAGACGGTGGTGCTGCAGGTGTAGGCTGTGGGACAGGAACTGGTTCTTCCCCAGCCATATCGTCATCATCACCCCCAGCCTCTGCCGCATAGGCCGCATTGGCTGCTGCTGCTGCGGCTGCTACCCTCCGGAGTGGACGAGGGCGAGCCTCCAACTCGTCATCGCTAACGGGCAGATCGACCATCTGCATCCTCTGAATAGCCTCCCAGTCAATGTCGGTGGTCATGGTATCCTCAACAGTCACCTCGCCTCTCATGCTCACACCCAGGCGACGTAGTAGGAAGGTGATGAGACGACCGTATGGAAGGTTACTGGCCTGATCGGCCAGGGTCGCCTGATGCATGGTTCGGATGATGAGGTAAGGGAGAGAGACCCGCTCCCCGGTGTAGACGCAGTAGGTGATGTACTGAGTGAGCTGAGATAACTCATTGTAGTGGCCGCTCTGGGGCACAATGTCGTGCTGGATGATGCGACTGTAGTCTCGAGCTAGGGGCTTCAGACTAGCCGCCTTCATAGGAGCCCTAGGATTGAGGATCTGCTCTGCGATCTCTCGACATAGGTCTTCGCTCAGATAGCCCTTCACCTTTGGGGGGCAGTATACTAAGTCTCCATCATTGGGTACCCCCAGCAGGTCAGCTAACTGGTGGGTGTTGAAGGAGATAGGTACACCCTTGACGTAGCTGGAGATGTGCAAGTCCCTACCCTAGTTGGGATCGTTGACATCCCCATGCAGCTCCAGGTTAGCATAAAAATGCTTAACCAGGTTGGGACGGGTGGTATCTGTGTAGGATATTACCGGTAACCACCCAAGCACGTCGAAAGCGGCTTGCACATCGAACCTCTCTAGCTGATCCAAGTTAACCAGATTCGATGTTTTTGCTATCGAACCATGGGAAACGAGCTTGTGCCTCTAAGGATTGAAACCAACGCTCGTCGAGTTGTGGAGCGGGTGGCTGAGAAGCGCGAATGCTTGAGCCATGAGGACGTTTGCCCAGTGCACGTCGTGGAGCCATTAAACTGCAAAACAAAAGAAAATAAGAAGAAAATATTAGATTTTGTCAAAATTTCGACAGCATAACGACTGTAATTCGAGAAAAATCCTCGAGGTGTCAACGGGCCGGTCCGGGCCGGTTTCGGTCCGGGCTGAATCGGTGTCGGGTTTTATAAGCCCAGCCCAAAACATGTCCATTAAGAGTTCGGGCTGGGTTGGGCTGCGCTGGACACAATAACTAACGGGCTGGTCCGGTGTCGGTTTGTTATCGGATTGGGCTTATTGAGGTGATTTCGGGCTGATTCGGTCCGGACCGGGCTTATCAAGCTTATCGGGCCAATTTTATATGTAAGATATATTGCCTATTTTATTATTTCTATCTATAAAATTAGCATCATTCCTTTTATATGCATGTAATTCAATAAATTGTAACAATTAACATACTTTTTTCAACTATAGATTCATATAATCTTTCGGATCAAGAAGTGAACTATAACAGTGTAATATAATCATCAAAATTTAAAACCATTAAAAATTAAGAAATTGGGCCCGGATGAACCTTACCGGTGTTCGGGCTAGTTCGGGCTTCTTAACGGGCCGGTCCAGTCTGGTTTCGGTCTGGGCTGAAACGGTGTCGAACTTTAAAAGCCGAGACCGAAACCTATCCATTAAGGTTCGGTCCAGGCTGGGTTCGAGTTATTTCGGGCCGGCTCGGTTCGTGCTACCGGGTCAGGCCCATTTTTGACACCCTTACTCGAACTCACCCAAAAACATGGGGAGGAGGACTTACGTAACCCCCACACTCTTCAACAAACCAATCACAAGCAATTACAAAAGGAAATTTCAGGAATTTGAGAAAAATCAAGAAATTTCGATTTTTTGAAAACCTAGGTTAAAAAGTGTAAAAATTCGATTTTTATCAAAACCATTCGGTGGAAGTCCAAATAGGTTGAGGGCTTTTGCTCTTAGGGGTCCCTAAACCCTTTCTAAGCCGAAGGAAAAGAGTTCCTACGGTTGGAATCTCTCAATCAAAGAAAAACCTAAAATTCTACATAAAGACAATATGAAAAATTTATAAAAACTAGAAAGAGAAGGAAGAGACTTACCTGGGGACGATATGCCAAGTCCGAATCGCAAGAAAACCAATTCTAGAGTGACCGGTCGGACTGTAGAAGCTCGGAAGGGCAGAGAGGAATCGCCACCGGAGAAGAAAGGAGAAAGAAAAGTGAGAAAAATTCTCACTTTTTGCGATTTTAAAAGCAATTCTGGGCAAACCGGTCGACGGTTTTGCCTATACGGGTCGACCGGTATCCCTACAGGCATGCGACCGCTATGTCTCGGTCAGAATTTTAATTCTGACCGGTCGACTATACCGGTCGCAGCACTGTCTACAGAGTGTCGACCGGTATCCCCCCAGGCATGCGACCGCTATGTCTCAGTCAGAATTTTAATTCTGACCGGTCGACTATACTGGTCGCAGCATATTCTACAGGGGTGCGATCGATATGATGCGACCGGTCAGCACCAGAATAGCCAGAAAAATCTCAGAAAAATTTTAAAATGTTGTAAATTTAAATACTCCTTTTTGCGACTGTTTCGCCTTATATTGTTCAAGACTAACACCACTATTGCTTCATTCTCATGTGTTATGTCTTCTTTTCAGATTCAAACAGAATAGTCGGAGATGGTGGGCGGAAACGGTCGTAGGGGTCAAAAACGTCACCAGGCTAGGATGCACATCGAGGAAGAAGAACAGGTTGAACCAGGCCATGTTAGAGAGCCAAGCCCGGAAGTTGAGGAAGAACAGGTTCCAGAGGTACCGAAAACTTTTCCTGGCCCACCTTACAGGAATTCTGAGACCATTGTTACAAACCTGGTCTATCAGATGCAAGCTCAGCAGAAAGAATTCCTGAGCGAGATACTGAAGATGTTCAGGCCACCGGGTTCTATTCCCACTAAAGGTACGCCCGAGTCTGGAGGGAATAATACTACACAGCCAACGCATGGTAGTCCAGGACTGATGGGCCAACCCCAGAATGTACCACCACCGCACCAGTTTCTGTCATCTTCTGCTTATCAGGGAGCGTATCCGTATCCACCACCATGGTACGGAATGAATACGTAGGGACAGCACGATCTGAGCAGGGCGATGGATAGATTCCTAAAGTTGAAGCCTTCTTCATTCACAGGTAAGACAGGTAAACCATTGTGGCCAGCACAGTGGATTGCAGAAATGGAGAAGAATTTTTGACTGATGACTTGTTTAGAGGATGTAAAGGTCCTGTTTGCCACTCACATGCTGAAGGAAGATGCAAATGCTTGGTGGAATTCTACACGGGCATATTTGGAGACGAAGCATGCACAGGTGGATTGGGAAGTGTTCAAGGTTGCCTTCTTCGATAAGTATTTTCCGAAGAGCTTCAGATATGAGATGGAGAAGGAGTTCCTTAATCTACAGCAGTCTCAGTTGACCGTGGATGCTTATCAGCAGAGGTACGAGGAGTTATTTTTCTTCGCACCGGCAAGTATGCAAGAAGAAGAGACCAAGACGCGTAGGTTCACCATGGGACTACGTGGAAGCATCAGAGAGCACATATTGGGCCTGGACAAGAAAATCTATAATGAGGTTGTGCAGGTTGCGAGGGTGATAGAGTCCAGTCAGCGGGACAGCTTCTTCGCGTAGAACAGGGGAGTGAAGAGACCTGCTATTGAGAGTTCTGGTGGCGGTAACAATAGACCCTTCCGCCCATACAGGGCTCAGACCGCTACAGCACCTGCTAGAAACAATACGGCACCACCTGTGCCACAGAACGCCGGATTCAACCCGAATATCAAATGTTTCAACTGTCAGCAAGTGGGTCATATTGCAAGGACCTGCACTCTACCTAGGAAGCAACCTCCCCAGCAAGGAAAGGTATATGCGGTCACCACTGAAGAGGCAGCTGCATCACCTGATGTGGTCACTCGTACGACTCTATCCCTTACTATTTGGCTTACTATTTTCATTGTATGTATGCGCATGTAGAACTAAGGGATAATAAAAATTCCTGGAATTGTAAATGTAGCTGGTATACCTGCCAGAGTACTATTTGACTCTGGGGCCACGCACTCCTTTGTTTCTATTTCCTTTGGGAAGCGAATGGAGTTACCAATTAAGCACTTGAACCCAAGCTTGATAGTTCGCTCTCCACTAAGAGTCGAAGTGGCTTTGACTGAATATTATGGACCATGTACTGTATGTATTGAGGGCCGAGACTTAGAAGCAAGTCTGGTGCTACTCGAGATGGAAGACTTTGATGTCATCTTGGGAATGGATTGGCTAGGCCATCATTCAGCTATCCTATTATGTGGTGAAAGGAAGCTTGTGCTTACAGACAAAAAGGGAAAGGAGTATAGCTTCACTGGGATCAGGCTATCTAGGAAGCGGAAGTTGATCCTCTCCACCCTAAAAGCCAAGTAATGCTTAGAGAAAGGGGGAGTGGGGTATCTAGTGTCCGTAGTCGACATCACGGCGGAGTCACACAAGATAGAAGATATAGATGTGGTTCGAGAGTTCCCAGATGTATTTCCAGAGGAGCTTCCAGGTCTACCATCGAACAGGGCTACAGAGTTTGTAATAGACCTTATGCCAGGTTCGGCGTCGGTGTCTAAAGCACCATACAGGATGGCCCTTACTGAGTTAAAGGAGTTGAAGACCCAATTACAAGAATTATTAGATAAGGGTTTCATACGACCTAGCATATCGCCTTGGGGAGCACCTGTATTATTTGTCAAGAAGAAAGACGGAAGTGTAAGACTATGCATTGACTACCGTGAACTGAACAAGTTGACGATCAAGAATCGGTATCCCTTGCCTAGAATCGATGATCTGTTCGATCAATTGCAGGGTGCAAAGGTTTTCTCGAAGATTGATCTTCGATCAGGGTATCACCAACTGAAGATCAAGGCCGGAGATATTCCAAAGACTGCTTTCAGGACGAGGTATGGGCATTATGAGTTTCTAGTTATGTCTTTCGGGTTGACCAATGCTCCAGCGTCGTTCATGGAACTGATGAACCGAGTGTTTCATGATATGTTGGACACTTCGGTCATCGTATTCATCGATGACATATTGATCTACTCTAAGGACATGGAGACTCATATAGCACATTTGAGGGCAGCCCTACAACGGCTGAGACAAGAAAAGCTTTATGCTAAGTTCAAGAAGTGCGAGTTTTGACTGAAGGAAGTGGCTTTCTTGGGCCATGTAGTATTTGAAGACGGTATCAAGGTTGATCCAAGTAAGATAGCTGCTATAGTAGGATGGGAAGCACCAAAATCTATTGCGGAGATTCGTAGTTTCCTTGGGCTGGCTGGTTATTATAGAAGATTCGTGGAAGATTACTCCAGGATCACTGTTCCACTCACCGGATTGACCAAGAAGGGAGAGAAATTCATATGGACAAATGAGTGCGAGAAGTGCTTTCAAACTTTGAAGTCAAGACTAGTCTCTGCACCTATCTTGACCATCCCAGAACCAAGCGTACCGTTCACCTTATATACGGATGCTTCAGGGTTGGGTATTAGGTGTGTATTGATGCAAGGAGAACAGGTGATTGCTTACCCATCAAGACAGTTAAAAGAGCATGAAAAGAACTATCCTACGCATGATTTGGAGCTAGCAGCAGTTATACATGCAATCAAGACTTGGAGACACTACTTGTATGGTGAGAAGTTTCAGATCAAGTCAGATCACAAGAGCTTAACTTATCTTTTCACTCAGAAGGATCTGAATATGAGACAGAGGAGATGGCTGGAGTTATTAAAAGATTATGATTGTGACATCCAGTATCATCTGGGTAAAGCAAATGTTGTGGCTGACGCCTTAAGCAGAAATTGGGCATCGAAACCTGAAGCAGGACCAAGTACAAATGCTGCATTATGTGCCGCAGCCTCAAGTTCAATTGATGATGATGATGAACATATTATAGAGACTGCAGAAGATCCAGTTGAGCAAGGCTTAATTCATAAGTTCACCATGATGTTCGCAGCTTTGAAGATCTCACCGGATCTAGTTGATGAAGTCAAGGTAGCAATCCTACATGATCCACATCTCAAGACAGTGCAAGAAAACTTAGAGAAGGGTACGAGCAATCCTGACTTTACCTTGGATTCAGACAAGGTACTCAGGTATCGTGGACGGTTATGTATACCTGAGAGTGAAGACTGCAATATCAGAGATCGAGTTATGACTGACGCTCATTATACTCCATATTCGGTACATCCAGGAAGTACCAAAATGTACCATGATTTAAGAAGACTATATTGGTGGAGGGGTATGAAAGCAGATATAGCTCGTTTCGTGTTCCAATGTCTGAATTTTCAACAAGTTAAAGTAGAAAGGCAGAGACCCGCAGGTTTACTACAGCCATTATCGGAACCTGCATGGAAGTGGGATTGTACCACCATGGATTTCATTACTGGCCTACCTTTGACACCAAGGTCAGTGGATGCAGTTTGGGTTATAGTCGACTGACTCACCAAGACAGCTCGATTTATTGCGGCCAGACCTCAGTATACCATGGAGAAACTGGCCAAGTTATATGTGGATAATATAGTCAGACTTCATGGCGTTCCAGAGAGTATAGTATCTGACAGAGATCCTCGTTTTACATCACAGTTCTGGGAAGGATTACAGAAAGCTATGGGAACAGAAGTTCAGTACAGCTTTTCACCCTCAGACAGACGGTAAGTCAGAACGAACTATTCAAATTTTAGAAGATATGCTCCGAGCTTGTGCATTAGATTTCAAGGGAGCTTGGGATGAGAAACTATCACTTATCGAGTTTGCTTATAACAACAGTTATCAGGCTACAATTCAGATGGCCCCATATGAAGCACTCTATGGGAAGAAGTATCGTACACCTCTGTTATGGAACGAGGTAAGAGAAAGAAGAATTGTAGGATCGGAGTTTGTTGAAGAAACTTGCCGAGTGATTGATCAGATCAAGGAGAGAGTAAAGACAGCTCAAGTTCGACAGAAGCACTATGTGGATAATCGACGTCGAGATCTGGAGTTTGCAGTGGGTGACAAAGTATTCTTAAAGGTATCACCGGTGCGAGGTCTAAAATGGTTTGGTAAGAAGGGGAAGCTATGCCCCAGGTATGTGGGACCATATGAGATATTAACCCGACGTGGTAATGTAGCATATCAATTGGCTCTACCACCATCTATGTCAAGCGTTCATAACGTGTTCCATGTATCATTACTGAAGAAGTATGTCAGAGATCCATCGCACATCATGACCGCTGATCCCCCAGACTTGACTGAAGACTTAACATTCGAAGTGGTGCCTGTGATGCTCTCAAGTCAAAAAGTACAGCAACTTTGAACCAAGGATATCCATTATGTGAAGGTGCATTGGAGAAGCCAAAATGTTGAGGAAATTACTTGGGAAGAGGAGAGCACGATGAGAAAGGAGTATCCTAACCTTTTCGACGATCAAGGTACGTTCAAACTACGAGGCCAAAATTTCTTTTAAGAGTGGGGGAGTTGTGAGACCTACATGTAAATTTCGGGATGAAATTTCTTTTAAGGGTGGGGGAGTTATAAGACCCGCACTCTGTAAACCCGGTCTAAACCTTGGTTTTGTGTCGTAGCAGGTCTTTCGATCATCATCGGGCCAGACGGGACGAGGGGATGACAAACAGGTACGAAATCAGATCAAAGACAGTCAAATATTCATCATTTTATGTTGACCGGTCGATGGTACTGGTCGATCGGTCAGCTCTGCGCAGCTGGGTGTGGAGATCTGGAATTGGATCTCTATTTGTCCAATTTTCCTAAACCCTAATGCCTGAACCTTCCTAATCTTAATGGGGTTACTAAACCCTAATTCTAGCCTATAAATACACCTTAAACCTCCTCAAATCCTTTCCATTATCTCTCATAAACCCTAGAGAAGAGAAGGAGGTTGGAAAGGAGAAGGAGCTAGGAAGAAGAAGGAGGTGCCGCCATTACCGTTCGACGACGCTCACGTTACGCCAGTCAACGGTAAGTTTTTTAATCATTCTTCTTACCCTATGACTTTAGGTTAGTTGTGTGGGTGGATCAATACCATGCAAAGTAGGTATTGATCTAAAACCCTAAATTGGGTATTAAACCATAAGTTGCCGTCAAACCCTATATTCGAGTTCCGAGATGATATTCATCGAAACTAGACTCGAATGAGTTGGGGATAACTCTAACTTAAAGCTTAGACTTAGAAAGGGTAAGAGATACCCCGGAAATCCATGGAGGACGATCGAATGGAGTCAAAAAACCCAAGTATGGTCTTCCAGAGACATACCGGTCGACTATACCGGTTGCATACAGTGCGGCCGGTATGTTGCCACCGGTATCTTTCGGGAGGCTGGTCTGTGGGGACCGGCTGTCCATACCGGTCGCCAGTCTTCCCCACAGAGCTACGACTGGTACATGCCACCGGTCAGCTCTGTGAGGGTATTTTGTAACCTTGTTGGTTTCCGACCAACGTGAAACCCTAAGAAAAATATTCTAATGAAACCATAATGATATTGTAGGACTTTGTGACTTTGTGACTTTGCGTTTGGATCTTGCGACGTGGAGCAAGCTGACAAATGAGCGTCAAGTAAGGGAATCTGACCTAAACCTAATAATTAATGGACAGTAAGTCGATGTTAATCACCTGATTATATATGATGTGATGTTTGTGTATATTCACATGCCATCTTTTAATTTCAGTTATTATTACTGTTCATGCATTGATAGGATGTGATTGTTAAGCATGTGATTGTTTTCGTTAGAGTGTGGAGTGGGGCATGCGCCTGGGATCGCTCCTCACACTAGCACTTTTTGAAGTATTCTGTCTTAACATGCTTGGTACGGGTGGGGCATCAGGGGAAGGTCGTGGTACGGTGGTCTCCGATGTTGATGCTGGCCTGGACATGGTTATGTGGCATTGTGGTCTCCGAGGTCGACGCTGGCTTGTCCACGATGTTTTAGCTCTATCTCTATGCCGTAGGGAGTTATGTTGGGATAGGGTCTACCTGTGTTATGTATCTATCCTAGTGGGTTAGTTGCGGATAGGGCATCAGGGGAGGTGTGGGAATGCCTTAGCTCTATCTCTATGTCGTAGACAGCTGTGCTGGGATAGAGCATACATTGATGACATATAAGATTGGTTAGTTGCGAGCCCAGTTTGCGAGCCCTGGCCAGTAGGGGCTTAGGTACTGGTATGGATAGAGCATCAGGGGAGGTACGGGGGTATCTTAGCTCTATCTCTATTCCATGATGGGTGCATGTGGACAGATGGGGGTGTGATCCATGCTGTGCCACACACTCGTGTATAGAGGTGCGGGGGCCACCAAACCTTTCTATAGCATATTGTAAACTTAAACCAGACCACAGCATAAAATTGATTGTTACTCATGCATAATATTGTGAAACTGTCTGATTGTCTTACTGTGCTAAGTTTTAAGCTCACCCTTTATATATATACATGTTTTTAGATGTTGATGCAGGTTACACTATAGATGACTACATGAACGCTCCGGCTTATGTCAGACGACTTTCATTGTGATTTCTCTATTTGACATGGTATTTTGTTAATGATTTGAAATATATGACTACCCCTACCATTCAAGCTCTCTTTTTATGATTTGGTAGTGTTTTATTTTATATGTCAAACAATTATAAAATATATGTTTAATAGTGGTTAGTGGTTTAAATGATAATTATGTAAATGGAAATTCTGTAATATTTGATTGCTTTGAAAAAAAATTGTTCTAGAACAAATTTTACCAAACAACAAACATGTTAGAACAGTGTTCTCAGACTAGTTCTGGAACACATTTGGCAAAAACCTTAAGGCCAAAAGAACAACCAAAGAACACTATTTTCATAATAGAACAAAAAAAAACCATCTCTTCTGGTTCAGAATAAGAATAGGTAAGAACATTACCAAACAGAGCCTAAGTAACTCTCACACCCTTGGTGTTACAACTTACAAGGTTGAAGTGCCGACAAGAACAACTTTCGTCGCTTCTCGGCCTTGTCACCAGGGAACACAAATGTTGCACCACTAGTGGGCTGGAACAAAATCTGACATCTGGAATACATAACGTTGGTCTGGTGTTTTCACATCCTTAGCAGATAAGGCGAAGGTCTTTCCCTATCCAGGTGGCGGTGCCTTCTTCAGTTCTAGGCATGATCTAGCAAATGGCCAGTCTTGTCACAATTGAAACACATGCCATAAGGTACAGAAGAGGCACTTGATATGGTAGGTCTCGGCTGATTTTCTTTAGGTGCAAATGCAACAGGCTTGCTTGGACTGGACGCCAGACTGCTATATGTGGGCCTCACTATAAATGGAGTAGATGAAGCTGCCACTGAAGAACTGGGGTACTGAGCACGGAATAGCTTACTTGTAGGGCAATTTTTAGTGAAGCTCATAGGTCTTTTCTGACCTTGATAATTCTAGAGATATCTATCCTTAACACTCTTTGGCATTTGTGTAAGACTCGCACTCCACTAACTTGGTTTAACTGTGTCATGCCAAGTCTTCCCATCATAGCTGGACCAAGTGGACCGATCGTGTGAAGATGGATCACAAATCAAGTATAAAAATCGACTCAACACCCAAAACTATATGCATATGGTCGCATACCTGGGTAGGTATGGTCGACCATATGGAAAGAAACAATGGTCACTAATCAATGACCCTACGGTCGATGATTTCGACCCTACGGTCAGTGGGTTCCAAAACCGTAGCCATCGACCGTGAGACCCCAGATCAGACTCCGAGTTTTGAAAACTTTCCTAAACTAAGGGAGTTCTTTCCTAATTGAAAGAGGACTCTATATGGAGAGTTTTCCTCTATATAAAGGATGCCCCTCAGTCTTTTTCACTCTTTTAGAACATTAGTAAACCCTAGAGAAAGAGAAGAGAAGGAAGAGAAGGAGAGGAAGAAAAGGCTAAGGAGAGGATTTTGCTGAGAAGAGATTGGCTCTCTATCATAGGCAAAGGTATGAATTTAATCTCTAGAGATGTAAACTCTAAGGAATAAGACTTCTATGGAGGTTAGGAGATATCAACCTATTATGATCTATGTAATTCCTTGAGAAAATCCCAAGGATAACCATGAGGGACGAGTTTGATGGTTAGGGTTGATAAGAAACTACTAATGATGGCCATAGGATGATCTTAGGATAAACCCAATTGAAGAGGAGAGGCTTTGACCCAGGAAGAACTAGAATTACATGTAGTCTGTGACCAGAAATCTCAAGGTCGCAACTATGGTCGACCATATGCAATCGTAGGGTATCGACCGTAGGCAGTAAGGTCGACACAATATGAGACCATAGGACCAATCAGACACCTATCAATGCTCTGTTTTGATTTTTAACTATTGTAACATGTCACATATGAATCCTAACTTAAATTCATATAACTTTTAGGTTGTTAAATTGACTAAAAGAGAATTGCAAGGCTTGGAAGGAGATCGAGTATTGCTAACAGGTGAGGGAACAAGACCTAAACTAATTGGATAATAACAAACTGCTTTATTTTTAATGAGTCCAATGCCATGATGATTCAATGTGTGTATGCTCGTAATGTGCATCTCACATATCATCCAATATTCCTGCTATTACTGCTCATGTATATTTAATTATGTTCATTTATAACATGATGATGATGATGCTAAGAATAGGCATGTGATTATATGTGTGTGGTTGGTGTATTGGATGCGAGTGGAGCATTAAGGAGAGGATGTGGCATGGTAGTCTCTGACCTCGTCATCAGATTCTAGCTCTATCTTTACTCAAGTCTTGCCCATTAACATCGTCGTATCGCAATTACCTTAGCAAAATTATTACGTCGTAGGGCATCAAGGGAGGTGGCCTCGGACCATGTGGTCTCTGACTCTATCGGGGGGCCTTAGCTCTATCTCTATGGACGAGGATGCTGGGGTGAGGCCTTGGATACACTGTTTGGCATTAGGATTGGTTATTTGCGAGCCCAGTTTGCAAGCCCTCACCAGTAGGGGCTTATGTGTTGGTATGGGTAGGGCATCAGGGGAAGTGTTGGTTGTAATACCCGCACTCCATGAACCCGATCTAAACCTTTAATTTATGTCGTAACAGGTCTTCCAATCATCACCGGGCTAGACGGGACGATCGGATGACAACCAAGTATGGAAACAGACCAGATTAAGTATGGTAATTTTCATACCGGTCGATGGTACCGGTCTATGGTACCGGTCGACGGTCGACCGGTATGGCCTGTGCAACTTGGATCCGGAAAAGGATCTCTGCGAGTCCCATTTTTCAAATTTCAAACCGAAGGACTTTCCTAATGTTAGGAGGCTTCCTAAACCTAACCCTAGCCTATATAAGGACCCTTAAACCTCCTAAAACCTCTCTCATTGATCCTCACAAACCCTAGAGAGGAGAAAGAGGTTGAAGAAGGAGAAGAAGCTAGGAAGGAGAGGGAAGAGCCGCCATTGCCATTGGATGAAGAACACATTACCGCGAACCAACGGTAAGTGTTTAAACCTTCCTATACTTTAATAATTCTAAGATGGTTAGTTATGATTGGATCAATACAATGCAAAGTGAGGTATTGATCTAAACCCTATTTTTGCTGACAAACCCTAATCCAGTCGGTAAACCCTAGATTCAAGTTCTAGGTTGATGATCATCAAAACTAGGACATGAATGTAGTTGGAAACAATTCTAACTCAGTGCTCAGACCTAGAATGTATAGGAGAAACCCTAGGATCATGAGGGGGTGACCGACGGAAGGCGAGAACCAAGTGTATGGTCTTCCGGAGACATAGCGGTCAACCATACCAGTCGCACCATATGCGACCGGTACTGTGACCGGTACCTCCTGGGAACTGGTCTGTGGGGACCGATCTACCATACCAGTCGCACCATTCCCCACAGTGCCATGACCGATACTGTGACCGGTAAGCTCTGTGAGGAGTATTGTAAGACCCGCACTCCATGAACCCGATCTAAACCTTGAATTCATGTCGTAACAGGTCTTCCAATCATCACCGGGCCAGACAGGACGAGCGAATGACAAACAGGTATGAAACGGATCATTTAAGTATGAATTTTTATTCATACCGGTCGATGGTACCGGTTTTGGTATAGGTCGACCGGTATAGCCTGCGCAACAAACTACGAAGATCCAGAACCGGATCTCTGCGGGTCTTACTTTCTAAATTCCAAACCCTAGGACTTTCCTAATCCTAGGAGGCTTCCTAAACCTAAACCTAGCCTATATAAACCCCTCTAAACCTCCTAGAATCCCTTCCATTGATCCTCACAAACCCTAGAAAGGAAAAAGAGGCTGAAGAAGGAGGAGAAGCTAAGAAGAGCCGATATTGCTGTTCGACGATGAACACCTTACCGCCAGTCGACGGTGAGTGCTTAAACCTTCTTTTACATTATGACTCTAGGATTATGACTCTAGGATGGCTAGGTTGCTTTGATCAATACCATGCAAAGCAGGTATTGATCTAAAACCCTATTTTGCAGATAAACCCTATTTTTGCCGACAAACCCTAATCTAGTCGGAAAACCCTAGATTCAAGTTTTAGGAAGAAAACCGTCAAAGCTAGTACTTGAATGGAGTTGGAAACAACTCTAACTCAGTGCTAAAACCTAGAATGTGTAGAAGGAACCCTAGGATCAATAGGGGATGATCGACGACAGTAGAGAACCGGACATTTGGTCTTCCAGAGACATACCGGCCGACTATACCGGTTGCACCCTATGCGACCGGTACTGCGACCGGTACCTTCCGGGGGCTGGTCTATGGGGACCAGCAGACCATACCGGTCGCAGGTTTTCCCACAGTGCTACGACCGGTACTGTGACCGGTCAGCTCTGTGAGATGTGTTTTGCCATTGTTGGTTTTTCGGCCAACGTAAATCTATTCTAACTAAACCCTAACATTGTATAGGACTTTGTGATAGCACGTTTGGATCTTGCGACGTGGAGCAAGCTATCAAACGAGCGTCAGGTAAGGGAATCAGACCTAAACCCTAATAATCTAATGGACAATAAACCGTTGTTAATAACTATGACTCTGTCGATTAATGTTTGTGCATACTCGCATGTCATCCTTTACTATCAGTTATTATTATTGTTCATGCATACTCGCTATACTTGGATGTGATTGTTAGGCATGTGATTGTTTTCGTTGGTGTGTGGAATGGGAAGGGCCTGGGGTCTGGGATCATTCCTCACACTAGCACCTTTTCGTAGTATTCTATCTTAGCATGCTTGGTGCGGGTAGGGCATCAGGGGGAGGACGTGGCACTGTGGTCTCTGGCCTGGCCACCAGACTCTAGCTCTATCTCTATGCCATAGAGAGCTATGTTGGGATAGGCTCTACCTTTCGTATCATTATGTCTTCGCATGCTTGGTGCGGGTAGGGCATCAGGGGGAGGACGTGGCACTGTAGTCTGCGGCCTGGACACCAGACTCTAGCTCTATCTCTATGCCGTAGGGAGCTGTGCTGGGATAGAGCCTACTGTGATGACATATAGGATTGGTTAGTTGCGAGCCTAGTTTGCAAGCCCTCGCCAATAGGGGCTTACGTGTTGGTATGGGTAGAGCATCAGGGGAGGTGTTGGCGGTGTCGATCCGGACGCCTTAGCTCTATCTTTATTCCATGGTGGGTGCATGTGGGACGGCAGTGGTGTGATCCACTGGGCGGCTTCACACACTCGTGTATAGAGGTGCGGTGGCCGCCAATCCTTTCTATAGCACATTGTAAACTTAAACCAGACCATAATATAATATGATTGTTACTCATGCATATAAATGTTACATTGTCTGATTGTCTTACTGAGCGAAGTTGTGAGCTCACCCTTGTATACACACCATTTTTAGATGTAATGCAGGTTACACGGTGGATGACTACATGAACGTGTCGGCGTACAGAGGCGTGGCTGCTCTGGACGTGCATGCAAGAGAGGACGAGCATGACGCTTCATGCGAGTGCCCTTTCTACGTGTATCTCTAGGATTTTTCTTTATTTGTTCAGTTATTTTCGCGGTTGACATTAAAGTAATGTAAAGATATTTATTTATGTTTGAGAATTTGGATAGTTGAATATTTATTTAAATCTATCAATAGATGCTCAATTCATTTTATTTAAATACTTCCGTTGTATTTATTATATTCTGATTGTGGTTATGTGCAATGGTTTGTATGAGTGGACACGGTCTTATTGAGATCCTGGTGTGAGTCGTTGGTTTAGTGACGGTTCACTCACACTTCTGGTTCAGTCGGAATTGGGGTGTGACAACTTGGTATCAGAGCTCTTAGGCTCTGTCCAACAGACCATATTGCACTTAACTAAGTCGATGAACTGAGATAGGAAAAATTAAAAGTCTTAATAAGAACACACCTTAAGCATTGTTTGATGTCTGAGACTAAATACCAAAGAGCATAATGTACTATACTAAAGGTGAAATTAATAAACAGTCATACTCTAGATAGGAACCATAATGACAGGTGAGAAAAAAAAATCATAAACTTCCACCAAATTGAAAACGAAACTGTATCAAGAGTATAATATAGAACATCAAAAGAGCTAGATAGATTTATATAGGATAAGGTGCATTATTGACTTACTCTTATGATTATAGAGGATGCACATACCTGATTCTAATTCTCGTACCTTGACAGAATACCTTCTTGATTCAACCTGTCAATTGGAGTTATAGATGTTATTTCCTTAGAATTAGTCCTGATTATACCAATCTAAGCTACTCCTATGATCGACACCATGAATAGAAATATGAACCAAATGAACATTTAATGGTTTAATCATTCCGAATGTACATCTTTTTGATTTTATACCTGATTTACTGATGTACCAAAACTTCTCCAGATTTACTCCTGTAGTGCCTTGACCAATGGCACTATATACTCGATAGAACCTGTAACCATGAGGTTAAGAACTGTAAAACCTCTATTTCTATATATTTGGACCACCGTGCAACTTAACGACCTTTGGATGCCGATTGGATTACCATAGATTTACTCCTGATCCCTTAAACCTAAGTTCACTAGATAAAACAAGTGTTCTTCATCATACTGAATTTGAAAGAAGAAAATGAATCACTTTTGGATAAACATTCTAATTCTTATATTCCTTGACAACCGTTGATTGAGATACTTAGTTAATAAGGGAATTATTGGAAGGGAGATGATTAAATTCAGATTAGATTCTATAGCCAAGAAACCTCAGATGAAGTAATGAAGGATCTGTTTTGAGATTGCTGAATGGATGGATTTGTGTCATGATCTGTAAAAGGGTGCATAAGCAGGAAGTGAGAACTATCAAGAGTAGGCAGTAAAGAAATAGATAGCGCTCAAGTAGAGTTAAAGATGACTATATTGGTATTGAATTTTGACAAGACAGAAGGTTTCTAAAGGCAGATCTAAGAGTGGATACAAGGATGAAGTCAAAAATTATGGCATTCATAGTATTCAGATTAGTACAAGTAATACGGAGTTATGCCCAATGTCAAGTGAGATGATTAAGTAAAGACCAAAAGAGTTTGGCTGAATTAATGAATTTATAAGCATATACCCTAATGCTTATAGATAGACTTGGGATATGTAATGAGTAAATAGTCAGAAGATGCTTTTCGAGATATACGAAAGAGAGATCAGGGTTGAACATCAGTGATAAAAGAGATGTAAGCTACTGAGTGCAATATGAGATTTTGAAGATAGTCTTTAAAAAATCTTAAGATATGAAGGAACTAGACAAGCTCTTAAGACCTTTATACCAGATTTCGCTAGTTCAAGCTCTTTTAAACTAGATGTTGTAGTGGGTAAGTGTTATGAACATTGTCTGAATCATATGGATCGATAGAATTTGGTGGATGCAACCTAAATCGACTTGGGATGGCAGACTTTGACGTCATCTTGGGAATAGACTGGTTGTCTCAACACTCTACAAGTGATTATGTGCATAGAAGAGGTTATCATTTAAGAACAAAGATGGCACATAATTTGGTTTTATTGGAAGCATATCGCCATGGGGAGCACCTGTATTGTTCGTAAAGAAAAAGGACGATAGCGTACGACTATGTATTGACTACCGAGAGCTGAACAAGTTAACCATCAAGAATCGATATCCTTTGCCTAGGATTGATGATCTGTTCGATCAGTTGTAGGGTGCAAAGGTTTTCTCAAAGATTGAACTAAGAACAGGGTATCACCAATTGAAGATCAAGGCCGCAGATATTTCGAAGGCTGCTTTCAGGACAAGGTATGGACATTATGAGTTCCTTGTAATGTCATTCGGGTTGACTAACGCTCCAGCGTCGTTCATGGAACTGATGATCTGAGTGTTTCATGACATGTTGGACACTTCGGTCATCGTATTCATTGACGACATATTGGTCTACTCGCAAGACAGGGAGACTCATGCAACACATTTGAGAGCAGCCCTACAACGGTTGAGAAGAGAGAAGCTTTACGCCAAGTACAAGAAATGTGAATTTTGGCTGAAAGAAGTGGCCTTCTTGGGTCACGTAGTATCTGCAGACGGTATCAAGGTAGATCCAAGCAAGATCACAGCTATAGTAGGATGGGATGCACCGAAATTAGTTGCGGAGATTCGTAGTTTCCTTGGATTGGCTGGTTACTATAGAAGATTCTTGGAATACTACTCAAGGATCGTTGTTCCACTTACCAGACGAACCAAGAAAGGGGAAAAGTTCATATGGAAGGATGAGTGCGAAAAGTGCTTTCAGACTTTGAAGTCAAGACTAGTCTCTGCACCTATCTTGACCATCCCGACACCAGACTATCCTATGCATGATCTGGAGTTAGCAGCGGTTATTCACGCAATCAAGACTTGGAGACACTACCTTTATGGTGAAAAGTTTCAGATTAAGTCAGATCACAAGAACTTAACCTATCTTTTCACTCAGAAGGACCTGAATATGAGACAGAGGAGATGGCAGGAATTATTAAAAGATTATGACTGTGACATTCAGTACCATCCGGGTAAGGCAAATGTTGTAGCTGATGCCTTAAGCAGAAAGTGGGCATTGAAACCTGAGGCAGAACCAAGTACAAATGTTGCATTGTGTGCTGCAGCCTCAAGCTCAATAGAGAATGATGAAGAGAACATATTAGAGACTACAAGAGATCCAGTGGAACAGGGCTTAATTCATAAGTTCACATTGATGTTCGCAGCTCTGAAGATCTCATCGGATCTAATAGATGAAGTCAAAGTAGCAATCCTACAGGATCCACATCTCAAGACTGTGCAAGAAGACCTGGAGAAGGGTAAAAGTAATCCTGACCTCACCTTGGATTCAGACAAGGTACTCAGGTATCGTGGACGATTATGCATACCTGAGAGTGAGGACTCCAATATCAGAGATAGAGTTATGACAGAAGCTCATTACACTCCATATTCGGTACATCCAAGATGCCCAAAAATGTACTATGATTTAAGAAGATTATATTGGTGGAGGGTTATGAAAGCAGATATAGCTCGTTTCGTATTTCAATGTCTGAATTGCCAGCAAGTTAAAGCAGAAAGGCAGAGACCCGTAGATTTTCTAGAACCACTATCGGAACCTACATGGAAGTGAGATTGCATCACAATGGATTTCGTCACTGGCCTACCCTTGACACCAAGGTCAGTGGATGTAGTATGGGTTATGGTCGATCGCCTTACCAAGACAACTCGATTCATTGCAGTCAGACCTCAGTATACCATGGAGAAGCTGGCCAAGCTATATGTAGATAATATAGTCAGACTTCATGGCATCCCAGAGAGTATAGTATCTGACAGAGATCCCCGTTTTACATCAAAGTTCTAGGAAGGATTACAGAAAGCTATGGGAACCAAGTTGAAGTTTAGTACAGCTTTTCACCCTCAGACAGACGGGCAGTCAGAACGAACTATTCAAATTTTAGGAGATATGCCCCGAGCTTGTGCCCTAGATTTCAAAGGAGCTTGGGACGAGAAGCTATCGCTCATTGAGTTCGCTTATAACAATAGCTACCAGGCTACAATTCAGATGGCGCCATACGAGGCACTCTATGGGAAGAAATGTCATACACCTCTGTTATGGAATGAGGTGGGAGAAAGAAGAATTGTAGGATCGAAGTTTTTCAAAGAAACTTGTCGAGTGATTGATCAGATCAAGGAAAGAGTGAAGACAGCTCAAGTTCGACCGAAGCACTATGTGGATAACTGACGTCGAGATCTAGAGTTTGCAGTGGGTGACAAGGTATTCTAGAAGATATCACCTATGCAAGGTCTGAAACGGCTTGGTAAGAAGAGAAAGCTATGCCCCAGGTACGTGGGACCATATGAGGTTTTGACCAGACGTGGTAATGTGGCATATCAACTGGCTCTACCACCATCCATGTCAAGCGTTCATGATGTGTTCCATGTTTCTTTATTGAAGAAGTACGTCAGGGATCCATCGCACATCTTGACAACTAACCCACCAGACTTGGCAGAGGACTTAACATTTGAAGTAATACCTGTGATGCTCACAAGCCGAAAGGTACAACACCTTCGAAGCAAGGATATCCACTATGTGAAAGTGCATTGGAAAAGCCAAGATGTGGAAGAAATTACTTGGGAGGAAGAGAATGCAATGAGAAAGGAATACCCTAACCTTTTCGATGACCAAGGTATGTTCAAATTTGAGGCTGAAATTTCTTTTAAGGGTGGGGGAGTTGTGAAACCTACATGCAAATTTCGGGGACAAAATTTCTTTTAAGGGTGGGGGAGTTCTAAGACCCGCAATCCATGAACCTGATATAAATCTTGAATTCATGTCGTAACAGGTCTTCCTATCATCACCGGGCCAGACGGGATGAGCGGATGATAAACAGGTACGAAAGGACCATTTAAGTATGAATTTTATTCATACCGGTCATTGGTACCGGTCTTGGTACCGGTCGACCGGTATAGCCTGCACAGCAGACTACGAAGATCCAGAACCGGATCTCTGCGGGTCCTACTTTCTAAATTCCAAACCCTAGGACATTCCTAATCCTTGGAGGCTTCCTAAACCTAAACCTAGCCTATATAAACCCCTCTAAACCTCTAGAATCCCTTCCATTGATCCTCACAAACCCTAGAAAGGAGAAAGAGGCTGAAGAAGGAGGAGAAGCTAGGAAGAGCCGATATTGCCATTCGACGAAGAACACCTTACCGCCAGTCGACGGTGAGGGCTTAAACCTTCTTTTACATTATGACTCTAGGATTATGACTCTAGGATGGTTAGGTTACTTTGATCAATACCATGCAAAGCAGGTATTGATCTAAAACCCTATTTTGCCGATAAACCCTATTTTTGCCGATAGACCCTAATCTAGTCGGTAAACAGTAGATTCGAGTTCTAGGAAGAAGACCGTCAAAGCTAGGACTTGAATGGAGTTGAAAACAACTCTAACTCAGTGCTCAAACCTAGAATGTGTAGGAGGAACCCTAGGATCAATAGGGGATGATCGACGGCAGTCGAGAACCGGACGTACGGTCTTCCGGAGACATACCGATCGACTATACCGGTTGCACCCTATGCGACCGGTACTATGACCGGTACCTTCCTGGGGCTGGTCTGTGGGGACCGACTGACCATACCGGTCGTAGATTTCCCCACAGTGCTGCAACAGGTACTGTGACCGGTCAGCTCTGTGAGATGTGTTTTTCCATTGTTGGTTGGCCGACCAACGAAAATCTATTCTAAATAAACCCTAACATTGTATAGGACTTTGTGATGGCATGTTTAGATCTTGAGACGTGGAGCAAGCTATCAAACAAGCGTCAGGTAAAGGAATCAGACCTAAACCCTAATAATCTAATGGACAGTAAACCGTTGTTAATAACTATGACTCTGTGGATTGATGTTTGTGCATAATCGCATGTCATCCTTTACTTTCAGTTATTATTATTGTTTATGCATACTCGCTATACTAGGATGTGATTGTTAGGCATGTAATTGTTTTCGTTGATTTGTGGAATGGGAAGGGCCTGGGGTCTGGGATCATTCCTCACACTAGCACCTTTTCGTAGTATTTTATCTTAGCATGCTTGGTGCGGGTAGGGCATCAGGGGGAGGACGTGGCACTGTGGACTCCGGCCTGGCCACCAGACTCTAGCTCTATCTCTATGCCATAAGAGAGCTATGTTGGGATAGGGTCTACCTTTCGTATCGTTCTATCTTAGCATGCTTGGTGCGGGTAGGCCATCTGGGGGAGAACGGGGCACTATGGTCTCCGGCCTGGTCACCAGACTCTAGCTCTATCTCTATGCATAGGGAGCTGTGCTGGGATAGGGCTTACTGTGATGACATATAGGATTGGTTAATTGCGAGCCCAGTTTGCAAGCCCTTGCCAATAAGGGCTTACGTGTTGGTATGGGTAGAGCATCAGGGGCGGTGTTGGTGGTGTTGATCCGGACGCCTTAGCTCTATCTCTATTCCATGGTGGGTGCATGTGGGATGGTAGTGGTGTGATCCACTGGTCGGCTTCACACACTCGTGTATAGAGGTGCGGTAGCCACCAATCCTTTCTATAACACATTCAAACTTAAACCAGACCATAATATAATATGATTGTTACTCATGCATATAAATGTCACATTGTCTGATTCTCTTACTGAGCTAAGTTGTGAGCTCACCCTTGTGTACACACCATTTTTAGATGTTGATGCAGGTTACACGGTGGATGACTACATGAACGCGCCGGCGTACAGAGGCGTGGATGCTCTGGACGTGCAGGCAGGAGAGGACGAGCATGACCCTTAATGCGAGTGCCCTTTCTGCATGTATCCCTAGGATTTTTCTTTATTTGTTCAGTTATTTTCGGTTAACATTAAAGTGATGTAAAGATATTTATTTAAGATTGAGAATTTGGATAATTGAATATTTATTTAAATCTATCAATAGATGCTCAGTTCATTTTATTTAAAGACTTTCGCTGTATTTATTATATTCTGATTGTGGTTATGTGCAGTGGTTTGTATGAGTGGACACGGTCTTATTGAGATCCTGGTGTGAGCCGTTGGTACTGTGACGGTTCACTCATACTTCTGATTCAACCAGAATTGGGGTGTGACAACTAGGTATCAGAGCTCTTAGGCTCTGTCCAATAAACCATATTGCACATAACTAAATCGATGAACTGAGATAGGAAAAATTAAAAATCTTAATAAGAACACACCTTAAGCCTTGTTTGATGTCTGAGACTAAATACCAAAGTGCATAATGTACTATACTAAAAGTGAAATTAATAAACAGTCATACTCTAGATAGGAACCATAATGACAGGTGAGAAAAAAAAATCATAAACTTTCACCAAATTGAAAAGGAAACTGTATCAAGAGTATAATATAAAACATCCAAAGAGCTAGATAGATTTATAGGATGCGGTGCATTATTGACTTACTCTTATGATTATAGAGGATGCACATACCTGATTCTAATTCTCGTACCTTGACAGAATACCTTCTTGATTCAACCTATCAATTGGAGTTATAGATGTTATTTCCTTAGAATTAGTCCTAATTATACCAATCTAAGCTACTCCTATGATCGTACCATGAATAGAAATATGAACTGAATGAACATTTAAAGGTTTAATCATTCTGAATGTACATCTTTTTTATTTTATGCATGATTTACTGATGTACCAAAACTTCTCCAGATTTACTCCTGTAGTTCCTTGACCAATGGCACTATATACTCAATATAACCTGTAACCATGAGGTTAAGAACTGTAAAACCTCTATTTCTATATATTTGGACCACCGTGCAACTTAACGACCTTTGGATGCCGGTTGGATTACCATAGATTTACTCCTGATCCTTTAAACCTAAGTTCACTAGATAAAACAAGTGTTCTTCATCATACTGAATTTGAAAGAAGAAAATGATTCACTTTTGGATAAACATTATGATTCTTATATTCCTTGACATCCGTTGATAGAGATACTTAGTTAATAAGGGAATTATTGGAAGGGAGATGATTAAATTCATATTAGATTCTATAGCCAAGAATCCTCAAATGAAGTAATGGAGGATCTGTTTCGAGATTGCTGAATGGATGGATTTGTGTCATGATCTGTAAAAGAGTGCATAAGCAGGAAGTGAGAACTATCAAGAGTAGCCAGTAGAGAAATAGATAGCGTTCAAGTAGAGTTAAAGATGACTATATTGGTATTGAATTTTGACAAGACAGAAGGTTTCTAAAGGCAGATCTAAGAGTGGATACAAGGATGAAGTTAAAAATTATGGCATTGATAGTATTCAGATTAGTACAAGTAATACGGAGTTATGCCCAATGTCAAGTGAGATGATTAAGTAAAGACCAAAAGAGTTTGGCTGAATTAATGAATTTATAAGCATATACCCTAATGCTTATAGATAGACTTGGGATATGTAATGAGTAAATAGTAAGAAGATGCTTTTCGAGATATACGAAAGAGAGATCAGGGTAGAACATCAGTGGTAAAAGAGATGTAAGCTACTGAGTGCAATATGAGATTTTGAAGTTAGTCTTTGAAAAATCTTAAGATTTGAAGGAACTAGACAAGCTCTTAAGACCTTTATACCAGATTTCACTAGTTCAAGCTCTTTTAAACTAGATGTTGTAGTGGGTAAGTGTTATGAACATTGTCTGAATCACATGGATGGACAGAATTTGGGTGCAACCTAAATCGACTTGGGATGGCAGACTTTGACGTCATCTTGGAAATAGACTGGTTGTCTCAACACTCTACAAGTGATTATGTGCATAGAAGAGGTTATCATTTAAGAACAAAGATGGCACATAATTTGGTTTTATTGGAAGCATATTGCCATGGGGAGCACCTGTATTGTTCGTAAAGAAAAAGGACGGTAGCGTACGACTATGTATCGACTACCAAGAGCTGAACAAGTTAACCATCAAGAACCGATATCCTTTGCCTAGGATCGATGATCTGTTCGATCAGTTGCAGGGTGCAAATATTTTCTCGAAGATTGATCTTAGATCAGGGTATCACCAATTAAAGATCAAGGCCGCAGATATTTCGAAGACTGCTTTCAGGAAAAGGTATGGACATTATGAGTTCCTTGTAATGTCATTCGGGTTGACTAACGGTCCAGCGTCGTTCATGGAACTGATGAACCAAGTTTTTCATGACATGTTGGACACTTCGCTCATCGTATTCATTGACGACATATTGGTCTACTCACAAGACAGGGAGACTCATGCAACACATTTGAGAGCAGCCCTACAACGACTGTGAAGAGAGAAGCTTTACACCAAGTACAAGAAATATGAATTTTGGCTGAAAGAAGTGGCCTTCTTGGGTCACGTAGTATCTACAGACGGTATCAAGGTAGATCCAAGCAAGATCGCAGCTATAGTAGGATGGGATGCACCGAAATCAGTTGCGGAGATTCGTAGTTTCCTTGGATTGGCTGGTTACTATAGAAGATTCGTGGAAGACTACTCAAGGATCGCTGTTCCACTTACCATACTAACCAAGAAAGGGGAAAAGTTCATATGACCGGATGAGTGTAAAAAGTGCTTTTAGACTTTGAAGTCAAGACTAGTCTCTGCACCTATCTTGATCATCCCAGCACCAGGTTTGCCGTTTACCTTATATACGGATGCCTCAGGGTTACGTCTTGGATGTGTGTTAATGGAAGGAGAACAGGTGATTGCCTACGCATCAAGACAGTTAAAAGAGCATGAAAAGAACTATCCTATGCATGATCTGGAGTTAGTAGCGGTTATTCACGCAATCAAGACTTGGAGACACTACCTTTACGGTGAAAAGTTTCAGATTATGTCAGATCTCAAGAGCTTAACCTATCTTTTCACTCAGAAGGACTTGAACGGAACCACCGCTCATCAAGTACTGTGTAAGCTGGGACTACACACTGTAGTGACCGCTCTGAGGAACGATATTGTGCTAGATGATGCGACAGTATACCCAAGGCACAGGTCTCAAGCTAGCAGCCTTCATAGGCGCTCCAGGGTTAAGTATCTGCTCTGAAATCTCCTGGCACAGATCCTCAGTGAGGAAGCCCTTCATCTTCGGGGCATAGTAGACCAAGTCACCATCATTTGGAATTTCCAGAAGATCTGTAAGCTGGTGAGTGTCGAAAGAAATGGGGACACCCTTGACGAGAGTGGTAAGGCGGAGCTCCCTGCCTTGGCTGAAGTCATTAACATTTCCCTTTATCTCCAGGTTGGCGTAGAAATGTTTAACTAGGTTGGGTCGGGTGGTCACAGAGTATGTAATGACAGGCAACCACCCAAGTCTACCAAAAGCTACTTCAACGTCAAACCGTTGTAGCTGCTCCAGGTTCACCCGTCGTCCCGACTCAATATTTTTTTCCTCAAACTAGGGAAAGTGGGCTTGCACCGCCTCAGAACGGAACCACCGCTCATCGAGCTGTGGAACAGGCGGATGCGGGTGGTGCATGCCAAGACCAAAGGCATGTTTACTAGCACCTCTGTGTTGAGACATTTGTAACTACAAAACAAAGACAAAATAAGGAGGAATTGGTTAGAAATTTTCAAAATTTCGGCAGCATAACGACAGTAATGTAAGCAAAAGCCTCGAACTCACCCAAAATCTGGGGAAGAGGACTTACGTAACCCTCAAACACCTCATGGAAACCAAACATCCATCAAACAATCAAGGAATTTGGAAAATTACTAGAAAAATTCGATTTTTACTCAAAACCTAGGTCAAAAACCTAAAAATTTGAATTTTTTTGAAAACTATCCGGTGGAACCTCAAATTGATTGAGGGCTTTTGCTCATAGAGGTCCCTAAACCCTTTCTAAGACAAAGAAAAAGATTTCCTACGGTTAAAATCTTCTAAACTAAGAAAAACCTAGTTTTTGGGCATGAAACCATGAAGAAACGATGTAAAAAGGAAGAATGGAGGGAAGGAACTTACTTGGAGGTGATGTTCTAGGTCTTGATAAGAAAAAAATAGCTTCTAAGACCACCGGTCGGACTGTAGCAACTTAGCAAGCCAGAGAAGAATCGCCACCGGAGAGGAAGAAGAAAAGAAAAGTGAGAAAAATCTCACTTTTCCCGATTTTAAAGGCAATTTTGGGCATACCGGTCGATGGTTTTGCCCATACCGGTCGACCGGTACCCCCCTGGGTATATCACCGGTACCTCTCAGTCAGAGAAAAATTCTGACCGGTCGACTATACCGGTCGCTCCATTTCCCACAGGGTTGCGACTGGTACATCGACCTGTACCCCTCGGGAACTCTGAAGGTTTGTCCGCCTGGACATATCGGTCGCACTACCTTATACAGTGCCGCGACCGGTATGTTGCGACCAAACAACTAATGGAAACCCAGAAAAAGTTTGGAAAAATTTGTAAAATTTTGATTTAAGTTTCCTTGCGAGTTTTGCCTTGCACTTGTTAAAGACTAACACTATTATGACTATTCAACTGTACCTCACGTGTATGTCTTCTTCTCAGATCCAAGCAGTGAAAAACTAATCTAAGATGGTAGGCGGAAACGGTCGTAGAGGCTCACGAAGGCGTCACCACTCGAGGGTGCGCCAAGATGAGAACAACCTGGAAATAGGAGCTATTGATGAGCAAAATGTAAACACAGAGGGTGGAGAAAGGTCGAGTCCCGGGGTACCAACAAATTTTCCAGGACCTCCTCACACTAACTCTGAGGCTATTGTGACGAATCTAGTTTATCAGATAGAAGCTCAGTAAAAGGTGTTCTTGAATGAGATGTTGAATATGTTCAGACCACCAGGATATATCCCTATAGAAGGTACGCCTGAGTCTAGGAGAAATGACACCACACTACCAATGGATGGTAGAACAGGGCCGATGGGCCAAGGACAGAATCTACAACCACCACACAAATTTTCAACGTGGTCTGCCTACCAAGGGATCTATCTCTACCCACCACCATGGTATGGAATGAATGCACAGGGGTAGAATGACCTAAGCCGAGCGGTGGATAGGTTCTTGAAACTGAAACCCCCTACTTTCACAGGGAAACCAGGGAAACCACTGTGGCCTGCACAGTGGGTTGCCTAATTGGAGAAGAACTTCCGTCTGATGACTTGTACGGAGGATGAGAAGGTGTTGTTTGCTACGCACATGCTCAAGGAAGATGCAAATGCCTAGTGGAATTCTACCCGGACATACTTAGAGGTAAAGCACACTCAGATCAATTGGGAAATATTCAAGGGAGCCTTCTTTGATAAGTACTTTTCGAAGAGTTTCCGTGATCAAATGGAGAAGGAATTCTTGAACCTGCAACAATCCCAGTCGACTGTTGAAGCTTACCAGTAGAGATATGAAGAGTTGTTCTTCTTCGCTCCGGAAGCATGCAAGAAGAAGAAACCAAAACCCGTAGGTTCACCATGGGATTACGAGGATGAATCCGAGAGCACATCTTGGGTTTGGAGAAGAAATTATATAATGAGGCTGTACAGATTGCTAGGGTAATTGAATCCAGCCAAAGAGACAATTTCTTTGCTCAAAACAAGGGACTGAAGAGGCTCACCACTGAGACTTCAGGTGGAGGGAATACAAGACCATTCCGCCCATACAGGGCTCAGTCTGCTATCGTGCCTGCAAGGAACACTACTACACCACCACCGTAATAGTTTGCTGGACAGAACCCAAATGTCAAATGCTTCAACTGTCAACAATTAGGTCATTATGAAAAGACCTGTACTCTACCCAAGAAGCAACTGCCACAACAAGGAAAGATATTCGCAGTCACCACTGAAGAGGCAGCCGCATCACCTGATGTGGTTACTGGTATGATTATGTCCCTTACTATTTGGCTTACTATTTTGTTGTGTGTGAGCATGTAGAATTAAGGGATAATTAAATTTCAGGAACTGTAAATATAGATGGTGTACCGGCCAAAGTACTCTTTGACTCTGGGGCCACGCACTCCTTTGTTTTTATGTCTTTTGGGAAGCAAATGGAGTTACCTATCAAGTATTTAACCCCAAGCTTGATAGTTCGCTCTCCGTTGGGAGTAGAAGCGGCATTGAATGAATACTATGGGCTGTGTACAGTTAGTATTGGGGGCCGAAACCTAGAAGCAAATCTGGTTCAACTTGAGATGGCAGACTTTGATATCATCTTGGGAATGGATTGGCTAGGCCATCATTCAGCTAGCTTATTAAGTGGTGAAAGAAAACTCGTGTTTAAAGATGATAAGGAAAATGAGTTTAGCTTCACTGGAACCAAGTTACCTAGGAAGCGGAAGCTGATCCTCTCTGCCCTAAAAGCTAAGAGATGCTTAGAGAAGGGAGGAGTGGGGTACTTAGTGTTTGTAGTCGACATCATTGTAGAGGTGCCAAAGATGGAAGATCTATATGTGGTATGAGAGTTTCTAGATATATTTCTAGAAGATCTACCAGGTTTACCTCCAGACAGGGCTACAGAGTTTGTGATAGACCTTATGCCAGGGTCGGCGCCGGTGTCTAAGGCACCGTACAGGATGGCCCCTACTGAATTAAAGGAGTTGAAAACCCAATTACAAGAACTACTAGATAAGGGTTTCATACGACCAAGCATATCGTCATGGGGAGCACCTATTTTGTTCGTCAAGAAGAAGGACGGTAGCGTACGATTATGTATCGACTACCAAGAGCTGAACAAGTTAACCATCAAGAACCGATACCCTTTGCCTAGGATCGATGATCTGTTCGATCAGTTGCAGGGTGCAAAGGTTTTCTCGAAGATTAATCTTAGATCAGGGTATCACCAATTGAAGATCAAGGCAACGGATATTCCGAAGACTTCTTTCAAGACAATGTATGGGCATTATGAGTTCCTTGTAATGTCATTCGGGTTGACTAACGCTCCCACGTCGTTCATGGAACTAATGAACCGAGTGTTTCATGACATGTTGGACACTTCAGTCATTGTATTCATTGACGACATTTTGGTCTACTCAAAGGACAAGGAGACTCATGCAACACATTTGAGAGCAGCCCTACAACGACTGAGAAGAGAGAAGCTTTACGCCAAGTTCAAGAAGTGGGAATTTTGGCTAAAAGAAGTGGCATTCTTAGGTCACGTAGTATCTGCAGACGGTATCAAGGTAGATCCAAGCAAGATCACAGCTATAGTAGGATGGGATGCACCGAAATCAGTTACAAAGATTCGTAGTTTTCTTGGATTGGCTGGTTACTATAAAAGATTCGTGGAAGACTACTCAAGAATCGCAGTTCCACTTACCAGACTAGCCAAGAAAGGAGAAAAATTCATATGGACAGATGAGTATGAAAAGTGCTTTCAGACTTTGAAGTTAAGACTAGTCTCTACACCTATCTTGACCATCCCAGCACCAGGCTTGCCATTTATCTTATATACGGATGCCTCAGGGTTAGGTCTTGGATGTGTGTTGATACAAGGAGAACAGGTGATTGTCTACGCATCAAGACAATTGAAAGAGCATGAGAAGAACTATCCTATGCATGATTTGGAATTAGCAGCAGTTATTCATGCAATCAAGACTTGGAGACACTACCTTTATGGTGAAAAGTTTCAGATTAAGTCGGAACACAAGAGCTTAAATTACCTCTTCACTCAGAAGGACCTGAATATGAGACAGAGGAGATGGCTGAAACTATTAAAAAATTATGATTGTGATATCCAGTACCATCCGGGTAGGCAAACGTTGTGGCTGATGCCTTAAGCAGAAAGTGGGCATTGAAACCTGAGGCAGGACCTAGTACAAACGCTGCACTGTGTGCTGCAGCCTCTGGCTCAATAGAGAAGGATAAAGGCTATATATTAGAGACTGCAGGAGATCCAGTGTGTCACACCCCAATTCTGATCCAACCAGAATGGTGTGAGTGAACCGTCATTGAACCAACGGTTCACACCAGGATCTCGAATAGGCCGTGTCCACTCATACAAACCATTGCACATAACCACAATCAGAATATAAATAATACAGTGGAAGTCTTTAAATAAATGAACCGAGAATCTACTGATAAATTTAAATAAAATATCTAATTATTCAAATTCAAACATAAAATATAATATTCTTACATCCACTTAATCCAATCAAAAATAATTAAAATAAATAAAAATCCAATCAAAGGTACACGCAGAAAGGGCACTCGAATGAAGCGTCATGCTCGTCCTCTCCTGCCTGTACATCCAACGCAGCAACACCACCATACGCCGGAGCGTTCACATAATCGTCCACTGAGTAACCTGCATCAACATCTAAAACAATGTACGCACAAAGGGTGAGCTCACAACTTAGCTCAGTAAGACAATCAAACAGTTTCACAATATTATGCATGAGTAATAATCATTTTATGCTGTGGTCTGGTTTAAGTTTGCAATGTGCTATAGAAAGGTTTGGTGGCCCCCGCACCTCTATACACGAGTGTGTGGCACCTCATGGATCACACCCCCATTGGCCCACATGCACCCATCATGGAATAGAGATAGAGCTAAGATACCCCCGTACCTCCCCTGATGCTCTACCCATACCAGTACCTAAGCCCCTACTGGTCAGGGCTCGCAAACTGGACTCGCAACTAACCAATCCTATATGTCATCAATGTACGCTCTATCCCAGCACAGCCGTCTACGGCATAGAGATAGAGCTAAGGCATCCCCGTACCTCCCCTGATGCCCTATCCGCAACTAACCTAGGATAGAAACATAACGCAGGTAGACCCTATCCCAACATAACTCCCTATGGCATAGAGATAGAGCTAAAGCATCGTGGACAAGCCAGCGTCGACCTCGGAGACCACAGTACCACATAACCATGGCCAGGCCAGCATTAACATCGGAGACCACCATACCACGACCTTCCCCTGATGCCCCACCCGTACCGAGCATGTTAAAATAGAATACTACAAAAAGGTGCCAGTGTGAGGAATGATCCCAGGCCCATGCCCCACTCCACACACTAACGAAAACAATCACATGCCTAACAATCACATCCTATCAATGCATGAACAATAATAATAACTGAAAGTAAAGGATGGCATGTGAATATGCACAAACATCACATCATATATATTCAGTGTTAATAATAAAGATTTACTATCCATTAATTTTTAGGTTTAGGTCAGATTCCCTTACCTGACGCTCGTTTGTTAGCTTGCTCCACGTCGCAAGATCCAAACGGAAAGTCACAAAGTCCTACAAAATTATTAGGGTTTCATTAGAATATTTTTCTTAGGGTTTCATGTTGGTCGGAAACCAACAAGGTTACAAAATACCCTCACAGAGCTGACCGGTGGCATGTACCGGTCGCAGCTCTGTGGAGAAGACGGGCGATCGGTATGGTCAGCCGGTCCCCACAGACCAGCCCCCCGGAAGTTACCGGTGGCGACATACCGGCCGCACAGTGTGCAACCGGTATAGTCGACCGGTATGTCTCCGGAAGACCATACTTGGGTTTTTCGACTGCCGTCGATCGATTTCCTTGGATTTTCAGGGTTTCTCCTATCCATTCTAAGTTTAATCTTTGAGTTGGAGTTATCCCCAACTCATTCAAGTCTTATTTCGATGAATATCACCTCAAAACTCGAATCTAAGGTTTAAAGGCAACTTAGGGTTTTAAGGTCCAGTTAGGGTTTTAGATCAATACCTACTTTGCATGGTATTGATCCACCCACACAACTATCCTAAATTCATAGGGTAAGAAGAATAGTTAAAAACACTTACCGTCGACTGGCGTAAAGTGAGCGTCGTCGAATGCTAATGGCGGCACCTCCTTCTTCTTCCTAGCTCCTTCTCCTTTCCAACCTCCTTCTCTTCTCTAGGGTTTGTGAGAGACAATGGAAAGGATTTGAGGAGGTTTAAGAGTGTTTATATTGGCTAGAACTAGGGTTTTGTAACCCTATTAGGAATAGGATGGTTCAGGATTTGGAATTGGGAAAGTGGGACCCGTAGAGATCCAATTTTGGATCTTGGTAGTCTGCTGCGTAGACCATACCGGTTGACCAGTACCATCGACCGGTCAACATAAAATAATGATTATTTGACTGTCTTTGATCCGATTTCATACCTGTTTGTCATCCGCTCGTCCCGTCTGGCTCGGTGATGATCGGAAGACCTGTCACGACATAAAACCAAGGTTTAGACCGGGTTTACGGAGTGCGGGTCTTACAACTCCCCCACCCTTAAAAGAAATTTCGTCCCCAAAATTTACCTGTAGGTCCTACACAGCGGATCAGGGCTTAATTCATAAGTTCACATTGATGTTCGCAGCTTTCAAGATCTCATCGGATCTCATAGATGAGGTCAAAGTAGCAATCCTACAAGATCCACACCTCAAGACTGTGAAAGAAGATCTAGAGAAGGGTAAAAGCAACCCTGACATTACCTTGGATTTAGACATGGTACTCAGGTATCGTGGACGATTATGTATACCTGAGAGTGAGAACTCCAATATCAGAGATAGAGTTATGACAGAAGCTCATTATACCCCATATTCGGTACATCCAGGAAGCACCAAGATGTACCATGATTTAAGAAGATTATATTGGTGGAGGGGTATGAAAGCGGATGTAGCTCGATTCGTATTCCAATGTCTGAATTGTCAGCAAGTTAAGGCTGAAAGGCAGAGACCCGCAGGTTTGCTACAACCACTACCGGAGCCAGCATGGAAGTGGGATTGTATCACAATGGATTTCGTCACTGGCCTACCCTTGACACCAAGGTCAATGGATGCAATATGGGTTATAGTCGATCGACTTACTAAGACAGCTCGATTCATCGCGGTCAGACCACAGTATACCATGGAGAAGCTAGCCAAGCTATATGTGGATAATATAGTCAGACTCCCAGAAAATATAGTATCTGACAGAGATCTCCATTTTACATCAAAGTTCTGGGAAGGATTACAGAAAAATATGAGAACCAACTTGAAGTTTAGCATAGCTTTTCATCCTCAGACTGACGGGCAGTCAGAATGAGCTATTCAAATCTTAGAAGATATGCTCCGAGCATGTGCCCTAGATTTTAAAGGAGCTTGGGACAAGAAGCTATCGCTTATTGAGTTTGCTTACAATAATAGTTACCAGGCTACGATCCAAATGGCTCCATATGAGGCACTCTATGGGAAGAAATGTCGTACACCTCTGTTATGGAATGAGGTGGGAGAAAAAAGGATTGTAGGACCGGAGTTCGTCGAAGAAACTTGTCGAGTGATTGATCTAATCAAGGAAAGAGTGAAGACAGCTCAAGTTTGACAAAAGTACTATGCAGATTACCGACGTCGAGATCTGGAGTTTGCAGTGGGTGATAAATTGTTCTTGAAGATATCACCTGTGCGAGGACTGAAACGTTTTGGTAAGAAGGGAAAGCTATGCCCCAGGTACATGGGACCATATGAGATTTTGACCAGACGTGGCAATGTGGCATATCAACTGGCTCTACCACTATCCATGTCAAGAGTTCATGATGTGTTCCATGTTTCCTTATTGAAGAAGTATGTCAGGGATCCATCGTACATCTTGACAGAAGACCCACCAGACTTGACAGAGGACTTGATGTTTGAAGTAGTACCTATGATGCTCACAAGCCGAAAGGTACAACATCTCCGAAGCAAGGATATCCATTATGTGAAAGTGCATTGGAAAATCCAAGATGTAGAAGAAATCACTTAGGAGGAGGTGAACGCAATGCGAAAGGAATACCCTAACCTTTTTTGACGACCAAGGTACGTTCAAATTTTGAGGCCAAAATTTATTTTAAGGGTGGGGGAGTTGTGAAACCTACATGCAAATTTCGGGGACAAAATTTAATTTGAGGGTGGGGAGTGTAAGACCCGCACTCCATGAACCCGATCCAAACCTTTAATTTATGTCGTAACAGGACTTCCAATCATCACTGGGCTAAACGGGATGAGCGGATGACAACCAGGTATGGAAATGGACCAGATTAAGTATGGTAATTTTCATACCGGTCAATGGTACCAGTCTATGGTACCCGTCGACGGTTGACTAGTATGGCCTGCGTAACTTGGATCCGGAAAAAGATCTCTGCGGGTCCCACTTTCTAAATTTCAAACCAAAGGACTTTCCTAATGTTAGGAGGCTTCCTAAACCTAACCCTAGCCTATATAAGGACCCTTAAACCTCCTAAAACCTCTCTCATTGATCCTCACAAACCCTAGAGAGGAGAAAGAGGTTGAAGAAGGAGAAGAAGCTAGGAAGGAGAGGGAAGAACCGCTATTTCCGTTGGATGAAAAACACATTACCGCGAACCAACGGTAAGTGTTTAAACCTTCCTCTACTTTAATAATTCTAGGATGGTTAGTTATGATTGGATCAATACCATGCAAAGCGAGGTATTGATCTAAACCCTGTTTTTGCCGACAAACCCTAATCCAGTCGGTATACCCTAGATTCAAGTTCTAGGTTAACGATCGTCCAAACGATGACTTTAATGGAGTTGGAAACAATTCTAATTCAGTGCTCAGACCTAGAATGTATAGGAGAAACCCTAGGATCATTAGGGGTGACCGACGGAAGGCGAGAACCAAGCGTATGGTCTTCCAGAGACATACCGGTCGCACCATATGCGACCGCTACTGCGACAAGTACCTCCTGGGGACTGGTCTATAGGGACCGATCAACCATACCGGTCGCACCTTTCCCCACAGTGTCACGACCGGTACTGCGACCGATAAGCTCTATAAGGAGTATTGTTGACCCAGTTGGTTTTTCGACCAACGTAAACCCTAAGAAAACTATTCTAATACAACCCTATCATTGTGTAGGACCTTGTGATAGTAAGTTTGGATACTGTGACGTGGAGCAAGCTATCAAACAAACGTCAGGTAAGGGAATCAGACCTAAACCCTAATAATCTAATAAATAGTAAAATATTGTTAATAACCATGATTCTATGGTATGATGTTTGTGCATTTTCACATGTCATCATTTACTTTCAGTTATTATTATTGTTCATGCATACTCGCTATGCTAGGATTGTGACTGTTAGGCATGTGATTATTTTCGTTGGTGTGTGGAATGGGAAGGACTGGAGGTCTGGGATCATTCCTCACACTAGCACCTTTTCGTATCGTTCTGTCTTAGCATGCTTAGTGCGGGTAGGGTATCAGGGGGAGGAAGTGGCACCGTGGTCTCCGACCTGGCCACTAGACTATAGCTCTATCTCTATGCTGTAAGGAGCTGTGTTGGGATATGGTCTACTGTGATGACATATAGGATTGGTTAGTTGCGAGCCCAGTTTGCAAGCCCTCGCCAATAGGGGCTAACGTGTTGGTATGGGTAGAGTATCAGGGGAGGTGTTGGCGGTGTTTGATCTGGACGCCATAGCTCTATCTCTATTCCATGGTGGGTGCATGTGGGACAACAGTGGTGTTTGATCCATTGGGCGGCTTCACACACTCGTGTGTAGAGGTGCGGTGGCCGCTAATCCTTTCTATAGCACATTACAAACTTAAACCAGACCATGATGTGAATGTTACTCTTGCATATGTTTGTTGCATTGTCTGATTGTCTTACTAAGCTAAGTTATGAGCTCACCCTTGTATATATACATGTTTTTAGATGTTGATGCAGATTACACTGTGGAGGATTACATGGATGCTCCTGTGTATGGAAGCATGGCTGCTTTGGACGTGCAAGTAGGAGAGGATGAGCATGACGCTTCATGCGAGTGCCCTTTCTGCGTGTACCTCTAGGATTTGATTTGATTTATTTTTTTATTTATTTTCAGTTGGAGATACAGTTGGTGTAAGAATATTTGTTTACGTTTTGGTGTGAAGAATAACCGGATATTTATTTAAATTTATTAATAGATTACTCAATTCATTTTATTTAAAAACTTCTGCTGTATTTTATTATATTCTGATTATGGTTATGTGCAATGGTTTGTATGAGTGGACACAGTCTTGTTGAGATCCTAGTGTGAACCATTGGTTCAGTGATGGTTCACTCACACTTCTGGTTCGGCCGAAATTGGGGTGTGACATTGGTGGTGTTTGATCCGGACACTTTAGCTCTATCTCTATTTCATGGTGGGTGCATGTGGGATGGCAATGGTGTTTGATCAATTGGGGGGATTCACACACTCGTGTATAGAGGTGCGAGGGCCACCAAACCTTTCTATAGCACATTGTAAACTTAAAAATCAGACTAAAGATATGAATTGAATGCATGCATATGTTTATCGCATTGTTTTGTTTGCTCACTGAGCCGTGATGTGTGCTCACCCTTTCGACGTCGAATATTTTTAGTTGATGATGTAGGAACCACCGTAGAAGATTATATGAATTCTCCGTTGTATGGACATGCGGCGGCGATGGACACTGAAGTTATGATGGAGTCGCATGATTCGTCATGCGAGTGCAACTCTTGCATTTTCGATTAGATTTTATTTAAATTATACAGACAATGTAATTGATTTAATTATATTACTTTATGTCTTAGTGTTTTGAAGATAATTGAATAATTTATTTATGGTATCATCCTTAGACTCTCAGTTCATTTAATATTAAAGACTTCCGCTATCGTGTATTTATTCTGATTTTAGTTGTGGATATGTATGGTTTAAGCAAACGAACACAGCCTATTCGAGATCCTAGTTGAACTGTTGGTTTATTGATGGTTCATCACACCATTCAGAATAGTGCGGAATTGGGGTGTGACAACTTGGTATCAGAGCTCTCGGGCCCTGTCTATCAAACCGATATACTTCCACAAAAGTTCGTGAACTGAGTTAGGATAAAAATTTAAAAGCTATAATAACAACACACTATAAGCACCTGTGTTGTATGAGACAAAATTAAGAAAGAGAATAATGCACTATTAAAAGGAGAAACAAGTTTCATATACATAAAAAAAAAACAACGTTTATATCCAAATCAGAGTACAATCCACAATCCAGACAGTTACTCTGTAGTATAAAGAAAAACAAAAAGAAAAATGTACATCATGGAGCTGGAGGTGCTGGAGGAGGAGGTGCCTCACGATCCTGGTCATAGTCCTCAGCATACACTCTAGTCAACTAGGCTACCTGAGTCTGGGTCGTCTGAAGACTATCTGTCAACTCGGCCATCCACTGATCGGACGCACGCTGAGCATCTAGAAGCTCTCCTACTCTCAGATCTGTCACACGCTGAGCCCCTCTAATCTCACGTAGTAATCCCATGATATCATCAGAAGGTGGGTGTGAAGGACCAGCAGTGTGTGAAGGAGCCCGAAATGGACCAGCTCCAGTAGAATGTAGTGGTAAGGAAGGAGGTACGGTGTCTACATCCATGAACATACGATCCTCATCATCAGCATCACCCCCAGGGACCCCTGCTGCTGCTGCCTCCGCCTCAGCGTCTGTTACCTCTGCTCGGGTACAAAGATGCACCAGAGCGTTCCTCTCATCATCACTAACCTGCGCATCCCGCATACCCATCCTACAGATGGCCTCCCAGTCAAGGTCCGATGAGAAGGTATCCTCATGAATCCTCTCATCCAATAAATCAACGTGTAGGCGTGTGAGCAGTATAGTGATCAGACGTCCATAGGGCAGGTTGCCTAACTGACCAGGCAGCGTAGCGCGGATCATCGTCCGGATGATAATATAAGGAAAGCAGACAGGCTGCCTAGTACAAATGCAGTAGAGGACATACTGAGTCAACTAAGAAATCCTATCATAGTGTCCACTCTGGGGGATCAGGTTGTGTTGGATGTTCTTGCAATACACCCGAGGCTCTGGTCGTAGGTTGATCGCTTTCATCTCCCAGCGATCACCTCTAAGGAGCTGACTATCAATCTCCGCACGCATCGCCAAGGATAGGAACTGGGGTTCCTTAGGAGCACAGTACACCAAAAGGCCGTCATTTGATATGCCCAAGAGATCAGCCAATTGTTGGCAGTTAAATGAAACCTCCACCCCTTTTACGTAGCTAGTGATCCTGAGCTCCCTACCCCTCTCTGTCATTGCGATCCCCCACTACCTGGAGGTTGCAATAGAACTGCTTCACCAAAGCAGGACAAGTACAAGCCTCATATGTGATCACAGGAAGCCATCCCATGTCACCAAAAGCACCCTCCACGTTAAACAATGCTAGACTAGCCAAGTTTACACAGCGACCCCCTTCTACTTTCTTACGCTCATAGCGAGCATACCTAGCTTCTGCCTCGTTGGAGCGGAAACGAACGGGGTCATGAGCCCAAGGAACCTTAGTACGAGCCATACTATCTGCAGAGACACAGAAAAACAAACAAGATAATAGATATGGTGAAAAACTTAAAATTTCGACATTACAACAGCATGATTTGGCCAAAAGCCTCACTTTTCACCCAAACAACTGGGCAGAAGGACTTACATAGGTTCCAAACCATCCTGCAAAGCTCATACAGTTGGAAATTTAATCTAGAAAGATCGAATTTGAAGAAATTTCAACAATTTGGAAAAATCTCAAAAATTAGGTCAAAAATAAAAATTTTCAAGTTTCTCGATAACCAACTGATGAAACTCAAATATTTGTGAGGGATTTCGTCCATTGGGTGACCATAGCAAAAGCCCCCAATAAAAATTAAATTTTTACGGTTAGAAAAATTTTAATTTCAAGAAAACGATGTAAATGGATAAAAACCTTGTTTAGAAAGCTTAAAAATGAGAAACAGTAGAGAGCATACCTGAAGAGAAGGAGCGGGAGTCGTGAACAGAAAAAACAATCACCAAACCCTAGGGGTCGATACTGTAGCAACTCAGGTGAAGCGAGTTGAGTTGGAAGAAAAGAGAAAGAATAGGAAATGAACCCAAAATTAGGTTTAAAAACCTGATTTTGGATCGTAGGGTCGCAAAATTCGACAAAATGTGCGACCCCATGACCGACCCTACCATCAACCCTAGGCTCTCGGTGATCTGACAGACACCATGGGTCGGACATATACCGACCCTACGATCAACCCTAGGCTTTCGGTGAGCTGACAGGGTTTCTGAGGTCGCATACCTTAGGGTCACATAAGGAGCGACCCTACCATCGACCCTACGATGGAAAAATCAGAATTTTCAGTAAATGACTTGAAAAATTGGAAATTTATATTGACTAGTTGGATTTTGACTTGGGAACAACTTATATTGATTGCCTCACATGCTCTATGATTGTTTTTAGACACTACCACCACCAGAACAGGAAATGGCTGGGCAAAGAGTGACCAGACGAGGCCATAACCCAATTCCACCACCACCACCTGTGGGGGAGGATAGTCATGAAGTTCCTGAAGTACAAGAGAATCGGAATGCGGCACCGCCAATAGCTAATGGCCAGGCAAACCCTACAAACTTGTCAGCCCCACCTACAGATTTGGCTACAGTCATAATGAACTTGGCACAACAGTTGCAGCAAATATGGCAGGTGCAAACCAACATGCAAACTGCTATAGGGATGTTTTTTCCAACTACACATACGACACCTATGCCAGCCGGACAAGCTAGCATAGTACCAGGGAAAAGCAACACGGTATCCCACGCACCTCAAACACCAGTTATGCAGGCTCCAGTGTAGAATCCTGAGGTAGCTCAAGGCAGTTACCAGTACCAACCATCTGTGTATGGAGCCTATGCTCAGTACCAATTGGACCACTCTCGACTGATCGAGCGCTTTCTGAAAATGAAGCCTAAAGAGTATAATGGTAAGCCAGCAGATCCTTTGTGGCCAGCATACTGGATCGATGAAATGGAAAGAAATTTCATGATGATGACGGTAAATGAGGAGGGGAAAGTATTGTGTGCCACATTCATGTTGAAAGGCGATGCACACCACTGGTGGAAGTCCACTCAGACTTATATGTTAACCAAGCACGCCCAATTGACCTGGGCTATCTATAAAGAGGCATTCTTTGAGAAGTACTTCCCGAGAAGTTTCAGAGATGCTATGGAGAGAGAGTTCCTTAGTTTATATCAGGGGCAAATGACTGTGGATGCATACCAACAGCATTATGAAGAGCTGTTTTTCTTTGCACCCGCTAGCATGCAAGAGGAAAATACTAAGATCCGAAGATTCGTCATGGGACTTAGGGGAAGCATTCGCCAGCATGTTCTGGGACTGGAGAAGAAAGTCTACAACGAAGCAGTACAGATTGCTCGAGTGATAGAGTCGAGCCAGAAAGTGAGCTATTTTTCTCAAAATAGGGGTATAAAGAGGCCAAACAGAAATTCATACAACGGAGGGAATACAAGGACCTTCAAACCCTTCCGTACTCAAGGTTTTAATGCTGTAGCCAAGACTACTCCAGCAGCTCAACCGCCACCAAAGCAAATTAATGAAGGAGTAAAATGTTTTAACTACAATCAAATAGGACATTATTCAAGGGAGTGTCCTAAGCCTTCGAAGGGACATGCCTCCATGAGAGTCCCCTGGTAAGGAGCCTCGGATTATTCCTTGGTCATCAGCCAAGGCATTTACCTTGGCGGAGGCTTGGTCTAAGTCATCCAGAGGGATGGTCACAACCAGGCTTGCGGACTTTGATCCCAACCTCATGGCTTGCCATTTAGTTGGAGGAATCACATTCTCACCATTAATGTGACTCAAGGGAGCCATTTATGGTTCCATTAAGCTTCATATATAGAGTGGTTGAGCAAAACCTAACTCTAGGGGATTGAGGCTAAGGTATGAGCCTACACCAGTATGATTCAAGTATGAGCCTACACCAGTATCTTAACCCCTATTGGAAGGGCGTAGAAAACAGAAAATGTCACCACCTATGTCTATTATGCTCATTCAATTCACTTTGGCTATCTGCCACCAGAAGTCGCCGGCTCACCACTCCCATGGATCACGGTGCCCCCACTAACATGTCGACAAAACCATTATGATTCTCACTAGCAGGGATTCATGGCTCAGCACTCCCATGGATCACCGTGCCTCCACTAATGCACTTACTATCCAACATGATCTGTGTGCCTGTGATCCTGCACGCCACACGAACCATCATATATGGTTGTACATATCCTTTATTAATAACAAACTATGCCCCTAGCAGCGATCCTCGACTCACCACTCTCATGGATCACCGTGTCCTTACTTAAGGTATAGCATAATTAAAATGGTCCATGTATTGTGCTCCAACAAGCTACACGCCCATCATACCCAAACATCAATCAATAATCATAGTTATTATAATGCAATGCATTCTCATGCATATACAATCATGAATAACATGTAATTTAAAACAACCTAAGCATGTTACTAAACATAATATAGACAAGTGAAAATGTCCTAAGTCTATGGACTAAACCCCTCAGCAAATTTCACAAAAGTGCAGCAGTAATATGAAGCTTGATAGAAAGCTGTAACCTTGCTCGTATTCGATACTTATTTAAGCATATAAGATTCATTAGATGGTTGTATAGCTTTTAACCATGGACAAACCTCACAAGTCCATACACGGGTCCCAAGATAAGTCAAGAACCCAACGGTTGGTCTTCCTAATCATTACTAGGCATACTGGTCAAAATAGACTGCACCGAAAGATATAATCGGGTGGTGGTTCCTCTGGAAAGCCATCCAATTAACATTTAGAATAATTTCTAAGTAAGCAGGACCAAAGGGACAATCAGATGGTCAAACATCCAACAGACCATCCAGATATACACACTGTCATAACAGTGGCGGTTCCAGTAGGTCATCTGGAGGCTTTGTTGGGTGGTGTATCATCCGGCACTGCCTCCGCTTAGTATTAAACGTAATCGGAGGGTCCAGATTAATCGAACCCATCAGGTAACCAGGGGAGGTCGCCAGAGGGACATGCCTCCATGAAAATCCTCTAGAAAGGAGTCTTTGGTTATTCCTTGGTCATCAGCCAAGGCATTTGCCTTGGCGAAGGCTTGGTCTAAGTCACCTGGAGGGATGGTCATAACCAAGCCTCCGATAGGGAGCCTTCAATTTGGACCCAAAAATCAGGTCACGAATGGATCTTAGTCTCCAAGCTTAGGGACTTTGATCCCAACCTCATGCCTTGCCATTTAGGTGGTGGGAATCACATTCCCACCATTAATGTGACTAAAGGGAGCCATTTATGGGTCTATTAAGCTCCATATATGGAGAAGTTGAACAAAACCTAACTCTAAGTCATTAATGGTGGTCACCATTAATGGTGTTCAACCACCAAGGACTCCATGCCTTAATCACCAACAAAGAGAGGGGGAGGTTTATTAAACTTACCTCCAAGGGGATTAAGGCTAAGGCTTGGAGCTTTATGTTCCAAGTTCCACTTCTTCTTCCTTTTTTTTACTCTCCCACACAATCTCCAGTTCGACCAAGAGAGAATAAAGAGGGATGGCCCTCTTTTTATAGAAATTGGGGAGAGAGTGTGTCTAACCTGAGCTCAATCGGATGCTGACAACCGAGTGGTGCACCATCCAACAGGGCATCCGATTAGGCCAAATATGGCCATCAACTCAGCCAGTTGGCCCTGATGCTTTGGGATACGCATCAAGACCACCTAGGGTCCACAAGTATACCATACCCTACCAAGTTTGAGTATTGAAGCTTATCTATGGTTTGGATACCCCATCGGGTCCACATCGGGTGCTTCATCAATCGGTGTGTTAAGACCTGGTACAGGAGGAATCCGGGTTAGTAAGGGATTCTGGATGCGGGTCTCACAACCTTGGTGAGGCGGTCTACAATCACCTACACAACGTTGAAGGAGTTTGACATCAAGGGCAAACCCGTCACAAAATCCTTATTGATGTGGTCCCATTTCTACTCTGGGATTGGTAATGGCTGAAGCAATCCAGGCGATCTCTAATGATCTACCTTCTCTTGCTAGAAAGTAAAGAATTTGTAGACAAAATGGGCTACATCTGCCTTTATGCCCCTCTACCAAAATTTCTTCTTTAAGTCCTGGTACATTTTGGTGCTACCAGGGTGTATGGCGTAGGGAGAGGAGTGAGCTTTCATCATGATGGACTCTTTCAAAGATTATACAGTCTCTGGCACACATACTCTCCCTTTGTGTCTTATGCTCCCCATGCCATCCACTGAGAAATCTGGATCCTGTTTTCCCTTCTCAAGCTCTTATTTAAGGGTCTTCAAGTGTGGGCCACTATCAATAGCTCCCTTGATCTCATCTAAAAGGGTGGGTTGTATAGTCATAGCACTCAATAATGCTGCTACTATCTCCATCCATTCTGACACTAAGGCATCTGTAGTAGACTCCTCAATGGCTGGGTAAGGGGTGGTGACCAGGGTATGGGCCATATGATGCCCCTCCACATGCTCTGATGACTCTAGGTCCTCTACCCATAGTGAAACCAATGCCTTTCCACTCAGTGCATCAGCTACCATAATGGTCCTCCTTGGGTAATACTGGATAATGCAATCATAGTCCTTAATAGCTCCAGCCACCTCCACTATCTCATATTTAATTCCTTCTGACTGAACAGGTGCACCAAACTCTTATGATCTGACATGATACTGAAAGCCTCCCCATAAAGGTAGTGTCGCCATATCTTTAAGGCGAAGACAATCGCTGCCATTTCTAGATCATATATAGGGTAGTTCTTTTCACGTGTCTTCAATTGTCTGGAGGCATAGGCTACTACCTTGTCGGATTGCATGAGGACACACTAAAGCCCAAGATTAGAGGCATCGGTACATACTATGAATGAAGTTGTCCCAAAGGGAATGGTAAAAATTGGTGCAGAGATGAGCTTTTGTTTGAGAATCTGGAAGCTCTTCTCACACTTATTAGACCACATGAACTTTACCTCTTTGTCAATCCCATTAGTGGTACCCCACTATCCAGTGGAAGTCCACAATGAATCACTAGTAATATCTAGCCAATCCAAGGAAGCTTTGGATCTTTGTAACAGTCTTTAGGGTAGCCCAATCCATCACTGCACTAACCTTACTAGGATCCATTGCTATGCCTTCCACGTAACAATATAACCCAAAAAGGCTACCTATTTGAGCCAAAATTTGCACTTCTTAAATTTGGCGTACAATATTTCCTGCCTCAATCTCTACTATGCCATCCTAAGGTGTTTCGCATGAGTGGTGTTATCTAGTGAGTAGATAAGTATGTCATCAATAAAGATAATGACAAATTTATCTAGGAACTTGTGTCACACCTGGTTCATCAGCTCAATAAAACATGCAAGTGCATTGGTCAATCCAAAGGAGATTACCATGAACTCGAAGTGGCCAAATCTCATCCAGAAGGTCATCTTGGGAATATCACTACCCTTTATGTTCAGTTGGTGGTAGCCTGATCGAAGGTCTATCTTAGAGAATACACATGCACCTTCCAACTGGTCGAATAAATCGTAGATCCTGGGTAGAGGATACCGGTTCTTGATGGAGAGGTTGTTCAACTTTTGGTAATCGATGCATAACCGAATACTCCCGTCCTTCTTCTTTAAAACAAAACTAGAGCTCCCCATGGTAAGATGCTTGGCCTAAAAAATCCCTTATCTAACAAATCCTGGAGTTGTATCTTCAGTTCCTTTAATTCGGTGGGAACCATTTGGTATGGGGCTTGGAGGCCGGAGTTGATCCTGGGAGTAGGTCAATTACAAACTTTGTGTCCCTATCTGGTGATAGGGTTGATAATTCCTCAGGAAACACATCCAAAAACTCGTTGACCACCAGTAAATCTTCCAAATGAGGTATTTCCACCTCAATATCCTAAACTGACACTAATTAGCTTTCGCAACCTTGTTCTAGAAGTTTAGAGGCTTAAAGAGCTGATAAGAATAGTGTTCGCTATTTCTTGGTCTTGTCTCCTGTGAACACAAACACTCCTGCATTGGTGGGCTGGAAGAAAATCTGATGCTTGGAGCATAGGACACTAGCTTGGTGTTCGAAAAACCAGTCCATGCCCAAGAGTATGTCAAAGTCCTTCATGTACAAACTGATGAAATTAGCCTCTATCATCTTGTCGTCTCTTTAGACTTGGCATGGCCCAAAGTAAGTGTTCAGCTTAACTTGGGAGCCCATGGAGGTGTGCACCTCCAACGCATGATTCATCTTAGTAGGCAGCATTCCCAACTTAGCGGCAAATACGAGGGACACAAATGAGTGCGTTGCCCTGGAATCAAAAAGTATCCATGCAGGGACTCTAGAAATATAAAGTGTACATATACATACATTCAGCCTAATGTAACAACATGCCATGCAAATGATGGTATCCAGTAGAATTTTAAAATACCCGTAACCATTCTAAGAGAGCTCTTGATGTCGTCAACTATTATAGCGAAAACTTTTCCTTGGGTTGGTAATGGTGCCCTTCATGCTGTGGGGCATTCCCTTGCAAAATGACCCATCCTGCGACAAGTGTAACAGGATCCATAGGGCACTGACTGGGTAGTAGAAGTAGTGGGTTTAGGCTGAAGAGCCTTAGGAGCTGATGTGGCCGGCCGACTCTGAACGGGGGCCTAATTGCTAGCTACGGGTCTAATTGCAGGAAGAGCAAATAAGGCAGTGATAAAGGAACTCAGATACTGTGCCTGGAATAGCCTAGTAGTAGGGCAGCTGTCTGTATAACTGGCAATCCTCTTCTGGCTTCGGTAGTTTTTTCTATACCCATCTTCGTCACTTTTTACAGCTTGCACAGCATCACTATACTCCATTAATCTCCTGGACACCATTTAGATCCCCCCTCAACCCTTGAATGAACCTCCTTAGTTTTGGTTCTTCTTCCCTCATAGAAGTAGGGGAAAAGTAGAACAACTCCACAAACTTTTGCTGATAGATCACGATCGATGAATTCCCCTATAAACGATTGAGGTACTCCACCTCCTTTTATCCCTAAAACTTTAGGGAAAGAAGTTCTTGAAGAACGTCCATAAAATACCTACCATGATATTTCTCCATGGTGCCTTGGTAGGGTGGGCTGGATCCTCTTCCACCAATCGTACGGCACTCCTTCCAACTAAAAAGTGGTACACATGAGCTTTTGTGCCTCCAAGCACATCAAAGTTTCCAGGGTCTTCTCCATCGCTTGTATCCATATAGCAAGCTGCATTGGATTGGCCCTTACTCCAGTAAATTTCAATGGTCTCATCCGCTAAAAGTTGTTCAACACTTTGGATACATCCGTAAGGGATTGTGCTAATATTCCCGCCATAGCTGGGTGGGTTTGGACTAAATGAATGAGCACCTCCATAGGTGGGGGAGGTGATGGTGGAGGTGGTGGTACTAAAGGTATGCCACCTACCATAGCTTGCCCGCCAACCTGATGCAGTACGGGCCCACCTCTCAATGCTGCCACCATCCCAACAAGGGTTGTGGCGGTTGCTCTCTGCTGATCTTCCAAGTTCCTTACTAGTACTCCCATTACTGCTATCATGTCGGCCACCATTAGCACTTGAGGTGCTTATGGAAGGCCTGAGTGTGGTGGCAACGGTGGTGGAGGCAGTGAGTTGGAAGACCCCTCCTCCATGTTTGCCACACCCCCCACAGGAAGTGGTAATAGTAGACCCCCTCGGCCTGCTCTTGGGTTTTGCCTTGGTGGCATCACTTGTGCTTGTATTTGAGGGGAAAATCTGAAAATTGGTGCCAAAAAGTTAGTACTAGCAATATACACCATGGTCAATAAGCAAAAATCCAACATAATCATACATGGGGAAAAGGACAATGCTAAGGCTCTCATGGGTATCATTTTTGTTTTTTATTTTTGTTTAAATTTTTGGTTTTGTAGGTGTTCGGTATAATTTTTCGGTGCTATTTACAAAAATAAAAACAAAACAAGCCCAAATTCAGAAAGAGGTTGAGACCTCTTTTTGATTTTTGGCCAAAAATAGGTTTGTTGTTTTTTGCGCAACATTAAGTTGCACATGGGTTTTAAATCTCCAACGGTTTTAAATTTGAGGGCAAAAATGTAAAATTTAATTATAATAAAACCCTTCTCTAATATAAAGACTTCACCGCAAACCTCCCAATATTCAAAAAACTGCAAGGGGTTGTGGAGTTGGACGATGATTACAGGAAAAAATGACGAGGAATGGGTCATCAGGGAGCTTTCTCTCTGTACTAAAGCTGGTTGGGTCATCAAAGAAGATGGCACCACTTATTGCAAGGTTATCCTAGGTGAATCTAAGCTCAAGAACCTCTGAAACATCCCAGCTTTTGTCTAGTTCTGTTCGGCCTGCTTTAAGATTTTGGAGATTTTCTTCTTGCCTAACTCAAGAGAAGCTTTCCTTTTGGGATCCCCTTCCCCTTCCTTTTTCTGCCAACATTTTATTTTTGATCAAAAATGCTTTTTGATAAATAGACAAAACCAAAAACAATTCCAAAATATTCCTCCTTAATTCTTTTAGAGCTCTTGTCCTGAGGTGGCAGAAGGAGCTGAGGGCAGGAGCCATTGATTAGGGTTAGTCGGCTGAGTTTCCCCCCAACTTATATGGGATCCGGATGAGGAGACCTAATGGCTCAGCCTCTAGCTTAAACCTGGACCCTTCTATGAGTGAGGCGGATGATCACACCTCCGCCTCTGGGAACCACCGGCTCCCATCTGATCACCCTTATTGACTCTCCAAGAAGAAGGCGGTGGCATAGGTGGATGAGTGTGCCTCCGAATATGCCTCTGCCAACCTAATACTTAGGAAACTTTCCTAACTCTTTACGCTTGGCGATGGCAAGAGGCGGAGGATCAGTCCACCAGGTGTCGATATTCCTCCAGCTATTAGGGCTCCAAAATTTGAAAAGGTGCAACTATAGGCTTATCTGGCGGAATCGAGCCAGAGGCAGGTACATAAGTGATCGGTCCATCGATTCTGTGGAGACCTAAAGCCTATAAATAAGGCTTGTTATCCCCATTTTTAGAACACCAAGTGTTCTATCTGGAGGGAACAACTCCTACAAGCCGACTGAGAGTTTTTGGATCATTCCTTGGTGTTTAAAAAATCATTTGATCCATTCTTCACTCACATTCGTCAGCACAGGTTAGATTCTTCTCTCTTATCGGTATGTTGGTGAACTTTACCAGATTATTGGATAGTGGGGAGGAAGCCCTACGTTTTAAGTTTCCTCCCATTGAAGGTGTCCACCATTGTGTTTCGTGGCACCGGTTAAGCCTCTTCCAGGCTACTAGTTAATTTGGGCCCCCCTCTCTGTCATTGTCAGTTCTTATTAACCAACCCTTTCGTTACCTCCCTTACAAGCAAGCATGGCCCCTCGTAGAAAACCGCAGCTGCTATGGCCTAGAGGTACGACGCATTTTGGTTTTTCTCCTACCATGAGAGCCAAAACTGGGCCCAGTTTGGCACAACATAGGTAGAGGCGGGTCAGTATGTTGTCTTGAGGACCTGGCCCATTTTGGTACACAGGCAAAGTTTGATAGTGTCAATTGGTCCCATCCAATCAGCATTAGGGAAGACGTCTACCCTAACATAGTGCGACACTTCTAGTGCAACCTGAGGCATGAGCTGGAGAGGATGAGGGTGTGTTGCCCCTCACTAGTCAGGTGAAGGGCATAGAAATCACCCTGGATATCACACACCTGGCCAAAATACTGGATATATTAGCTGATGGAGAGCGATTATATAGCAGGCCATGCAGCCCATTGACTGCACACAGGACTAGTGGAATGACATGTAGAGGACCTTGATTCGTCCAGAGGAGTTGGGACACCTGAATGGCAACATAGAGCCAGATTTCAATCCTGTTCCCTGAGTGATTAGTCGGTTGATACAACACAACATCCTCCCCTGGGCAGGTCATCGAAATGAGGTTAACCCCTTTGCAATGTACGTTACCTATCGATAGTCAAGGAACAGCCGCTCTACCTTCCATACATCATCTTACGGATCATCATTTTTACCATAGATCATTTGGGTACTGCTGAGCTACCTTATGGGCATTTGATGATCCATATTTTCATGGATGCCCGGGTAGTACTAGCTGGGGAGGCCATCGAGAATGGGCCTGAGTCATTCGATTTCGACTAGAACACCACTGTTAGGATGGACCTCCATACAGCGGTCATGTCAGACCAGAAATTAGAGGCATTGCTGAGGCCATTACAAAGATCATGTCGTAGGTAGCCAACTATAGCTAGGGTAGGGGGCTGGCCCGGGGTGAAAGTATCTGGGGATGGTGCTGGCTAGTAGGGGTGCGGGTAGGGGAAGTGGTAGCGATGGTTATAATGGGGAGGACACTCCTGAGGGACAGGAGGCTCCTGTGGCTACTATGACTACTAGGCATCACAGTGGTATGGCCCAGGTGCAGGAGATGTTCACAGCACTACAGACTCAATTGGGCTGGCTGTAGGAGGGGTAGCAATCTTTAGAGACTGAGCTGGGGCACTGGGATTGGGCCAGCAGACTATCCTGAGTTGACAGGATAGCATGGAGTAGGACATAGGTCAACATTGAGCCGCAATGGTGTCCGCCGGATACATTCCTCATTTATATCACCAGGATCCCTAGGTAGGGACATCTGACACTGGAGCTCGTCGCTCGATTGGGTATGTCTGGTGTAGACTCCCACCATTTGCTGATCGATAGTGATGGTTATGTCCTTTGCTCGTTTATTTTCCTTTTATTAATTTATCTTATTCGATAGATACTTATACATCAGGGATAACTATCTGGGTTATGGACTGTATCCTATTTTGATCACTTATAATGTACGTTGACTGATTTATGGGTAACCATTCGAGTTGTGGACTGTACCCAAATTTTGTACTTAAAATCAAAATATTGGACAGTCTCTTACTTAATATTTATGCATTATTGTCTTCATTATATTCTTGTAATGTGGTGTGAATCTAACTACTGTCTCCCTACTTACTATTTATTGATTTGTACACGTCTTTTAACTCTAATTCCCTATGCATTTGTTACTGGACTATGGACATGCACACGCAGGAAAAATAGGTAGAATCAAAGTAGTTGTGCTCTGATACCAATGTTGTCATAGCCCATTCTGGGAATCGGGCGTGATATCCGGGTCGACCTACAAGGTGACCCAAATCCACCCAGGAATCGACAATTAAAGTGATGTACCAACAAATCCCATAGTCTACATAAGCAATATCCACACTAATCAAATAAACAAGTAAAGCAATAATAACGGAAGTAAGATAATAAGTGACATAATGTTATCTATTCATACCATAACATAAGTAAGGTTTAATGTTATGATTACATCTTAAGTATTTTCCAAAATACAATATTGTACCAGTTATACAATTACCCAAAATAAAAAAAATTAATCTATACTCAAATGTTTAGATAGACTGTACAATCTATCTACAAAATAAATCACGAGGAATAGGGAGTACGGGGAGAGCTGCATTAGGCTTAGAAACAATCGTTGTAGGTGCATCTCGCACCGTGCTCTTCAGAATAGTCCTCACCCACAAACGCGTCACCCGCCAGCAGAGACTCCATTAAATCAGCCACAAAATAGTCACATGCGTCAGAATCTGAAACAAGTATCAATATGAAGGGTAAGCTTTCATCCCAACTCAGTGAGGAATCAGGTATCACATGCCACATAATGAATATGATGTAGTCTTAATGTTAGGTCAATGGCTATAGGTTCTATAGGTGCCGTATTGATGTGTCTACTGTAGCTTTCGGCCCAACCTACAGATCAACGGCTTCCACATCTCATGCATCGAGCTAAAGTAAAAGCAGGATATCCAAGTCTCTTTGTAAAATTGCATCTACAAGCGGACCGCCCTTGGGTTTCCAACCCAAGGCTTGCCACCTCCCTTTTGCTAGAACTCGAGGGCAATGCAACCACCTAATGCCTGACATGTGCATAACATAAAATTAAACAGGCTGCATCCCAGTAAAGAACCCTGGTCCCCTATCCCTTGGGCTACCATATCCCTGCTAAGATGCTAGCATACATCTGGGGCCCGTGTGCCCATGCATTACCCTCTACTGGTACCCGCACGTCACACAAGCCCATACACAACCAACCAATCATTCATAGTTGTTATAATACAATACATACTCAAATATCACAAGTATTGGATGACAAGTTATAGCACACAAACATAGACATATAAGATATGTCATAATTCTACGGACCCAACCCCTCACCTGTAGACACCAATGATGTTGCTGGACCTTGGAAGCTGGCAATAGGTTCCTTCTCTACCCACGTCATTTTTCTTATTATATTACATATGTTTCATTGTTGTTAGTTATGTATCTTTTAACTTACATGGACATTTCCTAAATGTCCCCATTTGGGTCCCAAGGTAAGCCAGGAACCCAATGGTTGGTCCCCGAAGGATTAACTAGGTAAAAGGGCTAACAATGGCCAAACGGTGGATAGTACTGGTAGAAGGTGCCCCCAATATTTGCCTCTAGCTGAACCTTAATGGGTTTCAGCATCGGAGAGCCGATGGATCAAGTTGGATGGTTATACCACTGGCTCTGCCTCCGACTTAAGCCCTGTGATCACAATAAACCATCTCAGAGTGAAGCGGAGGCATAAGCGGATGGTTGTGCCACCAACTTTGCCCTCAACTCACAGAATGCTTACTTGGCCCCATAAACATATGGTGGCCCTGGGAGTATAGCCGGGGGAAGGCTACCTAGTGGATCCTATGTAAAACCCGTACATAAAAAACCCGGTCTAACTCTATTTTTCTTTTATGCCAAGGTTTTCCACCTTCAATGGGTTCGATTTGATGCCAAATTGATGACTAGCACAGCAAGTATCTCTTAAACTCTCAAACTTTATTGCCTTGGGTTAGTGTACAACTTAAAAGGGGCTTAATGAGGTAAAGACCGGGACCATTGACCAGCCAGGCCAAAACTAACCTATCTGTGGGATTTGATAATTTGAATATGTTTTGGAAGCTATTTAGGATATTCCTTAGACCCATGGATGAATGCAGAGGGGTCCATACCTATCCGAACCATCGTTGAAGATGAGGGATGGAAGAAGTCTCTTCCCAACTCAAACTCTTGCACTTGGCAACTTCCCATGAGTCCCTTATTCAAATTAGGAGTTCTACTCCAAGAGGGACACTACAATGGATTAAAAACCCTACCTTTCACCTTCCTCTGAGTACATATCAGTCTTGGAAAACTCTAAGACGTTCTCATAGAAAGGGAGGAAGTTAAAGGAAGAAAAAGAAGCTTGGCAACACTTGTGCTTGGGGAATTATCAACGACGTGCACCGCTGATTGGCCTTGGTTAAGTGATCGTCAGTAAAACTCTAAACCCTTTTGTAGATTCAAATGGAAGCTGATGAACACATTTTACGTGTGAATTTAGGGTATAAAGTATGCATCTCTTATTCTATTTATGATGATTTTCGGGTATTTAATGTTGATTTTATGTTTGTAGGGTGTAGGTGAAAGAATGGAGAAATTTGAGCTTGAAAATACTATTTTATGAATTTTTTGTGATCTTGTCCAGTTAACTCACCCAGTCAACTCAGTAGCCAGGCATAGGGATGAATTTTATAAGGAGAGCCACGAATTTTGTGTATAAGATCAGCATTTGACCAAGTCAAAGAGTAGCCCAATCTCATGTGAAAGATTCTATTCTCTTGAGAAAATATTCTTTACTTATTTGGAATCAAATTTACAAGATTGGCATGGCATAGAAGAACGGAAAGCTTCAATAGATTATGGAAGTTTTCAAGAAGAGATAATGATGCTAAAGATATGATGAGTTGGTGCAAGATTTTTTCTACTCAAAAATCGTCAACATACAATGAACCCACAAGATTGGAATTTGGTTACCAAAATTATCTCCCTTGTAATTCAGTTATAAAGATTGATTGTGACCTTTACTCATATATATATATATATATATATATATATATATCTGTGTGTGTATGTGTGTGTGTGTGTGTGTGATGTTCAGCAATAGAAAAATCATCCAAGAATTCTATTGTAACTTTTATTTTTAGTTTTAAAGATTTATGAGAGAGTTTGAGTTTTACTTTCTTCTTTTCAAGTTATGTTCTTCTTACTTAATTTATTTATTTGTTTTTTTTCTTCAAGTTAATTTCAGTTATAGAACTCTGTAGTAGGGTAGATAAAAATAGGTTATACCCCATTACTAATTTAATTTAGGGGAGAAGGCTCCCTTTGTAATCATTTGCACATCGCTTTGTAATCGTTTGCACATCGCCTTGGAGTGACAACAAGATGACGACAAACGACAGAGGAATCTTCTAACAAGATAAGTTTTTCTTACATTCTTTTACTTTTAATTTTGTTCCCTTCTTGCAATAGATCTGTGTTACTTTATGATTAGTGGTTTTGTAAATCTTCGTACCGTTATGAATGGTTATTATTGTTTTTATTGCTTGATTAATTTTTATTTGAAGTGATTAGGGTGTTAATTCAATCAAATCTCTTTGGTACGCTTTGCCTTATTTGAGTTCGGATAATAGCGATTCCTCCCTGAGATCGACCCATTACTGCACGATACCGTGCACTTGCGGTTACATATAAAATTCATTTACGTCAAGTTTTTGGCGCTTTTACCGGGGAGGATAGCCATTATTTTTCCTATTTTAAATAGTTCAAAGTGATTTTAAAAAAAATTGCAAAAAAAAAATTTCATTGAGTTCGAAGTGATTTAAAAAAAAAAAAAAAAGGAAGAGAAAAATGCAAAAAAATTTCATTAGTTTTCATGCCTTTCTTTGCACCTCCGATCCATTAGGTTGGAACAGTACAATCGACGGTCCAATCCTGATCATGATGTGGTGTTAAGGGATGCTGGCTATCGAATTATCAAGAGGAATAATGACCAATAGCTTTGGCGGTAACGGCGTTGTTTCTCAAGGTGATTGTGGATATGACCGGTCTCTAAGCCATTGACCGTCAGGAGGTTTGCATTAACCCCGATTCAAAAAAAATCCAGCTTTTCACATCGAATTTAGAGGAAGAAGAAAGAGAAAATTTTATCATTTGAAACGGTTTTGTGCATGAGTGTGTGGACTCATGATTCTAGCAATCGTCTAGTAAGAGTCCCATCATTTACAATGGCTGAACCAAAGATGACACTTAAGGATAGGTTATACCCTGCTAGGGTAGCACAACCCTCGTGTATTCAATTGTTGGCTGCCACAGGCAATAACTATGAATTGAAAACTCAATTCATTACCATGCTTCCCCATTTTCATGGGTTATCTTTAGAGGATGCATACTTGTTCCTCCGTGAGTATGAGGAGGTGTGTGCCCTCATTAAGATGCAACAGCTCAGTGATGATGCTGTCAAATTGAGGTGCATCACTTTTTCACTCAAGGAAGGACCTAAAAAATGGGTTTTACTTCATGGGATAAATTTATTGTGTTATTCCTTAAAAAGTTTTTTCCTCTTCACAAGACGAATAAATTTCGAGGGGATATAATGCGATTTAAACAAGAGCCAAATGAGTCTTTTTCATGACTCATGGAGAGGTTCCAAAGCCTACTCCAATAGTGCCCACACCATGGTATTGAAACATGGCAACTTTGTCAAATTATCTACGAGGGGATAGACTTTTCCACCAAACAAATGTTTGAGTCTATGTGTCCTCAAGGATTCACTTCCTATGAGGATGCTAACGATGCTTATAATTTTTTAGTGGATCTCACCGAAAAAACAAGAGAGTGGGAGTCTGTGCATGAGACAAATCGCACCCAAAAAAGTAAAGGTTACTTTGTTGATGGCATAGTAACCAAGGAGGCACACTTAGATAGCCTTATCAAAAGGATAGAAGCTTTATTCCCAAAAACCCTGTCCAAAAGCAAGTCATAATGTGCAACTGGTATCAAACTCCTGGACACACAATGCAGGAATGCCCTTCACAGGGAAATTCTCAGAATGCTAATGTAAGTGCACTGTACAATCCATATAGCAACACTTACAATCCAGGATGGAGAAATCATCTAAATTTCTCTTGGAACCAAGGGAACCATGTGGACCCACCCCAATTTCCAAATCAAGGTCCTCCCAGTCACACCAGGCCATATGCTCCCCCCTAAACCCAATTTTATTCCCCAAGGTAATTTTCAGCAACCCCCTGGGTATTCTAACATGGGTGAGCCGGCCAGATTCGGTGAGTTGGAGAAGAATGTGGCAGCTTTATGGCAGGACATGCCAGTATGGAGAGGACACTCACCCAATTGGTTACCCTGATGTGTGAAAAGAATAAGGGTATTCTGCCCAGCCAATTAGAGACCAACCCACACCATCACCTACAACCAAATAGGTCAAACCCTCAGGTGAATGGCATAGATAATCAATCAGGGCCCTCCAAACAATGTAATGCAGTCCATGCATTACGGAGTGGCCAAGAGTACCTACAGGATGAGGCATCAAAGAACAAACCCACAGTTGCTCCGGTTAATGTTCCCCAATCTGAGGCAGCTACTGAGCATCTTTCTTTAGGTTCGTCTGATGTACCTGAAAGACCTAAAAAGACTGGCCCGTACAGAGTTTTTACTCCACTGGCCCCATTCCCTAAAAGGTTGGTAAATCGAAAGAAGACTACTTTAGTTGATAAAATTTTAGAGGTTTTCAAACAAGTAGAATTGAACATCCCACTTTTGGATGCAATTGACCAAATCTCAATTTATGCAAAAGTCCTTAAAGACTTATGCACACAAAAGTGGATTAATTAAATTTCCAAAAGGGTATTCTTGGCTGCACATTTAAGTTATCTTCTGAACCATCCTGTGGCAGCCAAATACAAGGACCCTGGCTGTTCTACCATCTCTTGCATCATAGGAAACACCTTTACTGATCATGCTCTGCTAGACTTAGGTGCAAGTGTAAATCTTCTACCTTATCATGTTTACCAACAATTAAGATTGGGAAAGTTGAAACCAACGTACATCTCGCTTCAACTAACCGATCGCTCTGTAAAGACTCTTAAAGAAATGGTAAAGGATGTTTTATTGAAGGTAGGGGATTTTTTTTTCCTGTTGATTTCATTGTTTTAGAAACACATCCTGTCTCCAATAGGGATCAAATCCTTATCATTTTATGGAGACCATTTCTGGCTACAAGCAATGCATTGATAAATTATAGGAACGGTCTTATGAAACTATCATTTGGCAACCAAACTATTGATTTAAATGTATTTAGGTTGGGTAAGTAACCAAATGATGAAGTACAATTGCTCCAAGAATTCCTGACCATGTAGAGACCACTTTTGACATTAACTTTGATTCAGAATTCTTACAGTGTATGGAAGAGTTAGGAGGAGTAGAGGACACTTTCTCATCAGAGGCATGGAGTATCCACACACCTATGAAATCTCTAGGACCTCTATCCACTTCTACTCCCAAGCCCTCAATGGTTGAAGCACCTAGCTTAGAATTAAAGGAGTTACCATCCACTATGAAGTATGTCTTCCTAGGACCTGACCAGACTCTTCTTGTTATTATTGCATCTGATTTAACTTCTAGTCAGGAAGAAGAGTTAGTCAAACTCTTACAAAATCACAAGGAAGCCTTAGGTTGGGCTGTGACTGACATCAAAGGTATTAGTCTGTCTATTGTTCAGCATCATATACACCTTATGCAAGATACCTGTCACACCCCAATTTCGTACTATTTAGAATGGTGTGATGAACCGCTAGCAAACCAACGGTTCAATCAGGATCTCGGACAGACGATATCCGTTTTATCTAAACCTCATACATCCACATTCATAATCAGAATAAATACACAATAGTGGAAGTCTTGTAGTAAAATGAACTGAGAATCTACTGTGATATTAATATTTAAATAGCAAATTATTCTATATCAACTAAGACATAAATAAATATCAAATACATGTCTTTACTAAATCCAAATAATGAAAATAAAATCTAATCGAATACGCATGAGTTGCACTCGCAAGAGGAGTCATGTGTATCCACTTCATCTTCAACTTCCATCGCCGCCATATTCCCGTACACTGGAGCATTTACTTAATCTTCGACGGTAGTGCCTACATCATCAACTAAAAATATTCGACGTCGAGGGGTGAGCACACATCATGGCTCAGTGAGCAAACAAAACAATGCAACAATACATATGCATGCAGTCAATTCATATCTTCGGTCTGGTTTTAAGTTTACAATGTGCAATAGAAAGGTTTAAGTGATCAAAGGTTAACGTTTATTGACCCCGCCTCTATACACAGGGTGTGGAAGTCCGCCCAAAGGTTAACGTTTATTGTCGTCCCCATCCACCCTACCATAACATTGTACAACAAAGGTTAACGTTTATTACTGTACAGTGTCATACCAACACATAAGCCCCTGCTGGCGAGGGCTTGCAAACTGGGCTCACAACTAACCAATCCTAATGCCAAACAGTGTATCCAAGGCCTCACCCTAGCATCCCTCAGAACGTCCATAGAGATAGAGCTAAGGCCCCCCGGTAGAGTCAAAGACTACAAGGACCGAGACCACCTCCCCTGATACTCTACGACGTAATAGTTCTGCTAAGGTAATGGCGATACGACGATGCTAATGCACAAGACTTGAGTTAGAGATAGAGCTAAAGTGTTGAGACCCGCCAAAGGTTAACGTTTATTGACGTTCCCATCACACCTCCCCTGATACTCGCTCGCATCAAGTACACCAACCACACACATACATTCACATGCCTATTCCTATCATCATCATCATGTTATAAACAATAAAGTAAATATGCATGAACAAATAATAAAAATATTGGATGACATGTTGTATGCACATTACAAACATATTCGCATAAAATCAGGCATAGCATTGGACTCAAGAAAATAAAAACAGCTTATTATTAACGAATTAGTTTGTACGTCTTGTTTCCTCACCTTTGCTTGTTTGTAGATCCTCTTTCAAGCCTTAAGAATCACTTTTATATCAATATTATATTGCTAGAAGACCTAACAAAGTCGATAAAATTTAATTAGAATTTATTCTAATTTTTACAGCTTGCTGTTAACTGGGGGTCGATGCCTAAGGTCAGAGTTATTATCGACCTTGGGTACGACCACCCCTATTCTGGGCTTCCCGAACACTGGGGGTCGATGCTCAGGGTCTGGTAGGGTCGATTGGCCATCGACCCCCCATGCGACCCCCCATGGGTTTTGTCGATTTTTCTTCCTTCAGCCCATTCTTCATGTTTGGGGTCCTATGGTTTGCTCCTACAGTCCATTCCACACATGATCTATGGCCTAGAACCATGATTCATTCACCTATATGGCTTTCATGATTTCCCCCATGGTTTTCCATGAAAACCTAACCATGGGTTGATGGTTTGGGTTTCTCCGAGATCATTCCCTCTTCATTATCTACTCTAAGGTCTTTAGAAACTCATGGAAATAGTATCCATACCTGAGAAGATTACTCTTTCTCTGCAACTCTTCTCCTTTTGCTTTCTTCTCTTCTTTCCTTCTCTTCTTCTTCTCTTCCTTCTCTTCTCTTTCTCTCAATTCAATTAGGGTTCTTAAAGGAGTGAAAGAGGCTTAGTGACGTCCTATTTATAGAGTAGAAACTCCTAAAATAAGTCCCATTGAGATTAAAAAGGAATCCCATTGAAATTAGGAAAGTTTCCTAATTTCAGTTTTTACCGAGTACCGGGGGTCGATAGGGGGGGTCGAAGATCCCGTCGACCCCTGGTCCTTAAAATGTCTGACCCCCTATATAAAACTGGGGGTCTGACTTCTATACTGGGGGGTCCGACCCTCCCTTACTGGGTATACGACCCTCCCCTTATTTAAGTGTTTTTGGATCAGTTTAATATCTGGGATCGTGATCTCCTTCACGCACTTGGTCCATTTTGCTCAACCATGATGGGTAGACCTGGTTCAAGGTGGTAAGACCGGGTTAGTTTGATACGGGTCTTACAGTACCAACCCCTCAAGGGAACCTCAGAGATGGGCAAATCCTATGATGAAGGAAGCCATTAAGAAAGAAATTTTAAAGTGCTTAAATCATGGGATCATATATCCCATATCTGACAGTGAGTGGGTAAGTCTGGTACATGTGGTACAAAAGAAGTCAGGAATCACTGTAGTTGCTAATACTGACAATGAATTGATTCCAACACGTATCCAAACAAGGTGGAGAGTGTGCATAGACTACAGAAAGCTCAATACGGCAACGTGGAAGGATCACTTTCCTTTGCCTTTCATTGACCAAATGTTAGAGAGGTTAGCCGGACATGAATACTATTGCTTCTTAGATGGATACTCCGGTTACAATCAAATCCCCATTGCCTTAGATGACCAATACAAAACCACTTTCACATGCTCCTACGGAACCTATGCTTACCGACGCATGCCTTTTGGGCTATGCATGTAAGACCCGTATCAAACTAACCCGGTCTTACCACCTTGAACCAGGTCTACCCATCATGGTCGAGCCAAATGGATCAAGTACGTGAGGGAGATCGCGATCCCAGGTATTAAACTGATCCAAAAACACTAAAATAGGGGCAGGGTCGCACACCCAGCTAGGCAGGGTCGGACCCCCCAAGATAGAAAGTCAGACCCTGAGTTTTTAACCAAGGGTCAGACATTTTAGAACCAGGGGTCGACGGGATCTCTGACCCCCTCATCGACCCCCAGTCTGCCGACAGAAACCATGAATTAGAAACTTTTCAAATTTCAATGGGATTCTTTCCTAATCTCAATGGGACTTATTTTGGGAGTTTCTACTCTATAAATAGGACGTCCCTAAGCCTCTTTCACTCCTTTTAAAACCCTAATTGGATTGAGAGAAAGAGAAGAGAAGGAGGAGAGAAAGAGAAGAGAAGGAAAGTGGAGAAGAGGATCAAAGAGAAGGCTTCAGAGAAACAAGTCTAATTCTCAGATATGGATACTATCTCCATGTAATTCTAAAGACCTTATAATAGATAGTGAAGAGGATATGATCTAGGAGAAACCAAAATCATCCATCCATGGTTAGGTTTTCATGGAAACCATGGGGGAAATCATAAAAACCATATAGGTGAATGAACTACGGTTCTAAACCAAAGAACATATGTGGAATGGATTGTAGAAGCAAGCCATAGGACCCCAAATATGAAGGAATGGACAGTAGGATGAAAATTTGACGAAACCCACAGGGGGTCACACGGGGGGTCGATGGCCAATCGACCCTACCAGACCCTAACTGTCACACTCCAATTCTGACTCAACCAGAATGGTGTGAGTGAACCGTCATTGAACCAATGGTTCACACCAAAATCTCGAATATACCGTGTCCACTCATACAAACCATTGCACATAACCACAATCAGAATATAAATAGTACAGTGAAAGTCTTTAAATAAAATGAACAGAGAATATATTGATAAATTTAAATAAAATATCCAATTATTCAAATTCAAACATAAAATATAATATCCTTACATCCACTTAATCCAACTAAAAATAACTAAAAATAAATAAAAATCAAATCAAAGGTACACGCAGAAAGGGCACTCGCATGAAGCGTCATGCTCGTCCTCTCCTGCCTGTACACCCAGAGCAGCAACATCACCATACGCCGGAGCGTTCATGTAGTCATCCACCATGTAACCTGCATCAACATCTAAAAACAATGTATATACAAAGGGTGAGCTCACAACTTAGCTCAGTAAGACAATCAGACAGTTTCACAATATTATGCCTGAGTAACAATCATTTTATGCTGTGGTCTGGTTTAAGTTTGCAATGTGCTATAGAAAGGTTTGGTGGCCCCCGCACCTCTATACACGAGTGTGTGGCACCTCATGGATCACACCCCCATTGGCCCATATGCACCCATCATGGAATAGAGATAGAGCTAAGATATCCCCGTACCACCCCTGATGCTCTACCCATACCAGTACCAAAGCCCCTACTGGCCAGGGCTTGCAAACTAGGCTCGCAACTCACCAATCCTATATGTCATCAATGTATGCTCTATCCCAGCACAGCAGTCTACGGCATAGAGATAGAGCTAAGGCATCCTCGTACCTCCCCTGATACCCTATCCACAACTAACCCACTAGGATAGAACAATACGCAGGTAGACCCTATCCCAACATAACTCCCTACGGCATAGAGATAGAGCTAAAGCATTGTGGACAAGCCAGCGTCGACCTCGGAGACCACAGTGCCACATCGCCATGGCCAGGCCAGCATCAACATCGGAGACCACCGTACCACGACCTCCCCCTGATGCCCCACCCGTACCAAGCATGTTAAGATAGAATACTACAAAAGGTGCCAGTGTGAGGAATGATCCCAGGCTCCATGCCCCACTCCACACACCAACGAAAATAATCACATGCCTAACAATCACATCCTATCATGCATGAACAATAATAATAACGGAAGGTAAAGGATGGCATGTGAATATGCACAAACATTACATCATATATATTCAGTTGATTAACAAAGATTTACTGTCCATTAATTATTAGGTTTAGGTCAGATTCCCTTACCTGACACTCGTTTGATAGCTTGCTCCACGTCGCAAGATCCAAACGTGCTATCACAAAGTCCTACATAATATTAGGGTTTCATTAGAATAGTTTCTTAGGGTTTCACGTTGGTTGGAAAACCAATGAGGTTACAAAATACTCTCACAGAGCTAACCGGTGGCATGTACCGGTCGCAGCTCTGGGGGAAAGACTGACGACCGGTATGGTCAGCCGGTCCCCACAGACCAGCCCCCCGGAAGGTACCGATGGCAACATATCGGTCGCACAGGGTGCAACCGGTATAGTCGACCGGTATGTCTCCAGAAGACCATACTTTGGGTTTTTCGACTGCCGACGGTCAATCTCGATGGATTTCCAGGGTTTCTCCTATCCATTCAAAATCTGAGCTTTGAGTTAGAGTTATCTCCAACTCATTCAAGTCTTGTTTCGATGAATATCATCTCGAAACTTGAATCTAGGGTTTGACGGCAAACTTAGGGTTTTAGATCAATACCTACTTTGCATGGTATTGATCCACCCCTATAACTATCCTAGAGTCATAGGGTAAGAAGAGTGGTTAAACACTTACCGTCAACTGGCGTAAAGTGAGCGTCGTCGAACGACAATGGCGGCACCTTCTTCTTCTTCCTAGCTTCCTCTCTTTCCAACCTCCTTCTTTTCTCTAGGGTTTGTGAGAGACAATGGAAAGGGTTTGAGGAGGTTTAAGGGTGTTTATATAGGCTAGAATTAGGGTTTAGTAACCCTATTAGGATTAGGAAGGTTTAGGTATTAGGGTTTAGGAAAGTGGGACCCGCAGAGATCTAATTCAGGATCTCCGTAGTCAGCTGCGCAGAGCTAACCGATCGACCGGTACCAAGACCGGTACCATCGACCGGTCAGCATAAAATAATGATTATTTGACCGTCTTTGATCCGATTTCGTACCTGTTTGTCATCCGCTCGTCCCGTCTGGCTCGGGGATGATCGGAAGACCTGCTACGAGATTAAACCAAGGTTTAGACCGGGTTTACGGAGTGCGGGTCTTACACTAACAATCGACCCCCAGTGTTCGGGAAGTCCAGACTGTGGGTGGTCGCACCCAGGGTCGATGGAACCTCCGACCCTCGCATCGACCCCCAGTTAACAGCATGCTTTTTAAAATCAGAATTAACTCTAATTAAATTCTATCGACTTGATTAGGTCTTCTAGGGATATAATATTGATATTTAGTTGATTCTTAAAGCCTGAAAGAGGACCTACGATCAAGAAAAGGTGAGGGAACAAGACCTAAACTAATTGGTTAATAATAAACTATTTTATTCTTGAGTCCAATGCCATGATTGATTCTATGCGTGTATGCTTGTTATGTGCATTCAACATGTCATCCAATATTTCTATTATTATTGTTCATGCATATTTAAATTATTGTTTGTAACATTATGATGATGATGATGATAGGAATAGGCATGTGAATGTATGTGTGTGGTTGGTGTGCTTGATGCGAGCGAGTATCAGGGGGAGGTGTCATAGGCGGGGCCTCAGCACTCTAGCTCTACCTCTAACTCAAGTCTTGTCCACTGACATCGTCGTATCGCCATTACCTTAGCAGAACTATTACGTCGTAGGGTATGAGGGGGGGTGGTCTCGGACCGTGTAGTCTTTGACTCTGCCTGGGGGGCCTTAGCCCTATCTCTATGGACGTATTGAGGGATGCTGGGGTGAGGCCTTGGATACAGTGATTGGAATTAGGATTGATTAGTTGCAAACCCAGTTTGCGAGCCCTCGCCAGCAGGGGCTTACGTGTTGGTATGGGCAACGGGTACAGCAATAAACGTGACCTTTGCGTGTACATTGTCCATGGTGGATGCATGTGGAACGACAATAAACGTTACATTTGGGCGGCTTCACACACTCGTATATAGAGGTGCGGCGTCAATAAACATGACCTTTGGCCACCTATCCTTTCTATAGCACATTACAAACTTATTTACCAGACCAAAGATATGAACTGAATGCATGCATATGTTTGTTGCATTGTTTTGTTTGCTCACTGAGCCATGATGTGTGCTCACCCTCTCGACGTCGAATATTTTAAGTTGATGATGCAGGCACTGTAGTTGAAGATTATATGAGTGCTCTGGTGTATGCGCGTGTTGCTGCAATGGAAGCCGAAGACTTATTAGATACGCATGACCCCTCATGCGAGTGCAACTCATGCATATTCTATTAGGATTTTATTGAGTTTATAAAGGGATGTAATTGATATTTTATTTATTTATGTCTCAGTTGATACAACAATAACTTGATATTTTAATTATGATTATTACAGTTAGAGTTCTCAATTCATTTACTATAAGACTTCCGCTATTGTGTATTTATTCTGATTATGGTTGTGGATGTGCATGGTCTTATTTTTAATGGATATGGCCTATTAGAGATCCTGGTTGAACCGTTGGTTTATTAGCGGTTCATCACACCGTTCTGAATGGTGCAGAATTGGGGTGTGACAACTTGGTGTCAGAGCAACTCAGGCTTTATTTGTGAAACCTATACTTCCACAAAAGGTCGTGAACTGTGATAGGATAAAAATTTAAAAGATGTAATAATAACACACCATAAGCATCTGTGTTGTTTGAGACTAAACTGAAAGATAATAGTGCTTCTATTAAATGAGAAATAAATTTATATACAACCAAAAGGAAGAACAAATTTTTATATATATATGATTAAAACAGAGTATAGCCCACAGTCCGGACAGTTACTCTGAATTACAAAAAGAAAAATAAAATAAGTACATCAAGAAGCTGGAGGTGATGGGGGAGGCGGTGCCTCACGGTCTCGATCATAGTCCTCAGCGTAGACTCTAGTCAACCAAGCTATCTGAGTCTGAGTCGTCTAGAGACCAGCTGTGAGATCAGCCACCCGCTAGTCAGTCACACGCTGAGCCTCTAGAAGCTCTCCCATCCTCAGGTCAGACATACGTTGAGCCTCTCGTATCTCGTGTAATATCCTCATCATGTCATCAGATGGAGAATACAAAGGACCAGCTGCATGCGAAGGACCAGCTGAAGAAGACGGACCAGCTCCAGTAGCATGAGTAGGTGAAGGAGGAGGTATGGCATCTACATCTATGTATAGCTGATCGTCACCATCCCCATAAACCCCTGCTCCAGCGGCTGCTACTGCTGCTGCCTCAGCGTCAGCCATCTCCACTCAAGTGCGAGGGTGCACCATCGCATTCCTCTCCTCATCGCTGACTTGGGCATCCCGCATGCCCATCTTGCAAATAGCCTCCCAATCCAGAGGCGATGAGAAGGATTATCCTGAATCTTCTCATCCAATAAATCAACCCCCAGGCGGGTAAGCAAGATAGTGATCATGCGTCCATAAGGAAGGTTGCCAGTGTGACTGGGCAACGTGGCAATGATCATCGTCCGCACGATGATGTAAGGAAGGCTGACGGGCTTCCTAGTGCATATGCAATACAGTAGGTACTGGGTCAACTGGGAGACCCTCTCGTAGTGTCCACTCTGTTGTATCAGATTATGCTGAATGATCTTGCAGTATACCCGTGGATCTGAACGCAGATAACTCACTTTTATCTCCCAGCGATCAGGTCTGATGAGCTGACGATCGATCTCAGCCCTCATCTATAGAGAAAAGAATTGGGTCTCTCCTGGAGCATAGAACACCAAGGGGCCAGCATAGAAAATGCCCAACAAGTCGGCCAGCTGTCGATAATCAAAGGAAACATCAACCCCCTTAACGTAACTGGTGATCCAAAGCTCACCACCCCTCTCAACATCATTGTAATCTCCCACCACCTGGAGATTATAGTAGAATTGGCATACCAAGTCAGGACGGGTACACGCATCATAGGTAATGATGGGAAGCCATCCCATATCACCAAAGGCCCCCTCCACATTGAACAAGGCTAAGCTAGTCAAGTCCACTTTGCGGCCGCTCTCTACCGTCTTGCGAGCGTAGTGGGCATACTGTGTCTTGGCTTCATTGGAACGGAAGCAAAGACGGTCGTGAACTCTGGGTACCTTGGTACAAGCCATAGTATCTGCAAATAAGAAAGAAAAACAAATAATGCATTAGTAGAGAGTAAAAATCCAAAGTTTCGACATAATAACGACGTAAATTGGTCAAAAGCCTCACTTTTCACCCATACACGTGGGCATGAGGACTTACATAGATCCTAAACTATCCTGTGAGACTCATACAGTCGAAAATTTCAACTAATTAGATTGAATTACAAGAAATTTCAAGAAATTCAAAATCTCGACAAAATTAGGGCAAAAAGTGTAAATTTCAAGTTTCTCGATAACCAACCGATGAAATTCAAATATTTTTAAGGGCTTTCGTTCCTTGAGTCACTAACAACAAAAGCCCCTAATAAAAATAGAATTTTTACGGTTGGAAAATTTTTAATTTTAAAAATGCGAGATAAACGAGCAAAAACCCAGGTAAAGAAACCTAAAAACATGAAAAGGTAGAAGACATACCTGTAGCGAAGGGGTAGACGACGAAACAAGGAGTGCAAACCACCAACGGATCGGAGTTGTTATTGTAGCAACTCAGAGGGACGAGTTGAGTCAAAGCGGAGAAGAAAGAATGGGAAATGGACTTGAATCGGAACTTAAAAATCAGATTTTTAGTCCGGGGGTCAGAAAATTCGATTAAAACAATCGACCCACCCATCGACCCCCGCATCGACCCTCGGCTCTCGGGAATCTGACAGAGAACCAGGGATCGCACCCTGGGTCAGACATCCTCTGACCCCCCCCCATCGACCCCCGGCTCTCGGGAAGAATGGGTGATTATCCAGGGTCACAAACTGAGGGTCGGACACCCATCGACCCCCACCATCGACCCTGCAGTAAAAACACAGCATTTTCGACAAAATGATCTGAAAATTTTGAAATTTACAATTGTTAGTGGTTTAATATATGAGAATGAAGTATTTAATGATTGTCTATCGTGTTCAATGATTTTCAGGCAATCCCACTATCAGATTAATTAATGGCATTCCCGCCAGAGTACTCTTTGATTCAGGAGCTACTCATTCCTTTATATCTGTGACGTTTGGAAAGAAGTTAAATCTACCCCTTGAATCCTTAGACTATAAACTACTTGTACGATCACCTATGGGATTAGAAGTGGAGTTAAAAAAAGGTTATGGACCATGTCCAGTTCTTATTGATGAAAAGACCTTGGATGCAACCTTGATCCAACTTGAGATGGCAGACTTTGACGTCATCTTGGGCATGGACTGGTTAGTTTGGCATTCTGCAAATCTATTATGTGCCGAAAAGAAGCTGACATTTAAAGACAAGGAAGGAGCAGAGTTCAGTTTTTTGGGAACCAAACTTCCCCGTAAACGAAAGCCCATACTCTCGGTGCTAAAGGCTAAGAAGTGCCTTGAGAAAGGAGCAGTCAGGTATTTAGTATCTGTGGTCGACCATATCAAGGAAGCACCATGAATGGAAGATATTGATGTCGTGTGGGACTATCCAGACGTATATCCTGAAGAATTACCCGGATTACCACCCGACCGAGCTACAGAGTTTGTTATAGATCTTATACCTGGAGCCGCACCAGTATCGAAAGCACCTTATCGAATGGCTCCTACTGAACTGAAGGAATTGAAAGTACAACTACAAGAACTGCTGGACAAGGGTTACATTCGCCCTAGCATATCACCATGGGCAGCGCCAGTATTATTCGTGAAGAAGAAGGACGGTAGAGTTCGATTGTGTATAGACTACTGAGAATTGAATAAACTGACAACCAAGAATCGGTATCCATTGCCTCGGATCGATGACCTATTCGATCAGTTGCAAGGTGCCAAAGTGTTCTCCAAGATCGATCTTCGGTCTGGCTACCATCAGCTGAAGATTAAGGACGGTGATATTCCTAAGACAGCATTCAGGACCAGATATGGACATTATGAATTCTTAGTTATGTCTTTTGAATTGACAAATGCACCAGCAACTTTTATGGAACTTACGAACTGGGTTTTCCATGACATGTTGGATACGTCGGTTATTGTATTCATTGATGATATATTGGTCTACTCCAAAGACGAGGAAACTCATGTTAAGAATCTAAACGCCGCTCTGCAGCGACTACGGAAGGAAAAGCTCTATGCCAAATTTACAAAGTGTGAATTTTAGCTAAAGGAAGTCGCATTTCTAGGCCATGTAGTATCCACTGAAGGAATTAAAGTGGATCCCAGCAAGATCGAGGCTATTGTAAAGTGGGAAGCACCGAAGAGCGTTGCAGAAATTAGAAGTTTCTTGGGTCTAGTTGGGTATTATCGACGATTTGTGGAAGACTATTCCCGAATTTCCGTACCTCTTACCAGTTTGACTAAGAAGGGCGAGAAGTATGTTTGGACGGAAAAATGCGAGGAGAGTTTCCAAACCTTGAAGGCTAGGTTGATATCAGCTCCAATCTTGACCATCCCGATTCCTGGACAACCATTTATCTTGTATACCGATGCGTCAGGACTGGGATTAGGATGTGTACTTATGTAAGGAGAACAAGTAATTGCTTATGCCTCAAGACAACTGAAGACACATGAGAAGAACTATCCTACACATGATATGGAGACATTATCTGTACGGGGAGAAGTTTCAGATTAAATCAACCATAAAAGTCTTACTTATCTATTTAATCAGAAGGAGCTGAATATGAGACAAAGAAGATGGCTGGAACTATTGAAAGACTATGATTGTGATATCCAGTATCATCCAGGGAAAGCCAACGTAGTAGCCGATGCGTTGAGTAGAAAGGCAATGATAAAATCTCAGGGAGAGGTTAGCACAACCACCGCAATGTGTACTACCAGAAAGGTATTCAAACACGGTAATGAGTAGTTTGTGATAGATGCACCAGATGGATCAGCCAACCAAGGATTTATTCATCGGTTTTCAAATATGTTCGCCGCATTGAAGATTATACCGGATATAGTCGATGAAGTGAAGACAGCTATTAAATCAGACCCTTACCTAAGAACGGTACAAGAAGACATCGAAAAAGGTAGAACTAACCCTGAGTTCACTTTGGACGAAGAAAAGGTACTGAAGTACAAAGGAAGAATATGTGTACCCAAAACAGAAAGCTTGAACATTAGACACCGATTGATGAAAGAAGCCCATACCACCATCTATTTGATACATCCTAGAAGTACAAAAATGTATCATGATCTAAAGAAACTATATTGGTGGAGAGGAATGAAAGCAGATGTAGCTAAGTTCGTGTCTCAATGCCTAAATTGTCAGAAGGTAAAGGCTGAACGACAAAGACCAACAGGACTGTTACAGTCGTTACCGGAACCAGCATGGAAATGGGACTGCATCACTATGGACTTCGTCACGGGATTACCATTGACTCCTCGAGTAGTTGACGCAGTTTGGGTGATTGTAGACTGCCTGACAAAAACAGCTCGCTTTATACCTATACGACCTCAGTATACACTGGAGAGGTTAGCTAAGCTGTATGTGGATAACATTGTGCGATTACGTGGTGTACCTGAAAGCATTGTGTCAGATAGAGATCCACGATTTACTTCAAAGTTTTGGGAAGGATTGCAAAAGGCTATGAGTACAACATTGAAGTTTAGTACTACATTTCATCCACAGACAGACGGGCAGTCAGAGCGTACAATCCAGATTCTAGAAGATATGCTTTGAGCATGTGTGATTGATTTTAAAGGATCATTGGATGAAAAGTTACCATTGATTGAGTTCGCTTATAACAATAGCTATCAGGCTACTATACAGATGTCACCCTATGAAGCATTGTATGGCAGAAAGTGTCGAACTCCTTTGTTTTAGAATGAAGTTGGGGAACGTAGTATTGTTGGACCGGAATTTGTTGAAGAAACTTATCGAGTGGTCGACATTATCAAGGAAAGAGTGAGAATAGCTCAGAATCTTTAGAAGCAATATGCAGATACCCGACGCCGAGACCTTGAATTCATCGTGGGTGAAAGTATTCTTAAAAGTATCACCTATGCGAGGATTGAAACGGTTCGGACAGAAAGGGAAACTAAGTCCAAGATATGTCGGCCCATATGAAATTCTAGCTAAGCGTGGGAAAGTGGTGTACCAGTTACTACTACCACCATCTATATCAAGTGTGCATAACGTATTTCATATTTCCTTATTGAAGAAGTATGTCAAGGATCCAACACACATTCTGACAGTAGATTTACCTGATTTGATTGATGATTTGACATTTGAGGTAACACCAACTGAAATCACCAGCCGAAAGGTTCAACGACTACGCAATCGTGATATCTATTATGTTAAGGTCATCTGGAGAAGTAGAGATATGGAAGAAATTACATGGGAAGAAGATAATTTTATGCGAAAGCAAAACCCTCATTTATTTGACTCGGAAGGTATGTATAATTTCGAGGACGAAATTTTTATAAGTAGAGGGAGTTGTAAGACCCGTATCAAACTAACCCGGTCTTACCACCTTGAACCAGGTCTACCCATCATGGTCGAGCCAAATGGATCAAGTACGTGAGGGAGATTGCGATCCCAAGTATTAAACTGACCCAAAAACACTAAAATAGGGGGAGGGTCGCATACCCAGCTAGGCAGGGTTAGACCCCCCAAGATAGAAAGTCAGACCCTGAGTTTTTAACCAGGGGTTGGACATTTTAGAACCAGGGGTCGACGGGATCTTCGACCCCCTCATCGACCCCCAATCTGCCAATAGAAACCGTGAATTAGGAACTTTTCAAATTTCAATGGGATTCTTTCCTAATCTCAATGGAACTTATTTTGGGAGTTTCTACACTATAAATAGGACATCCCTAAGCCTCTTTCACTCCTTTTAAAACCTTAATTGGATTAAGAGAAAGAGAAGATAAGGAAAGTGGAGAAGAAAATCAAAAAGAAGGCTTCAGAGAAACAAGCCTAGGTATGGATACTATCTCCATGTAATTCTAAAGACCTTAGAATAGATAGTGAAGAGGATATGATCTAGGAGAAACCCAAATCATCCATTCATGGTTAGGTTTTCATGGAAAACCATGGGAGAAATCATAAAAACCATATAGGTGAATGAACTACGGTTCTAGACCATAGAACATGTGTGGAATGGATTGTAGAAGCAAGCCATAGGACCCCAAACACGAATGGATTGTAGGATGAAAATTTGACGAAACCCGCAGGGGGTCGCATGGGGGGTCGATGGCCAATCGACCCTACCAGACCCTAACAATCGACCCCTAGTGTTCGGGAAGTCCAGACTGTGGGTGGTCGCACCCAGGGTCGATGGAACCTCCGACCCTGGCATCGACCCCCAGTTAACAGCATGCTTTTTAAAATCAGAATTAATTCTAATCAAATTCTATCGACTTGATTAGGTCTTCTAGAGATATAATATTGATATTTAGTTGATTCTTAAAGCTTGAAAGAGGACCTACGATCAAGCAAAGGTGAGGGAACAAGATCTAAACTAATTGGTTAATAATAAACTATTTTATTCTTGAGTCCAATGCCATGATTGATTCTATGCGTGTATGCTTGTTATGTGTATTCAACATGTCATCCAATATTTCTATTATTACTGTTCATGCATATTTAAATTATTTTTTATAACATGATGATGATGATGATGATGATGATGATAGGAATAGACATGTGAATGTATGTGTGTGGTTGGTGTGCTTGATGTGAGCGAGTATCAGGGGGAGGTGTCATAGGCGGGGCCTCAGCACTCTAGCTCTATCTCTAACTCAAGTCTTGTCCACTGACATCGTCGTATCTCCATTATCTTAGCAGAACTATTACATCGTAGGGTATGAGGGGAGGTGGTCTCGGACCGTGTAGTCTCTGACTCTGCCAGGGGGCCTTTGCCCTATCTCTATGGACGTATTGAGGGATGCTGGGGTGAGGCCTTGGATACACTGATTGGCATTAGGATTGATTAGTTGCGAGCCCAGTTTGCGAGCCCTCGCGAGCAGGGGCTTAAGTGTTGGTATGGGCAACGGGTACAACAATAAACGTGACCTTTGCGTGCACATTATCCATGGTGAGTGCATGTGGAACGACAATAAACGTTACCTTTGGGCGGCTTCACACACTCGTGCATAGAGGTGCGGCATCAATAAATGTGACCTTTGGCCACCTATCCTTTCTATAGCACATTGCAAACTTATTTACCAGACCAAAGATATGAACTGAATGCATGCATATATTTATTGCATTGTTTTGTTTGCTGAGCCATGATGTGTGCTCACTCTCTCGACGTCGAATATTTTTAGTTGACGATGCAGGTACTACAGTTGAAGATTATATGAGTGCTCCAGTGTATGCGTGTGTTGCTGCAATGGAAGCCGAAGACTTAGTAGATACGCATGACCCCTCATACGAGTGCAACTCATGCGTATTCTATTAGGATTTTATTGAATTTATAAAGGGATGTAATTGATATTTTATTTATTTATGTCTCAGTTGATACAATAATAACTTGATATTTTAATTATGATTATTACAGTTAGAGTTCTCAGTTCATTTACTATAAGACTTCCGCTATTGTGTATTTATTCTGATTATGGCTGTGGATGTGCATGGTTTTATTTTTAATGGATATGGCCTATTAGAGATCCTGGTTGAACCGTTGGTTTATTAGTGGTTCATCACACCATTCTGAATGGTGCAGAATTGGGGTGTGACAATGCAATGCCCCTGCCACATTCCAAAGGTGCATGATGAGCATCTTCTCAGATATGGTAGAGCAATATTTAGAAGTATTCATGGATGATTTTTCTGTGCAAGGATCTACTTTTTCTGAGTGCCTACATAATCTTTCCTTAGTTCTTGCCAGGTGTACGGAGAAAGATTTAGTTTTAAATTGGTAGAAATGTCACTTCATGGTAAAACAAGGCATAGTGTTGAGTCATGTCATTTTCAAAGAGGGGATCATGGTTGACAGAGCCAAGGTAGAACTGATTGAAAAGCTACCTATTCCCAAATCTGTTAAGGACATTCGCTCCTTTCTAGGACATGCCAGTTTCTATCGGATGTTCATTAAGGATTTTAGTCAGATTGTTAGTCCTCTCACATCCTTACTTGCTAAAGACCAGCTCTTTGATTTTAATGATGCATGCCTTGAGAGTTTTAATCAACTCAAAAAGGTTTTGACCACTACCCCCATCATTCAGGCACCCATATGGACAGAGCCCTTTGAGCTATTGTGTGATGCTTGTGATTTTGCATTAGAGTTGTCCTTGGGCAACAGATCAATAAGTTGCCCCACGTAATCTGTTATGCAAGTAGAACTCTAAATGATGCATAGCTTAACTACACTACCACTGAAAAGGAATTCTTAGCTGTTGTATTTGCTTTAGAGAAATTTCGTGCCTACTTGATAGGATCCCATGTCATTGTGTACACGGATCATGCTGCCCTAAGGCATCTCTTGCAGAAAAAAGATGCCAAAGCTCATCTCATTAGATGGGTTTTGCTTTTACAAGAGTTTGACTTAGAGATTATGGATAAACCAATAATAGAAAATCTGGTTACTGACCACTTATCTTGACTGCCTAATTCTTTGATTGTTGATTCACCAGTCAACGAGTCTTTCCCAGATGAGCAATTGTTTGCAGTATCTAGTGAACCTTGGTTTGCTGATATTGTAAATTACTCGGTAACAGGTGCGACCCCTTCCCATTGGTCCGCCCAAGATAGGTATAGATTTCATTCCCAAGTCAAGTACTATTTTTGGGACGACCCATATCTGTTCAAGACTTGCCCTGATCAGATTATCAAGAGATGTGTACCTGACCATTAATAGCAATCTATGTTGTCTTATTGTCATGATCAGGCGTGTGGCGGTCACTTTGGGCCAAATAAGACCACGGCCAAGGTTTTACAGTCTGGATTCTACTGGCCTAGTCTTTTTAAGGATGCCTTTAATTATTGTAAGGCATGACCTTCTGGCCAATCTTTAGGCCGCATTACCAAGTAGAAATATGATGCCACTCAACCTAATTCTGGTGTTTGAAGTTTTTTATGTTTGGGGCATTGACTTAATGGGTCAGTTCCCAGAGTCTTTTGGGAATAAGTATATCTTGTTAGCTGTGGACTACGTGTCCAAATGGATAGAAGTTGTTGCGACTAAGACCAATGACCACAAGGTAGTCATTAAATTCCTAAAGGAGAATATATTCTCCCAATTTGGTACCCCTCGAGCTATCATTAGCGATAGGGGAAAACACTTCTGCAACAAACCATTTGAGGTCCTTGTTCAGAAATATGGTATTACTCATAAATTGGCAACCCCTTATCATCCTCAGACCAGTGGACAGGTTGAAGTGTCCAATCGACAAATGAAGCAGATTTTGAAAAAAAAACTGTCAATCTGACTCGTAAGGATTGGTTCATTCGCCTCGTAGATGCTTTGTGGGCATATAGAACTGCTTTCAAGACCATTCTTGGTCAATCCCCTACCGTCTGGTGTATGGGAAAGCCTGCCATCGTTCAGTCGAATTGGAACATCGGGCATTTTGGATAATTAAGAAATTAAATTTTGATTTGTCAAATGCTAGTACTCATAGAGGACTCCAGCTCTCTGAGTTGGATGAATTGCGAAATAATGCCTATGACAGTGCCCGCATCTATAAAGACAAGACCAAGGCTTATCATGACAGACATATCCTTCGGAAGTCTTTTACCCCTGGCGACAAGGTTTTGCTTTATAATTCTCTTTTGCATATTTTTTCAGGTAAACTTAGATCTCATTGGGAGGGCCCTTATATTGTTCAAAATGTTTTCTCATCGGGTGCAATTGAGATTTTAAATCCAGGTACAGGTGCAACCAGCAAAGTAAATGGCCAGCGTTTGAAGCCATTTTTGGAGCTTCCACACGACTCCACTGAAGAGGCCATGGATCTCCATGAGCCTTTTTACATCGATCCTTAATTCAAGGAGTTTTTTCTTCCCCATGTCCTTGTCTTTTATTTTTCTACTTACATTGAGAACAATGCATGATTTAAGTATGGGGGAAGGGTTGAGATTTCATTAAAAAAATAAATTTTGAGCTTTCATTGAAGATTTTAACTTTTTAACTTTGGTTTTTGGAAAAATCAGTCACTATTTCTACGGTTTTGACACAAAAGAGGAAGGAGAAAGAAACCTAGGAAACTATCACATACGAAATAATGAAACCCTATGTGAGAATAGTACTTAGGCTGTATTTTGAGGTAGGAATCGAGTTAAAAAATTCATCTTACCTCACCTGAAAGGATGAATCTTTTATAGTTATAGTTGGTAATTTCAACCTTTGAATAAAGCAGAGACCTCCTTGTACTACAGAAAAAAATTATTATAGAAAAAATAATAATATAAGAGTTTTTTGTTCTTGCAACTAGACCGGGTATTCTGCCTTAGGAAGCGAGGTGTCTTGATTGAAATTCTTTGGACACAGCTCTTGTAAAAAAAAAAAAAAGTACCCTTTAGCATCAATGTCCTTAAAGATATATGCCAAAAGAGAAGCTACATAGTAACATGGGAATGCATAACCACCTGCACTTCTCAAGCCAACTGTAGTGGAGTAGCTTAAAGGGGAAGAAAAAAAAAAGAGGAGAAAAAAATTGTGAAATACAAGTGTTGAAAGCTATTCTTGGGTCTTGGTTACCAGTGTGTTACAAAGGGTTCACCCTAAGGAGAGATATGTTTGGAAGATAAAACAAGATTTCCTAATTGAGATGCGACCTAGTGTTTGAATCATATGAGGTTGCAAAGTTCAAATGTGATGGTTTCTATGTTTTCTTGATCCCAAGTTGAGTGTCTTGACTAATAAGATGTGTGTGTGCTCTCTTTCCTTAATATAAAAGATAAAGCTTGAAATTTTTATATGAATTTTGTATGTTTATTCTCTGAAAACACTCACGAGATACAAATGGTCCACTGGGGGTGACCTAGGGGTTTAAAGGCTTGTTGCACGTGCTAAGTGCAATCGTGATTCCTATGAAAGTGAGTTAGGATTTTATTTTATTTTCTTTTTATATTTTTCTTTGCTCGGGACTAGCAAAGCTCAAGTATGGGGGAATCTGATGAAAACATTTTATGTGTGAATTTAAGGTATAAAGTATGCATTTTTTATTCTATTTATGATGCTTCTCGAGTATTTAATGTTGATTTTATGTTTGTACGGTGTAGGTGAAAGAATGGAGAAATTTAAGCTTGAAAATACTATTTTATGAATTTTTGGTGATCTTGTCCAATTAACTCACCCAGTCAACTCAGTAGCCGGGCATAGGGATGAATTTTATAAGGAGAGCCACGAATTTTGTGTATAAGATCAGCTTTTGACCAAGTCAAAGAGTAGCTCAATCTCATGTGAAAGATTCTATTCTCTTGAGAAAATATTCCTTACTTATTTGGAATCAAATTAACAAGATTGGCATGGCATAGAAGAATGAAAAGCCCCAATAGATTATGGAAGTTTTCAAGAAAAGATAATGAAGCTAAAGATATGCTAAGTTGGTGCAAGATTTTTCTACTCAAAAATCGTCCACATACAATGAACCTACAAGATTGGAATTTAGTTACCAAAATTATCTCCACAAAATCTCTTGTAATCTAATTATAAAGATTGATTGTGATCTTTACTCATTTATATATATATATATATATATATATATATATATATGATGTTCAACAATAGAAAAATCATCCAAGAATTCTATTGTAAGTTTTATTTTTAGTTTTGAAGATTTATGAGAGAGTTTGAGTTTTACTTTCTTCTTTTCAAGTTGTGTTCTTCTTACTTAATTTATTTATTTGTTTTTTTCTTCAAGTTTTAATTTCAGTTATAGAACTTTGTAATAGGGTAGATAAAAATAGGTTGTACCCCATTACTAATTTAATTTAGGGGAGAAGGCTCCCTTTGTAATCTTTTGCACATCACCTTGGAGTGACAACAAGACAACGAGCAACGACAGAGGAATCTTCCAACAAGATAAGTTTCTCTTACATTCTTTTACTTTTTATTTCGTTCCCTTCTTGCAATAGATCTATGTTTCCTTATGATTAGTGGTTTTGAAAATCTTCGTACCGTTATGAATGGTTATTATTTTTTTATTGCTTGATTAATTTTTATTTAAAGTGATTAGGGTGTTAATTTAATCAAATCTCTTTGGTACGCTTTCCCTTATTTGAGTTAGGATAATAACGATTCCTCTCTGAGATCGACCCGTTACTGCATGATACCGTGCACTTGCGGTTACATACACAATTAACTTACATCAGAAGCCTCAATACTCAATCGAATATTATGCTAATGTGATTGTTGATTGCTATCCATTAATGGTAGAATAAGTGCATCGTTTTCTTGACTTCGAGAAGACATATTCTCGATGGGTGATGTAGGTAAAACCTTAAATCCGCCCTTATTACGTTAATACTAAGCCTAAGAAGTACCCCACTATTGGACCACACTAGGTTAGCAAAGTACATACTAATTTTACAGTAAAATCCCTATCTTGAAAACTACCGACGAACTTAGTAGAAGAGTCCTGAAGTGTGCTCGGAGGGGAACCCCTAAGGCGAAACCCGTGCCTCTGGATAAGCTATCAACCTTGAGAAAACCTTTTAGAGGAGTGTGAGGACAATGAGAAATCATGATCCTCCTCGGGATGAATGTGTATCCGTATCAATGAAGATCAATTGTTCTGTTGGAGTCGCCACTTAGATTAAGGCTTAGGACCTCTAAAAATGTAGCATCACCCTAAGGTAAGACTTCTATTGACTCATGACCCAATGTATCAGTTCTTTGGTCTGCAAGATATCGGGTAAAGTATTCAGGTTATGATTATGGGAAGGTGTTAGGCACCCAAATCGCCCGATCAATATCGACCTCCTAAACTTTCCTTAAACTCTAATTTTGACTGTGCTTGGTCAACTGGATGACTAGGGTTCAATGGGGGATGTCCTAAACCAAGTTGCTAAGTTATTCTAACCTAGGGTTCAACCAATCATATTTTAAAGCAAATAAACAAGCAAATGTAATGTACAATATTATACAGTGAACCGGACCAAAGATGGTTCGGTCTTGGACTGAATCTGAAACGTGTAAGACATCTCAAACTGCCTACGTATTCCAATCCTAGAAATCAAGTCCAAAAACGTAGTTCGAAATGGGTTGTGTGATTAAAGATTATGGAAGTAATTTATGCATGTGCTTTAATTAGATTCTTTGTTCAAGTTGAAGTTTATGCTGGATGTATGGTTGATGGGTGGCTTTGTACCGTATTTGGGATTCCCAAATTACCTACGTATTCTAGGGTATGCCCTAAAATCAGGTACGACGTAGTTCAAAAATATTTGTGAGAGTCGGATTTGGAATGTATACCAAAATCCTACCATTTTTGTCAATAGGATCTAAGGATGAGACCTAAATTCCTACCATTTTTGTCAATAGGATTTAGGGAAGAGACCTAAATTTCTACCATTTTTATTTGGGATGTGTACCAAATTCTTTCTATTTTTGTCAATAGGATCTAGGGATGAGACCTAAATTCCTATCATTCAGATTGTTTCCATTTTTTGTCAATAGGATATAGGGATGAGACCTAAATTCCTACCATTTTTATTGTTTCCATTTTTTTCAATATGATCTAGGGATGAGACCTAAATTCCTATCATTTTCATTGTTTGCATTTTTAGGTTTCTAGGGTTTCCTATCCCTTTTTCATTGTGATTTTCATTTTTTAGGGTTTCCTACCCTAATTGCTATTTTTCCATTTTAGGGTTTTCTATCCTAATTGTTATTTTCTTTCCATTTTTAGGGTTTTCTACCCTAATTGCTATTTTCTTTCCATTTTTAGGGTTTTCTACCCTAATTGCTAATTTTCTTTCCATTTTTAGGGTTTTTTTTACCCTAATTACTATTTTTTTCCATTTTTAGGGTTTTCTACCTTAATTGCTATTCTTTCCATTTTTAGGGTTTTCCACCCTAATTGCTATTTTTTTCAACTTATCTCTTTCCAAGACAAATATGGCAAATGAAAACATTCCAACTATAGCAGTGGTAGTAATCCAAACTTAGCAGTATGCATCCAAATATGGCAGTAAGCATCTAAATATGACAGTAAGTATGTGGCAGACAAATATAACAATAAGCATGTGTAACAGATAAAAATAGCAATGAGCATGTATAGCAGACAAATATAGCAAGCATGTGTAGCAAACAAATATAGCAGCATTCTAAACATAACAAATGAACATCTAAAAACATAGCAATATGTGAGTATGTGAGTTGTCAATCACATGGTGACGATGGTGATGATGGTGATGACGATCAGATGGTGTAGATGATGATTAGATGGGGTGATGGGCAGATCAAATGGTGTAGATGATGATCAGATAGTGTGAGATAGAGTTGTGATGATGATCTAATTTGACGGTGATGATAATCTGATCTGGTGATGAGGATGATCTGAAAGGATGATGGCTTGATCAGATGGTGAGGATGATGGTTTGATCTGATGGTGGTGATGGTGGCTTGACTTGATCAAATCGTTGTGTAGATGCTGATCGGATGGTAGGGATCATGATCAAACGGATAAGGATCAAATCAAGTGGTAAGGATCATAATCAAATGGATAAGGATCAAATCAGATGGATCAATGGTTCAGATTGAGCATTAAAATTATCATGATCAAATGGTCAAGATCAATACATTAAAATTATCATGATCAATGGTCAAGATCAACACATTAAAATTATCATGATTGACGGTCAAGATCAACACATTAAAATTATCATGATCAATGGTCAAGATCAACACATTAAAATTATCATGATCAATGGTCAAGATCAACGCATTAAAATTATCATGAACAATGGTCAATATCAACGCATTAAAATTATCATGATCAATGATCAAGATCAACGCATTAAAATTATCATGATCAATGGTCAAGATCAACGCATTAAAATTATCATGATCAATGGTCAAGATCAACACATTAAAATTATCATGATCAATGGTCAAGATCAACGCATTAAAATTATCATGATTGACGGTTCACAAGTAATATTATCACATGATAAAAATTAGAAAAATTCAATCATCCAATGGTCCTTATTTTCATATCATCACTTGATAAAAATGCATGGTCAATGGTTTGATTTTTCAACTCATCAAAATCTCCAAATTAAAGGGTCATATTAATTTCACATCGAAATGGCCATATTTTATTTTCATGAAATCCAAGATCAAATACCAAATTTTAATCTCATTGAAGATTCCATGATCAATGGCTTGATTGTCATCATATTGAATTCTCAATTAATATCCAATGGTTAGATTTTAACCACATTAAAAAAACTCAATTTAATATCAGATTCACATTGGATCAAGGGTTTAATTTTTAAATCATACTACAATTCAATATCAAAGTTCAAATGAGGTGGAGAATGACATGTGGAGATGAAGGATGAGGGTAATTTAGATTCGGTGATGGTAGGGGTGAAGTGCAGGTGTTTGTGGGTCTGATGGTAAGTCGGTGAGGGATTAGATTTGGTGGAGCAGGAGTTGAAGAAGATGGGGGTTGTTGAGGGTCATGATTGGTGAATGGTTTGGTTTGATGGAGGGAACCATTGAAAAATGGTTTGGTGGCGGAGTTGAGATGCAGGTTATAGAGGTTTGCAGGTCTCGTTGGGTATCGAGATAAATAGGTACACAAATTAGAAAAAAAATTAAAAATTATATAGAGAATCAATAATGAAAGCTAAAGCAATCACGAAAGCAGAGCTTACCTACCTCTGCTACTCCTTCTTCCTCTCTTCTTCTCCCTTTGTCTTTGCTGCTCCTCTTCTCTTCACCTCGTCAATGCTACCTCTCTTTTCCCCTCTCTCTCTCTCTCTGGTTTCCTTTTTTTTTTCTTTCTTTTTTTCCCTTTTCATTTTTTTTCCTCCCTCTCAGCCCTCTCTTTTATCTCGTTCTTCTTTCCCTCTTTTTTTTTTCCTCCCTAATCTCTTTCTTTCTTTCCTTTTCTTCTCTTCTTCTCTCTCTTTCCTTTTCTTCTCTTCTTCTCTTTCTTTCCTTTTCTTCTCTTCTTCTCTTTCTTTCCTTTTCTTCTCTTTTCTTTCTTTTTCCTTTTCTTCTCTTCTTCTCTCTCTTTCCTTTTCTTCTCTTCTTCTCTTTCTTTCATTTTCTTCTCTTCTTCTCTTTCTTTCCTTTTCTTCTCATCTTCTCTTTCTTTCCTTTTCTTCTCTTCTTTTCTCTCTTTCCTCTTCTTCTCTTTTCTTTCTTTTTTCCTTTTCTTCTCTTCTTCTCTCTCTTTCCTTTTCTTCTCTTCTTCTCTTTCTTTCCTTTTCTTCTCTTTTCTTTCTTTTTCCTTTTCTTCTTTCCTTTTCTTCTCTTTTCTTTCTTTCCTTTTCTTTTCTTCTTCTCTTTCTTTCCTTTTCTTATCTTCTTCTCTCTCTCTTTCACGTTTTCTTTCTAGAAAACGAAAGAAAACGTGAAAGTTCCTTCTTTTTTTTTTCTTTTCCTTTTTTTCTTTTATCTCTTTCTCTCTTTTCTTACTTTCTTTTTCTTTTTCCCAATCTCTCTCGGATTTCCCTCAATCTCTCTTTGATTCTCTCTTTTACGTCCCCTCCCCCTTCTCTCTTTTCCTTTCCTTTTTTCTTCTCCACAATCTCTATTCAATCTTTTTTCGGATCTCTTTCCTAGCCTAACCGAACCATTAGCCAGCTATCTTCTCCAATAAATATACATACATATATTCAATCCATAAAAATATAATTTAATACCTAAAGCAATACATAATCTAATAATATGTATAATATACATAATATGCATGCACATGGGTCCAATAGATTTGGTCCAGATTGACAAGGATTGACTGGGTTGGGCCAAGATTGGCTTGGGTTGAGATGAGTTGACTGGATTGACTGGGTTGGGCCAAGACTCGCTTGGGTTGAGATGAGTTGACTGGATTGACTGGGTTTCTCTCTCTGTAATTTCATGGGCTATTTTCGTTGTCATTCCGCATGGAATTTTTCGATAGCCTCTATTCCAAATTTTCTACGTTCACTTTGTAGAACACTAAAAATGAGGAATATTGGAGCTTAAATCGCCACATTTGGAAATAAAATGGCCAACTTTTGAATTTCTGAAGTTTAAGCAGGCCAATTATCGATAATTTGGCTGACTCTTCTGCATGGGATCCTTCGGGGACATCTACCGAAAATCATTTACGTCCACATTGTAGAATACTAAAAATAGAACATAATGAAACTGAAATTACCTGATTTGGATATGGTGTGACCAAAATATGAATTTTTAAAGATTAAATGACTATTTTTATATGTAATTTTGCATGGGACCCTCCAGAGACTTCTACCCGAGATTTTCCACGTCCACTTTGTAGGACATCACAAATGAAGAATAATGGTCTTGGAATCATCTGAATTCGATGTAGAATGACAAAGATATGAAGCTTTGAAGTTCTAATGATAATTTTGCATGAAAGCTTGTATGGGCCCACCGGTGACTTCTACTTGGGATTTTTCACGTCCACTTTGAAAGGGACTAAAAATAAGGAATAATGGTACTTAAACCATATGATTCGGATGTCAGGTGATTAAGATATGATGATTTGAAATTCAAACAATCCAACTTACGATAATTTGCATGAAAGCCCCTGGGATTATTTATGATAATTTCAGAAACCTCCATTATACGTATCATCCGATTAAAATGATCATATCTTCTTCATTTGATATCAGAATTGAGTAATTCTGGTTTCATTTCGAAGATAATTCCAAGACCTATGCATCCATGCAGATTACAGCTTGTGACCTTGTCGTGGGACCCACCAAAAAACTATCTCAAGGTCGTAGTAAAAACCAAATTTTTTACTCATCTCTCTTCCTTTGTTGTCCACACACCAGTAGGACTTTGTTCAGTTGGAAATGGCAAAAATGGGGTGCTTACAAGGAGGTCGTACGATACCCCAGACGATGGACTATAAGAGCCGACGTAATGATCGACCAATCCCAGAAAGGCCTAGGTAAGTAGTCGAACGCGGTGCCGGTCGGACGACTGTAACGACCAACCTTGTAAGACCTTTGCCCAAACCCCGTTACAGTTTGACCATTTTGGGAATGTGTCGGGTCATCCCATGGATGAACGTATCGAGCCGACATGGCCTAAGACGATGACATAATCGGGAGGTGGCACAAAACAATTACCTTGAACCTCCAACGTCATTGGAATGCAAGACATTGCACTATGAGAGGTCTCATGTAAGACCCGTGTCAATCTAACCCGGTCTTATTACCCTGAACCAGGTTCACCCATCATGGTCGAGTCAAATGGACCAAGGGCGTGAAGGAGATTGAGATCCCAGGTATCAAATCGACCCTAAAACACTTAATTTAAGGGGAGGGTCGCATACCCAGCCAAGGAGGGTCGGACCCCCCAAAGCAGAAAGTCAGACCCTCAGTTTTGAAGGGAGGGTCGGACAACTTAGAAACCTAGGGTCGACAGGATCATCGACCCTCCCATCAACCCTTAGTTGCCGTCGAAACTAAAATTTGAAAATTTCCTAATTTTCGATTTGGATTATTTCCTAATCTCAAAGGGACTTAATTTAGGATGTTCCTACTCTATTTAAAGGAAGTCCCTAAGCTTCTTTCACTCCTTTTACAACCCGAATTGAATTGAGAGAAAGAGAAGAGAAGGAAAAGAAGAAGAAGAGAAGCAAGGAAGAGAATTTAGCCAAAAGGAGAAGAGTTGCAGAGAAGGAGTAATCTTCTCAGGTATGGATACTAATTCCATGAGTTTCTACAGACCTTAGGTTAGATAATGATGAGAGTATGATCTCGGAGAAACCCAAACCATCAACCATGGTTAGGTTTTCATAGAAAACCATGGGAGATTCCATGAAAGCTATTTGGGTGGATGATTCATGGTTCTAGACCATGGAACGAATGTTGAATGGACTGTAGGAGAAAGTCGTAGGACCCCAAACATGAAGAATGGACTAAAAAAATGGAAATGGACCAAAGTACACCGAGGGTCGCAAAGAGGGTCGATGACCATCCGACCCTAGGTAATCCTAACTATCGACCCTCAATGTTCGGGAAGTCCAGATTAGGGAGGGTCGCACCCAGAGTCGATCAGGACTCCGACCCTACGTCGGACCCTCAGTTAACAGAATGGTTTTTTAATTTTGAATAAATTCTAATTAAATTTTATCGACTTTGTTAGGTCTTCTAGCAATATAATAACATTATAAAGGTGATTCTAAAGCTTGGAAAAGTATCAATTAGCAAGCTAAGGTGAGGGAACAAGACCTAAACTAATTGGTTAATAATAAACTGTTTTACTTCTTGAGTCCAATGCCATATTGATTCTATGTGTGTATGCTTGTATGTGCATTTAACATGTCATCCAATATTTCTATTATTTGTTCATGCATATTTACTTTATTGTTTATAACATGATGATGATGATGATGATAGGAATAGGCATGTGAATGTTTGTGTTTGGCCAGTGTATATGGTGAGGGTAGGAATGGTATCAACCGGTACAACCATAACCGTTCTTCATGGGGTGTATATTGTGCTATGGTCTACTCAAGTCATGTCCACTGATGTCGTCGTATCGCCATTACCTTAGCAGAACTATTATGTCGTAGAGCATCAGGGGAGGTGGTCTCGGTCCTTGTAGTCTCTGACTCTACCGGGGGGCCTTAGCTCTATCTCTATGGATGTTCTGAGGGATGCTGGGGTGAGGCCTTGGATACACTGTTTGGCATTAGGATTGGTTAGTTGCGAGCCCAGTTTGCAACCCTAGCCAGCAGGGGTTTATTTGTTGGTATGGTATCAACCGGTACAGCCATGCCGTTTTCATGGGGTGTATATTGTGCCATTTTGGGTGTTGTGGGCGACAGTGCAGGAGTCATTGGGCGTATCCACACACTTGTGTATAGAGGTGCGACGGCCACCTATCCTTTCTATAGCACAGTGCAAACTATAAACCGGACCAAAGATTTGAATTGATTGCATGCATATGTACTGTTGCATTGTTTTGTTTGTTCACTGAGCCATGATGTGTGCTCACTTCTCGACGTCGAATATTTTTAGTTGATGATGCAGGTTTTACCATTGAAGACTACGTAAATGCTCCAGCGTACGGGAATGTAGCGGCGATGGAAGTGGAAGATGAAGTGGATACACATGACATCTCTTGCGAGTGCAACTCATGTGTATTCAATTAGATTTTTGGTTTATTTATTTGGATTCATTAAAGACATGTATTTGGTATTTGATTAATTATGTCTCAGTTGATACAGAATAAATTGTTATTTAAATTTTAATATCACATAGATTCTCAGTTCATTTTATTATAAGACTTCCGCTATTGTGTATTTACTCTGATTATGAATGTGGATGTATGGAGTTTAGATAACACGGATATAGCCTATTCGAGATCCTGGTTGAACCATTGGTTTGCTAGCGGTTCATCACACCATTCTGAATAGTGCAGAATTGGGGTGTGATAACTTGGTATCAGAGCATCTCAGGCCTTGTCCACTGAACTAGCATTCATTGAAGAAAATTGTGAACTGAGATAGGATAAAAGTAAAAACAGTAATATTAACACACTGTAAGCACAAGTGATGGTTGAGGCCAAATTTAAAAAGAGAATAATGCATCTATTAAAGGGGAAACAAGTTTACATACAATGAGAGAGAAACAAAACGTATATACATAATTAAAGCAAAGTACAGTCCACAACTCGGACAGTTACTCTGTAGTACAAGGAAAATAAAAACAATCAAGAAGCTGGAGGTGAAGGAGGAGGCGGTGCCTCACGATCTCTGTCATGGTCCTCAGCATAGACTCTAGTCAACCAGGCTATCTGAGTCTGGGTCGTCTGTAGACCAGCTGTGAGATCGGCTACCCTGCGGTCAGTCGCACGCTGAACCTCTATGAGCTCTCCCATCCCCGTGTCTGATATGTGTTGGGCGGCTAACAGCTCATCCACTCTCACACGCTGAGCGTCTAGTAACTCCTCCATCCTCAGATCAGATCTGCGCTGAGCCTCCCTTATCTCCTACAACATCTCCATCAGGTCAGAAGGTGGGCGTGAAGGACCAGCCGCATAAGAAGGACCAGTCTCAGGTACAGGATCCATCGCAGAAGAAGTATCAACTCCAACCGCATGCGTAGGTGAAGGCGGTGGTATCGAGTCGACATCCATGTACATACGGTCGTCATCATCGACAAGATCCACATGAGCTCTAGCAGCGGCAGCAGCGGCCTCAGCGTCAGCCATCTCGATGCGAGTGTGAGGGCGTACCATCTCGTTCCTCTCCTCATCACTGACTTGGGCATCCCGCAGGCCCATCTTGCAGATAGCCTCCCAATCTAGAGGCGATGAGAAGATTTTCTCCTGAATCTTTTCATCTACTAAGTCAACCCCCAGGCAAGTCAACAATGCGGTGATCATACGTCCATAGGGTAGATTACCCTTATGACCGGACAATGTAGCACTAATCATGGTCCGCATGATGATGTATGGAAGACAGACTGGCTGTCTAGTGCAGATACTATATATCAGAAACTAGGTCAGCTGAGAAACCCTCTCATAGTGCCCACTCTGCGGAATCAGATTATGCTGGATAATCTTGCAGAAGACCCGTGGAGCTGGACGCATGTAACAAGCTCTCATCTGCCAACGATCAGGTCGTAGCAGCTGATTGTCGATCTCTACCCTCATCTCCATGGAAACAAACTGGGGCTCTCCAGGCGCACAGTACACCATGGACCATCATAAGGAATGCCCAGTAGGTCGGCCAGTTGCCGATAGTCAAATGAAATGTGCACCCCTTTAACATAGCTGGTGATGCGCAACTCTTGACCACTGTCAACGTCATTGTAATTCCCCACCACCTGGAGATTACAATAGAACTGGCACACCAAATCCGGCCGTGTGCACGCGTCGTAAGTGATGACAGGGAGCCACCCCATATCACCGAATGCTCTCTCTACGTTGAACAAGGCTAGCTCAGCCAAGTTCACCATACGACCACCCTCTACTTTCTTACGAACATAGTGGGCATACTGTGCCTCGGCTTCGTTGGAGCGGAAGCGAAGCGGATCACGAACTCTGGGTACCTTGGTACGAGCCATGGTATCTGTAAATAAGAAAGAAAGAGGGAGATAAGGAGTTAATAGGATAAAAATCTGAAATTTAGCATTTTAACAACGTAAGTTGGCCAAAAGCCTCACTTTTCACCCATACACATGGGCAGGAGGACTTATGTAGGTCCCAACATATCCTATAACACTCAGACAGTAGGAAATTTTAACTAATGGGGTCCAATTTGAGGAAATTTCAAGAAATCAAAAATTTCAACAAATTAGGGCAAAAAGAGCAAAATTCAAGTTTCTCGATAACCAACCGATGGAACTCAAAAAATTTTGAGGGCTTTCATTCCTCGAGACACCAATAACAAAAGCACCCAATAAAAATCAAATTTTTACGATTGGAAAAAGTTTAATTTGAAAAATACAAGTTAAATGGGTAAAAACCTAGGAATGGAAACCTAAAAACAGGTAAAAATGAGAAAACATAGCTGAAGGGATGATGTGGATGACGAAACCCGGATCCAAACCGACCAATATAGTGAAGTGGCACTGTAGCAACTCAGAGGGGAGAGACGAGTCGAAATGGGAGGGAAATAACCAAGAATAAACCCAGAATCGGATCTTAAAAATCTGATTTTTGGTCTGAGGGTCGGACAATTTGACCAGAACCATCGACCCTCGGATCGATCCTCCCATCGACCCTCGATTCTCGGGAATCTGACAGAAAACTAAGGGTCGGATACTGAGGGTCGGACACCCATCGACCCTCACATCGACCCTCAGCTCTCGGGAGGAACAGGTCATTCCAAGGGTCTGATACTAAGGGTCAGACATACCATCGACCCTCACCATCGACCCTGCATAGAAAAGACAGTATTTTTCACAGAATGATCTAAAATTTTTGAAATTTTACATCAGTTAGTGTGCCTACATGAAGTATAAATGATTGTCTCACCTATTTTGATGATTTTCAGGCACCACCAATCTCAGAAGACAAACATGTCTGGACGTAGAGTGACCAGGCAGAGTCGGAATGCAGTTCCACCACCACCACCTGTAGAGGAGACCAGTCAAGAAAATGTATATGTACCAGGAAATCCAGACCAGGAAAACCCTACAAATTTGCCACCTCCACCACCTGAGTTAGCAATCGTGGTGATGAATTTGGCATAGCAGCTACAACAGATGCAACATGCGCAGGCTCAAAAGCAAGTTGCAATGGGAATCATGTTCCAAGCTTCTCATGCTACACCCATGCAGACGGGACAAGCCAGTGCCGCACCGGTGGGTAACCACCCAACACCTCAAACACCTCAACCACCAGCTGCACAGATTCCAGTACCGGGTCCGGAAGCAGCCCAGGTTAATTATCAGTATCCACAACCTATGTTTGGGGCATACCCCCAAAATCAGATGGATCACTCTCGACTGGTTGAGAGATTTCTGAAGATGAAGCCCAGGGAATTTAACGGTAAACCGTCGGATCCGTTATGGCCAGCACATTGGATCGACGAAATGGAGAAAAACTTTCTTAGGATGACTATCACCGAAGAAGAGAAAGTACTATGTGCCACCTTCATGCTAAAGGGTGACGCACATCATTGGTGGAAATCTACCCGGGCCTATTTACTGACCAAGCATGCCCTATTGACTTGGGCTATTTATAAAGAAGCTTTCTTTGAGAAGTATTTTCCACGAAGCTTCAGAGATTCTATGGAGAAGGAGTTCCTGAGTTTATATCAGGGACAGATGTTAGTGGATGCATATCAACAGCGTTATGAGGAGCTGTTTTTCTTTGCACCGCTCAGTATGCAAGAAGAGGACACCAAAATCCGTAGGTTTGTCACGGGACTCAGGGGAAGCATCAGAGAACATGTACTGGGTTTAGAGAAGAAGATATATAATGAAGCTGTCCAAATCGCTCGAGTTATCGAATCGAGCCAGAAGGAAAGTTACTTTACACAGAACAGAGGCGTGAAAAGGCCAGCTGGGAATTCTTTCAACGGAGGTAATAACAAGACATACAAACCTTTCCGTACTCAGAATTTCACCGCTGCACCCAAGACCACTCAAGCAGCTCAGCACCAACCGAAGCCAAATTCTGAAGGTCCGAGATGTTACAACTGCAACCAAGTGGGACATATGATAAGGGAGTGTCCTAAGCCCAAGAAGCAAGTACATCAAGGACGAGTATATGTTGTTACATCCAAGGATGCTGCCGCATCACCCGATGTGGTCACAAGTATGACCAAAACCTTTTAAGTTGTAATTACATTGTATGAGCATGTAGACTAAGTAAAATAAATCACAGGTATCGTACCTATAAATGGCGTACCCGCCAGAGTAATCTTTGATTCAGGAGCTACTCATTCCTTTATATCTGTGTCATTCGGAAAAAAGATGAATTTACCCATAAAAACATTGGACTACAAACTACTTGTACGATCATCAATGGGGTTAGAAGTGGAATTAGAGAAAGGTTATGGACCATGTCCAGTTCTCATTGGCGAGAAAACCTTAGATGCAACCTTGATACAACTTGAGATGGCAGACTTTGACGTCATCTTGGGAATGGACTGGTTAGCACGGCATTCTGGAAATCTATTATGCGCCGAAAAGAAGCTAACATTTAAAGACAAAGAAGGAGCAGAATTTAGTTTTTCGGGAACCAAACTTCCCCGTAAACGCAAGCTTATACTCTCAGCACTGAAGGCTAAGAAGTGCCTTGAGAAGGGGGCAATCGGGTATCTAGTATCAGTGGTCGACCTAACCAAGGAGGCACCACAAATGGAAGATATTGATGTCGTGCGGGACTATCCTGACGTATTTCTGGAGGAACTACTAGAATTACTACCCGACCGAGCCACCGAGTTTGTGATAGACCTTATACCTGGAGACGCACCAGTATCAAAAGCACCTTATAGAATGGCTCCTACTGAACTAAAGGAACTGAAAGTGCAACTACAGGAACTGCTGGACAAGGGTTATATTCGACCCAGTATATCACCATGGGGAGCACCGGTATTATTCGTGAAGAAGAAGGACGGTAGCGTTCGATTATGCATCGACTATCGGGAGTTGAATAAACTGACCATCAAGAATCGATATCCACTACCTCGGATCGATGACTTGTTCGATCAGTTGCAAGGAGCAAAGGTATTTTCTAAGATCGATCTTCGGTCAAGCTATCATCGGTTGAAGATTAAAGAAGGTGATATTCCTAAGACAGCTTTCAGGACTAGATACGGACATTATGAGTTCTTGGTCATGTCTTTTGGATTAACAAATGCACTGGAAACTTTCATGGAACTTATGAACCGGGTTTTCCACGATATGTTGGATACGTCGATTATTGTATTTATTGATGATATTTGGTATATTCCAAAAACCCATATCAAGAACCTAAATGCCGCCCTACAGCGTTTAAGGAAAGAGAAGCTGTATGCCAAATTTTTAAAGTGTGAGTTTCGGCTAAGTGAAGTCGCCTTCCTAGGCCATGTAGTATCCGCTGAAGGAATCAAAGTGGATCCCAGCAAGATCGAGGCTATTGTAAAGTGGGAAGCACCAAAGAGCGTGTCAGAAATTAGAAGTTTTCTGGGTCTCGCTGGTTATTATCGGAGATTCGTAGAAGACTATTCTTGGATTGTTGTACCTCTCACCAGTCTGACTAAGAAAGGTGAAAAGTTTGTGTGGACGGATAAATGTGAGAAGAGTTTTCAGACATTGAAAACCAGATTGATATCCGCCCCGATTTTGACTATTCCTATTCCAGGACAGACATTTACCTTATACACAGATGCGTCGGGACTGGGATTAGGATGTGTGCTTATGCAAGGAGAGCAAGTAATTGCTTATGCCTCAAGACAGTTGAAGATACATGAGAAAAATTACCCCACTCATGATTTGGAGTTAGCGGCAGTAGTACATGCTGTCAAGATATGGAGACATTACCTATACGGAGAGAAATTCCAGATTAAGTCGGACCATAAAAGTCTTACTTATTTATTTAATCAGAAGGAATTGAATATAAGACAAAGAAGATGGTTGGAACTACTGAAAGACTATGATTGTAATATCCAGTATCATCCGGGAAAAGCGAATGTTGTAGCGGATGCGTTAAGCAGAAAGGCAATGATAAAATTGTAAGGAGAGGTTAGTACAACTGCAGCACTGTGTAATACCGGAATGGTATTCAATCACGGAAATGAGAAATAAGTGATAGACGCAACGGATGAATCAGCCAACCAAGGGTTTATTCATCAGTTTTTAAATATGTTTGCTGCTTTGAAGATTATACCGGATATAATGGATGAAGTAAAGACAGCTATTAAATCAGATCCTTATCTGAGAACAGTACAAGAAGATATCGAGAAAGGTAGGACTAATCCTGAGTTCACCTTGGACAAAGAGAAAGTACTGAAATACAAAGGAAGAATATGTGTACCTGAAACAGAAAGTGTGGACATTAGACACCGACTGATGAAAGAAGCACATACCACCATCTATTCGATACATCCTGGAAGTACAAAAATGTATCATGATCTAAAGAAACTATATTGGTGGAGAGGAATGAAAGCAGATGTAGCTAAGTTCGTGTCTCAATGCCTAAATTGTCAGAAAGTAAAGGCAGAACGACAAAGACCTGTAGGACTGTTACAGCCGTTACCGAAACCAGCATGGAAATGGGACTGCATCACTATGGACTTCATCACGGGATTACCACTGACTCCTCGAGTAGTTGACGCAGTTTGGGTGATTGTAGACCGTCTGACTAAAACAGCTCACTTTTTACCAATACGACCTCAGTATACACTGGAAAGGTTAGCAAAGTTGTATGTGGATAATATTGTACGGTTACACGGTGTACCAGAGAGCATTGTATCCGATAGAGATCCTCGATTTATTTCCAAGTTTTGGGAAGGATAGCAAAAGGCTATGGGTACAACATTGAAGTTCAGTACTGCATTCCACCCACAGACAAACGGACAGTCAGAGCGTACAATTCAGATTCTAGAAGATATGCTACGAGCATGTGTAATTGATTTCAAATGATCATGGGATGAAAGACTACCACTGATCGAGTTCGCTTATAAAAATAGCTATCAGACTACTATACAGATGTCACCTTATGAAGCACTGTATGGCAGAAAGTGTCGAACTTATTTATTTTGGAATGAAGTTGGAGAACGTAGTATTGTTGGATCAGAATTTGTTGAAGAAACTTGTCGAGTGGTCGACATTATCAAGGAAAGAGTGAGAACAGCTCAGAACCGTCAGAAGCAATATGCAGAAACTCGACGCAGAGATCTGGAGTTCGCTATAGGTGATAAAGTATTTTTGAAGGTATCGCATATGCGAGAATTGAAAAGGTTCGGACAGAAAGGGAAACTAAGTCCAAGATATGTCAGGCCATATGAAATTCTAGCTAAGCGTGGGACAGTGGATTATCAGTTAGTACTACCACCATCTATGTCAAGTGTGCATGACGTATTTTACATTTCTCAATTGAAAAAGTATGTCAAGGATCCAACGCACGTGTTGACAGTAGATTTACCGGATTTGACTGATGATTTGACATTTGAAGTAACGCCAACTGAAATCACCAGCCGCAAGGTTCAACGGCTACGCAACCGAGATATCTATTATGTTAAGATCACATGGAAAAGTAGAGACATGGAAGAAATTACATAGGAAAAAGAAAATGCTATGCGAAAGCAATACCCTCACTTATTTGATTCAAAAGGTACGTACAATTTCGAGAACAAAATTTTTATAAGTAGGGGGGAGTTGTAAGACCCGTGTCAATCTAACCCGGTCTTATTACCCTGAACCAGGTTAACCCATCATGATCGAGTCAAATGGACCAAGGGCGTGAAGGAGAACGAGATCCCATGTATCAAATCGACCCTAAAACACTTAATTTAAGGGGAGGGTCGCATACCCAGCCAAGGAGGGTCGGACCCCCCAAAGCAGAAAGTCAGACCCTCAGTTTTGAAGGGAGGGTCGAACAACTTTGAAACCTAGGGTCGACGGGATCATCGACCCTCCCATCGACCCTCAGTTGCCGCCGAAACTAAAATTAGGAAATTTCCTAATTTTCGATTTGGATTATTTCCTAATCTCAAAGGGACTTAATTTAGGATGTTCCTACTCTATTTAAAGGACGTCCCTAAGCCTCTTTCACTCCTTTTACAACCCTAATTGAATTGAGAGAAAGAAAAGAGAAGGAAAAGAAGAAGAAGAGAAGCAAGGAAGAGAATTTAGCCAAAAGGATAAGAGTTGCAGAGAAGGAGTAATCTTCTCAGGTATGGATACTAATTCCATGAGTTTCTACAGACCTAGATAATGATGAGAGTATGATCTCAGAGAAATCCAAACCATCAACCATGGTTAGGTTTTCATAGAAAACCATGGGAGATTCCATGAAAGCTATTTGGGTGGATGATTCATGGTTCTAGACCATGGAACGAATGTTAAATGGACTGTAGGAGAAAGCCGTAGGACCCCAAACACGAAGAATGGACTAAAAAAAAAAGGAAAATTGACCAAAGTACACCGAGGGCCGCACAGAGGGTCGATGACCATCCGACCCTAGGTAATCCTAACTATCGACCCTCAATGTTCGAGAAGTCCAGATTGGGGAGGGTCGCACCCAGGGTCGATCACGACTCCGACCCTACCTCCGACCCTCAGTTAACAGAATGGTTTTTAAATTCTGAATAAATTCTAATTAAATTTTATCGACTTTGTTAGGTCTTCTAGCAATATAATAACATTATAAAGGTGATTCTAAAGCTTGGAAAAGTATCTATTAGCAAACTAAGGTGAGGGAACAAGACCTAAACTAATTGGTTAATAATAAACTGTTTTACTTCTTGAGTCCAATGCCATATTGATTCTATGTGTGTATGCTTGTATGTGCATTTAACATGTCATCCAATATTTCTATTATTTGTTCATGCATATTTACTTTATTGTTTATAACATGATGATGATGATGATGATAGGAATAGGCATGTGAATGTTTGTGTTTGGCCAGTGTATATGGTGAGGGTAGAAATGGTATCAACCGGTACAACCATAACCGTTCTTCATGGGGTGTATATTGTGCTATGGTCTACTCAAGTCATGTCCACTGATGTCGTCGTATCGTCATTACCTTAGCAGAACTATTATGTCGTAGAGCATCAGGGGAGGTGGTCTCGGTCCTTGTAGTCTCTGACTCTACCGGGGGGCCTTAGCTCTATCTCTATGGATGTTCTGAGGGATGCTGGGGTGAGGCCTTGGATACACTGTTTGGCATTAGGATTGGTTAGTTGCGAGCCCAGTTTGCAACCCTAGCCAGCAGGGGTTTATTTGTTGGTATGGTATCAACCGGTACAGCCATGCCGTTTTCATGGGGTGTATATTGTGCCATTTTGTGTGTTGTGGGCGACAGTGCAGGAGTCATTGGGCGTATCCACACACTTGTGTATAGAGGTGCGGCGGCCACCTATCCTTTCTATAGCACAGTGCAAACTATAAACCGGACCAAAGATTTGAATTGATTGCATGCATATGTACTGTTGCATTGTTTTGTTTGCTCACTGAGCCATGATGTGTGCTCACTTCTTGACGTCGAATATTTTTAGTTGATGATGCAGGTTTTACCGTTGAAGACTATGTAAATGCTTCAGCGTACGGGAATGTAGCAACGATGGAAGTGGAAGATGAAGTGGATACACATGACGTCTCTTGCGAGTGCAACTCATGTGTATTCAATTAGATTTTTGGTTTATTTATTTGGATTCATTAAAGACATGTATTTGGTTTAATTAATTATGTCTCAGTTGATACAGAATAAATTGTTATTTAAATTTTAATATCACATAGATTCTCAGTTCATTTTATTATAAGACTTCCGCTATTGTGTATTTACTCTGATTATGAATGTGGATGTATGGAGTTTAGATAACACGGATATAGCCTATTCGAGATCCTGGTTGAACCGTTGGTTTGCTAGCGGTTCATCGCACCATTCTGAATAGTACGGAATTGGGGTGTGACATCTCACACCCAACCAACGTGACCACCCAGCACTCAGCACACACACACCAAAGCTAGCCTACCAAAATGGAGGTCTAGCTGGAGAAAGAGGTAGTGCGTCTGCGCACCAGCTGTACGCCGTACAATCGCACTTCTAGGAGCAAATCTAAGTTGGTGACAAAAGAACACGGGACCCACTTATTCAAATTTAGCCTCCTCCAAGCTTGGAAGAGCATGGAGTTATACATGGATGGGTTATCCCATTGGGTCTATTCATGGCAATCGGAAGAGGAGATCCTCACTACTACCATGTTTGGATCAATGTTGTCCGATCTTATCGATTTTGTAAAGAGAAGGATCTATATCCTCTTACTCTACCTATTCAGTTAGTCAAAGCAATAGAGGTTGGTGCAAAGAGACTCTGACGCATGAATCTGAGAAAGAAGAAGAGAGAAAAGAAAGAAAGAGAGGAAAGGAAGAAGAAGAATAAGAAAAAAAAAAGGAAGAAACCTTGCTCCCAATACCGCCCAGTAGAGAAGGAAGATAAACCACATAGAAAGAAGGAGAGAGGAAAAGAGAAAGAGGAAGAACGTACCTCTACAAGTACGTGATCAGCAGAGAACTCAAAGGAGATGAACTGTTGTAAGTACTCCTTCACCTTAGTATAAATCTATCAATGGAACATACTAGTAACGGTTTGATTAATGATCGAAGGAGACGATATCCCTCATGTTATTGGTTGTGACGTTTGAAAGGAGATGTTCTCATGACTGAATTAATGAAAGAAATAGTAAATCCATTATCATGGCGAAGCCATGAACATATAGGCTAACGTTCACGAATATAGATCGTGGACAGTGGAATGTATGGCACAACATAAAGGTGGATTCGAGTCTCAGGAAACATAAATAAAGTATCCAAATGAACCCTCAAAAGATCCAAGAAGGTCCAATAAGGACTAGGACCATAGAAAATAATGGATTCAAGGTTTGGAAGTTGGATCTTGAGATCCTTACGCCTAAACCTGTATCTCGGCTATCTATCGAATCTTTGGACAAGGATCTACGACCCCAAACTCCTTAAACACCTTTTAAAAAAATCTGGGCAACATCTTGGAGGAAAATCGCAACCATCCAGCCACATTAGGATATGCGCCTGTAGAGACCAACAGCACCGCCCACCAGCCATGGCGCAGTCGATGCCATCAACCGCACGTGATTTTTGTGTCGGATCTCGGCCAAACTTGGCTAATAGCTTTATATAATTTATTTTGACATGTTTAAGGGATTGAAACCCTGTAATCATATTTCCACTAATAGAAACCCCATGTAATTCTTGTATGCCAGAGGTAGGATTTGGTCTACACACTAAAACAACCAACCACACACCACCTCTGCAATTTGAGACCTTAAATCCAACTTAGGACTAGGCAACACCCCAGGGGTGCTGGCATAGTCAAACGGCCACATGAAAGTGTACGACCGCGACCATCAGCCACACGCCTAGCACCTGATGGGGTGTTGTCACACCCTAATTCTGAACCAACCAGTAGTGTAATGAACCGTCATAAGAACCAATGGTTCAACCAGGATCTCATAAAGACTGTGCCAACAAACCAAACTAAACCAAATACACATTCTACAACATAATCAGAGATAATAAAATAAATAGCTAGAGTTTTTATTAATAATGAACTGAGTGCCTAACATGATCAATAAATATTTAAATCCAATTATCTCCAAACAAACTCAAAACATAATTAATAATCTATTACAAGTTTTCATAATCAAAATAAGACTGATCTAAGAATAAAGACATCAGAAACACTTATACGCAGAGTCGTGCTCATCTTTCATAGCTTGAGTATCCATCGTCGCCATGTGTCCATACAACGGTGCCTTCATATAATCTTCAACAATAAGACCTGCATCATCAACTAAAAATATTCTACGTTGAGAGGTAAGCACACATCATGGCTTAGTGAGTAAACAAAATACACAAACATATGCATGCATTTAATTCATTATCTTTGGTCTAGTTTAAGTTTGCAACTGTGCTATAGAAAGGAATGGCGACCACCGCATCTCTATACACCAGAGTGTGAATCTACCCAATGGATCAAACACCATTGTCATCCCACATGCACCCACCATGGAGTAGAGATAGAGCTAAAGTGTCCAGATCACACACTGCCAACACTTCCCCTGATGCCCTACCCATACCAACATTTAATCACCCGCTAGCGAGGGCATGCAAACTGGACTCATTACTAACCAATCCTAAATGTCATCATAATTTGTATCAAAGGCCTTACCCCAGCATCCCTCGATATGCCCATAGAGATAGAGCTAGAGTCTGGCAGCCAAGCCGAAGACCACAGTACCTCATCCTCCCCCTGATGCTCTACAGCATACTAGTTCCACTAAGGTAATGGCGATACGACGATGTCAATGCAAAGAATGAAATAGAGATAATGCTCGAGTCTAGTGGTCAGGCCCAAGACCACAATACCACGTCCTCCCCCTGATGCTTCATCCAATCCAACACATCAACCACATACACAAGCACATGTCTATTCCTATCATCATCATCATATCATAAGAAAACAGAAATAAATATGCATGAGCAGATAAATAACAAGTATTGGATAACATGTGAGATGCACAATCAATCACACAAAGAATGGGATCATATCAGATAATAGAAAATAAGAAGAAAGGATAGTTTGTTATTATCCAATTAGTTTAGGTCTCGTTCCCTCACCTGTAAACGATATGTAACCTTCTTCCAAGCCTTGAAATTCACTTTGAATCTATTGGGAACCTAAGAAATTTATGGATTTAAGTTAGGGTTCAATTGTACAAAGTTATAGTAGTCGAAAATTGAAACGGAGCCCTTACTGGTTAACTGATCGATTCTGTGGTCTCATGTTTCTATCAACCCCACACTGTGCGGTCAACCCTGTGGTCATGCTACATGCGATCACAGATGTGACCACATGATTTCTCAAAAACTTCCCAAATAGTTGTGGTCGACTCACTGGTCATTCTATGGTCGACCAATGCTGCGACTATACACGGTTTGGTCGATTTCTACTTTCAATCTGAGTTCTTCCTCTCGGCTCAACAACGGGGTTCACCCTATGATCATTCTATTTTATAGTTTCTCACAACAACTAGTATCAATCCAACTTTCATGGTTATTCCTAGAGATTTACCTAGATAATAATGTGATCAATAATCCCATATCGGTTTAACATCTTCAATAGAATCCTATTCTATGGGATCTACATCAACAGAGACAAGGTCTATACCTTACTTGCTGTAAAGAGTCTGAACCTTCTTTGCAAAACCCTTCTCTCAGCCTTCTTCTCCAAATCCTTCTCTTTCTTATCCTCTCTCTTTCTCTCTTAGGTTTAGGGTTTGAGATTGATCCAAAAGAGTGAGAGAGCGTAGAGGGATATCCTCTATATAGAGAGAAACTCTCCATATAGAGGCCTCCTACAATTAGGAAAGAGATCTCCTTTGATTTGAAAAGTTTTCAAATCATGGAGTATGATCTAGGTTTGTGCGGTTAGCTATGTGGTCGCAAAATCCATTGACCACACAACTCAAAAGTGTCGACCACACGACTTATTTTGACTAGTCTCACTTTGTTCATTAACTGGTCGACCAAATCAGCTCATGTAGTTGACCACACAACCAAATTTAACTATTTTTAGGTCGATTCACTTACCTAGTCTTGTGGTTCCTTCACACGATTGGTCCACTAGATCCGACTATGATGGGAAGACCTGGCACGACATGGTTAGACTGGGTTAATAGAGTGCGGGTCTTACAGGTGTGGCCGCAGCTACTGACCGCACTCCTGTTTGGCTATAGCACCTCCTTGTATTCTGCTAGTATTTGTTACTCAGCCTTAAGACCACTGTTAAGGTATTGGAACACCCTAGACCTCGTTAGAAGAAATCCTTCTTAGTATTAAGACTAATAAGAGGTGGAATCTAATTAATGAGTGTGCTGTCTTGTGGAGTATCAATCCACGCATGACCAATCTCTTATGGACAGCAAGTCTATCAAGTTAGAAGTACTTTTAGACCATAAACAGTAATGAACAGAATTAGTAAACAAACGCTTAATGCTAGGCTTGATAAACTGACAGTAGGCAGTAGGCATAGATATTAAACAAGTTAGTAAATGTTGTGAACTCAAGAAGAATAAGGCTAAAGCAATACTAAAATAATATCTTAGATGATAAATTAATGTATTATATTGCTTATGTTTTTGGTAGAGATACGAAGATCTCTTCGATAAGAAGCTACTAGATTGAGATTATCGTAGTACACTTTAGCTTTCGGTAAGGGGACTAAACCTTTTGGATGCGTGTGTTTCTTTATTATTATGTTGTGTGATGTTGTGAGATTAATAACATGCCTTGTGTGATAACATGTCATCCAATATGCTGCTTTGTGTGCTCATGCATATACATCCTTATGTTTGAGATCAATAGTACTGGTAGAGACTGGAGGGTGAGTGGAAAGGGACACTCGCTACCTTTTCATGAAAGCGACTGCTGATCTATGTTTGATTCATGATGTCTGGTTAAGTCGGTAAGGTCGTAGGTGGGTGGAATGGGATGCTTGCACCACTTCTTATTGGCGTTGCTTTGCATTGACCATATGTAACTTAGCTAAGTCATGATGTCCTATGTGGGGCTTAGACGAGGTCGAAAGCTTGGGGACGTTACAGTCCAATAATAAGGATAATTAGGTGGACATAGCTAGTTGAATATTAATCACTCATATTACTGTACCCCTAGCCATTAGAGGGTTATGTAGTGGCATGGGTTCAATAAAGGGTGGTATGATCAAGCTGTGATGTTCCCTATACCCGATGTAGTGTAGATGGGCGGACGAGTCGACTAGTGGATTATCACCTCCTCGAGTGTCACGAGGTGGATTTGGGATGAGTTGTGGTCAGTGCGGATCAAAACGACCGACCCATACATGGGGGATGTTACTGCAAACCGAGTGAGGCAGCATCATTCTGATGGGAGAAAACCCGAGCAGTCGGAGACTCCTTGTGTGGGTTATCTTGAGCTGGCTCTTATAGTTATCTTACCTGACCATAGCTGATAGTTGCATGCATTTGTTTTTTGCACGTTTAGTTTTCTTGCTAAGCTTGGTGGTTGAGCTTACCCTTGTGTGCACAAATTATTTTATATTTTATAGGTTTTTCATTCGTTGCTACAGGTAGCTTTTCATCTGGTGTGGAGGATGATATCAATGAACTTGAGGAAGATATTCATGATCCTTACGGCTATTCGTAGCGTCTGTTGGTGGGCTTAGGCTGTGCCCATGTTTTCTTTCGTACTTTGGATTCGGGATTTGTTTTTATTTGGGATATATTGAAGGATAAACCTTAAACAATATTTTTATTTATTTTGGTTATTGTGGATAATGGTTATTTGGAACTTTATACTTTTTAGATGTCAGCTGGATAATTTAGTATTTGAATAATAAGACTTCTGCTATGTTTACTCGTTTATATTTCTGATATATTGTTTAATCAAGATGTTTTAATTACTCTGATTATTTTGTGAGTTTTTGATGGGATTAATATGTGGTGTACCACGATATTTGATCCTGAAAGGGAATTTTTAATACCCTAATAGGATGAGGAGATCACGTTGTATTCCATAATACCAATACATCGGGAACAGGGTGTAACAGACCCAACAACCGGCCACTAGCAGAAAGCTTAAGGTTCAGTTGGATGCAATACCGGAATCGACCCTTGCATCTGGAGCTACGACCGAACAACCCCAGAAGGCTATTATTTAGTCTGTTGAGAACACAACTAAGAGATTAACTTTAATTTACTTAATATAGGTGTCACGTTCATGGATAGCATTTTCTCACGTTGTACAAGTAGTGGAAATTATAAGAACCCAGGTGAGGAACAGAACCCTTAATGAATTTTTAGACTGTTTATAATATATGATTGTTGTGCCATATGCTTGTTGTGATAACATGTCATCCAATAACTGCTTTGTGCATGCATTTGCATTTATATTATATGATTGTTGTGTGAATGGATGTGATTGAGACCTAACGGGCAGTGGTGAAACAATCGAGGACCACTGGATCTGACTTGCTAGGCAATTGTAGACGAGTATGTCACTCACCCCTAATGGGATGACAACATCTTAGGGGGGGCAAAATGGATGGCCAGGGATTCCTGCTGGGATTGGTGAGAGGGATATATTGGATGACATATAGGATTGGTTAGTAGCACTACCCCTGTATGCAACCTTGACCAATAGGGGGTTAGGTACTGGTAGGATGGAGTAATGAGGGAGAAGGGTCGACAGTGTTCGTTGGAGCATCACTGGTCGGACTTACTACCCAATCACCATTCTGATTGGGATGTCGCATGGCTTTACTAGAGCTATTAGAGTAGGCTGGTAAGTGTCCATTTACTCTTGTACATGGAGGTTATGGTCAGCTTTGGAGAGTGTGGCCAGGCCTTACCATAACATTTTAGTATACATTATACCGAACCATGCTTGCTAATAATCTGATCATATATTATTGTTTGCTTGCTTGTATCCTAGTGGGATCTGGATGACCAGAATGAGATGGTCGTCTTGGTCATATCCTGGGTTACGACTATTTTTAGGACTGGTTAGTTACATAAACCCATGTTTGTGACCCTGGCCAGTAGGGGGTGAGGTACTAGTGTAGGGATTGGGGACGAGGGAGGTGACTTAGCGGTGTTCGTTGGAGCATCACCGACTAGGGCCAACCTATACCAAACCCACGATTGGGATGTCGCGTGGCTTTACCAGAGCTATTGGAATAGGCTAGTAAGTGTCCAAACACTCCCGTGCATGGAGGTTATAGCCAGCTTTGAGGAAGTGTGGTTAGGCCTTACCTTAGCACATGATAAATATTACTAGACCATTGAATTGAATACTATCTCATGCAGTATAGATTGCTTGCATGTTCTATTCCTAATTGAGCTCAAGTTGGCAAACTTACCCTTGTGTATACAACCTTTTTCTAGATTTTATTGCAGGTTTACTATAGCTGAGTTCGTGGAGCTTTTCTTTATGATACAGATGATTTTGGTGACAAGTGGACAATGTTCGCAACTTGAATTTCTTACGATACTTATGTCTTCAGAAGCCAAGTTGGAGTTGTTAAAGTGTGGATTTGGTTTTAGTATCTTTGATCGGACATGTTGTCCAATACCTATGTATTCTTGTATTTTATTTGAAGTAGTACGTTATGTTTTGAATTTTGTTGAAACAAAATATCACATGTTACTATTGTATAAACATCATTTAAAATCCATCAGTTTGATACCCGGATTTTATGTAAATATTTTGTTGTATTTTACATTCTATTCTAATTATGTGGTGGTTACCGTGTTTATGGGATGAGATGGTGTAATGTGTGTCATGCATTGTGATCCTGGCGGTTAATAGGATGGCAGTAAGCGTTCTATTTGACAGCCCTCGCGAGTGCTAAAAGAAGAAAAAAAATTGGGGTATGACATCCTGCCACCGGTTAGTCCTCCGACTGAACTCGACCAAAAATAAGTTTTAAGTATTGATCTAACGGAGGATGGGGCCTTGCTGGCCCCTCCGTCAGCCAGACCACGGTCAGCTAGACCACACAAGGTCCACGTGCTAGATCTAGGAGCAGAGGCAATGCCTTAGCCTCTAGTACTGGTCTGTCGATTGAGTCCAAAAAACTAAACTCAGCGGGGACAATGAGTCCAAAGTGGACTCCGCAACTTCGTCCAACCTAGTTTCATGCGGTAAGAAGCTTATTCACATCCCTTATCATCATTATGAGTCCATTTATACCTCCATTGGAGGTGGGGGGGGACAAATCCTATCTTATAGGGTTTGGTGGCCTCTATTAATGGAGGCATTTATGGTGGAATCACCACCATCAATGCCACCATAAATGGTGCTCCCAAACACATTTAAGAAAGAAGAGAGGATGGGCCAACCTTGATGGAAAAGGGGGTTCAATGCTTGAGCTTGAGCTTGAGTTTGAGCTTGAGTCCCAAACTTCCCCCCAAGAGCTCACCACAATCTCCCCACATAGAAACTCAAGTGTCTAAAAAGAATAATGAGTCATGGGCTCCAAATTTATAGACAATGAGGAGAGAGAGTGTGACTCCCACGCATAAGCTTTCGATGGGGAGTCGGATGACTCATCCGCTGGCTCTGCTGCCGACAAGGCTAAAACATAGCCCCAATACTGGTTCTTTGGGCCCCACACACTGGAATGCATGTAGGCCCACCTAAGACCTACCATTATACCCAAGGCCTGGATAAAAAGTCTTACCTACACGCCAGACATATCCATCAGGTCTGCCTTGGTGACGTCAGCTCGCTGAGTGGGAAAACCTGACACAGGGGAAATCCGGGTCAGTAGGGGATTTCGGGTGCAGGTCTTACATATGCAACTGGGTTCTTAGTCCCTCCTCCTGTCACTTTAGTAGGGAGGACTTCGAAGAGCTTTACGATGTGCAGATGGCGTAGACAATGCATGATAGACATCTCCAGCTTGATGTAAGGGACCAAACCTCCCTTAAAAATCTTCTACTTATTGAATGCTTTAATGGTGACACTTTGCCTTGTTCAAATGTTCCTCACATGGTAGACCTTAGCAAACTCTCCACAGCCGAGGAGCCTTCCTAGCTCATATTTTTCAAACAATGCATTCTATGGTGATAATTCACCGATCGCTGGCTCTTTATCACTTATGACCTGGTCAATCTCTAACATAGAATACATAGATGAACCTTTAAATTTCAGCTATGAATTCGCTTTGATCACATGAAACTTTGAGCAAAATCAACCATTCAAAGTGATATACAAATGTTGGTTTTGTGGGCTTCATTAATTACCTAAACTAGTTGTTCAGTGGGAGTCTGATTGACACGATAAAAACCGGTTCGATTGGTTTGTCACTAGTTTGAGATTGATAACCCTAATTCTATTTATGGGAAGATAATTAGGGGTTATGATAGTATCTTTATAAATACTAAATCAGAGTCCCCACAACCATAGTACGTGAAATAATTCTCTCTGCACCCATTAGCAAGAGAACAGGAATATACTCTAGAGGCTGTGGAAGACTATGATCGAGGGATTGCGATCAAAGCTTGAAGAACAAAGGAAGATCAAACTGCTCAACAGGTATGTGATTACTTTTAATATTCCATTACCATTGTGTTCTATGAGATCTGTAGGCTATTCAAGTCTAACAGTTGGTATCAGAGCTAAACCTACAGACCTAAAATCAAGTATAATATAGTATATATCTCTACCTATGAGTTTGATTGAAAGGATTGAAATTTTTTGAACTCATTTGGATGAATATGGTCAAATCACAATCGTACTCAAAGAAATTATTTCCGACCGATGAAAGGTCAAGAATAACATATCAAATTGAAGATCTCATCGAGACCGTCACGACGATATAAATTTCGTGGCCGTCCGACATCTGACTCTCTCTCACGCGCCACCGACAGAAGCGAGTGAGTTGCACTCGCTGGCCAAAAAAAAAGGTCGACCGACTCAGAAACCCTAGTGAGTTGACCCGGCGAGTTTGGCCCAATCGGATGAACCCATCAAACCAGGTCAACTCAGCTGTCATCATACGTGTACACGTGTGGGTCAACACGTGCACACCATTGGGTGGTTCAAGTCCAAACTGATGAAAGGCCCGACCCAGCTCCAATGGGTATAACCCGTGGGTTGGTCCACAACCCGAATACCTTTTGCCCCGGTGGGTCGATACAAGGACCCAAATTTTTGACCCGTTGGATCAACCCAAGACCGATCTATATGGCCTAGTGGGTCGACCTGAGGACCCTAAAAATGACCCGGATTTGGTTCGTATGGTCGGACAGTTTCGGTCCGCCCAACTTAAACCAACTCGACGATTTTGGTTTAACCCGATTTTAGGGCTTAAAAGTAGTCTCGAAGAGTGGGGTTCACGGATCCCCTTTAATAGGAGTGTGCCGGCTCGTGGAAGGTCTGATGGACCTACGGTTTGTTCCGTCGGCTTCGTCTCGTCATGCCCTAAATTCGGGTATAAAGTATAAGTGTTTTTTGACCACTGGAAAATGAGTTTTTACTAAAACAGTACACTTTAATGTAATTTTGGAACTTGGTTGTGGTTTTTATATAGTATTCATTCCATTTGTCAACTACCAAATGCATGATGAGATGTATGGTGCATGATGTATGACTATTTGAGTATCAATGCTTAAATATTTTAACATGTATGTTAAAGATTCTCATTTTGCTGTTTAATTTGAGTTTTGTAAATATTATAATGGGATTAGATGTTGACCACCAAAGTGGTACATTTAGTTTTATTGTGATGTTTTCAAACTCAAAGTTTTTCACAATTTTATAATAGCCTAGTTAGGCAATGTCCACCCAAAGGTGGAGTTGTCAAGATTAAATAACGATCATGCACATGGTTTGAGGGGTATTAGTTTAGGGATTTTACATTCACCCAAAGGTGATGAAATTCTAACAACCATTATTCATTTGTAGTTTAGCACAGATATTGAAAGGACCAATGCATATATCGTCCCAAAGGATGTATATGTAATCTGGTTGAACTTTCAAAGGAATTAATTAGCTTGCATATGTGGTATACAATTTTCTTGCTAATTAGTTATTGGTTGGTATTAATCATGGAATCATATTCATTTACTATATAGTATAGTTGTCACTTATTATAATTAAATACCACATGATGTCTATTCAAGCAAGTTACCTAGTTGTTGTACCTATGTTATCAGCAACCAACTATAGAAAATGGCTTAGGGAACTAAAGATTGCTATAGGCCTTTCGGACCTGGACATAGGCATCACAGAAAAGAAACCGGAACCCATAACAGAAAATAGCACACAAGCAGAGGTGCAATTTATGGAGAAATGGAAAAATGCAAATAAAAAGTGCTCATTGGTTATTAAAAAGACTGTCCCCGAGTCTATCTTAGATAGCATTCCTGATTTGGACAATGCAAATAAACTATTGGAAGCTGTTCAAGCTAAGTATGAAGCTTCTAAAACTGGGAAAGTGGGTGAACTATTGACTATTGTGACTGGTACTAGATATGATGGGACTGGGAGTGTGAGAGATCACATAACTTATATGGAAGGAGTGGCTGAGAAACATAAGGGACTCAAAAATCCAATTACTCAGGATGTTTTGATACATTTTATATTGAATTCTCTACCAGAGCAATACAAACACATCAGGACAGCCTACATGACTACCAAGGATAAATGGACCCTAGATGAGCTCACTTCAGTCTGCAATGAAGATGAAAAATTATTTAAATAGCAGAAGGTTGAGAGTGCTAACTTGACAACCTATAAAGGTCAATATGATTAGAATAAGGGAAAGCATGGATTTGGGCCTCACAGGAAGGGAAAGAATAATTGGAATAAGGGCAGAAAACCGTATGACAAGGGTGCCAAAGAACATGAAGAAAAGAAGGATTTGAGTGCTGTTAAATGTTTCTGGTGCAAGAAATCTTGCCATATGAAGAAAGATTGCGAAGCCAGAGCAGCCTGGTTGGAAAAGAAGAAACCCAATACTAGTAATTTTCATACCTTTGTCTGTTTCGAATCCTATCTAACTGATGCTCCTGTGGATTCTTGGTGGTTTGACTCTGGCTCCACTGTCCATGTTACTCATTCCTTGCAAGGGTTTCTAAGCATCAGGACGCCCAGCAAGGATGAAGTCAGCGTGTACGTAGGCAATGGAGTACGAGTAGGAGTTGAAGCCATAGGAGTAGTTAAGATTTATTTATAGTCAAATGTTTTTATAGATCTAGTAGACACAGTTTATGTACCCTCTATGAGGAGAAATTAATTTTAGTTTCAAAACTTACTCAGACTGGTTATAATATTATCTTTAATAAAGATGGTTTTGTTATATCTCTTGATTCTCGTATTGTTGGTGATGGTTGCAATATTGATGGCCTCTACATATTGAATTCTATTATCCCATTGGTTATGAATGTTAGTTCTAAACGGTCTAATTTTGATAGTAAGTCTTCTATGCTATGGCACAGACGTTTAGGAGACATATCAATAGAAAGGATGAAAAGGCTTATACAACATAAAATATTGAAGCCATTAAACTTTGATGATATGCATGCATGTGTGGACTGTATGAAAGGAAAGATGATTAGATCAAGAAAGAAATCTGCAGTTCGAAGTCAGAAAATTTTAGATCTCATTCACACTGACATATGTGGACTTTTTCACACTCCTACTCTTGGTGGGCATAGATATTTTATCACATTTACAGATGACTTTTCTAGATATGGTTACATTTTTCTTATTTAGAAGTCTCTCGCACGCAAGGAGATGCTGCTGCTGGATGTCACGGTTCTGGGGCGCCATGATCCTTCTCTGGAACAATCGAGGGCATTGACTGACTGCATCATTCATCTCAGTGAGCTATTTATTGCCGCCAATAGCGCAATAGAGCCTTCAGTTGGAGAACCCATTCCCGAGCTACCAGTTGGAGATCCGGGGTTGGTCTCTAGATCCTGTGCTAGTAGATTGGGGTAGAAAAGTTGGATTCACTTGATAGTTTCAAAATATTTAAGGCTGAAGTGGAAAATATTTTTGACAAAAGAATCAAGATTGTCAGGTCTGATAGAGGAGGAGAATATTATGGTAGACCAGGAGACTCAGGACAACTTCCTGGTCCATTTGCCAAGTTTCTTCAAGAACAAGGAATCATAGCTCAATATTCTATGCCTGGGACCCCACAAGAGAATGGAGTGACTGAAAGGAGGAATAGAACCCTCAAAGATATGATGAGAAGCATGATAAGCATTACTAATCTTCCTGAATCTCTATGGGGGGAAGCTATCAAGACTGTTGCATACATAATCAATAGAGTGCCTAGCAAGTTAGTCCCTAAGACACTTTTTGAGATATGGACTGGTAGGAAGCCTTGTTTACATCATTTGCATGTGTGAGGATGCAGGGCAAAGGCAAGATTATACAATCCTCATAAATGAGTGTTTGATCAAAGGACAGTTAGCTGTTATTTTGTAGGTTATCTAGCTAGATCCAAGGGATTCAGATTTTATTGTCCTAATTCAGTTAATAGGATAGTGGAAACTAGCCATGCAAGATTTATTGAAAATGAAAGTGAGGAATCTCAACCAAGGAACCTAGACTTTGATGAGGAAGAAATTGAACTTGCTATTGAGTCACCTCATCCAGATGAGACTTTACCAAATGTTGTTGACATAATATCTGAGGTTGTCCCTGCTCAATTTGATATTACAATTGAAGATATTCCAGTCGAAGAGTCTACACAGGCAATGAAAAGGTCTACAAGACCACGTAAATCTGCTATACCTTCTGACTATATGCTCTATTTGACAGAGGCTGATTATGATATAGGACATGAAGAAGATCCCACAAGTTTCCAAGAGGCTGTAAATAGCAGTAATGCACCTAAATGGGTAGAAGCCATGAAAGATGAGTTGGTATCTATGGATAACAATAAAGTGTGGGAACTTGTGGATTTACCAAAAAAATTGTATACCCATAGGTTCAAAATGGGTGTACAAGACTAAATGTGATGCCAAGGGCAAGGTTGAACGCTACAAAGCAAAGTTGGTAGCAAAAGGGTTCAAGCAAAGAGAATGAATTGACTACAATGAGACATTCTCTCTAGTTTCTGCTAAAGATTCCTTCAGGATTATCATGGCATTAGTAGCACATTTTGATCTAGAAATACATCAGATGGATGTGAAGACATCCTTTCTAAATGGAGAGCTATTGGAAGATGTTTATATGGTTCAGCCAGAAGATTTTGAACAAAAAGATAAGAAGAATATGGTCTGCAAATTCAAGAAGTCCATTTATGGGCTAAAGCAAGCATCCAGACAATGGAATCAGAAATTTTATCAGGTTATATCTTCTTTTGGTTTCATTGAGAATATAAATGATCAATGTATCTATATGAAGATCAGTGGGAGTAGTTTTATATTTCTAATTTTATATGTTGATGATATCCTACTGGCTAGTAGCAGTATGGGTTTATTTATCAAGACAAAGAATTTTCTGTCTAAGAATTTTGAAATGAAGGACATGGGAGAGAGTACATTTGTACTTGGTATTCTGATTTATCGTGATAGAAAGAAAGGTCTACTAGGATTATCTTAGAGAGCATACATTGATCGTGTACTAAAATGATTTAATATGTCCACATGTTTAGATGGAGATGCACCTATAAGTAAAGGTAACAATTTGAACAAAAAACAATGTCCAAGGAATAATTTTGAGAAGAAGTTAATGGCAAACAAACCCTATGCGTCTGTAGTTGGAAGTTTGATGTATGCACAAGTATGCACTCAACCTGATATAGCCTTTGCAATGAGTGTGCTGGGACAATTTCAGTCAAATGTTTGAAGTACTCACTGGACAGTGGCAAAGAAAGTCATGAGATATTTGCAAAGCACCAAAGATTATATGCTTGTTATGGCAATTGTGATATACAAATTCAGACTATGGGGGTTGCACAGATGATTTAAAGTTTACCTCAGGGTATATTTTTCTATTAGCAGGAGGTGTTGTTTCTTGGAGGAGTGCTAAGCAGTCGATAATAGCAACATCAACTATGCATGCAGAATTTATAGCTTTGTATGAAGCTACAAAGCAAGCCATTTGGTTGAAAGGTTTCATTTCAGGCTTAAAGATTGTGGATTCTATTTCCAGACCCCTATTGATATATTGTGATAATGATCCAACAGTATCATTTGCGAAGAATAACAAGAAATCAAGTGCTTCTAAGCACATAGAAATCAAATATTTGATGGTAAAAGAGAAGATGACTGAAGGTCTGGTCATAATGGAACACATCTCGACAGATCAGATGATTGCTGATCCTCTAACGAAGACTTTGCCAGTGGGAGTCTTCAAAGGACATGTTCCTAGCATGGGTGTTGTTAATTCTTTTGATGTACTCAGTTAGTGGGAGACTTTTTAGTTATTCTTGGTTCCTATTTACTTTTATTCATGTTGTTCAGACACAATAATTTATGGTTTGAATGTTAATTATGATCATGTTTACATTAGCATTTATTTTTATTAATATTGTTATTATTTAATTGACATGTCACATTTACAAGGCAGTATTTAGCCAAAGTGTTAAAGGCAGTATTTAGCCAAAGTCTTAAGGCAGTGTCTAGCCACAGTATTGTCACACCCCAATTCTGCACCATTCAGAACGGTGTGATGAACCGCTATAAGCCAACGATTCAACTAGGATCTCTAATAGGCGGTATCCATTAAAAATAAAACCATGCACATTCACAACCATAATCAGAATAAATACACAATAGCGAAAGTCTTATAGTAAATGAACCGAGAACTCTAAATGTAATAATCATAATTAAACTATCAAGTTATTGTTGTATCAACTGAGACATAAATAAATAAAATATCAATTACATCCCTTTATAATTTCAAATAAAATCCTAATAGAATACGCATGAGTTGCACTCGCATGAGGAGTCATGCGCATCCTCTAGGTCTTCAGCTTCCATTGTAGCAACACGCGCATATACCGGATCATTCATAAAATCTGCAACTGTAGTACCTGCATCATCAACTAAAAATATTCGACGTCGAGAGGGTGAGCACACATCATGGCTCAGTGAGCAAACAAAACAATGCAACAAACATATGCATGCACTCAATTCATATCTTTGGTCGGATTTATAAGTTTGCAATGTGCTATAAAAAGGATAAGTGGTCAAAGGTCACGTTTATTGACGCCGCACCTCTATACACGAGTGTGTGGAGCCGCCCAACGGTAATATTTATTGTCGTCCCACATGCACCCACCATGGACAATGTACACACAAAGGTCATGTTTATTATTGTACCCGTTGCCCATACCAACACGTAATCCCCTATTGGCGAGGGCTCGCAAACTGGGCTCGCAACTAACCAATCCTAATGCCAATCAATGTATCCAAGGCCTCACCCTAACATCCCTCAATACGTCCATAGACATAGGGCTAAGGCCCACCGGCATAGCCAGAGACTACACGGTCCGAGACCACCTCCCCTCATACCCTACGACGTGATAGTTCTGCTAAGGTAATGGCGATACGACGATGTTAGTGGACAAGACTTGAGTTAGAGATAGAGCTAGAGTGTTGAACCCCGCCTATGACACCTCCCCCTGATACTCGCTCGCATCAAGCACACCAACCACACACATACATCCACATGCCTATTTCTATCATCATCATCATCATGTTATAAACAATAATTAAATATGCATGAACAGTACTAATAGAAATATTGGATGACATGTTGAATGCACATAACAATCATACACGTATAAAATCAATCACGGCATTGGACTCAAGAGTAAAACAGTTTATTATTAACCAATTAGTTTAGGTCTTGTTTCCTCATCTTTACTTGATCGTAGGTCCTCTTTCAAGCTTTAAGAATCAACTATATATCGATGTTATATCACTAGAAGACCTAACCAAGCCGATAGAATTTAATTAGAATTAATTCGGACTTTAAAAAGCATGTTGTTAACTGGGGGTCGATGCTAGGGTCGGAGGTTCCATCGACCCTGGGTGCGACCACCCACAGTCTGGACTTTCCGAACACTAGGGGTTGATTATCAGGGTCTGGTAGGGTCGATTGGCCATCGACCCCCCGTGCGACCCCCTGTGGGTTTAGTCAATTTTTCCTCCTACAGTCCATTCTTCGTGTTTGGGGTCCTATGGCTTGCTTCTACAATCCATTCCACACATGTTCTATGGTCTAGAACCGTAGTTCACTCACCTATATGGCTTTCATGATTTCCCCCATGGTTTTCCATGAAAACCTAACCATGGGTGGATGATTTAGGTTTCTCCTAGATCATTCCTTCTTCTCTATCTATTCTAAGGTCTGTAGAATTACATGGAGATAGTATCCATACCTGAGAATTAGGCTTGTTTCTCTGAAGCCTTCTCTTTGATCTTCTTCTCCACTTTCCTTCTCTTCTCCTTCTCATCTCCTTCTCTTCTCTTTCTCTCAATCCAATTAGGGTTCTAAAAGGAGTCAAAGAGGCTTAGGGACATCCTATTTATAGAGTAAAAACTCCCAAAATAAGTCCCATTGAGATTAGGAAGGAATCCCATTGAAATTTGGAAAGTTTCCAAATAACGATTTCTGTCGGCAGACTGGGGGTCGATGAGGGGGTCGGAGATCCCGTCGACCCTTGGTTCTTAAAATGTCTGACCCCTGGTATAAAACTCAGGGTCTGACTTTTATACTGGGGGGGTCCGACCCTACCTTGCTGGGTATGCGACCCTCCCCCTATTTTTAGTGTTTTTGGGTCAGTTTAATACCTGGGATCGCGATCTCCCTCACGCACTTGATCCATTTGGCTCGACCATGATGGGTAGACCTGGTTCAAGGTGGTAAGACCGGGTTAGTTCGATACGGGTCTTACAACTCCCCCCTACTTATAAAAATTCCGTCCTCGCAATTATATGTACCTTCCGAGTCGAACAGATGAGGGTATTGCTTTTGCATAGCATTCTCTTCTTCCCATGTGATTTCTTCCATGTCTCTACTTCTCTAGGTGACCTTAACATAATAGATATCTCGGTTGCATAGTCGTTGAACCTTTCGGATGGTGATTTCAGTTGGTGTTACTTCAAATGTCAAATCATCAGTCAATTCAGGTAGATCTACTGCCAGAACGTGCGTTGGATCTTTGACATACTTCTTCAATAAGGAAATATGAAATACGTCATGCACACTTGACATAGATGGTGGTAGTGCTAACTGGTAAGCCATTTTCCCATGCTTAGCTAGAATCTCATATGGCCCGACATATCTTGGACTTAGTTTTCCTTTCTGTCCGAACCATTTCAATCCTCGCATAGGCGATACTTTTAAGAATACTTTATCACCCACGACGAACTCAAGGTCTCGGCGTCGGGTATCGGCATATTGCTTCTGATGATTCTGAGCTGTTCTCACTCTTTCTTTGATAATGTCGACCACTCGATAAGTCTCTTCAACAAATTCTGGTCCAACAATACTACATTCCCCAACTTCATTCCAAAACAAAGGAGTTCGACACTTTCTGCCATACAGTGCTTCATAGGGTGACATCTGTATAGTAGTCTGATAGCTATTATTATAAGCGAACTCAATCAGTGGTAACTTTTCATCCCATGATCCTTTAAAATCAATTACACATGCTCGAAGCATATCTTCTAAAATCTGAATTGTACGCTCTGACTGTCCATCTGTCTGTGGATGAAATGCAGTACTAAACTTCAATGTTGTACCCATAGCCTTTTGCAATCCTTCCCAAAACTTTGAAGTAAATCGTGGATCTCTATCTGTCACAATGCTTTCAGGTACACCGTGCAATCGCATAATGTTATCCACATACAGCTTAGCTAACCTCTCCAGTGTATATTGAGGTCGTATAGGTATAAAGCGAGTTGTTTTTGTCAGGCGGTCTACAATCACCCAAACTGCGTCAACTACTCGAGGAGTCAATGGTAATCCCGTGACGAAGTCCATAGTGATGCAGTCCCATTTCCATGCTGGTTTCGGTAACGGCTGTAACAGTCCTGCCGGTCTTTGTCGTTCAGCCATTACCTTCTGACAATTTAGGCATTGAGACACGAACTTAGCTACATCTGCTATCATTCCTCTCCACCAATATAGTTTATTTAGATCATGATACATTTTTGTACTTCCAAGATGTATCGAATAGATGGTGGTATGGGCTTCTTTCATCAATCGGTGTCTAATGTCCAAGCTTTCTGTTTCGGGTACACATATTCTTCCTTTGTACTTCAGTACCTTTTCTTCGTCCAAAGTGAACTCAGGGTTAGTTCTACCTTTTTCGATGTCTTCTTGTACCGTTCTTAGGTAAGGGTCTGATTTGATAGCTGTCTTCACTTCATCGACTATATCCGGTATAATCTTCAATGCGGCAAACATATTTGAAAACCGATGAATAAACCCTTGGTTCGCTGATCCATCTGGTGCATCTATCACAAATTGCTCATTACCGTGTTTGAATACCTTTCTGGTAGTACACATTGCGGCAGTTGTGCTAACCTCTCCTCGAGATTTTATCATTGCCTTTCTACTCAACGCATCGGCTACTACATTAGCTTTCCCTGGATGATACTGGATATCACAATCGTAGTCTTTCAATAGTTCTAGCCATCTTCTTTGTCTCATATTCAGCTCCTTCTGATTAAATAGGTAAGTAAGACTTTTATGGTCTGATTTAATCTGAAACTTCTCCCCCGTACAGATAATGTCTCCATATTTTGACAGCATGTACTACTGCCGCTAGTTCCAAATCATGAGTGGGGTAATTCTTTTCATGTGTCTTCAGTTGTCTTGAGTCATATGTAATTACTTGTTCTCCTTGCATAAGTACACATCCTAATCCCAGTCCTGACGCATCGGTATACAAGATAAATGGTTGTCCTGGAATGGGGATGATCAAGATTGGAGCTGATATCAATCTAGCCTTCAAGGTTTGGAAACTCTCCTTGCATTTATCCATCCAAACATACTTTTCGCCATTCTTAGTCAAACTGGTAAGAGGTACGGCAATTCAGGAATAGTCTTCCACAAATTGTCGATAATACCCAGCTAGACCCAGAAAACTTCTAATTTTCGCAACGCTCTTCGGTGCTTCCCACTTTACAATAGCCTCGATCTTGCTGTGATCCACTTTAATTCCTTCAGCGGATACTACATGGCCTAGAAATGCGACTTCCTTTAGCCAAAACTCACACTTTGAAAATTTGGCGTAGAGCTTTTCCTTCCGTAGTCGCTGCAGAGCGGCGTTTAGATTCTTAACATGAGTTTCCTTATCTTTGGAATAGACTAGTATATCATCAATGAATACTATAACTGACGTATCCAACATGTCATGGAAAACCTGGTTCATAAGTTCCATAAAGGTTGCTGGTGTGTTTGTCAATCCAAAAGACATGACCAAAAATTCATAATGTCCATATCTAGTCCTGAATGCTGTCTTGGGAATATCACCGTCCTTAATCTTCAGCTGATGGTAGCCTGACCGAAGATCGATCTTGGAGAACACTTTGGCACCTTGCAACTGATCAAACAGGTCATCGATCCGAGGCAATGGATACCGATTCTTGATTATCAGTTTAATCAGTTCTCGGTAGTCTATACACAAGCGAACGCTACCGTCCTTCTTCTTCATGAATAATACTGGCGCTCCCCATGGTGATATACTAGGGCGAATGTAACCCTTGTCCAGCAGTTCTTGTAGTTGTACTTTCAATTCCTTCAGTTCAGTAGGAGCCATTCGATAAGGTGCTTTCGATACTGGTGCGGCTCCAGGTATAAGATCTATAACAAACTCTGTAGCTCGGTCGGGTGGTAATCCTGGTAATTCTTCAGGAAATACGTCCGGATAGTCTCGCACGACATCAATATCCTCCATTTGTGGTGCTTCCTTGGTAAGGTCGACCACAGATACTAAATACCCGACTGCTCTTTTCTCATGTCGGGTCTTCGTTTTCATCTCCGATTACTCGATAATTTCCACAAGCACAAATTCCACTTTTGATAGGCCCAAAAATTCTTTCACAAAACAATCCATCCTTTTCCGGTTTATTGTATGAGCTTTCGTTTACGGGGAAGTTTGGTTCCCGAAAAATTGAACTCTGCTCCTTTTTTGTCTCTAAATGTCAGCTTCTTTTCAGCACACAATAGATTTGCAGAATGCCAAGCTAACCAGTCCATTCCCAAGATGACGTCAAAGTCTGTCATCTCAAGTTGGATCAAGGTTGCATCCAAAGTCTTTTCATTAATAAGAACTGGACATGGTCCATAACCTTTTTCTAACTCCACTTCTAATCCCATAGGTGATCGTACAAGCAGTTTGTAGTCTAAGGATTTAATGGGTAAATTCAACTTCTTTCCAAATGACACAAATATAAAAGAATGAGTAGCTCCTGAGTCGAAGAGTACTCTGGCAGGTATGCCATTTATAGGTACGATACCTGTGATTTATTTTAACTTAGTCTACATGCTTATACAATGTAATACAACTAACAAAAAAATGTAAGTCATACCTGTAACCACGTCAGGCGATGTGGCAGCATCCTTGGATGTAACCGCGTAAACTCGTCCTTGATGTAGCTTCTTTTTGGGCTTAGGACATTCCCTTACTATATGTCCCACTTGGTTGCAGTTAAAACATCTTATCCCTTCAGTAATTGGCTTCTGTTGCTGTTGAACTACGGGAATAGTCTTGGTTGCAGCGGTAAAGCCTTGAGCACGGAAGGGTTTGAATGTCTTGTTATTCCCTCCATTATAAGAATTTCCAACTGGCCTTTTGATACCTCTATTTTGCATGATAACTCTCCTTCTGGCTCGATTCTTAACTCAAGCAATTTGTGCCGCTTCATTGTAAATTTTCTTTTCACGTCCCAGAACGTGCTCGCGGATACTTCCCCTAAGTCCCATGACAAACCTTCGGGTCTTTGTGTTTTCCTCTTGCATACTAGTGGGTGCAAAGAATAACAGCTCTTCATAACGCTGTTGGTACGCATCCACGGTCATCTGTCCCTGATATAAACTCAGGAACTCTCTTTCCATAGAATCTCTGAAACTTCTTGGAAAGTACTTCTCAAAGAACACCTCCTTATAAATATCCCAAGTCAGTTGGGCGTGCTTTGTAAGTAAATACGTCCTGGTAGACCTCCACCAATGGTGTGCATCTCCTTTCAGCATAAAGGTGGCACACAACATTTTTTCCTCTTCATTTAGTGTCATCATCATAAAGTTTCTTTCCATTTCGTCAACCCAGTGTGCCGGCCATAAAGGATCTGCTGGCTTGCCATTGAATTCTCTGGGCTTTAGTTTCAGAAAATGCTCCACCAGTCTGGAGTGGTCTAGTAGCTGCGGGACATACGCTCCATACATAGGTGGTTGGTAGTGATATCCACCTTGAGCTATTTCAGGATTTGGTACTTGAGCCTGCATGATAGGAGTCCGAGGTGCGTGGGGTACTATGTTACTTTCCCCTAGTGTTGTGCTTGCCTGTCCAGCTGGCATTGGAGGTGTTTGTGCAGCTGGAAGAGCTATGCCTATGGCAGTTTGGATAGTAGTTGTGCCTGTTGCATCTGTTGCAGGTGTTGGGCCAAGTTCATTACGACTGTGGTCAAGTCTGTAGGTGGAGCTGCAGATTGGTAGGATTTTCCTGCCCATTTATGACGGACGGTGCCGTGTTCATGTTCCCCTGTGTTTCCGGGTGTGTCTGGTTATCTTCCCCCACAGGTGGTGGTGGTGGGATAGAGTTACGGCTCTGTCTAGTTGCTTTGCGTCCCGCCATTAATTAATCTGATAGTGGGATTACCTGAAATCATTGAACACGAGAGACAATCATTAAATACTTCATTCTCATATTTTAAAACCACTAATCATTTCAAATTTCAAAATTTTCAGATCATTCTGTCGAAAATGCTGTGTTTTCACTGTAGGGTCGATGGTAGGGGTCGATGGGTGTCCGACCCTCAGTATTCGACCCTGGGAAATCACCCATTCTTCCCAAGAGCCGGGGGTCAATGGGGAGTCGGAGGATGTCCGACCCAGGGTGCGACCCCTGGTTCTCTGTCAGGTTCCCGAGAGCCGAGGGCCGATGCGGGGGTCGATGCGGGGGTCGATTGTTTTAATCGAATTTTTCGACCCCCGGACTAAAAATCTGATTTTTAAGTCCGATTCAAAGTCCATTTCTCATTCTTTCTTCTCCGCTTCGACTCAGCTCGTCCCTCTAAGTTGCTACAGTGACAACTCCGATCCGTTGGTGGTTTGCACTCCTTGTTTCGTCGTCTACACCTCCGCTACAGGTATTTCTTCTACCTTTTCATGCTTTTAGGTTTCTTAACCTAGGTTTTTGCTCGTTTATCTCGTATTTTTCAAATTAAACTTTTTCCAACCGTAAATTTTGATTTTCATTGGGGGCTTTTGTTGTTGGTGACTCGAGGAATGAAAGCCCTAAAAAATATTTGAGTTTCATCGGTTGGTTATCGAGAAACTCAAAATTTTCACTTTTTGCCCTAATTTTGTCAAAATTTTGAATTTCCTAAAATTTCTTGCAATTCAATCTAATTAGTTGAAATTTCCAACTGTTTGAGTCTCACAAGATAATTTAGGATCTATGTAAGTCCTCCTGCCCACGTGTATGGGTGAAAAGTGAGGCTTTTGCCCAATTTACATCGTTATTATGTCAAACTCTCGGGTTTTTCCTCTCTACTAACCCATTATTTGTTTTTCTTTCTATTTGCAGATACTATGGCTCGTACCAAGGTACCCAAAGTTCACGACCGTCTTCGCTTCCGTTCCAATGAAGCCGAGGCACAATATGCCCACTATGCTCGCAAGAAGGTAGATGGCGGCCGCAAAGTGAACTTGGCTAGCTTAGACTTGTTCAATGTGGAGAGAGCCTTTGGTGATATGGGATGGCTCCCTGTCATCACTTATGACGCGTGTACCTGTCCTGACTTGGTACGTCAGTTCTACTGTAATCTCCAGGTGGTGGGAGATTACAATGATGTGGAGAGGGGTGATGAGCTTCGCATCACGAGCTACGTCAAGGGGGTTGACGTTTCTGTAAGACCCGTATCAAACTAACCCGGTCTTACCACCTTGAATCAGGTTTACCCATCATAGTCGAGCCAAATGGACCAAGGGCGTGAAGGAGATCGTGATCCCAGGTATCAAATCGACCCAAAAACATTTAAATTAAGGGGAGGGTTGCATACCCAGCAAGGGAGGGTCGGACCCCCCAAGACAGAAAGTCAGACCCCCTATTTTATAGAGGGGGTCGGACACTTTAGGATTTAGGGGTCGACGGGATCATCGACCCCCTCATCGACCCTCAGTTGCCGCCAAAAACAAAATTAGGAAATTTCCATAATTTCGGTTGGGGCTCTTTCCTAATCTCAAAGGGACTTATTTAGGATGTTTCTACTCTATTTAAAGGACGTCCCTAGGCCTCTTTCACTCCTTTTACAACCCTAATTGAATTGAGAGAAAAAGAAGAGAAGGAAGAGAAGAAGAAAAGAAGCAAAGAAGAGAAGAAAGCAAAAAAGGAGAAGAGTTGCAGAGGAGGAGTATTCTTCTCAGGTATGGATATTAATTCCATGAGTTTCTACAAACCTTAGGTTAGGTAATGAAGAGAGTATGATCTCGGAGAGTCCCAAACCATCAACCCATGGTTAGGTTTTCATGAAAAACCATGGGGGAATTCATGAAAGCTATATAGGTGAATGATTCATGATTTTAGACTATAGAATGTGTGTAGAATGGACTTTAGGAGCAAACCATAGGACCCCAAACACGAAGAATGGACTGAAAGGAAGAAAATTGACCAAAACCCACAGGGGGGTCGCACAGAGGGTCAATGGCCAATCGACCCTACCAGACCCTGAGCATCGACCCCAGTGTTTGGGAAGTCCAGAATAGGGGGGGTTGCACCAGGGGTCGATCATGACTCCGACCCTATCTCCGACCCCCAGTTAACAGCATGGTTTTTAAATTCAAAATTAATTCTAATTAAATTTTATCGACTTTGTTAGGTCTTCTAGCAATATAATAACATTATAAAGGTGATTCTAAAGCTTGGAAAAGTATCTATTAGCAAGCTAAGGTGAGGGAACAAGACCTAAACTAACTGGTTAATAATAAACTGTTTTATTTCTTGAGTCCAATGCCATATTGATTCTGTGTGTATATGCTTGTATGTGCATTCAACATGTCATCCAATATTTCTATTAATTGTTCATGCATATTTATTTTATTGTTTATAACATGATGATGGTGATGATGATAGGAATAGACATGTAAATGTTTGTGTTTGGCCAGTGTATATGGTGCGGATAGGGATGGTATCAACCGGTACAACCATGACCGTTTTTCATGGGGTGTATATTGTGCCATGGTCTACTCAAGTCATGTCTACTGATGTCTTCGTATCGCCATTACCTTAGCAGAACTATTATGTCGTAGAGCATCAGGGGAGGTGGTCTCGGTCCTTGTAGTCTCTGACTCTACCGGGGGGCCTTAGCTCTCTCTCTATGGATGTTCTGAGGGATGCTGGGGTAAGGCCTTGGATACACTGTTTGGCATTAGGATTGGTTAGTCACGAGCCCAGTTTGCAACCCTAGCCAGCAGGGGTTTATTTGTTGGTATGGTATCAATCGATACAGCCATGCCATTTTCATGGGGTGTATATTGTGCCATTCTGGATGCTGTGGGCGACAATGTCGTATTCATTGGGCGTATCCACACACTTGTGTATAGAGGTGCGGCGGCCACCTATCACTTCTATAGCACAGTGCAAACTATAAACCAGACCAAAGATATGATTTGACTGCATGCATATATATTGTTGCATTGTTTTGTTTGCTCATTGAGCCGTGATGTGTGCTCACCCTTTCGACGTCGAATACTTTTAGTTGATGATGCAAGTACGACTGTTGAAAATTATGTAAATGCTCCAGTGTACGGGAACGTGGCGGCGATGGAAGTGGAAGAGGGTGGATACACATGACTCCTCTTGCGAGTGCAACTCATGTGTATTCGATTAGATATTTTTCTAGTTTTCTTTATTTGGATTTATTAAGGACATGTATTTGATATTTATTTATGTCTCAGTTGATACAAAATAATTTGTTATTTTCATATTAATATCACAGTAGATTCTCAGTTCATTTTATTATAAGACTTCCGCTATTGTATATTTACTCTGATTATGAATGTGGATGTATGGGGTTTAGATAAAACGGATATAGCCTACTCGAGATTCTGGTTGAACCGTTGGTTTGTTAGCGGCTCATCACACCATTCTGAATAGTGCAGAATTGGGGTGTGACAGTTTCATTTGATTATCGGCAGTTGGCCGACTTATTGGGCATTTCCTATGCTGGCCCCATGGTGTTCTGTGCTCTTGGAGAGCCCCAGTTCTTTTCTCTACAGATGAGGGCTGAGATCGATAGCCAGCTCATCAGACCTAATCGCTGGTAGATGAAAGCGAGTTGTCTGCGCTTAGATCCACGGGTATACTGCAAGATCATTAAGCATAACCTGATATTGTAGAGTGATCATTACGAGAGGGTCTCCCAGTTGACCCAATATCTATTATACTGCATATGCACTAGGCAGCCCGTCTTCCTTCCCTACATCATCATGCGTATGATGATCAGTGCCACGTTGCCCAGTCACATTGGAAACCTTCCTTACGGACGCATGATCACTACCTTGCTTACCCGCCTGGGGGTTGACTTAGTGGATGAGAAGATTCAGGAGAAATTCATCTCATCGCCTCTGGATTGGGAGGCTATTTGCAAGATGGGCATGCGGGATGCCCAAGTCAGCGATGAGGAGAGAAACGCGATGGTGCACCCTCGCACTCGAGTAAAGATGGCTGACGCTGAGGCAGTAGCAGCAGCAGCTGCTGGAGCAGGGGTTCAGGGGGATGATGACGACCGGCTATACATGGATGTAGATGCCATACCTCCTCCATCACCTACTCATGCTACTGGAGCTGGTCCATCTTCTTCAGCTGGTCCTTTGCATGCAGCTGGTCCTTCGTATTCTCCACCTGATGACATGATGAGGATGTTGCACGAGATACGAGAGGCTCAGCGTATGTTTGACCTGAGGATTGGAGAGCTTCTAGAGGCTCAGCGCTCGTCCAATCAGCGGGTGGGAGAGCTTCTGGTTGCTCAGCGCGTATCGGATCAGCGGATGGGAGAGCTGAGGGATGCTCAGAGTGTGACTGACCAGCGGGTGGCTGATCTCACAGCTAGTCTCCAGACGACCCAGACTCAGATAGCTTGGTTGACCCGAGTCTACGCTGAGGACTATGATAGAGACCGTGAGGCACCGCCTCCCTCATCACCTCCAGCTTCTTGATGTACTTCTTTTATTTTTCTTTTTGTACTTCAGAGTAACTGTCCGGACTGTGGACTGTACTCTGCTTTAATCATATATATATAAACATTTGTTCTTCCTTTTGGTTGTATATAAATTTGTTTCTCATTTAATAGATGCATTATTTTCTTTCAGTTTAGTCTCAAACAACACAGGTGCTTATGGTGTGTTACTATTACATCTTTTAAATTTTTATCCTATCTCAGTTCACGACCTTTTGTGAAAGTATACGGTTTCACAGATAATGCCTGAGATGCTCTGATACCAAGTTGTCACACCCCAATTCTGCACCATTCAGAACGGTGTGATGAACCGCTATACGCCAACAGTTCAACCAGGATCTCTAATAGGCGGTATCCATTAAAAATAAAACCATGCACATCCACAACCATAATCAGAATAAATACACAATAGCGGAAGTCTTATAGTAAATGAACCAAGAACTCTAAATGTAATAATCATAATTAAACTATCAAGTTATTGTTGTATCAACTGAGACATAAATAAATAAAATATCAATTACATCCCTTTATAATTTCAAATAAAATCCTAATAGAATACGCATGAGTTGCACTCGCATGAGGGGTCATGCGCATCCTCTAGGTCTTCAGCTTCCATTGCAGCAACACGCGCATACACCGGATCATTCATAAAATCTGCAACTGTAGTACCTGCATCATCAACTAAAAATATTCGACGTCGAGAGGGTGAGCACACATCATGGCTCAGTGAGCAAACAAAACAATGCAACAAACATATGCATGCACTCAATTCATATCTTTGGTCTGGTTTATAAGTTTACAATGTGCTATAGAAAGGATAGGTGGTCAAAGGTCACGTTTATTGATGCCGCACCTTTATACACGAGTGTGTGGAGCCGCCTAAAGGTAACGTTTATTGTCGTCCCACATGCACCCACCATGGACAATGTACACACAAATGTCACGTTTATTGTTGTACCCGTTGTCCATACCAACACGTAAGCCCCTACTGGCGAGGGCTCGCAAACTGGGCTCACAACTAACCAATCCTAATGCCAATCAGTGTATCCAAGGCCTCACCCCAGCATCCCTCAATATGTCCATAGAGATAGGGCTAAGGTCCCCCGGTAGAGCCAGAGACTACACGGTCCGAGACCACGTCCCCTCATACCCGACGACGTAATAGTTCTGCTAAGGTAATGGCGATAGACGATGTCAGTGGACAAGACTTGAGTTAGAGATAGAGCTAGAGTGCTGAGGCCCCGCCTATGACACCTCCCCTTGATACTCGCTCGCATCAAGCACACCAACCACACACATACATCCACATGCCTATTCTTATCATCATCATCATCATCATGTTATAAACAATAATCAAATATGCATGAACAGTAATAATAGAAATATTGGATGACATGTTGAATGCACATAACAATCATACATGCATTAAATCAATCACGGCATTGGACTCAAGAGTAAAACAGTTTATTATTAACCAATTAGTTTAGGTTTTGTTCCTTCACCTTTACTTGATCGTAGGTCCTCTTTCAAGCTTTAAGAATCAACTATATATCGATGTTATATCACTAGAAGACCTAACAAAGTCGATATAATTTAATTAGAATTAATTCAGACTTTAAAAAGCATGCTGTTAACTGGGAGTCAATGCTAGGGTCGGAGGTTCCATCGACCCTGGGTGCGACCACCCACAGTCTGGACTTCCGGAACACTGGGGGTCGATTATCAAGGTCTGGTAGGGTCGATTGGCCATCGACCCCCCGTGCGACCCCCTGTGGGTTTAGTCAATTTTTCATCCTACAGTCCATTCTTCGTGTTTGGGGTCCTATGACTTGCTTCTACAATCCATTCCACACATGTTCTATGGTATAGAACCGTAGTTCACTCACCTATATGGCTTTCATGATTTCCCCCATGGTTTTCCATGAAAACCTAACCATGGGTGGATGATTTGGGTTTCTCCTAGATCATTCCCTCTTCTCTATCTATTCTAAGGTCTGTAGAATTACATGGAGATAGTATCCATACCTGAGAATTAGGCTTGTTTCTCTGAAACCTTCTCTTTGATCTTCTTCTCCATTTCCTTCTCTTCTCTTTCTCTCAATCCAATTAGGGTTCTAAAAGGAGTGAAAGAGGCCTAGGGACGTCCTATTTATAGAGTAGAAACTCCCAAAATAAGTCCCATTGAGATTAAGAAGGAATCCCATTGAAATTTGGAAAATTTCCAAATAACGGTTTTTGTCGGCAGACTGGGGGACGATGAGGGGGTCGGAGATCCCGTCGACCCCTGGTTCTTAAAATGTCTGACCCCCGGTATAAAACTCAGGGTCTGACTTTTATACTGGGGGGGTCCGACCCTACCTTGCTGGGTATGCGACCCTCCCCCTATTTTTAGTGTTTTTGGGTCAGTTTAATACCTGGGATCGCGATCTCCCTCACGCACTTGATCCATTTGGCTCGACCATGATGGGTAGACCTGGTTCAAGGTGGTAAGACCGGGTTAGTTCGATACGGGTCTTACAAATATGGTATTGTATTTTCGGATCATTTAAATACCATGTAATGTTACTCATAAAGGTTTGGGGCAATTTTTGATTAAAGGTTATTTAATCAAGTTTGGATTCACATGGAAGTTTACTTTCATGTATTATCTCAGGAGATTCGTATATTGAGTAGACCTCTGTTGTGGCTAACAGAAGTTTGTACACCGTATCTTGAGGTGTATTATTCGCTGGTGCTCACATTGGTATGCTTAATGGATGGGTCAATTTTTGTGGTAGTTATAGTGTGTTGGATTCCATGGCCACAATGACTGATGATAGTTTTGTAATTAATCTAGCCCAAGTGGGAGATTGTTGGTTTTGTGGGCTCCATTAATTACCTAAACTAGTTGTTCAGTGAGAGTCTGATTGACACGATAATAATCGGTTCGGTTGGTTTGTCACTGATTTGAGATTGATAACCATAATTCTATTTATGCGAAGATAATTAAGGGTTATGACAGTATATTTATAAATACTAGATCAAAGTCCCCACAACCACAGTACTTGAAATAATTCTCTCTGCACCCATTAGCAAGAGAACAGGGATATCCTCTGGAGATTGTGGAAGACTGTGATCGAGGGATTGCGATCAAAGCTTGAAGATCAAACTGCTCAACATGTATGTGATTACTTTTAATATTCCATACCATTGTGTTCTATGAGATCTGTAGGTCATTCAAGTCTAACAACAAATTCTAAGATCTCTGAAATGTTCTCTTTTGGGAGAGAATCCTCTGAGAACAAAAACGAAAGTTCTGTTCACGAAGAGTGTGTGTGTGTGTGTGAGAGAGAGAGAGAGAGAGAGAGAGAGAGAGAGAGAGAGAGAGAGAGAGAGAGAGAGAACAAAGCCGTCTAAGGAAAGCGTAACAGAATTACCCCCTTGGTCGTAATTGATCAAATCTGTTCATTTTACAAAATGCAAGGATGGTTTTTTCACAATACCCTTAAGGGTATTTTTTACCTTAAAAAAAATACAATTCCTGCTTACATCAGCGACTAATAGAAAAAATCCACTAGAATGAGCCTCTGAGTAACAATGTTTGGCATTTAGGGATTGTGAAATTTAGGGTAGTAGCTGTAATAGACCTAAATCTAAGGGTGTCAAAAATGGGCCCAGCCCGGTAGCACGGACTGAGCCGGCCCGAAATAACCCGAACCCAGCCCGGACCGAACCTTAATGGACAGGTTTCGGTCTCGGCTTGTAAAGCCCGACACCGTTTCGACCCGGCAAAAACCAAACCGGACCGGCCCGTTAAGAAGCCCGAACTAGCCCGAACACCGATAAGGTTCATCCGGGCCCAATTTCTTAATTTTTATGGTTTTAAATTTTGATGGATTATATTACACTGTTATAGTTCACTTCTTGATCCGAAAGATTAAATGAATCTATAGTTGAAAAAAGTATGTTAATTGTTACAATTTATTGAATTACATACATATAGAAGGAATGATGCTAATTTTATAAGAAATAATAAAATAAGTAATATATCTTACATATAAAATTGGCCCGATAAGCTTGATAAGCCCGGTCCGGACCGAATCAGCCCGAAATCACCTCAATAAGCCCAACCCGATAACAAACCGACACCGGACCAGCCCGTTAGTTATTGTGTCCAGCGCAGCCCAACCCAGCCCGAACTCTTAATGGACATGTTTTGGGCTGGGCTTATAAAACCCGACACCGATTCAGCCCGGACCGAAACCGGCCCGGACCGGCCCTTTGACACCCTTACCTAAATCCAAGGCTGGTATGAATAACTTTCCCTGATTAATAATACAAACCAGAAGGCCCTACCTCTACCAATTATCGGATACGATATAATTGTATCTGTATCCCCTGATAAATGATGGACCGGTCAAGTCCGGATTCAGATCCGGTTCTTTTACAGCCCCAATTAAAGTTTCTCTCGTCTCTCCTCACCATTCCAATTCTCTCGACATTAAAAGAACATTAAAGATCTAAGCCAGCAGTCCTCAGCCCTAACGTTAAAGGTCTAATCTCGCAGTCCTCAGTCCTAACCTTTCAAATTCGGACGCGGTCCTTTTGTAGATTGGAGGGTGATCTAGGGTTTCTGCGCGCCGAATAATCTCCAACTGAGCAAAAGAGGGTAGGTTTTGTCCCCTCTCCACTCTTATCAGTCTCTATTTAGATTTTCTGGGAAATTTGAAATATTTGTTCATTCGTTCAATCTAGTCCCTGATGCCTGAATCATAGTTCTTCTGGAATTTGGTGCACTTCGATATCAGTAATTCATTCTTGTTGTTAGGTTTTCCACACTTTAGCCTCGTTAAATTTGTTGTTGTTCATGTGCTCTTGGTTCCAACTATTGGAGTAGAACTGTCAATTTTCTTTCTGTAACGTGAAATATAGACGAGGAGATGTAGAACAGTAGTATTATACTAGACAGGTAGGTAAAGTTATGTAAACAACCTCTAAACTATATCCGTTTGGACCAATAACGCTTTAGAGTTTTTGAAAGCTTGAAATCTAAGTGAGCGCAAATAATAGCAACTTAATGTATACTACAGACCACGGTTAAGATTACAATTCTGTGTATTGTTATTGAATTTTGAAGGACTGTGCTGCTTCAGCCTGGGAAAATTAAGTCTTTCATTTTTATATTCTTGGGCTAGTCAGTTTCCAATTAGCCCTTCAATTGTATTAAATTTAGTTTAATTGTTATGGAAAAAATGAAACAAAAAATAACTGTCAATCTGTTACTTGCTAACTCGAAATGGGTTGACTGATTTGATTGTCTCAGTGATCTTCAAATGAAGATGCAGTCAAAAGCTCCTTAGATATTTTGGAATGCCAGTTCCGTACTCTTTCATGGAGCTATCACTTCTGATGCTTTGCTCTCAATTTTAGTGATTCGACCATGCTTACTGCTCATTTTAAATATATTATAAAACATAAAATTCACGTGCAAATTTGACAGTGACATTATCACTGACAAGTCAGCATCTAGCATTAAAAACACTTCCAAGAATTAATTTACATAAACAACTGGAAGAAAGCAGAATTGTCTTATTAGATAAGCCGTTAATATCAAAAAGTAAGAGACAGGAGGTTAGGCGAAATGTCCCTAAATCTGAAGATGTAACACTAGTACTCTAGGTACATGATCCAGTGAAAATTCATTTGGTACCAAGTTTGTCATTGTTGCATACTCCCACCAATCTTATATTGGCTAGTCGAATTTGCCATGTTACCCCCCCTCAATGGGAGTAAACCCTCTGACCAGCTTCAAGGCCATAATGTCATAACAGAAAATGTGTAGAATTTTCTTTCTTGCACCATATATGCATCATATTTGTCAGCCATCTTCACATCACGTAACATAATATGGTTTACTGACTATTTTGGCAGTTCTTGATTGTTTTGGATGTTAGAGAATTAAAAAGGGTGATAGCTGAAAGGAGATAGAGATGTCAGGAATGGGAGATGGCTATGTGGGTACAGCCCAAGATGCTGTACGGATACGAAGGCTTGAAAAGCAGAGGGAAGTCGAGCGGAAGAAAATCCAAGAGCTCAAGAACAAGTCTGCTTCTGCTGGAGGACAGACTGGTCTTCTCCAATTTGGCTCTGGCACTTCTGAAGTACGTATCTATTTCATTCTACCTCCGGTTTCTAGTTTCCAATCAATTTTTAGATTTTTTTCAGAATTGTGAGCCACTCATAAACTCAAATGTTTTTTTTCCCCCAATTAGTAAGACTTGTAATCTGGGTGAAATAGGCTTTTTAGGGCATTCAAATATACTTTATGGATGCACAACATGTATTTGGAGTACCAAATTTTTCTCTATGCTTCATTGCAGATTCTTGAGACCGCTTTTAAAAAGGAGACGGTGGGTCTTGTTACCAGAGAGGAGTATGTTGAGAAGGTGGGAAGGTTTTCTGTTATAGCTTTCCTTACTTAATTTTTTTTTAAATTTATTGTGTTTAATGTAGGCTTACAGTTTTCATAATTTTTCTTGCGTAGAGAGTCAATATTCGTAATAAATTTGAGGAGGAAGAGAAAGAGAAACTTCAGAAGTTGCAACAGGAGTGAGTGGAAGCTTAGAAAAAATCTCTTACCATGGTCTGTGGGATTTTAGCTACTTGGTTTCAACTCATTTTCTATTTCTTTCCTATTGTTTTTGTTATACTGTAGGGAGGAGGAACTTCAATTGTTAAAGCGAAAGAAGAGGAAGATAAAAGGAAACACTCTTCTTTCATTTGTTGATGATATTGAGCATGGAAGTGATGAGGAGAATGGGGAAAACAGTGAGCCTTTTTAACCACCTAATAAGCCCATGATGTTATAAATACTATATGTTAACTAATCTTTTATGTTTTTCTATAAAGTTTTTTGGGTCTGAGATTGTTTATGTTGTTCTTTAAAAGTAGACCTTAGTTTTTGCTTTGTGCGCCCTATCTGGAGGTTATTCTTGAACTTCTTGGTCATTGTATAGTTTCATTCTTCACTGCTGGTTAGCTTATTCTATTATGGTATGCTGACTGCCAAAATGAGTTGGTTTGGTACTAAGTCAGTCCAGAGGGAAGTTTTTAGAGTTCATTAATTAATTAGACTTACCGTGGTACCTTTTAAAAGAGATGATTATTACAATTCCATATTTTCTTGATTCTTCTTTTTCTAGTCAAGCTCACTCACGTTGAGCAGGAGCTTTGTCTCTGACAACTTCGTTATTCCTTTTTCCTCTTGTTAGTTTTTCTTTCTTCCTTTCCCATCTTTCAGTAGTTTTCCTTTTGATATGTATATGGCTCCTTCAATAGCTCTCAGGTGGTCTTCTTGAAATGCATTCTGGTCCTCTCATTTATATGGAGTTGTGGATTAATGAAAAAACCAAAAATAATCATTGGGTCATAAAACAGGGAAAACTCTATTTTTAGGTAAGAGGGCCAAATAGAATCAAAATTCCCAATCCCCCTAGGGCTGGTAGACTATTCCTCTCTTTGCTAGGACTCAATCGAAGGAACTATAGCCCAAAATGGAATGACTGTAGAAAAGAGAAAAATCCAGAAATCAGAACTGAGGAACAATTGAGAAAGTGTATGAAACTGAGGAAATCTACTCTGACTGGACTGGACTTGACTTCAAACTAAAGTCCAACAGAAAAACTTTGTGCTGCCCAAAGGTTTCTCAATCAATCCAGGTGGTATGGTTGAACCAAAATAGCTTTCTTGTCTGAAAGCCATAATCTGGACTGTAATTCCATTTTAGTGCTCAATAGACCACTTTAATTGGAGAATTGAGTGCAATAGTGCAGCTGTGCAGGTAACTCAGACGCAGAAAGCCAGAACTGGGTTCGATAATTGAAATTCAAAACTGGAGGGCTGAGGAAAAGCAATCTCTGGTACAGAATTGCTTTACAATGTCCTGATCTTTCACTTGTTGAATAAATGCACAGAATTGTTGTGCAGGATACATTTTGGATTGCTCGAAGCAATATACAAATGACCAGTGGCAGGAAAATCTGGCAAACAGACCATGCTTCATCCACTCAGGCCTCCTGGGCCCCCGGGGGGGGGTGGCATAGTGATATGGGGCTTCTGATTGGGTGATGTAGCCGAGGCCAAACAATACCAAATATAGGTGGAGATATTAGGATTGTAGTAGATGGGTAAGATGTTTGAAAGGCAATATGGGAATTATAAGCGGGTAGGATATGAAAGGCTAACAATGGGAGGAGCCCACCTCCTTGGATAGGCCTTGGTTCAAGGTCTGATCCAAAATTGATGAAGGAATACGCACCTTCAAATATTAACAGAATAACAGTAGCAACACACGAGAAATTTTTTTCCTTCAACTTCTTCCAAAATGCTTACAAGCAGCCCCTTTTATAGAGTTGCTAGAAGGTTCTAGACTATTGTCGGAACTTTCACTCATATTTCTAGACTCTACAACTTTAGATAATACCTATACTAATTATGCTTCTTACTTTTGCATTAATTAATTCTTTGACTACGACTGTATTAACTATGACACCCAAAAAAAAAAGAACTATGACAGATCTGAACTTATCCATAATATTCTCATAAATATGAACAAGCTTATCTAACTTTTATTTCTGGTTTCTTTTTTTGTAAGTTTTCAGTTGGGTTTGATTCTCATCAACTCTCCTCGGCTCTGACAAGTGAAGAGCTTGATATGCTTGGTATAGATTAGGATTGAGTTGCTGGAAATCTGGAGCAGCAATCCAGATGCTTTCTGTTATGGGTTTCCCCTTCCATTTATCTAGAAACTTGTGGTAACTCCCTTGCCTTGTAGATACAAGCTGAGTATCAAGGACATCTTCAATAATTTCTGTCTCCTTTGGTACAGTAGGAAGCCTTGTTGTATGATCTTCTTCAATGTCATCTTTGTGATGTCCATGGTAGGGACTGAGATCTTCAATATTGATTATAGGACTGATGCTGAGATATTCTGGTAGCTCTGTTAGATAAGCATTAGATCCAAGTCTCTTCATCACAGTGTATGGTCCTGCTCTTCTTGAGTGAAGCTTCTGAAATGTTCCCTTTGGGAATCGTTCAGGTCATAATCTAATCATAACTTTATCTCCAACCTGAATTCAGCCAATCATCTTTGTGCATCTGCCTCTCTCTTGTGTTCATTGCTAAGTTCAATTTTTCTTCTAACATCTTCATGAATTTCATGGATATGTCTAGCAAAATCTTAAGCCTCTTCGCTTGATCTGGTGTCTACAAGAAGTGGTATGAGCTCAGTAGGTTGTTGTGCCTGTTACTATTTCAAATGGCGATCTTTTAGTGGTGCTGTTTACTGAGCTAGTATAAGCAAACTCTGCTGTGGGTAGTATCAATCCCATGACTGCACCTTTTCTTTCACTAGACACCATATAAGATTTCCCAAACTTTGAACAATCACTTCTGTTTGGCCATCAGTTTGAGGATGATAGGCGCTAGAAAACTTCAGCTTTGTCCCCATGAGTTTCCATAAAGTCTTCTAAAAGTAACTTACAAATTTAACATTTCAATCATAAACAATCGTCTTTTGAAGACCATGTAACCACATGACTTTCCGGAAGAATATTACGGCTATTTGGGATGCATCGAATGTCTTTTTAAAAGGGATGAAATTTAGCCATTTTTGAAAACCTGTCCGCTACCACTAAAATAGAATCAAATCCCCGTACTGTCTTGGGAAGTCCTAGGACAAAGTCCATGCTTAGATCTTCCAAAGGTGCTAGTGGTATGGGAAGTGATGTATGGAGATCCGTCTTGTGTTTTTACACCTTGGAGACTTGACAAACACGGCATTGTCTAATGATCTTTTCAACATCTCTTCATAGCCTTGGCCAATAGAATCTCTCCTCTACTAGAAAAACAGTCTTGTCTCGTCTAAAGTGTCTAGAAAGACCTCCTGAGTGTAATTTTCATATGACAAAATCACATATGAACAAGTAATAAAGTATCGTGTATTGGTATAGTATTGGTCGGGCGATTTTAAGAGACATATCGTATCGTATCGTGGATATGCATGGATACGCTAGGATATGGGTAAGATACGCATGGGAATGCTTAAGGAACATGCAAAACACTAATTTAAAGCATAAAAACACTATAAATAACCAATTTATGGTCCAATTACAAGACATTGAGTGGTTGGACTCAATACACTACGTCCAATCATAGGACGATAAAATACACTACGGCAGGTTAGGTTTGGAAAAGAATGGAGTTGCAGGTTTGGTAATTCTGGGTTGCATGTTTTTTCCTCTAATGGCGGTAATGGAGTTGCAGGTTTTTAATGGACAAAAGCTTGGACTGAAGCTTACGGCTGGGATTTAGAGGGATTGCGGCAGGGTTTTATGGTGGACAGAGGCTTGCGGCAACGTGTTTGGGATGAACAGAAGCTTGCGGCAGGGTTTTGGGAAAAAGAAAAAGAAAAGAATAGAGAGGAGGAAGAAGAATGGTAGCAGCCCTAATATGGCTCTGATACCATGTTGAGAAAAGAATGAGAAGAATAGAAGAGGTTAATGGATCCTCTCCTCCAACCTTTATTTATAATGAAGCAATTATATGAGAGATTACAAAAATAACCTTCAATCTAAGAAGATAAAAAGAAACTAAGAGATAACATAAAACCAGAAAATAAACATAACATATTGTGTTCCTAAAATACCTCTAACGGCACACTAGATAGCGCTAACTAGATTCTCGACTCCAACATAAACTAATAGAAAATTCAACTTATCTGAGGATCCAACCGTTGGTTGGTCTTCAAACTTGGAGGGAATGATCTTTAGGATGTACTTGAAGACATATCCGAAGCTGAAGATGATCGATCATAGATGAGAGATAGATGAATTTTTGAAAATTAGCTTTTTTTTTCTTCTTCTGACAATGCCTCTGTTTCAGCAGATCTAATTGATTTGATGAATTAATCCAATTTAGTAGGCTCGGATAGCTCAGAACAGGCAATACTGAAGTCGTAATGATCTCTGGAAGTTGAAGAGAGAGAATAGATAGATCGACAATCGAATATAACTCACAAGAACACCTTCGGTTGAGTCTCACAACCAGTGAGACTTCAACCAAAATTCGCAAACAGAATTTCAGTTTCTGAAATTTGCCTTCCTCCTTCTCCTTTATTCATATTTATAGCTTTAGAATGGTTACAAACTATGGAAGGATTAATTCCATAAAGAAATATAAAAAAATAAAAATAACTAAGAATAGGAAACTTTCCTTAAGAGCTTTTTTGGAAAGTTTCCAAAAACAAATAAGTAAACTTCTTATATGTAAACTACTTATGTGCTAACAAATTTAGGAAATAAATTAACAGACTTTTTGGAGAAGAAGGTAACTAAGGCTTGCGCATGCTAGTAGCTGTAGACAGCTGTATATAACTGTCGATTTGGCTTCAAATTGGCAACAAATTGCTGTTGGCACTGTTCACGTTAACAGTACCACGTGAACAGTGTTGGCTGGTAGTTTTGGTCTTTGGTTCCCATTGGCATGGGCCGTACAATACTGCATCATCATCTCTTGTTTAATTTCAGCACGAAGTCCTGTCTTGTATCGGGACATGGCTTGACGATCATCTTCATTAATTTGGCAATGAACTTTATGATCACTAAACTTCGCTGTGTATTCTTCAACTGTCATAGATCCTTGCTTCAATTGGATCAGTTGTTCCTACACAAAGTCTTCATAATCAAGTGGAAGATATCTTTCACGTATCTTAAGGTTCATCTCCTCCCAATGGATTATTGAAGGTTGACCAAGCTTACGTTCTTCAATGCTGCGCCACCACTTTCCGGCGGAGCCCTTAAATTTCATCTTAGCAAATTGTACCTTTCGATTCTCTGTCATACCATATCAATCAAAATAAACTTCTAGAGCAGTTAACCAATCTGTAAATGTATTAGGGGCTAATTTTTCAGAAAAATCAGGTGCATCTACACATTCCTTTTTAGTGATATGATTACCTGTTTGCTCTTCATACCGATCTTGATTAATCATTCATTGATAGGTACCTTGAAGGGATGCTCTAGGGGTGGCTGATGGAATTCGTTTCCTTTCTAGTCCAAAACGTGTCCTCAACATTTGTTGTCCAACTGAATGGACATTGCTGTCTTCTGCTTCAGGAGTATCACCTATCCCTTCTTGATAAAGTATTTCTTCATTTGCTACAGCTGTAGCTTGATTGGCTGTAGTATGAGAACCTCCAGCTCTACTTGTTTCCAGATTGGTGACTCAATGGGTAACATCATCGAGTCATCGTGCAATTTGGAGCGGCAACTTGTCCCGTTTCTTTTCCGTGAGTCGACCTCGATAATTCCTTCCCTGGTTGCCATGAAGGTTGAAATAAGGAGACTGCAAGCCTAGGGCTCTGATACCAAACTGATGTAGCCCATGCCAAATAGTACCAAATATAGGTGTAGATATTAGTACTATAGTAGATGGGTGAGATGTTTGGAATGCAATATGGGAATTATAAGTGGGTAGGATATGAAGGGCTGATAATGGAAGGGTCCACCTCCTTGGATAGGCCTTAATGAAGGAATACACACCTTCAAGTATTAACAGTAGCAACACACGAGAAATGTTTTTCATTCAACTTCTTCCAAAATGCTTACAAGCAGCCCCTTTTATAGAGTGGCTGGAAGGTTCTAGAATCTAAACCATTATTGAACTTTTACTCATTTTCTAGACTCTGCAACTTTAGATAATATTTATACTAATTATGTTTCCTACACATACATTAATTCATTCTTTGACTAAGATTTGGACTGGATTAACTAGGACAGATCTGGACTTATGCAGAATATTCTCTTAAATATGAACAAGCTTATCCAACCACCAAATTCTAGAAGCTTTTATTTCTGGTTTCTTCTTTTGTAAGTTTTCAGCTGAGTTTGATTTTCATCAATGGGCCCAATGTTTCTGAACCTCATGTTATCTATTGACCAGTTAATAAAGCCCAGTGGTCAGTTGTTACTGAGTTTACCCATGATGAAGGTCTTGAGGTTAAAAAGGTGAATATGTGATTTTTGTGGCATATGCGAAATGGATTACTCCCTGTCACTACTAAGCGAGGGTGAGGTGCAATGTTTTAGTAAGGATTATTTAACTTCATCCATTGATTGCTTAATCTCACGCCTACAATGAGAATTAGCTCTTTGCCTGATTGACTTAGAAGAAAATGTAAACATCTGTCTTTTATTGTTCTTTAAAGAAGTTCATTTTGATTAATAGCAAGCTGGCGTGGCATTAAAATTGTTTCTACGGTTCTGTGTTTTCTCCTGTTAATTTTTAGTTCCTATTAGCCTATCCCAAGAGACACTTACGGTTCTTATTCTGCCTGCTGCAGAAGGACAGGATTTGAAGAGTTTTGGAAAATTTGGCAAGGATCCAACTGTAGAGACAAGTTTTCTGCCAGATAGGTATTGCATTTCTTTCCAGCTGGTTGTGTTGTTAGTATGAACTGAAAAGCAAATTGGATTTTTCTTGTTTCTCTCTGGGCATGGGCTTAATATGTGAGCATAGGGGTGCCGAGGATAATCTTTCAGTGAGAGAGAAGCAGAAGAGCAGGCTGAACGGGAACGGTTACGGAAACAGTGGCTTCGTGAGCAGGAGCAGATCCGAAGTAATTCTGCACTCTAATTTCATTTTATTCCATCGTATTACATCATAATGCGTAAAGAAGACTTTCTGAGTGGAACTAGCTTCTTCTTGTGTTTCAGATGAGCCCCTTGAAATTACTTACAGTTACTGGGATGGAGCAGGCCATAGGCGTGTGATTCAGGTCACTAGGGAGTAAAGTCTTCATTATTTTATTTGGTTCATTCCTTGATATTTGATTTTCTCTTTGCTGGTCTTCTTAGGAACATCTGTTGTCTTCGTTTTTCAGTCACGGAAAGGTGATAGCATAGGAGAGTTTCTTCGGGCAGTTCAGCAGCAACTTGCACCTGAGTTCCGAGAGATCCGGACAACTTCAGTGGAGAACTTGCTTTATGTCAAGGAAGATTTGATCATTCCCCATGTGAGTACATTTTGTATATGAATTTTTTTTTGCTCAGAAGGATTTATAAATATAATAACTAATCCTGCTTCTTTTCTTTCCATGTATCTTGGAAGTCCAGCAACATAGTTTTTATGAGCTAATTGTCAACAAAGCCAGGGGCAAAAGTGGGCCGGTAATGCTTTCTAGATTATCTTTTGAGGAAATTTTTTTGGAGTAGTTTCTATAACCTTTTGTAAAAGTAACAATCCAATATATGATTGCTTCTGGATTATCCTAGCTATTGGGATGCTCTTATAGCTTCTCCCAACTTAATTCTAGGGTGGGCTCAACTTGCAATGGTACTTAGCATTTTTCCTGTTTTCTTTGTTTAAAACAGCTTTTTCACTTCGATGTACATGAGGATGTTCGGACAACTGCTGATGCAACAATAGAGAAGGACGAGGTATACTTCTTGTTAATTCCATTTGATAGCTGCGGCCCCCCCTCCCCCTCTGTTTTTCCTTCCGTTCTTCCTCTTTTACCTGTCATCGCGTTTAAAAAAGTCATTTTTAACTAGGCATGGCATGAACATGGAACTTAAAATGAAATAGAGGTTCAACATGTCAGCAGGAACACCAAGTTCATGCCGTCATATCAATATGAGGGTTTCATGGCCAATGGGGCCACCATTCTATCCGCACCCCTCCCCAAAAATAAAATAAAAAATATAATTGAAACCTTCTGTTCATGTTGCTTTTATCTAGTTAATCTTTTCAGGTGTGGTCCATTGAATGGTGGATACAATTGTCTTATCAACAGTTCTTTGGCAAGGTTCTCATTTTTAGCAGGACTCAACCCTCTAGTGATGGCAATCGGTTTACTGTTGTTTTCACCAATACCAAATTTATTGTTAATATTGGTGAACCCTAAGCTGACCCACCCATTAAACATGAAAGGGACTGGTTGATTTTAAAAATAAAAGGGGGAGAATGCAGCAGGTGAAGCCTCTTGGGTTTCGGCATACAAAGCTTGAACACAATGTTGCAGTTCACACAAGGAATACCAGAACAGAAAACCGTGAATGAGAAAAAGAAGAAGAAGAAGAAAAGAAGGAGAGGATGAACCCTACCAGTAATAGGGAATCGATTGTATTCTTCTCCTATGGTGCCTTTATTTATAACAATGGAAAACAATATAGTTTAGGAAACTTTCCTAATTACAAGAACATAAGCTAACTAAGAAAGTAGACTAAGACAACTTAGAGAATAAATCCCTACATACAGCTAATCAAGAAGAAAGAAGAAATCTAAAATAACTCTACTGAATCCTAAAATACCAAACTAGGATACCGTCAGCGCTAACCCCCCCTCTTAAGCTGGAGCATATAGGTCACCCATGCAACAATTCAGCCGAAACCCTGGACCAAATAAGGGCTTGGAAAGGATGTCTGCCAATTGATTTGATGAAGACACAAAGGGAGTAATCAAAAGCTTTTTCTGAATAGCATCACGAACAAAATGACAATCAACCTCAATGTGCTTGTTGCGCTCATGAAACACTGGATTGCTAGCAATATAGATGGTAGCTTGATTGTCACAGAACATTATCATAGGGTGATTGACTGGAAAGCCAAACTCTTGAAGGAGATTTCATATCCACATAACTTCAGTAGTAGTTTGGGCCATAGCTCGATACTCAGCTTCGGCACTAGACTTGGACACAATGGTTTGCTTTTTTGCTTCTCCAAGTAACCAGGTTTCCTCTAACAAATGTACAATAACTAGTGGTGGAACGCCTATCACCATTAGTGCCAGCTTAATCAGCATCAAAATACTCAGTGATATTAGTAGATCAAACCCTTGCCAAGAGATTTTTTCAAATATCTCAATATATGACAAGCTGCATGTCACACCCTAATTCTGATCTAAACCAGAAGTGTGAATGAACCGCTATCAAACCAACGGTTTACACCAGGATCTCGATAAGACCATGTCAACACACAAACCATGCATACAAACCATAAATCAGAAAATATAAATACAGCGGAAGACTTTATTACATGAACTGAGTTCTAAATGATAAATAATACTTTAATCCAATTATTCTCAATGTTACCAAAACATAATTAAATAATCCCATACAAGGTCTTATAATCCAAACTCATAAAAATAAACAACCCTAGAGATACACGCAGAAGTGACACTCGCATGATGAATCATGCTTGTTCCTTACTGCCTGCACATCCAATGCAGCAACACCTCCATAAACTGAAGCACCAATGCAGTCTTCTACAGTATAACCTGCATCAACATCTAAAAAGAAAGCATATACATGGGGTGAGCTCACAACTTAGCTCAGTAAGAGACAAAATAATGCAACAGGAAATATGCATGAGATAACATTCAACATTGGGTCTGGCAAGGCTTGCAATGTGCTATGGTAAGAATAGGCTGCAACCACACCTCAATGCACGAGTATGAGTACACCCAATAGTAAAACTCCAACCACAATACTGTTGTCGTGCCATAACAATCACTATGGAATAGAGATAAGCTAGAGTCTGACAGTCAGGGACTCAGGCTACAACCACACTACCGCTCGTCCTCCCCCTAATACTCTACCCCGTACCAATACGTACACCCCTATTGGCAAGGGCTTGCAAGCTGGGTTCCATTACTAACCAATCCTACATATCATCATAATGTATCCAAGGCCCTACCCCAGCATTGTTCCCTACGAAATAAAGATAGAGCTGGAGTTTGATGATCAGGCTACAACAACACTACTGCCAGTCCTCCCCCTGATACCCTACTCGTAACAAGCACGCTAAGGTAGATGGCGATACTGAAAGTTGTCCGTGTGGGGAATGGTCCAAGGCTCCAACCCCTTCCCACTCTACACACTAATGAAAACACAAACACATGCCTACCATCACATCCTAGCAATAATAATATGCATGAACAAGTAATAGCATAATAAAAGGGATGACATGTTATATGGACAATCAACACGTAACAATATCAAGCAGAGTGTTTTACTGAATTAGTTATTTAGTTTGGGTCTTGTCCCTCACCTGATGCGTGATATTAGATTCCCTCTGAGCTACAGAGCCTAACCTCGTTGCCCACACGTCCTAGATAACAATATGGTTTAGTTAGAATTAATTTTGTAGGTTTCAAGTTGATCAGACGGTTTCAAGTTGATCAGACCCAAGTCTGGACTGTCTAAACAGTCTCACGGACACTGTCCGATCGCACTTACATAGTGCCAGACTGTCAGACCAGGCAGTCAGATCGGATAGTCTCTAGAACCCTCTGTTAGCATGTCTAGTCGATTGTGTTTGGGAACAGATGTCTGACCAGATAGTCAGACCAGACATCTTCCAGAGACTTCCCGAATATGTCCGGAGGCTTGTCCGTTGTTACCATATGTGCCACCGGACACTCCAACCGGACAAGGTTCGAGTGTCCTTCTATCTTTCCTTTCTTTAGTTGATTCTTCGATTTGGTTTTAGGGTTTCTCCTAAACCATTCTATTGTTAAAAGATGCATTAGGGTCATTATAATTAGATCGTTCTTCATCCTATATTTTCATAAACATTGGTCATTCCCATGTACGTAATTAGGGTTTACACATGGGATTAGGGTTTCAAATCAATACCTAACCGTTCATGGTATTGATCCTAACCAAACACTTTCCTAACCATTCTACAGAGACGGAGTACTTAGCATTGACTTCCGAACGATGGTGCTCTTCCCAACAAAACTATTCCCTTGCAGACCTTCCTCATTCCCCACTACTCCTCTTCGGATCTCTCTTTCAGACTCTAGGGTTTGTGAGAGTCAACAAGAGATCTAAGTATGAGAAAAGGTTTTTATATAGGAGAGGGTAGTCTTTTTGGAGACTCTCATGTATAGAAGGTCTTTATATTGAGATTTAGGAGGTGAGACCTACTAACAGTCTGTGCACAGTTCAAAAAGGTTGACCGGTTGCACTGTTCATGAGACCAGACAGCTATAACCAGTTAGACTGGACAACCTAGAAACATGTCTGTTTTCGTCAATTTTCGTACCTGAACTCGTGGTTCGTCATCCGACTGTCTCTTTTGGCCCGGTTATGTGGGGAAGACTTATCACGACCATAGTTGTCAAGGCGACAAGGCGATCCAAGGCGTTTGAGGCCGTCCTGGGCGCTGCCTAGGTGTCACCTAGGCGACCAAGGCGTTCCCAGTGTATTTTTTTATATTTTTAATATATTAATGTTATATTAATGTTTATATATATATGCAACATTCTACATAAATAAACATTTAAGACATAACTTAATTAATATAAGAAAAACAACAAAGAAACAAATAATTGAGTTAAGTAGACAACACGTATTTATGACTAACATTTGCTTATTTCTAACAAATTTTACCGGAGTGTAACTCCTTTAATATATTTCGGATTCAAGCAATCTCAAATTCGTTGCAAAACTAGTATAATCAGCTTTCCAACAAATCCTAGATTGCTTGAATCCGAGTTATAATGAAGGAGTTACACTCCGGTCAAACCTTGTTCGAAGTACGTGAATGCTGTTAAAAGTCGTCTGAATGTAAATTATTTTTTGGGCATCAAAGCAAGATATTATTTTGGCGCGCTCTTGGTTTTTAGTGATACTTTACTATAATAAGATTTATGGAATTTTTATATTTGGAAAAAAGCCTAGCATTTTGAAGTTGAAAATCGCCCCCGTACCCGAACATACGATTTTTGTTCTTGAACTGAAGGGTTGACTTTTTACCCTTTTGGAATTTGAATTTTAAATTATTTTTATTGGATTCAAATAGGGGGTATTTGCTTATTTATGAATAATATCTTAAGTAAATAAAATGATATTAGTCATAAATAAGTACTGTCTGGTAAATGTTGTTCCTGTCTAGCCTAATAAATCCTGTGAAACAAATTCAGAGATCAAAAGGGAAAAAAAAAAAAAACACACATAAGGCCCAAGGCGACCGCCCAGGCATTTTGGGCGCCCAAGGCGTCCGAGGCGGCGCCCAGAGAGCCTGGGCGACCACCCAGGCAACATTCATAAGGCGCCCAGGCCCTGGAATCACGCCTGGACGCCTAGGCGACGCCTTGACAACTATGGTCACAACATGAAAACCTTTTGTTAGATCGGGTTCGTGGAGTGCGGGTCTTACACTGTATCCTAGTGAATTTGCTTTGGGGCTTGCATGAATTGACTAATCACCCCAGCAGCAAATGATAAATCAGGCCGAGTTACTATGAGGTAGATAAGTTTACCAACTAGTCGTCGGTATTGATGAACATCAGCATTCAGGACTATCACAAGGCTTAAGTTTTGAGATGTGAATCCATAGGAGCCTCAGCATGTTTAAACCCAAGAAGACCAGCTTAAGTTAGAAAATTACTCATTTTCTCTGGGATAGACTAATTCCCTTACTGGAACAAACCACTTCAATACCCAAGAAATAATAAAGAAGCCCTAAATCCTTCATTTGGAAGTGGTTGTTTAAATAAGATTTGACTTCAACAATACCAGACACATCATCGCTCGTGATAATGATATCATCAATATAAGCGGCTATGATAATCACTTTAGAGTGTTGCCGCTGAACAAAAATAAAATGATCAGAATAACACTGAGAAAAGCCACAATGAGTAACAACCGAGCTGAATTTCTCAAACCAGACATGGGGGGACTGTTTGAGGCCATAGATAGCCTTGTGTAGCTTGCACACGTGATTGGACATCCCCACCTGAACATACACCGGAGGTTGCTCCATATAAACCTCCTATTGGAGATCAGCATAACGAAAGACATTCTTGACATCCAACTGATACAAAGGCCAGTCGTGATTCACAGCTAAATAAATAATTACCCAAACCAAATTGAGACGGGCAACACCGGGGAGAATTTCTCAAAATAGTCAACACCATAAGTCTGAGTAAACCCTTTGGCAACCAAACGAGTATTCAGGCGTTTAACCGTCCCATCAGGATTATGTTTAACAGTGTAGGTCCATCAACAACGCATAACAGTTTTCCCATGCAGAAGAGCAACTATAGTTCATGTACAGCTGGAGAATAAAGCAGCCATCTCAGAATCCATGGCCTCTTTCCACCCTGGGTGGGACAAGGCCTGAACATGGGTGGTAGGAACAAATGCGGTAGACAAGAACATAATAAGATTATGGGTAGAGACAGGGAGATGGGAGGTAGTAACAAATTTGTCATAGGTAACAAGAGATTTCTGTGTACAAGAACGCGTACCATTACGAAGGGCAATGGGAAGGTCAGAAGAGACCTCAGTACCAGGAGCAAGCATATTAGTGGGGGAAGGAGCATCTGTAGGAGCAATGGGCCTCGTCTTGCGTTGATAAACCTGCAATGGGGGTGGGGAAGGGGTCAAGTCTATGGGTGTAGAGGGGGATGGGTCAGCTAAGGGGTGAATTAGTGGTAATGGAACAGCGGGGACAGACGGTGATGGGGTGGGTGAAGGAGGATAGTAAGGGGTATCCTCAAAAAAGATAACATCTGCACTAATAAAATGGCAATGAGTAGTCGCGTCATAATAGAAAGCCCTTATGAGTACGGGAATAACCGAGAAAAACACATTTAAGAGATTATGATGGCAATTTATCACGAGGAGGATGCATGATTTGAGCAAAGCAGACACATCCGAATACGCGAGGGTGGACGGGAAATAGAGTGGTGGAGAGAGAAAGTATCGAAAGGGGAGCTTTCCCATGAAGAACTGAGGAAGGCATACGATTGATAAGGAAGCAAGCAATGAGAAGAGCATCACAACAAAAATACTTGGGAATATGCATATGAAAAAGAAGAGATCGAGCAACCTCCAAGAGGTGTCGATTTTTGCGTTCTGCAACACCATTTTGAGGAGTATAAGAGCAACTAGTATGATGAATCATTCCATTTTCAAAAAAAAAAAAAAAAAATCAGAGATAGCTGTTTTAGTATACTCAAGAGCGTTATCGGACCTAAAAATACAGATGAATTTATTAAATCGGACTTTGATTTCGTTGCAAATAACTTCGAACGCAGAAAGAAACTCAGATCTATCTTTAAGTAAGTAAAGCCAGGTCATCTTGGAATAGTCATCCAGAAATGTAACAAAATATCAAGAACCAAGTCTGTTGGGTATCCGACAAGGACCGCAAATATTGGAATGTACTAGACTAAACGGAGAAGAGCTACGAGGAGTAAGACGCGCAGGGAAGACACTCTGGTGATGTTTGCCTCACTCGCAAGCTTCACACTGAAGGTGGGTAAGTGATTTGCAGCTAGGAATGAGGGTCTTCAACTTGGAGAGGGACAGGCGGCCAAGTCGATGATGCTATTGAATTGGCATAGAGATAGCGGAGGTGGCAGAGGCAGTAGTAAGAGATGGTCCATGATGCTCTAAGTAGTAAAGTCCGGATCGCTTAAGGCTCACACCAGTTGTTGCCTTGGTCCTGAGATCCTGAAACACACAATAGGAAGGGAAAAAGGTTACTAAGCATTGTAATGATTTGGTTAACTGACTAATAGACATAAAATTTAGTGGTAACTTTGGAACATGAAGGACAGAAGACAAGGTCAAGGTAGGTGTTAAGGACACCGTTCCTTGACCTGTAGCTTGGGTAGAGGAACCATCAACAAGAAAAACAGGCATAAAAGTATGTCATCCTTAAAGGAGGAAAAAAATATGAAACTTACCAGTCATGTGACAAGGAGCTTCATAATCAAGAATCCGTGAAGTTGTAGAGGTGGAGAAGTAAGGCATTAGTACTTGTGCGGGCCAGGGTGGCAGAGGTGGATGGAGAGGATTCCTGTTCAAGCTGTTGAAAGTTGAAACCCGACGTAGTAAGGCATCAAACTGAGCCGTGGGAATGGTAATGCTGGGAGCCGATATAGGAGCTGGGGAGGGATTAGTGGCAGGTGCGGGTAAAGAATTATCATTAATGGATGCAGAGTTAACTAATGCCTTAGCCCATTCTGGACGACCATTCTTGGCCCAACATTTATCAACAATATGATTGTTTTTGCCACAATGAGTACAATGCCGATTAGGTTTATCCGTATTGGAGCGGTTTGTGCCACGACCATAGGAACCAGGTCCTGGACCGGAGCCATGACCTCGGATATGAGGACCCTCGTCCTTGGCTTGCATACAAAGCTGAATTATCAGGTGAAGCTGAGGAATTACTTGAAGGCATCAACCGTTGCAGGAGGAAGAATGTTTCACTGAGTGTAGGCACCTTTTCACTAGACAACAACTGAGTTTTGAAGGATTGATACTTTGGAGGAAGATCGGCTTAGAATTTCGCTACATAAAATTCGGATTGTTGGGCCTTGAGTTGATTTAGATCAGTAGTGAGAGGTTGAACGACCTAGAGTTCTTCAAGAAGACCTTTAAAACCACTGTAGTAGACAGTCAGGGTTTTGTCTCCCAACAAGTAATTGAACATTCGTTCATACATGTCATAAACACGAGAAATATTCTTCTCTTGTGCATAACTTTCCTTATGGTCATTCCAAATGCCTTTAGCAGTTTAGTTAAACATTATATTAGAAACAATAGAGGGGTCAATGCTTCTCTACAGCCTGGTCTCCAAAGTAGAGTTCTCACGCATCCAGTCATCATAATTCATTACTGTAGTTGAATCTTTCAAATCAACAGACGGAGGGTCATCAATCAGGTATTGAATTTTTCCTTCAGAGTAAATCTAGGCTTTTGCAGCTTGGGCCCACAACAAATAATTAGAGACCCCCTTCAATTTAATGATGGTGATTTGCATAGAGTAATCTTTGTATTCAGCCATTAAAAAATTTCAAGCAGCAGTTCTGAGACCAATAGGCACAATTCTGATCTTAATATATACTTTCAGCAAGAGAGTCAATAATAGTAAACGAACATGTAAGGGCAGTTCTGTTATTTTATAGAAGATGCAAGACCATGTGTTGTCCGAACAGCCCCTTAGGATATAACAGGAATTAATGTGAAGTAACAGGGCTAAATTTGAAAGAAGGGGTGAAAACAGGACAAACCAGAATAATAAATATTAGCCAGGGGTATTTCAAGAATAGCAGTATATTAGTACTTCATATCGTGACTGGAACAGATTGCAGTCATCTTCAACCCTGGGCTGAAAACAGAGGTGGAGAGCAGAATCGTATTTGGAGAAGCATCGATTTCATGACAACACCAAACGACTTGAACTTTCAAGAGAAGGATCGCAGGCCACATATCTTTCGATTCCCACAGGTAGTAGGGAAGAACAGATCATACCTCGTGACAGCCCAACAAGGCAGCAACAATTTCTGGAAAGGAGAGGTCAACAACCATCGAGATCTTGAACCAGCAATCAGGAACTAGCAATCAGGTCAGGATGTAGATCAGTAGCAAGTAGTGAAGATCAGGAGCAAGTCATCCAGCTATCAAACCAGAAAAAAATTTCATGGACAGATCTCGATATGGCAGTAAGGAGAAATTTATCCTTCCATCATATGCAGCATATGGTTGCTGCTACCAAGGATATTTAGGAGAAGAGGAAGAGGGGAGAAAGGCCAATCAAACTGCAGGTAGGACAGCCTTTGTGGAATCGAGTCACTGCTCTGATACCATGTTGCAGTTCACACAAGGAATACCACAACAGAAAACCGTGAATGAGAAAAACAAGAAGAAGAAGAAGAAAAGAAGCAGAGGATGAACCCCACAAGTAATGGGGAATCCGATTGTTTCTCCTTTACCTATGGTGCCTTTATTTATAACAATGGAAAACAATATAGTTTAGGAAACTTTCCTAATTACAAGAACATAAGCTAACTAGGAAAGATACTAAGACAACTTAGGCAATAAATCCCTACATACAGTCAATAAAGAAGAAATCTAAAATAACCAATGTACTGAATTATAAAATACCAAACTAGGATATCGTCAGCACTAACACACAACTTTGTAAGTGTTGTACCGTAGCCCCTAATCAATGGAGATAGAGCAAAGCAAGTGTCTGGTTGGACCACCCTGTCAGCAGCCCTACAGTCGATGAGTGGAAGTAGTACACCTGCCATATGTGATTATGTTGCATTAGCAACTGGCGGGGTGGGGGTGCGCATATGCTGGAGCATCTGACTTCACCCGTGGGTTTATTTAACACAAGTAGAGATGGTTACTGAATTGTGGGAGCAGGGACTTGTCACACCTGCTTCCAATTTGCTTTCCATATGCCCTTAAAAACTACCGAGGCAGCATTAGATGGGTTGAAGACAGTTGGATGAACCCCCGTATTTCCACTCAAATGTCAAGATTCAGTTTAATCCGAGTTAACAATAAGTGGCAGAACAAAGCTTTGAAAAATCTAAGACTAACAAGCAAGGTTTAGATTCTCGGTTCTCGACCTCGTCTCGATCTAGTCGAGAACTGAGACTATCAAGATCTCGGTTGAGATTTCACTGAAACTGTGCATTTTTCCCTAAAAGCTTATACTATTTTTCCTTGAAAGCTTAAACTATTGCGGTGCTCAAATGGCCATTTAAGGCTTGATACTCTAGGAAAACTCTCTTTTAGCATACATAAACACATTTAAACTATAAAATTATAAAAATAATCACACATGGTGGTTGTTTGGGTTTACAGTTTATACCCATGTTTGGCAGTATACATTGAACCTTGTTGTAAACCTAAGTAATATTGGCTATTCTACACAATGTTACCTTAGTAAAAGATAGAAAAAGGCCAAATGAATCAATGAAATTCTGCACTAGGAGAAGAAGAAACATAATGGTGCTTAATTGTCAAATAACCCAATAAGTTCATGCAATGATTATTCATACTTCAAAACTTGAAACTTGAAACTAAGAATTAATGATTGACTGATGCTCCCAACTCCCCATGACGCCATTCTAATGTGTAATTTCATGTAGAGTGTCTGTGGAGGATCTATCTCATGCAAGTCGTGAACTTGTCGACGCTAATTTGCCTTAGACTGAATGACAAATGTGGACCATGTCATTTTGGAGTGGAAGAAATGCTCGTAGACTACCATAATTGCCCTATATGTGGCATCGTCAATCTATGCAAGGACACCTAACCTTTGGTATATTTCACCAAACTCTAAAGTATAGGCATACTGTGAAAAACTTGTTACAGATCCCCTATGTTTGGATGGTGTCTTTAGTTGCAGTGTGTATGTTTGGCCGGTAGGAAAGGAGAGGAGGTTGTTCACAAAGTTGGATCTTGTCTGTGAATGAGCGTTAATGGAAGAACCATATGCATTGGGAACAAATACATAACTACCACTATAATCAGATGCAGTGTACCCCAACCTGATGTTATATGCAAGGAAATATGGAACCTTTCATTGCCCATGTTCAGTGTTGTCCCCAATACTCAATCCTCCAATGCTAATAGACAGCTATCTACCTCAATGTCCTTCATGCTGCTATAAACAACCTGCTCATCTGGTTGAAAACGGCGACGAGGTCCCCGTGTATACCTTGCACGTGATGAGGATGGATGCGCACCGTGGTTTGTATCCTGTGTGGCATGAGTATACTGGATCTCTAGTGTATTTAACAGGTGGTGGCTGTTGTTGCAGCTCTCGCTCCTCAAGGATATGGTACTGCTCAAATGTGTCTTTATTCCCACCACCACCATTGTGATTAGAATCGTCACTATCACTACCGTCAGATGGTGTGCGAGTATAGCCACTGGACCAATCAGAGTCCTCCACCTCATCTCTGCCAGCAAGGGGTTCAAACGGTCGGGGTGACTGTGTATGTATGCGACCCTCCTCCGAGGCCATAACGCGTCGACATCATCACCCAACTAACTGGCCAAATTGGGGTTGGGCCTCCCTCAGGTTCATCATCACTGGTACTGCTCTGTCCCGTACCCACTCCAATAAGAGATCTTCATCATCTAACTCCAACTGGAAGATGTTCGCAAGCTCGATCGGGCTATTATCGTTTTCCCGCCTCTTGCAATGGTTGAGGGAAAACCTACTCCATTTCCGCTCACAGCGAGATGCGGAACATGTTTAAGAGTACTTTAATTGCTATTTTCCTCAACTCAGTTTTATCACCACCATACAAACACCCACCATTCAGCTACATAAGAATATGAACGCATTTTAATTACATATCTCATTTAGTCCTAAATCCTAATACATATAAAATTAGATATGCTCTGGGATCAATTTTTTCTCGGCCAGCCAATGCGGCGGGACTTCCAAAACTCCTGACCCAAGGCCATCCCTAAAAGTTTAACCCTTCGGAAACTTATAAACATTAGCCATTAGAGTAAGCACTTTCTGACTTTTCAGCAATAAGACCATAGGCTCAGTTTGCAATAGACTCTATTGTCGAACTTGGCTCCAACTTTGATTTGTTTTATAGCGTCTATAAGGTCTACATTCAACTTAAATACATCCTTGTATTGGTACTTGGGGTTTAAATATTATGCTGGAAATTGTGAAATTGATACATGATTAAAATCAGTACATTTTAACAATTGGTCCGTATATAAGTTGAGTTAAATACATTATAAAATTTAATCACCAGCCTTATGCAATGGATGCATGAGTTGACTCTCCCATCGATCCTTGATAATCTTTATGATGTTTTTGCTGCCATGTGGTAGCACAACATAATCACATTCCTTCAACAAGTCCATAGTTTCATATAGTAATGGCATAGTGCACTTGAAAGCAGTGTCTACCAGTCTCAGCATCTTGACTACTGGCTCCAAAATTTTCACTACCATATTCAAGTTTTGCCAAAACTCCTCAGAAGATATGGTTGTATGTGCTTCCACTCCATTAGGGGAACTTGACTTCCTCCAACGAAACCACTCCTCAGATACTTACATCGATCTGAGTCCTACTATCATCATCTTAAGTTCTTCAATGCTATGTAGTTTGTGGTGAATTTGGTGACGCCGAGTTTGACGAAGCCCCCCACATCTTTCCTAAGCAACTGCAAGGAATACCCATGGTTGTGGATAAATGTCGTCACTTGTCTAACTTGCTCAACCACTTTCTTTACTTTCGAAAGCTTGCCCATGTTCTTCAGTATCAGATCAATGCAATGGGTGGCACATGGGGTCCAGAAGAGACTATCTACTTTTGTTCATCATTTTGCTCCCTTACCTTCTTGTAGTTACTTCCATTGTCCATCACAATCTGGATGACGTTCTCCAACCCAATAGAAACCACTACTTTTGATGTAGTAGCTTGCTCGTGGATAGACCTACGTGAACCGCTTTGGCTATCCAAGCCAAACTAGAACCGGTCCAAACCCAAGCCAACCTTTTGGTCCGGACAAGGTTGGTAGGGTTTTAATTTAGTTGAATTTAGATTAGGAAGATTTCAATTTTAAGTTTCCTTATGATTTCTTTTTGATAAAAGATTTTATTGTATTAGAGATTTTATTCTAGTAGAGATGTTATTTAGTTACTTATTTCAATTAGTTTAGGAAAGTTTTTCCATTAAAAGTACATGTAATAGGAGTTTTATTTTTAGAGTTGAACATTGAATAAAATTGGAGTTTTTCTTCAAGGTTGGGAAGTGTAATTCGGTGACCTGGTTGGTCGATCTTTTCCCTCTCCTCCTCCTCCTTTCCCTACTCTCTCTCTTCCTAATTCTTCTTTCTTTATTTCCTCCCCTGTTCTGGGTGGTAGAAACAGCCCAACTGAAATACATCGTTCTCCTTCGTTACCCCTTTGTTTGGACTGAGATTTTGGGAATCCCATCCTTACCTATAGGTGACCCTACCTGCAAAGCATCGGCCCCAGTCTATGCTGAAGCTGAAGGTTCCCAACTGAAGAACAGATCTGAACCTTCCTTCTCAGCCAGAATCAGTTTCAGTCCTTAAATATTATTTTCTGGTTTGCTAATCCTTGTGTTTCTTAGTAACATTCAAGAGGCTTATGAGTGTAGATCCCAACTCCAGAATTTCAGGTTGATTAGACTCCTATTGAGAGAGTTCTCTCTTCCTGAACTCAACCCATTTTCCACCCTTTAGTTCTGGTTGTGAACATCATCTAACGAAGGTTGAAGACAACCAATAAACCATATTTCCAGCAATACCCTCATCTTCATAGTTAATTCTAGTTTAATTCTAGTTTATCCTAACTTCATATTCACTTCCAAGATTACCCTTAATCCCTTAGCCTTAATTCGTCTTATGTCCTAGATTCTGTCTCTCTCTTAGAAAGGTCCTAGTTGTGCACAATAATTCCAAAATTGCCAATGCTTGTTCAAGTTGAGCTTTTACAATATTGGGTAGGCCCATAGTGGATCCAAAAGGTTTTTTCAGACCCGGGTCCTGCCTCACCTTTCCTCAATAGGACATAAATGTAATTTGCATCCTCCTTTTCAGCTGATCCATTCACTGACATGAGGAACACTGTCCTCCATCACAGTAGTGAGTAAGCTATGAAGTTGATGATGTGCTTTCTAGTGGGGCTAGTCCAAACCATCACACATAATCGTCACCCCAAATGTTTTCCATTTCCTCTTCAAATTGGCTATCCAATCTTCCAGTTCTTTTTTTTTTGGGCAAATACAAATTCATAATCTCATATGCATCCTTTAACCATAGGACCAGCCTCAACAACTGCATCTAACATAATATGATAATAGGGGCCTATGGGGGTGTGTGTTGGGATGTTGTGGTAGAACAACCACTTAGTGATAGCATCCCCAACCTTCTCCTTCGTTTTCCCCCACATTTGCTTTAGTTGTTTTTGCTTGTTGCCCTTCTTTTTGAAAATGTTGGGATCTTGACGTAGGATCTCAACGTAGTCCTCATCGCGTGGTTGTGGCATTGGCTTGGCTAGTGTCCTTGTATTCTGTGATCTCCCTGCCCTGACCAAGGTTCAAGGTGCCGGTTTCGACCAGCCACGAAACCTAGTTTTCTCTGGTTTCGACCTAGTTCTGGTCGAAACCTAGGAATTTTCCTGTGTTGAAACCTTTGTTCCGAGGTCCATAAGTGATTTTTTTTTTGTGTATCATAATTTAACCTTTTTACACCTATTTCCCACATTAGTTATAAAAAAAAAATAAAATCCAAAAGAATATTATGTGGTTAAGTAGGAAACACTTATTTATGACTAATATCATTCATTTACTTAAGACATTATTCATAAATAAGTAAACACCCCCATGAATCCAATAAAAGTAGTTTAAAAATCAAATTCTAAAGGATAAGAAGTCAACTTCCCAGTTCATGAACAAAACTTGGATCTTTTGGTGCCTTCCAAATGCTAGGCTTTTTCCAAATCTAAAAATTCTATAAATCTCTTGTTTTGGTGCACAAAAAATTATTTTCATCCAGGGTGACTTCAAATAGCTTTTGTTTACTCTAAACAAGGTTTGACTGGAGTGTAATCCTTCAATATAACTCATATTCAAGTATTTTCGTTTCGTTGCAAAGCTGATTCTTTGCAAAGCTAGCATAATCAGCTTTTAAACAAACCCGAGAAACCATGAATCCGAGTTATATTGAAGAAGTTACACTCCGGTCAAATCTTATTCGGAGTACGCAAATGTTGTTTAAAGTCTTCTGAATGGAAATTATTTTTTGGACATCAAAACAAAAGATTATTTTGGTGCTCTTCTAGTTTTTAGTGATATTTTACTATAAAATGTATATGAGATTTTTAGATTGTAGAAAAGCCGTAGCATTTAAAATTGAAATTGCCCTGCAATTGGAAATGTGATTTTTATTCTTGAACTGGATGGTTGACTTTTTATTCTTTTGAAATTTGAATTTTAGACTATTTTTATTGGATTCAAATGAGAGTATTTGCTTTTTTATGACTCATATTTCATTTACTTAAATGAGATAAGTCATAAATAAGTACTGCCTAATAAATGTTGTTCCTGTGTACTGTTCCTGACTTTGGAGTCGAAATTTGTTATTTGGAGTATAAACTTATGCTTTTGTTCGAAATCTGTCTATTTAAATAGGATTCAACCAAAACCTTGCATTTTATTTAAGGGGGTAAACCAAAAGTGGTCGAAATCAGGTGTTGATCGAAACTTGGTACTTTTTAGTACTACATGACATTTTGGTTGGTCGAAACTGAGATGGTGGCTAGACTGATCCACTACCACTGCTACCTGCTCATTCTGTAGATGAGACTTGTTCCTCCTCTAAACTACCTCGTCCTATCCTGTTCATGATTATATTAGCTCTACTAGCCACTTTCGCCCGTCGCAGATTTCTAGCCTCTGCCTCTATCATATCACCTACTATATCATAATCTTCATCATCCTCAACCATAGTTGTCAAGGCGACAAGGTGATCCAAGGCGTTTGAGGCCATCCTGGGCACCTAGGCGCCTAGGCGACCAAGGCTTTCCCAGTGTATTTTTTTTATTTTTAAAATATTAATGCTATATTAATGTTTATATATATATGCAACATTCTACATAAATAAACATTTAAGACATAGCTTAATTAATATAAGAAAACCAACAAATAAACAAATAATTGAGTTAAGTAGGCAACACGTATTTATGATTAACATTTGCTTATTTATAACAAATTTTATCGGAGCGTAACTCCTTTAATATATTTCGGATTCAAGCAATCTCAAATTCATTGCAAAGCTAGTATAATTAGCTTTCCAATAAATCCTAGATTGCTTGAATCCGAGTTATAATGAAGGAGTTACACTCCGGTCAAACCTTGTTCGAAGTACGCGAATGCTGTTAAAATTCGTTTGAATGTAAATTATTTTTTGGGCATCAAAGCAAGAGATTATTTTGGCGCGCTCTTGGTTTTTAGTGATGTTTTACTATAATAAAATTTATGGAATTTTTATATTTGGAAAAAAGCTTAGCATTTTGAAGTTGAAAATCACCCCCGCACCCGAAAATACGGTTTTTGTTCTTGAACTGGAGGATTGACTTTTTATCCTTCTGGAATTTGAATTTTAAACTATTTTTATTGGATTCAAATAGGGGGTATTTGCTTATTTATGAATAATATATTAAGTAAATGTTTCTTTAAAATTAAAGAAACATTTACTTAAATGATATTAGTCATAAATAAGTACTGTTTGATAAATGTTGTTCCTGTCTAGCTTAATAAATCCTGTGAAGCAAATTCAGAGATCAAAGAGAAAAAAAAACACATATAAGACCCAAGGCGACCGCCTAGGCATCTGGGCGCCCAAGGCGTCCAAGGCGGCGCCTAGAGAGCCTGGGCAACCGCCCAGGCAACACTCATAAGGCGCCCAGGCCTTGGAATCACGCCTGGACGCCTAGGAGATGCCTTGACAACTATGTCCTCAACTTATCGGGGTGCCTCGAACTACCTCCTCAAACTGCACCCTAGCTTTCTGCTTATCTGCTTGCCTTTGCTGTCCTCCCCACAACTGTTTACTAACGCCTTAGAAATCTCCACAAGAACCATATGGCATTTAGGAGGTAGTTCGAGGCACATTGGTATGTGTCCCATTTAACTTAAGTGTTGTTTTAGTCTTGTGATCCCACCGTCTTGTGATCCCACCTGACATCAGCCTCTTCCTACATAAATTACGTTGCATTTTTCTTCTATCACCTCCAATTGCGATTGCATATTGCCATGCGATGTCTGTATGTCCACATCTCCTTCATCGCCCTTGCCCTGGGCAGCCATCATCTCTCCCTAGCATTGTTACATAAAAGAAACAACCTTACATTACCTTATACACATCAACAGATACTAAAATTAATTTTTTGGATTTTTATTGAATAAACAATACGCTTAATACAACAAAACCGAAAATGGTATAACATAGAAAACACTAAATATGACTTAAAGCACATTGAAATTACATTTCAAAATTTTCTTTATGTTTCAAATAAAAACATAATATTTCCCCTATTTTTTAGAATTATTTAAATATTTTTTTAATTTAGCAATTTAAATAAAAATATTTTATCAGAATATAAAAATTCCAACACCGTGGAAACGTAGATCAACCAACAGTGTTCAACATATAAATTTTGAACAAACTGATTACTATTAACCTATTTTTTCATATTGTAGTTGTTGGAAAATTTATTTTTTGCAACCAGAAAATAGAAATATATAGGAAAAATTACTCGTACCTCCCTTGGGCTTGCCATAATTCCAACCTTTACCCTAAGTTTCAGACAATTACAGCCACTTCTCCTAATTTCAAAACCTTGTTACAAGCAGCCCCAGTCTATTAGCTGATTTCTGTTATATGATGACGTCACGTATTCCTAAATCTTTTAATGATGAAGCTACCCTTATGGGACAGTGAAGTGCCATTTGGCCCTTTGTTCTTTCTCTACACACAGCTGCCACGGCTGTCAACGCAGAGAGAAAGCTCGCTCCAAATTAGCAGCAATGTTTGTCATCGTTGATCTCTCCTTCCCTTCCAAGTTGATGCATTTCACCGCCATATATGTCACCAGCTCCACCGATTCCGCTTCATGTGCTGCCGGTGGAATCAGAAATCGAAAATCTGCAGTATGAAATCGAAAATTTGGACTCCAAAATCAGAAACAAAGGAAGCGCCTCACGATTAGAATTTTGTAGTGGAGAATGGGAAAAATCTGGAATCAGAAATCGAAAACAGAGGAAGCGCCTTTGCTTCATGCGTCCTCACCCTCTTTATCTGCTCTATGATCTCACATCGAACTCAACCTTAAAATCTGTGGGCCATTCTAGAGACAACACCGTCGTCCTTAATTTCAGAGCTGCTGCTTCTCCTTACATGGTTGCTCCAAATGCATCGACAAGTAACCACCGGAATACCCTGATTCTTCTTTTTGTTGTCTGCCCTCCATTTTCTCACCTGCGAATTCTCTTGAAATCTCTTTAAATTCCTTTTTATTATTCTTCAGTTAAGTTTGTTTCTTTTTTTTTTTGGTTCTCGCCCTTCATCTTTTCCCCGCTGGAAACTCTTTACATTCATTTTTATTCTTCAATTTTTTTTTTCATGTAGGCCAAGGCTATAAATATATGAGTGAGTAAAAGAGGAATGCTTAAAGTTAAACCATAGATAGAAACCCAAGCTGACCAGCTGCTATTATCACCCCCACTTTTCTTTGATCTTAGCCCCGAAAGCAAACCTTGCAATCAATGACAAGTGCTTCAAACGGAGATGGGGGCTCGCCAGAGCTGTTCTCGCAGAGGTTATGTTCGTTGGACGAAATTATTTGGGAAGGGAGATTTGAAATATAAGGTTTTGGGAAAGGAGATTTGAAAACCTATGAAGGTTAAACTTTTGTCATTTCAACCCTTATTGACCCTAAACCCATTAAGGTTAAATCTGTCTTTTTCATCTTATGGTTAACACCGTTAGCTAAAAGGAAACGGGGCTATAATTGTCAAATTCTATTGGGAAGGGGTTGGAATTAAGTCCAAGGGAGGTACGAGTAATACGACACTGTGAGCTTGTAGATTGGGCTCACGTGTCTTAACATATAAAAAACTCATGCCCAACTATCAAGTATTGAGAATGTTCTTGCAAAAAATCAAGTTTTAGGAAATCTTTTTTTACCTTACACACTTGAATCTGTTAATGATGAATGCAAATGCTTGAATCGATGATGTGGCAATGATTTCCCAGCTCCCAGCAAGCTCTCCCAATAGTGTGGAGGGTTGATTTGGCAAAAACCCTAATAGCGTAAACCCCCTTCAAAATGACGAAATAGAAAAGAATGCAGAGGCCTCAGCCGAGACTTTCAAAAGCAGGTATTTTATAGCCCCTGTGGTTCACTGTCCAACCGAAAATATCGAGTTGGACCGAAAACCATCGAAAAGTTTTGAGATCGACTAAGACTTTGATCGAGAAATGGTTGAACTTTGGTTTCGTATTGGATCTCGTCTCGACCAGATCGAGAATATCGAGATTTTCGAAATCTTGGTGAGATTTTAATCTATGCTGCACAGATCTACGTAAGGGGTGCATCGACATACATGAGAGGATATGCCTATATATAGTAGGATACATTGGATCCGGGTTGACACATGGCCTACCCACACTATTCCCTAGATATGCAACAGTTATATTTGCTACATTACTCTTCCTTGTGGGAAGGATATATGGGTGCTGAATGGAAAAGAGGTTACAGCATGCCAAATTATTATATTTTATTATTAGTTTCTCTGGGCATTAAGGTGGCAGTTTAAAGGGATTCTAATGTTCTGCTTCCTCATGTTGCCAAAGGTGGCAAGGTTCAGTCCAGTAACTTCAGATGCGTGGTTATTCTATGCACTTCATAGGTGAGAGTGTGATTGGGAAACACTTGGACCCTTTAGTTGTGTTAACACAACTGTCGGCTGCATAATCCCCTCTTTATCTGTACGGAAAATCTGTGCATGTGCATGTGTTTTCATGCATATACACATCATTGTGCACAAGCTTGTGCTTGGCATTTGTCGCCCATGGCGGCTACTGGCTCTCACAAATTAATTCAACCTTACAAATTAATTAATTAGCGTTGTGGAGTGATATTTTAATATTGTAAAGTTGGTAAAAATGTGGGCTCAAACTACAGATATGGGCTCAAAATCTGTTTAACTATGACAACTGACAACTTAGTAGCTATGCTATCTCCCTCACCCCCCACCTCCTACCCCCCATAAATCCCTCATTGTGCAAACAAAAGAGAATAATTTGGATGATATATTTATCTTCTTGTCTCGTGTGTTTTAACAGTCTCATGCTGGAAAGGTGGTGGAGAGGCATTGGTACGAGAAGAATAAGCATATCTTCCCAGCTTCAAGATGGGAGGTCTCTCTCTCTCTCTCTCTGCTTGTGAGGTTGTCTATGCATGCATGCACACGTGTTTATTTACCACATTCATTGGACCATTGCACAGTCCTCGGTCTAGTTCATTAATCTGCAGAAAAGAGTTCAATTGTTTGCAGTCTGATGACCGTGGTTGTAGGAATTTACCATATAATGTTCAAGTAATTGAACCTTAATTTGCTGAAATATACTAATTTTGTATCTATGAGTGAAACTCTTACATGAAATGCTGTTTAATATGGGATACAAGTATTGGAGACTGAATCTCACATAAAGAGATGAAAGTGAATATCAAAGAAACCACCCAAAAGGGAAGGGCGAAAAAGGGATGGGAAGCAAAATAGTAACGTGGGATGATTTAGGGATAATTAATGGGATGGTGTGATAATTATAGGGAGTCAAAATAAAGAATTATAACAAAAGAGATATAGAGATATCGTTACCAAAGTGCAGAAAAAATCTGAGGAGAATACCTTATGGTATAGAGAGGGAAAAGAAGCTGTTGAAACAGCAAGGGAGAAGAGGGAACCGAGAAAGAGAGGACTTACGTGAGGGGGGGAACGGGAATCAGCCGAGAGCACTCTTGCTTCTTTCTTTTTCTTCAATATTCATCATTCCATCATAATTTCATTAATAAAACTGTCTTTAAATAAACTTACAATCTTAATTAGAGTATAACTCTAAAGACTAATAAGCAAAACAGAGTCCTAAACTAACAAAAAAACTGAACTCACGTTTAAAGGAGGGGAATGGGGGGGGGGGGGGAATTACTACAAGTGTGCCTATTTATTAGGAATCACACTCTTATTACAATTCCTAACTAAATGAAAAATAAAATTAGCAAATAAACAAACCCGTGGGATATATATGTGCTCCTCGCCACCTCTAAAATAAACCTAAATCAATAGAATTAAAAATTGCTAAGAAATTTAAATTTAATCCTAAGAAGATTCTTATCCAACGGATCTTGGCCTGCATCAATTCTCGCCCTCTTAAAAATTCGTCCTCGAATTTTGTAGAGACGACAAAATAATCTTGTGGGAGACACAGCCAGTGATAGTCTGTAAGGAAATCCCCGTGACCTGCGAATGGTAGGAATGTAGTCTGCTAGTCGATACATTCTTCCATGGCTGAATCTGGAATGATAAAAGTGTCCACCATGTGACAGATCTGCTCTTCACCGTTATCATCTTCACTGGCACCCTCTACCGTAGAAACTGCCATAGTGGCATCTGTCTTGTCATCGAGAATTGCAGGATGCTCTTTATGAAGAGTATCTGGGATACCCAAAAGACTAACGATTTGACTTTGTCCAGTATTTAGGGCATTTATGGCTTCAAGCAATATTTCAAATTGCTCATATGTCATAAGGGTGTTAGGTGGATGCGACATTCTAACGTAGGCTCTGATACCAATTAATGGAGACTGAATCTCACATAAAGGGATGAAAGTGAATATCAAAGAAACCACCCAAAAGGGAAGGGAGGAAAATGGATGGGAACCAAAATACTAACGTGGGATGATTTAGGAATAATTAATGGGATGGTGGGATAATTGCAGGGAGTCAAAATATATAACAAAAGAGATATAGAGATATCGTTACCAAAGTGTAGAGAAAATCTGAGGAGAATACCTTATGGTATAAGGTGGGAAAAGAAGCTGTCGAAACAGTAAGGGAGAAGAGGGAACCGATAAAGAGAGGACTTACGTGAGGGGGGAAGGGGAATCAGCCGAGAGCACTCTTGCTTCTTTCTTTTTCTTCAATATTCATCATTCCATCATAATTTCATTAATAAAACTGTCTTTAAAATAAACTTACAATCCTAATTAGAGTATAACTCTAAAGACTAATAAGCAAAACAGAATCCTAAACTAACAAAAAAACTGAACTTGTAACTCACGTTTAAAGGAGGGGAATGGGGGGGCCCACTATAATAGAAAATAATAAAATAAAAATAAAATAAAACTCCTAAGCCTAATTAGACTAACTACTAGAAGTGTGCATATTTATTAGGAATCACATTCTTATTACAATTCCTAACTGAATGAAATTAGCAAATAAACAAACCCATGGGCTATATATGTGCTCCACGCCACCTCTAAAATAAACCTAAATCAATAGAATTAAAAATTGCTAAGAAATCTAAATTAAATCCTAAGAAGATTCCTATCCAACGGATCTTTGCCTGCATCAATTGGTCATTGGCTGCAACCTCACCCATTTCTGCCACGTGGGGCTGGGTCTCGGTCTCTGGACCGCTCATACTTTTGTATTCGCTTCTGATTATTGGAAATGAGAATCCACCAGATAGGCCAACATGGCGACATGTCAAATTTCATTGGCTTTACAATTATCAACTAGTCAACTGTATGAGTTACCGTATCTGGGGTTTTCCCCATCATTTTCTCTGCTTCCCTTTTATGCACAAATAAATTTTGAAGTAGAGAGGCAGTTTAAATGTCATAAGCTTGCTTGTATATAGTCCAAGTTTTTTTTTTTAATTTTTTGAACTTTTTATGTTACCTCACCTTTGTCACTCCCAAACACATCCAGCAGTTTGTTTTTCTCTTCTGTTAATTGACTAGTTATGACTGGGATGCCAACTAATATGTTTGGGCCACTTTTTGTTTATTTATTATTGTGACGAAATAAGGGAGAAGAAAGAGAGAAGTGTCGATTCTGCTATAGAGAAGAACTGAGACTGTTAATACTCTCAACTACTGCTGATCTCATTAATTAGAATGGAAAGATTACAACTTACGAAATAATATATCTACTAGGACTCTGTAGTTCAACTATACTTACAGGAACACGTCACAATAGAATAAAGTAACTAATTAATGAAAGTCTGAAATTACTAAAGACTAAGTGATATTGATATTAGAGTAATATCAACTTCTCAGTTTCACTGCCAAGACTTCTAGCACTTTAGGATAAACTTGACAATTTGTAGATATCAGCCAGTTCGATGATGTGAGGACATGTAGCTTATGTCGATAAATTGTAGATCAGATTGTGAATGACTGTAGATAAGAGATATGACTTGTAGATGACTCAGCACTGTGAGAATGACATCAAACTAACATCTTCAACACGTTCCCTCAAGCTGGAATATGCTCTAGCTTCATCCAAGTAAACAACCTAGTCACACTTTTTGAGCTTAGCGTGCAGCTTCTTTTCCCTTAGAATCTACAACACAACCCTTAAATGACTCAGCACAGGGAGAATGATATCGACCTAACATCTTCAACATCTCCCCTCAAGCTGGAACATGTCCTAGCTTCATGATCCAAGAAAATGACCTAGTCGCACTTTTTGAGCTTAGCGTACAGCTTTTCCCTTAGAATCTGTAAAACGACCTTTAGATGCTTTTCATGCTCTTTAGTATTTTATAATATATCAAGATATCATCAATGAAGACAACCACAAATTGGTCCAAATAATAGTGAAAAACCTGGTTCCTCTGTAAGTATCTCATTTTTGCCTTACCAATCTCTCACAACCTTCATCAGTCACTTTAGGGTTTACCTGTGTCACCCCCTAACACTAGGAACCCTCACCGTTCATAAATAGCCCTCCTAGAGTCCAAACCTTAGGTATAGTCCAAAGTTTCCATGAATAGCCCTCCTAGAGTCCAAAGTTTCCATAAATAGCCTTCCTAGAGTCCAAACTCTAGGTAGAGCCCAAAGTTTCCATAAATAGCCCTCCTAGAGTCCAAACTCTAGGTAGAGTCCAAACCTTAAATAAATAAACCCCCATGGTCATCCTTAAATAGAAACTTGCCAAAAATAAATCTTGTAGTACTGCCCCCCCTCTCTTGTAGACCAAAAACTGCCATATTTAGGTCATTGAGGGTCATTTCCAAGCCTAGAACCACTTAGAACCATACCAAGGGTATTTTGGTCATTAAAGTTAAAGTTGGTCAAAATAGTCAAGGTTAGTCCATACCTAAATCTTAGAGTCAACCTAGAGTCACCTTGAGTCAAACCTAGTCAAAACCTAATCAACCCATCCTAGTCACCTATTAACCCCCCCTAGATGTCACTTAGAGTAACCATGTGTCACTTAGAGGTCAACCTATCCACCTCCCCCCATAGTCCATAAGTAATGTGAGAGAGAGAAAGAAGAAAATGGAGACAGAGAATGAAAATGAAAGGGAAACCCATTGGAAGCCCACCTAAGCCTAGGATAAACCCTAATTTACCTAAGGGGGTTAAAAGTAATGTATTTTCCAACCATAGGCTAAGTTGCAATTAAAAGCAAGATAAGGGCTAGAGTGTAATAAAGGAAAAAGACAAAATGATCAAAAGCATTAAAATAAAAAATATAATAAAATAGAGAATATTCTCTCCAACCCACGGTTTTGGAGAGAAAATCAAACCGTGGGAGGAGAGATAATGTGTGTAGGCATTTGGCTAATTAAAGAGAGAAAAAAAAAAGAAAAAAAGGAAAATAAAAAAAGACAAAGAGGGAGAAAATATAAGTATGGGACCCATTCCCCTCCACTGTTTTGGAGAGGGATTCCCTTCCAAAACTGTGGCCATGTGTTGCTCAAAAATATTTTGTGAGAAAAAAAAAAAGGAAAGAAAAGAAAAAGGAAAGAAAGAAAAGAGGAAGAAAGGGAGAAATAAAAGGGAAAAAAAAACAAAATCCTATTCAACTAGTCGAATAAGTCAATACATGGATTCAAGGAGATGTTGCCATATGGCATTGCCTAAGAAAAGGTAATAAAACTAATGGTGTAGATTAATTAGCACCACATTGCAAAAGGAAAGAAAATAAACTAAGAAAGGAAAGAGAATTAAGAGGGAGATTGAGAGAGGACTCTATTTTAAGGAGTCATAAGGGAGGGGGAGAGGTTCCCACATTTTTGCTTGCTGCCCCCCTCCATTGAATTCGTTGGAGAAGAGAGAAAGAAAGAGAAAGTGAGAAAAAGAGAAAAACAAAGAGAGAAAGAAGAAGAAGAAGAAAGGGGAGGGAGGACTCACCTTCATCAACCTTTGACACCATCTCTAGCAACCCTACAGCAAAGGTTTCAACCCCATTGGGGCACATGGTAGGTGGTCTAAATTCCATTAAAAGAGCTTCGAAGTATGCATGCTAGAATAGGTTCGAATAGGAGCAAGCATGTGATGTTTATGTTTCGATGCATTCTTGTGTAAATTCAACCATTAAAATTCCAATCAGAAATTTTTTGTTGAAAATATATGTTGTAAGGAGTCTCCCCTTCAAATTTGAGCTTCATCCATGGTGATTTGCCTAGGTAAAAAAAATCCATGAATGAAGTTATAGATCTAGAAAAGACGGAATTGGAGCACGACTGTATATGATATGTTTGGTATATTTATTCTCATTGTTTAGACTCCAAAAAAACATGAATATGTTGTAAGGAGTCTCCCCTTCAAATTTGAGCTTCATCCATGGTGATTTGCCTAGGTAAAAAAATCCATGAATGAAGTTACAGATCTAGAAAAGACGGAATTGGAGCACGACTGTATATGATATGTTTGGTATATTTATTCTCACTGTTTAGACTCCAAAAAAACATGGGACTTGTCTTAATGAATTAGGAAAATCCTCCTACAAGCCGATTTCGATTTGAGATGACCTCCAAACAAATCACGCAATGCATAGAGGTCAGAAACAGAGACAGAACAGAAGTGCTCTGTTCATGGGCCTAGAATTAGGGTTTTCACTCGGAACCTTGGAGAGAGGTAAACATGGGGAGTGTAGCTCATCAAGTTAACTAGTTCTCATCGAAATTTGGAGTGATTTGGATACAAATTGAATTTTTGGTGGATTTTACACTGAAATCGGATAGATTCTGGAATTGAATTTTGCATCATCTAATACGTCTGAATATCATAGAATTTCATCTTATTGCAAATTTTGAGAGAGGAAAAGTTGGCATTTTGAATATAGTTTCTGAGTATGTAATTGGATTTAATTTTCATTAACTAGATTCAAAATGCTAACTTTTTCTCTCAAAATTTGCAAAATAAAATTCTTTGACATTCAGACGTATCAGACAAGATGATGCAAAATTCTGTTCCAGAATCTATCCGATTTCAGTGTAAATCCATAAAAAATTCAATTTTTATCCAAAGCACTCCAAATTTGGATGGGAGCTATTTAACTTGATAGGCTACATTCCCCATGTTTACCTCTTTCTAGGATTCCGAGTTAAAACCCTAGTTCTAGGCCCATGAACAGAGCACTTCTATTCTATCTCTGTTTTTGATCTCTGTGCATTGCACGATTTGTTTGGAGGTCATCCCAAATCCAAATTGACCTCTGCTTGTGGGAGGATCTTTCTAATCCATTAAGACGTGTCCCATATTTTTTTTGGAGTCCAAACAGTGAGTATAAATATACCAAATGTATCATATACAGTCATGCTCCAGTTCTGTCTTTTCCAGATCTGAACTTCATTCATGGATTTTTTTGCCTAGGCAAATCACCATGCATGGAGCTCAAATTTGGGGGAGAAACTCTTTACAACATATATTTTCAATAAAAAATTTCTGATTGGAATTTTAATAGTTGAATTTGCACAGGAATGCATCGAAACATACACATCACATGCTTGCTCCTATTCGAACCTATTCTAGCATGCATACTTTGAAGCTCTTTTAATGGAGTTTAGACCACCTACCTTGTGCCTCCATGGGGGTGAAACCTTTATTGTAGGGTTGTTGGAGATGGTGCCAAAGGTTGGTGAAGGTGAGTCCTTCCTCCTTTTTCTTTTTCTTCTTCTTCTTCTTTTTCTTTTCTTTCTATTTCTCACTTTCTCTCTCCTCCAATGAATTCAATGGAGGGCAGCAGCAAGCAAAAACGTGGGATCCTCTCCCCCTCCCTTATGACTCTTTAAAGTAGAGTCCTCGTAATTCTCTTTCCTTTCTTAGTTTATTTTCTTTCCTTTTTGCAATTTGGTGCTAATTAATCCACACCATTAGTTATATTACCTTTTCTTGAGCAATACCACATGACATCATCTCCTTGAATCTATGTGTTGACTTATTCAACTAGTTGAATAGGATTTTGTTTTTTTTTTCTTTTTCTTTTTCCTTTTTTTCCTATTTTTTTTTTTTTCTCACAAAATATTTTTGACCAACACATGGCCATGATTTTGGAAGGGAATCGCTAGGTGAGTTAGTCAAACCAAAAGGCATCACCACAAACTCATAATGGCCATACCTCGAAATCCATCTTAATAATGTTTTCCTCCCAGGTGGTGTTACTAAGGGAGGTTGGGATTCTGGTTTCAATAGGAACTGCCCCCACTATGGAAAGACCCATTCTGGTGATTTCATATTACGGCCCAAACCAATTCTAACTTGTTCAGTAAAAATAACTAGTGTTAGTGCATGGTGATATTTAACATGCATCGTGACGTTTAGCATAGCATGAATTGACATGTAAATATGTAATAATGAGAATTTTGCCTAGGATGGCATGGGACTTGGGAGAATGGTGGATTAAAATAATCTCGTTTACTAGTAAAACTAGAAAAAATGCTATGTATAAACTTGGTAGTTTTAGTTATTTTATTAGTTATTAAGGGGTGTACAACAACAACAAAGCCTTATCCCAACTAAATGGGGTTGGCTACATGGATTCTTGTCCACCAATCAGCTCCGTTCGATGTCATACCTGAAGCAAGGCCTAAGTTATACATGTCTTTCTTCACCACCTCCCTTAGAGTCATTTTAGGTCTACCCTTAGTTCTTTTAGGTCTTCAATCTGAATCAAATCACTCCTCCATACGGGAGCATCTAACGGCCTCCATTGAACGTGGCCATACCATCTCAAATGACTTTCTCATAGTTTATCATGTATCGGTGCTACTCCCATCAGCTCTAATACGATCATTTTTTACCTTATCTTTCCTAGTTTTGCCACACATCCATCTTAACATTCTCATCTCAGCTACACTAAGTTTATCTATTTGATGCTTCTTAACTGCTCTACATTCTGCACCATACATCATAGACGGTTGAATGATTGTCCTATAGAATTTTCCTCTAGGTTTTAAAGGAATACACTGATCATACAACACTCCAGTCTCACTTCTCCACTTCATCCATTTTATTTTAATCCTCTGTGAAACATCATCGTCTATATCACCTTCTTTGTTTATGATTGAACCTAGATACCTAAAAATAAGGGGTGTAGTATTAATAATAATAAAATAATGGTTAAGGTAGAGGTTGAAATTATGGAGAGCCTAGACTCCACCTGATTTTTTTTTTAATATACTAATAATGATAATAAAGAGAGAAGAAAGAGTTGTGTGGGAAGTAGGAATAAGAGGGGGAGAGGGATAAGGAGCGAGCAACACTAGGATTAGGGGAAAGAAGAAGAAATAGGAAAGGAAGAAGAAGAAGAAGAAAGAAAAAGGATTTTCAGACTTGTTTCAGGTAAGTTCCTTAATTCCTTAGCAAACCATTCTCGGTTTCAATCTGGTTCATAGTAGATTGTAATATCAGATTCATATCGGATTATAATATCAGTTTTAATTCCAGAATTGAATTTGATTTAAGGTCAATTCATATCAGATTTATAATATCAGTTTACATATCAGTTTAATCCCAAAATTGAATCTGATTTAAGGTCAGTTTCATATCACATTATAACAGCAGTTTATATATCAGTTCTAAACCCATAATCGAATCTGGTTTAAGGTTAGTTTCATATCAGTTTTAATCTCAGAATCTAATCCGATTTAAGGTTGTTTCATATCAGATTATAATATCAGATGCCATATCAGTTTTAATCTCAGATTCAAATCAGTTTTAGATCAGTTTCTTTATCAGTTCTAATCTCAGATTTTTATGAGTGGAATTCATACACAAAGCAGGCAGAAAATTCCAGATTCACAAGTCACATATCTCTCAATCACATCTTTCACAAATCACATCACAATCTAGGAAATTCTAGATTCTGTCATCCCAGTACACAGTCCATTCAAAGGGGCAAAACTTTCCCAAACGAATTTGGGGCTTAAACTAGAGTCATAGGGGACTAACATCCGGAACTCCATTCCTAGACTCCTTAAATCAACCCTCTAACTTTATGCACGAATTCTGCACACAAAATCTGAGATTCAAACGGATAAAGAAAACTGAGTCAAGGACTGAGATCGATATGAATCTGATCTTTAAAACTGACATCATAGTTGTCAAGGCACCAAGGGGAGCCAATGCACTGCCTGCTGGACGCTCAAGGCAACGCCTTGACAACTATGAGTGACATTAATCTAATATTAAAGCAGATGAATCTGATTCGATTCTGGAATTAAAACTGAGACAAAAACGGATCCAAATCTGATTCGAATATGGGGTTTAAAACTAATATAGAAACTGAGATTACAATCTGATATTAAAAACCCATATAAATCTGAAATCTTACCTGAAAAGATTTGCAATAATTTCTTCTTCATTCTCTTTATTCTTCTTCTTTTCTCTCCTACAGTTTCTCTCTTTTTCCCTTTTTCCTCTCTTTCTTTCTATTTTAATTCCTCCCTTCTTGTCCTTTCTTCTCTACATATGGAAGTCCTATTCTTTCATTCCTATTCCTATTCTATCTCCCTCTTCTAATCTCTCTCTCTCTCTCTCTCTCTCTCTCTCTCTCTTATCTTATTATTATTATTATTATTATTGGTATTAATAACAACCAATATGCGGTGGATTCTAGGCTGTCCATGATTTCTAATTAATCTGTGAACACTTTAATAACTAATACTACTGAGTTATATGCATCATTTTTTTTCTGGTTTACTCACGACATTATTTTAATCCAAGATTCTCCCAAGTGGGTTCCATGCCATCTTAGGTAAGATTTCCATCAATTATATTTCAATCTGTGCTATGCTGAACATCACCATACATGCTATATATATCTATACACTACACAACACCAAATTACACTAAACACCAAATGCACTACACCACACCATATTATGCTATGCACCACCAAACATAATACTAATCAAATTTTTTAGGGTATTACATCCTCTCCCCTTTAAAAATTTCGTCTTCAAAATTTGCACGTACCTCAATAATGGTTTAAAATCTTGACAAGAAGATTTTCAACAAATCCGACATCGAGATTTTGTTAAGATTTTCAACAAATCCGACATTGCCTAAATCCGAGTTATATTGAAAGTGTTTGGAGTATGTGAATGCTATTTAAAATCGCCTGTATGAAAATAAATTTTTGGGCATCAAAACAAACGAGTATTTTGTCGCTCTTTTGTTTTTAGTGATGTTTTATTATAATAACAACAACAACAAAGCCTTATCCCAACTAAATTGGGTTGGTTACATGGATTTTTGTTCGCCAATCAGCTCTGTTCGATGTCATACTCGAAGCAAGACCTAAGCTATACATGTCTTTCTTCACTACCTCCCCTAGAGTCATCTTAGGTCTGCCCTTAGCTATTTTAGATTCTTCAATTTGAATCAAATCAGTCCTCCATGCGGGAACATCTAATGGCCTCAGTTGAACATGGTCATACCATCTCAAACGACCTTCTTGTAGTTTATTATGTATTGGTGCTACTCCCAGATCAGCTCTAATATGATCATTCTTACCTTATCTTTCTTAGTTTTGCCAGACATCCATCTTAACATCCTCATCTCAGTTACACTAAGTTTATCTATATGTTGTTTCTTAACTATCTAATATTCTGCACCATACATCATAGCCGGTAGAATGACTGTCCTGTAGAATTTTTTCTAAGTTTTAAAGGAATACGCTGATCACACAACACTCCAGATGCACTTCTCCATTCATCCATCCTATATTAATCCTTTGTGAAACATCGTCTATATCATCTTCTTTGTTTATGATTGAACCTAGATATTTAAAATGATCACTTTGTTGTATCTCTCTCTCATGAATGTTCATCATCTCATTATCCGTCCTTGTATGACTAAAGTTACTGACCATATACTCCGGCTTCGTTCTAGTTATTTTAAAACCTTTTGATTCCAATGTTGATCTCCATAGTCCTAACTTGACATTAATTATTGCTTTCTCATCTACCAGAACAATATCATCAGCGAAAAGCATACACCAAGGACATTCATCTTGAATGTCTCTAGTTAAATCATCCGTATTGAAGGCAAACTGATAAGGGCTTAAAGCTGATCCTTGATGTAACCCCATTGTAATTGGGAATTTACGACCTTGATCCCTCATGGTTTTCACACTAGTCACCACATTATAATACATATCCTTAACTATGTCCACATATTTGCTTGAAACACTTCTTTTCTCTAGTACATGCCAGATTAACTCCCTAAGAACTCTATCATAAACTTTTTCTAAATCGATAAAAACCATAGGGAGGTCTTTCTTGCCTTCTCTACATCTTTCCATGAGTCTCCTAAGCAAGTAAATAGCTTCAGTCGTGGATCTACCTAGCATAATACCAAACTGGTTCTCCGTAATGATAGTTTATTTTCTCAAGCAGGTTTCAATAATTCTCTCCAAAAGTTTCATAGTATGACTCATTAATTTCATGACTCTGTAGTTATTGTAGCTCTGAATATCACCTTTGTTTTTGTAGATCGGAACCACAATACTTCTCTTCCATTCATTTGGCATTTTCTTTGAGTTCATAATTTTATACATTCTTAGACTCTTCGAAACTTCTATTAGGATCTCATCTGGGCTTGGTGCTTTGCCTACATTCATCCTCCTTAAAGCTTCTTTCACTTATGTCACCCTAATGTTTTATTATAATAAAATTTATGAAATTTTTTAGAATGTAGAAAAACCTAGCAATTGAAAGTTTCGACCGAAACAATGGTTTTGGTCAAAATCTGGGCGAAACAATTGAAACCAGGTTGAGATTTGGGACTTTTTGGGATCGATCCTTGGTTTTGTTTCGACTAGGGTTGAAACCGAGATTTAGAACCATGAATGTTAAACAGGTCTTGTTTCGACCAGGGTTGAAACCAGGATTTAGATCCATGCATATTAAACAGTTTTAACATCATAATCCAGATTGATAACAACAATAGACAATTCAACCGATAGCAGCTAAATAATAGGATAAGATTCCAGTCAATGGTTGAGTTCTAGTAAATCTGAACATCAGCAGAATAATAGAAGTCAGAACCGTAGCATGTCATCAAGGGAGATGACATAACCTGATTTATAGGAGAAATAAAACACCAGAAATATGGATGGATCGATAAGAGGAAAAGTAGAATGGAAACAATACCCTAAATAAGCACGGGTAGCAATGGTAGCTGCAAACTAGAACGATGAACATAGACAACTTTCAAAACAATAGATCAGATCAACCGCTTTGGTACCATGTGACAAAATAAGGGAGATGAAAGAGAAGAAGTGTCAATTCTGTTAGAGGCAGAACAGAGACTGTTAATACTCTCGACTACAATAGAATGGACAGATTACAACTTGCGAAATACTATATCTAATAGCACTCTAGTCCAACACAACCCTACTTCTAGGAACACATTACAGTAGAATACACTATTAAGATAACAAGGTAACTAATTAATGAAAGACTGAAATTACTAAGACTCAAGTGATATCAATATTAGAGCAATGTCGACTTCACACTTCCATCGTCAAGACTTCTAGCGTTCTAGGATAAACTTGACGATGTGTAGATATCAGCCAGTTCGATGATGTGAGGAGTTCTAGCTAACATCGACAATTTTTATATCAGATTGTAGACAACTAGATAACTCAGCACATGGTGAATGGTATCAACCCAGCATCTTAAACAATTATTATTATTATTATTATTATTATTATTTGTGGTTTGATGTCACTCTCTGTTTCATGTTTTAAAGAGGTATTGCAATTTAGAAGTTCTTTGGATACCTGAAATCATAAAGACTGTTGTGGATAGGCATCTAATCTATTATTCTGGATTGATTGTTGCAGATCTATGACCCAACAAGGAAATGGGAGCGTTATACCATTCACGGTGATTAACAGGAGCCCCCCTTTTGTCTCTCATGATTCTCCTTTATTTGGGGTTGGGGTGGGGGTGTTCTCTTTCTTAAAAAAGATCATGTGACTGAACATGTCATCAACATTGGCTATAGTTTCGGAGCAGATTCTGTTTCTAACTTATCATGTGATTCTTCAATGAGGTCTGGATTGATTTATTGTTTTGCGTTTTTCTGTTACACAATCGTAAGCCTATGTTCCAATTGCAGGATTTCATGGTTTGGATTTAAATTTGTATCCTTAAAATCCAAATCCATGTTTGGATGTGCAATAAAGCCAAGGAAATTGTTTGAATGGGAAAACTCATGTATCCTCAAATTCTGCAAAATGTGGCTTAAAAAAAATACGTCTGCTAGACTCTCGAATGTTTTCTCGTAATTCGTGGCTTAAAGAAAATACGAGCTTACCTTCTTTCCTGAAATATTGGGATCGGGTCGGCCTATCCGTATTGGTGCCGATACCGATATGATATCCAATACCTTTATTTTTTTAGTACTTTTAAATTTAGTATCAGTCGTAGGTTACTGTCATTGGTTCCATATTGATTCGATATCAATCCCGTATTGTATTGGCTTTTAAATTGATTTACACATTTTTAACTTGATTCTAATGGTAACAAATATATGAAGATTTACTAAAACTGTTTAATAGTAAAATTCTTAATCAAGATATCAAAGTCAAAATGACATACCAATCGGTATTTCTTTCAAAAACGATCGCTTGAAGGTTATGAGAAGGAAAGATGTTCAAGTCTCAAGCTTAAAGCTTAAAGATTAGAGAATGAAGATTCAAGTTTGAAGAAAGAAGGATTATAGTTCAAGTAGTCAATTTGGCTATTACACTTGTACATACACAATCAATCACTGCATCTTAGAAAGACGTTAAGTGGTGTCAAATGATCAAGTAAAATGATCTTAAGTCATGTAGAAAATGTTACTGAAAAAGCCTCAAGATATGGGTTGAAAAAGCCCCAAGATATGGGTTAAGGATCTAATAATATAGATCATCCGGTTGATGTACCAGTCGACGGGCAACATAATACATGTATAGGAAGAACCTCCCTAGAGCTGTTAAACTTTAGCAGCGGATCAACCGGTCAATTGGAGAGCATCCGGATGAACCAAATCCCTCCAATGGTCAAATTAAGGATTTAAATGGATCAAATTCAAATTGGATACACCACTATCTAAATCCAAATATGTTTACCAACTATCTTATCCGAATCCGAATACGGATATATAAAAACCAAATTCGAATCTGACTTCGAAATTTAACCGGACATCCTGTTAAAATCCCATTCGAATCCGGAAAATGGAATTAGAACAGAAATTGCATGGAAAATAGGAGAAAACCTTAGTTTAAAAAAATACATAGCCTACCCTACGAAAATAAGAGACGGAACCTTAAAAGGCTATATAAACATTATGGTTATATGCGTCTTAACACTCTAAAACCTAAGGTTATATGCTTCTTAACACTAGACTAAATAAAGCCATTTAACTGATATCCGAATCTGAACCTTGCTATTTGAATTCGAATCTGAATCTGAATCCGGTTCGAATTCGGATTCCTCTAAATGGATACAAATTTGAATCTAATCCGAATTTTCGACTATCCATTTACATATTTAAGTCAAATAATGGTTATATTTACAACAATCATATTTCAACCAGTTGATCAGATGCAGCATCCGGTCGGCCGACAACTACAAAATAGATCCTTTAGAATTTCTCTAAAAACTGCTTTTGTGCCTATAAATACAACCATTCTCAATGGTTGAAAGAAGATTTTGTCAAGACTTTGGAACATCAATAAGGGACATAATACTTGAGTAATCAAATCAAAATCAAGTGAAATCAAACATCAACTCCAACTTCAACTTGTGATCTCCAAACTTCATCTTCTCTCAACTTCAACATCCAAAGAGAAGCATCATTGTGCATCATTATCTTCATCACACTGCACAATCACAAGCCATAGGTCATACTCCTTGTTAGGTTATATCTTACATTTCCTATTTCACTTGTAAGGATCCTTTTATTCTCAAGAGTTACGAATAACTAGACCGTACTTAGCTATTGTAAGGGTCCTTTTGTCATTATAAGAATTACATTGGCCTAACTGTACTTGGCAATACAAGGATCCTTTTATCCTTATAAAAGCTTCACAAACCTAGAGCATACTTAGGTTGTGAAAAGACCCTCTCATCTATAAGAGATTATAGGTTCCTCTTGATCTTGACCAAATTCTTGTAGGGCGTTCCTCTTTACCATAAAAAGATTTTTAAACATGTGTTTACCCCCACCTATCGTATTGAAAGGGTGAATAATGGATCTCAAGCTAGACTTGAGGATGAGTGGACTAAGTTGAGGGACCCAATTGAACCACTATAGACCTTGTGCCATGGATTGTGTTTATTGTCTCATTTTATTTAAACATAACACTTGTTAATTGCAAAAAAGTTCTAATCCTCTAAGGTAACCTATTCACCCACTTCTAGGCTTACTTAACAATTGATATCATAGCGGATGTTCTAAATTGAAAGACCTTTTGCTTTGTAGTTCACTTAAAAATCATGAGATCAAAGCAACAACAATTTTTTAGTGCAATTTACCCTTTTTTTTAATGGTGAAAATTTTACATAGTGAAAGTGTAGATTTAAAAATTTTATGTGGTCATAGATGCATGGAAAGTAATTGAGAAGGGCTTCTTCAAAATCACGAAGATCTATAGTGATCGTAAAAGGGTTGGAAAAATTGAAAGTCGAATGGACCTTATGGGACAAGCAACTTGTCCAACAAATTACAAGGCAATTAACTTTTTACAATATGCCTTAGCAAAAATGATTGCATTAGCATGTGCAATACGGGCAAAGAAATATGGGACACCCTAGTTGTAACCTATAAAGGTACTACTCAAGTAAAAGAAACAAAAAAAAAATGATCTCTTAGTACATGATTCGAAATGTTCAAAATGTTAAACTATGAATCAATTTTGGATTTATTTACAAGGTTTACTAACTTTACTAAAAATCTCAAGTCTCTTGGCAAAGTATATAATAATTCTGAAAATGTTAGGAAAATCTTGAGATCTTTGCTGCCTAAATGGAGACCTAAGATGATAGCAATCAAGGAAGCCAAGGACTTGAACACCATGACCTTGGATTAACTCATGCTCACTTCAAACCCATGAGATCGAGCTCTATGAAGCCTTTATGCAAAAATAACCCAAGGTCTTTACTTTCAAGACATCTCACACATCGGATGAAGAAAGTTGAAAGTGATGAAGATTTAGACATCTAGAAAGAACTTCCAAACCTCACAAGAAAGTTTTAAAAATTTCAAAGTATGAAGGACAAATGAACCAAAAATCATCCAAGGTTCACAAAGGTAATTAAAGTTCAAAAAGATTCAATTCCTCATTATCTAACAAAAATGTTATTTGTCGGGTCATCCTAAGACCGAGTGCCCAAGATTGAAGAGTGAAAAGAAGGCATATGTGGTGGAACAAAATTGGAACTCTGGTGATGACTCGGAAGAAAGAGATGACTCTGAAGAAGAAATCATCAACCTTGCCTTAATGACACATGAAGGAGAAAATGAGTTAACTGAAATTGAGGATAAACCCAATGTTGGGTCGGATGAAAATGATCTCCAATAGGCATTCCATGGTCTCTATGAAAAGATTCTTAAACTAGAGGCCACCAAATTTGACTTAGAAAAGAAAATTACATTCTTAAATGACAAGATAGGTGACTTAACCTCGCAAGTAGATAGATTGACATCTACCCTACATACTTTCACCAATGGTCAAAAAGACCTTGGATTCCCTACTAGGAACACCCCTCAAGAGTCCTCAAAATATGGACTGATTTAGCTATGTTGGTGGAGGACCATCTCAAAGCAAGGGGCAAAGAAAAGACTGTTGCTTCAAATAGGACAAATGCCCACAATGAACAAAGACAGGTTCCTAAGAGGAACAAGTCTCATTATGCGTACTATACCCAACTTAAATGGGTTTATAAAACTCGAAGGCCACAAGAAGCTAACAAACCATTTAGATAACAAAGGCCACAAGAGCCATATAGACATCAAAGGCCTTTTGCACCTAAAATTCCCATGATTTACCTAGGCCATGGTCACCTTATAGACCTCAAAGGAATTATAGATCAAAATGATCTCCAAGTTATGGAGTACATTACAATTGACCAAACTATATGCTAAATGGTTTTTACACCCAAAGAAGGGTTTGGAGACCCAAATGGTTCTTTGATGATAACATAGACGGTCCCATGGGATTATGGAGACCGATGTTTTATTGATCGACCTTCAGCATATGCTTAGGGGGAGGTTGGAGCTAATAATAAAAATTTTCAATGGGAAGGTTGTTGGGGTATGTACAAAATCCTAACTTAGTTTTGATGATAACAAACATATGAAGATTTACCAACCTCTACATTGAGTGTTTAATATTAAAATTCATAATCAAGATATCAAAGCCAATGTGACACACCAATTGGTATCTCTTGAAAACTAATGCTTGAAGGTCAAGAGAAAGAAACATGTCCAAGTTTCAAGTTTGAAGACTAAAGCTTGAAAACCAAAGATTGAAGAATGAAGAATGAAGATTCAAGTTTAACAAAAGAAGGATGAAGTTCAAGATAGACATTGTACTTAGTTAATTAGGCTAATACACATGCACATGCACATGCACAATCATCTTGTAATCATGCATATCATTGCATCTTAGGAAGACTTTAGCTGGTGTCAAATGATCAAGTAAAATGAACTAAGTCATGTGGAAAAAGTTGGTGAAAACCCCCAAGATTTGGCCTAAAAGCTATGGGCTAAGGATCTAATAAAATAAATCATCCGGTTGATGTACCAGTCGATGGGCAACAGAATAAAGCTGGAATTATGTTATGCTCTTTTTGTTTGTAACAACTTCATTTTTTTCTTATTTTTTTATATTAATATATAGTTCTTTATGTTAAAAAAAATAATAAAAATAAGGATAAATTACACAGACACCCCCTCTACTGTTGTGAAATTAACAGAACTATCCTGCTTTTTCAAAAGTTACACAGAATACCCCTATAACAATACTATCATACAACCTCACCCCCACCGTTACTTTCACCTTAACGGCAGAGGGTAAATTTTTTTTAAGACAAAAATACCTTTAGTTTTACCCAACAAAACTCTATTCCTCTTTCTTTTCTTCTCCACTTCCGTTTTCTTCTCAGAACGAAGTAAACTTTTGATCCAACGTTTTTTGTCACACCCCAATTCCGGTTGAACTAGAAGTGTAAGTGAACCGGCTCTAAACCACGGTTCACACCAGGATGTCAACCAATCATTCCCAAGCAGGCTAACAAAATCAGAGATATATTACATAGCAGCGGAAATAAATAAATGAGCCGAGATCTAAATTGTAATTTAAATAAATATCCAACTTATTCCATCATCCATCAAAATTTAAATAGTAATTATTACAAAACTTTAACTGAAAATAAACCTATCATTGAGAAAAGATACGGAACCAGCACTCGCATGACGCATCATGCTCGTCCTCCACTGTCTGGGAGTCCAGGGCAGCCACTGTGCTGTAAGCTGGAGCAGTCATGAAGTCCTCCACCGTATACCCTGCATCAATATCTGAAAAGAAATATATATATATATATATATATATATATATATATATATATATATATATATTTGGGTGAGCTCACAACTTAGCTCGGGAATAATACAAGACCAATGCAACAGTACAATATGCATGATATAACATTACAATTTAGGCCAGGTATAACTTGCAAATATGCTATGGTAAGGTTTGGCGGCCACCGCACCTCCATTCACGAGAGTGTGAGCACACCCAACAATCAGGCACCTACCACACTACTGCTGTTGCCCCACAACACTCACTCCGGTATGGAGATAGGACTCGAGTCTGGCGGGCAGGAAGAACCACAATCCCACGTCCTCCCCCTGATACCCCATACCGTACCAATACCTAAACCCCTATTGGCAAGGGCTTGCAAGTGGGTTCCGTTTCTAACCAGTCCTAGATGTCAATACAGTATCCAAGGTCCTACCCCAGCATGGCTCCCTGCGACATAGAGATAGGGCTCGAGTCTGGCGGGAGGAAGAACCACAATCCCACGTCCTCCCCCTGATACCCTATTCGCACCAAGTCTGCTAAGGTAAAGACTATATAACCCTACCCCAACACAACCCCCTACGACATAGAGATAGGGCTCGAGTCTGGTGGGCAGGAAGAACCACAATCCCACGTCCTCCCCCTGATACCCTATTCGCACTTAGTTTGCTAAGGTAAGGGCGATACGAGAAAGTGTTAGCTGTGGATATATCCAGGGCACATCCCCTTCACATTCCACACACTAACGAAAACATACACATGCCTAAACATACAACAATCCTAGCATATGAAATGCATGATTATAATAAGATAAAAGAAAACAACTACATGGCATGTGAAATGCACAGACATCAAACAATATGTATTTACAAATACAGAAATATATCACAGAGGTTTACTGTTGATTAGTTATTTAGGTTTGGGGTCTTGTTCCTTACCTGGCACGTGATATTGATCCCGTTCTGCGTCAGAGAGCTTACTCACAGTGTCTACAGGTCCTACATAATCACATATTTATGTTAAAATTCATTTATTAAAGTTTCAGGGGTCGGAACCAGGTTTGGCCAAGCAAACCAGGCTCGAAAACCCATACCGGTTGCAGGTACCGGTCTCAGCATAGTGAGACCAGTATGTGCCACCGGTATGTATACCGGTGGCACTATACCTGTTGCACATACTGCAATCGGTATGTGCAACTGGTATATACCGGTTGAACTTTATCGGTCTCACTCAGATCTCACTGAGTGAGACCTGTATGTGCTTGCAGTATATACCGCAAGGCCATACCGCTGGACCTATAGTCCATCCGGTATACCCCGCGGTTTGGATCCGAGAGCGAGATCTCGGATCTCCCCTCCTTGTTGGCTAACAGTTAGGTCTCTAGGGTTTCCCCTACCCTTTACTAAGGTCCAAACCCTCTAGTGGTCTTTGGATCTCGGCTACACAGTATCAAACCTAAGTTAGATTCGAATGAAAAAGAACAATGGAAACTATAATCCTTTTGGATCATTGCGCCACTTCGTGGCTCCGATCCGATCTCCTAGCATTATTAACAGTACAGAGCACTTACCGGCGTTGTCGGTTGGTGGCGTGCTCTTCCTTCCTGGGCGGCCTCCACCTTCTTGCTCCTTCTCAGTTCTTCTTTAGACGGCCAGGGTATTGAGAAGGAGCAATGGAGTGTCTCCTTCTCTATTAATAGAGGGAGACCATTCATGGAAGGTTTTTCCTCAGAATGGAAATTTTCCAAGTTTCCATTCTGAGAGACAGACTCACTGGAGTCTGTCTACAGTCGGAGTCAGGCATACTGGTTGCACATACCGGTTGGAGACCCCAGACTCACTCAAACCGGTATAGTCCAACCGGTATACCATACCGGTGGTACATAGTGCAACCGGTATGGTGAGGCCGGTATGGCATTATGGGCATTATATGCCCATACCGGTGGCACATACCGGTTGCACTATACTGCAACCGGTATAGTGAGACCGGTATGAGTTTTTAGGCATTTTTTACAATTTTTCTTACCTGAACTTTGAGTGGTTCGTCACCCGGCTTCGCCTTCCGGTCCGTTATAATTGAAACACCTATCATCACATAAAACCATGGTTTAGACCCGGTTTTAGAACATGGTTCTTACAACTCTACCACCCTTAAAAGAAATTTCGTCCCTGAAATTTGCATGTGGGTCTCACAATTTCCCCCACCCTTAAAAAGAAATTTCGCCCCCGAAATTGTACGTACCTTCAGAGTCGAAAAGATGGGGATATTCTTGTCGCATGGCATCCTCCTCTTCCCAAGTAACTTCTTCTACGTCCTGACTTTTCCAAACCACTTTGACATAGTGTATAGCTCGCCTTCGAAGTTGTTGTACCTTTTTACTAATGAGCTGGATTGGCACCACTTCGAAGGTTAAGTCTTCTGTCAAATCTGGGGGGTCTGCAACAAGAATGTGTGAGGGGTCTCTCACGTATTTCTTCAGTAAGGACACGTGGAAGACGTCGTGGACACTAGACATCGCTGGTGGCAATGCAAGTTGATAGGCTACTTTGCTGCATCGGGACAGGATTTCATATGATCCCACATATATAGGACATAATTTTCCTTTTCTGCCAAACCGCTTCAAGCCTCTTACTGGTGACACCTTCAAGAACACCTTGTCACCAACCATAAATTCAAGATCCCGTCATCTGTTGTCAGCATAGTGCTTCTGATGCACCTGAGTTGTCTTTACTCGGTTCTTGATTAGATCTACTGCCTTACAGGTTTCTTCCACAAATTCTGGTCCTACGATCCGTCTTTCTCCAACTTCGTCCCATAATAAAGGTGTTCGACATTTCTTGCCATATAAGGCCTCGTATGGGGCCATCTGGATCGTAGACTGGTAACTGTTGTTGTAGGAAAACTCAATGAGTGAAAGCTTCTCATCCCAAGCCCCCTTGAAATCGATAGCACATGCCCGAAGCATGTCCTCTAAGATCTGAATGGTCCTCTCCGACTGACCATCAGTTTGAGGGTGGAAAGCTGTGTTAAATTTTAGTTTCGTCCCCATTGCCTTTTGAAGTCCTTCCCAGAACTTAGATGTAAAGCGTGGATCTCGATCAGACACAATACTCTCTGGAACCTCATGGAGTCTGACTATATTGTCCACGTACAGTCTTGCCAACCTGTCCATAGTATATTGTGGTCTGACAGGGATAAATTTGGCTGTCTTGGTGAGACGATCTACAATTACCCATACTGCATTTACTGACCTCGGAGTCATAGGTAATCCAGTGACGAAATCCATGGTTATGCAATCCCATTTCCATGCTGGCTCGGGTAATGGTTGTAGTAATCCTGCAGGCCTTTGTCTTTCCGCTTTGACTTGTTGACAGTTTAAACATTGAAACACATGTCGGGCCACATCAGCTTTCATACCCCCACCAGTACAACCTTTTCAAGTCATGGTACATTTTAGTACTTCCAGGGTGTACCGAATATGGGGTGGAGTGAGCCTCCAACATAACCCGATTTTGGATTTCTAGCTCTTCATCCTCAGGTATGCACATACGTCCACGGTATCTGAGTACCTTGTCTGCATTAATAGTAAAATCAGGATTGGCTCGACCCTTTTCCAAATCCTCTTGAACTGTCCTAAGGTATGGGTCCTGTAGGACTGCTGCCTTTATTTCGTCCTTCAGATCGGGCAAAATCTTCAACGCTGCAAACATTAAGGTAAACTGGTGTATTAACCCTTGCTCAATAGGATCGTCTGCTGACTTTATTAGGTGTTGTTCTTCATCCTCTGATGAGCCAGGAACAGCAGCGCACAACGCTGCATTTGTACTTGGTCCTGCTTCAGGGTTCGATGCCCATTTCCTGCTCAGTGCATCAGCTACTATGTTAGCTTTACCAAGGTGATACTGAATGTCACAGTCGTAGTCCTTGAGTAATTCGAGCCACCTCCTCTGCCTCATGTTCAGTTCTTTCTGAGTGAACAGATATGTCAGGCTCTTGTGGTCAGACTTAATCTGAAACTTCTCGCCATACAGATAGTGTCGCCAAGTCTTGATAGCATGAATGACCGCTGCCAATTCTAGGTCATGTGTAGGGTAGTTCTTCTCATGCTCTTTCAGCTGTCTTGAGGCATAAGCTATCACCTGCTCTCCTTGCATCAGCACACAACCCAGTCCTAAACTTGAAGCATCTGTATATGGTGTAAATGGGTGGTCTGGGGCTGGAATAGTCAATACAGGTGCTGATACCAGTCTTGACTTCAACGTCTGGAAGCATTTCTCACATTCGTCGGTCCATATGAACTTCTCCCCCTTTTTGGTCAATCTTGTGAGTAGAATGGCAATCTTGGAATAGTTCTCCACAAACCTTCTGTAGTATCCAGCCAAGCCCAGGAAACTACGAATTTCAGCAACTGTCTTCGGCGCCTCCCATCCTACAATGGCTGAAATTTTATTGGGGTCTACCTTGATTCCTTCAGCAGAAACCACGTGACCAAGGAAGGCCACTTCCTTTAACCAAAATTCACATTTCTTGAATTTTTCATATAGCTTCTCTCTTCTCAGTCTTTGAAATGCTGCTCTTAGATGCACTGCATGCGTCTCCTGGTCCTTAGAGTATACTAAGATATCATCGATAAACACGATAACCGACGTATCCAGCATGTCATGGAATACCCGGTTCATTAACTCCATGAAGGATGCAGGTGCATTAGTCAACCCAAAGGACATCACTAGGAATTCATAGTGTCCATAACGCGTTCTAAAAGCTATTTTGGGGATGTCTGCTTCCTTAATCTTGAGCTGATGGTACCCTGATCTCAGATCAATCTTCGAGAATACACTTGAACCTTGTAATTGATCGAACAAATCATCTATCCTTGGTAATGGGTACTTGTTCTTGATAGTGAGCTTGTTCAATTCACGATAGTCCATACAGAGACGTACGCTACCATCCTTTTTCTTGACAAAGAGTACAGGTGCTCCCCAAGGTGAGATACTAGGCCTTATAAATCCCTTGTCTAGCAGTTCTTGCAGCTGAATTTTTAATTCTTTCAACTCGGTAGGAGCCATCCTGTATGGTGCTTTAGACACCGGTGCTACCCCTGGTAGTAGGTCTATCACAAACTCAGTAGCCCTGTCTGGTGGCAACCCGGGTAGGTCTTCGGGAAATACATCAGGGAATTTCCGTACTACCTCGATGTCCTCCATTTTTGGCAGGTCGACGGTCACATCCACCACTGATACAAGGTATCCTACTCCCCCTTTCTCTAGGCACCTCTTTGCTTTTAAGGCTGAGAGTATGAGCTTTCTTTTCCTGGGCAACTTAGCCCCTTTAAAGTTAAACTCAGTTCCTTCATTGTCTTTGAATATCAACTTCTTCTCTGCACATAGCAGGTTCGCCGAGTGTTGAGATAACCAGTCCATTCCCAGAATCACATCAAAATCTGACATCTCCAGCTGGAGTAGATTGGCTTCCAATTCTCGTCCTTCAATATGCACTGGACAAGGACCATAATATTCTGCTAATACCACCTCCATTCCCATGGGAGACCGAACTAACAGAATTGGTTGTAGAGTCTTGATGGGTTGACCTAGTCCTTTTCCGAATGACACGGATACAAAAGAATGGGTTGCCCCGGAGTCAAACAGGACTCTTGCGGGTACCCCTGCTATAATTACTGTACCTGAGGTTTTAGTTCAAATTCTCCCTTAGTTTCAAATTCATAAACAATTTAATGCAACAATTAAGGAACAAGTACAAAATCATACCTGTAACCACATCTGGTGATGCGGCTGCCTCTTCTGTGGTAACAGCATACACCTTACCTTGCTGTTGCTCTCTCTTTGGTTGTGGGCATGTTCTGGTATAATGCCCCACCTGTTGGCAATTGAAGCATTTTACATTAGGGTTAGGCCCTGTGACCTGTGGTTGCATTGCAAGAGCCGGTCTGGGAGGCACGGTGCTAGTTGGTGGCCTGAATGGACGGTATGGCCTATTGTTTCTTCCACCTTGGACCTCAGGATTAGGTCTCTTCAGACCCCTACTTTGTGCAATGAAACTTTCTCTCTGACTTGACTCAATGACACGAGCCACCTGTACCGCTTCATTATAAATGTTCATTCTCCGGCCCAATACATGTTCTCGGATAACACCCCGAAGACCCATGATAAATCGATGAGTCTTTGTTGCTTCCTCCTGCATACTGGTTGGGGCAAAGAAGGATAACTCCTCATACCTCTGCTGATAGGCTTCCACTGTCATCTGTGACTGTTGTAGGTTAAGGTATTCTCTTTCCATCTGATCACGAAAACTCCTGGGGAAGTATTTGTCAAAGAATGCTTCCTTGAATATGGGCCAAGTGATAATTTGATGCTTGGTTTCCAGGTACGACTTGGTAGAGCTCCACCACCCATTGGCCTCTTCTTTCAGCATATGGGTGGCATATAACACTTTGTCCCCATCCTGACAATCCAGTAGCCGAAATTTTTTCTCCATTTCAGCTATCCATTGTGCTGGCCACAGTGTTTTCCCTGACTTTCCTGTAAAGGTAGGTGGTTTAAGCTTCAAGAATCCATCCACGGCCCTGGATAGGCTACTCTGAGCATAAGGGACCTGCCGATATGGTGCCTGTCCATTCCATTGTGGCTGATATGGGTAGCCTCCCTGATTTCCTCCCTGATATCCACCATAGTATGCACCCTGATTCTGATACTGATACCCCCCCTGATATTGGTTGTGAACTGGCGTCCCCTGAATCGGTTTGGGGTACTGTGTTGGGTTGATCTTGTTGTGGTGGTACTTCATTAGCTGTGCTAACCCCAACTGGTGCTGCTTGAACATTCTCAACATTTGTGGATGGCATGTATGTAGGTGTCGACACAGGCCCAGGTGGCCTAAACATTTTTAGCATTTCCTCGAAAAACTTCTTCTACTGGGCCTCCATATTAGTGACCAAATTTGCCATCATTGTCTCAGAGCTAGAAGAAGGTTGTCCCTGTGATGGACCTTCTTCATTTTCCTTTACCGTATCTTCAGTGTCATTTAGGGGGTTGAGTTCTTCCCCTCTCACCCTCTTGGCATTTTCTTCTGAGTTTTCTGTCCCTGAACTTCTATCCATGGTAGGCGCCCTTGAGTGACGGCGCCGGCGATGAACTCTACGTCCATTTCCTCCTACCATTGAAGAAATTTACTTTTCCTGTACGATATCTGAATACATTGAAACACATAGAAAATCTTAGAAAATTATTCCAATAATTTAGCTTCAACATATGCAGCTTAGGGATTCATTAACAGGAAAGAAAAGAAAGAAAATTTTTATAAACAAAATTTCCAGTTATTCTGTCAAAATTTCCCATATGAACAATGTCTTATTATGCAAGCGTGAGGTTTGGAATCGAGTTCCGACAATTTATCGGGATGGTTTTGCATCACCTCTCTCTGTAGGGTTCCAATGGCGGTACCGGTCTCTCCTGGAGTGAGACCGGTATGGCTGTTCAGACATACCGGTTGGACCATACCGCAGAGGGGGTACCGGTCGCACACCCCATAACTATGTGGAACTGGTATACCCTGCGGTTTGGTACCGGTTGCACTATACCGCAGGGGAGATACCGGTCGCACACCCCATATCTATGTGCAATCGGTATACCCTGTGGTAGGTACCGGTCGCACCATACCGTAGGGAGGTACCGGTCGCACTATTCAGCCCAGATGTGCGACCGGTATAGCTAAAAATGCTTTAAAATCGTGATTTTTGGTTCATTTCTCACTTTTCTCTTTTGTGTTTACTCCGGTGGCGATTTCTCTCCGAGTCTCCGAGTCTCTACAGTACATCCGGTGTCTAAAAGATTGTTTCTACTTGATTTTAGTGTGCCAATCTCGTATCTCAGGTAAGCTCCTCCTTCTCTTCTCTCTTTTTAGAAATTTTTTCATCTTCTTTTATACCAAAATCTAGGTTTTTCTTGATTTGGAAGTTTTTAGCCATAGAAAACTTCTCTCTTTGCTTGAGAAATGTTTTAGGGGTCTAAATGGGTAAAACCCCTCAACCAATATGGAGTTTTATCGATTGGTTTACTGGAAACCTAAAAATTTTGATTTTTTAACCTAGGTTTCTAGGTTTTTCGAGATTTTTGACAGTTTTTGGTGATTATACCTTCATTTCTTTATTTTTACGAACTTGTTTAACCTATATTAGCCTTGTACCACCTCCATAGATAGTTTCATTAATATTCGATATGTTGTTAGGGTTTTTCATCATTTTCTATATTTGTCTCTAACTGACTATGGTTTCTTGCTTAACAGATACACAATGTTTGGCCGTCGTGGAGCAGGGAAACGCTCATATATGCCTGGTATGCACAGGCCACATCCCCCTCCAGTCTTATATGACGAGAGGTATTTTCGGTCAGAGGCGGCCGCTTCACGCCTTGAATGGTTTCGGGCCAAGCGCATTGAAGCAGACCGTTTTGTAAACTTGGAGCACCTTCACCGCTTCGATGTGGAGTCTGCTTTTGGGATTGTGGGTTGGTTACCCCTTATTCAGTATAGGGAGACTACACGTCCCAACCTGGTAAAGTTATTCTACACCAACCTAGAGGTGGAGGGTGAGTTAGATGATTGGGAGCACGCTAGAGATCTTCGCATCACCAGCTATGTGAAAGGGGTGATGATTTCATTTAACGTCGCCGAGTTAGCTGCCCTTCTAGAGATTCCTGATGACGGGGAACTCATTTATTGTCCGCCCAGAGCCAAAGGTTATCTCACTGACGACTTGCGGGCAGCCATTGCCGCACAGATCTTGTTGCCTGGTAGAGTTATGCTGGCTTCCAACCTACGTCCTCAACCTCACCTTTTCTGTCGGATTATTCAGCATAACATTGTTCCCCAGAGTGGACATTATGGCGAGTTATCCCAGTTGACTCAGTACCTCACCTATTGTGTGGATACTCGGCAACGGGTTTGTTTGCCTTATTTGATTATGCGGATTATGATCTTCGCAGCCATGCCTAATGTGTCGGGCAATCTCCCATATGGTAGGCTGATCACAGCTTTGTTACAGCGTCTGGGTGTGGACATGCGGGGTGAGTTGGCTGGAGAGATCACCATGAGTTCTGATATAGATGCCGAGGCCATCTATAAGATGCAGATGGATGATCTAGAGCTCAGTGACGAGGAGTTACAGGCTCGTCCCCTCCTACCTAGGAACCATGCAGCCCTAACAGCTGCAGCAGCAGAGGCAGCTGAGAGGGGAGATGATGGGGATGCGCACATGGAGGACATCCCAGCACATACACCCCAGCATTCTCTAGTTGTAGGACCTTCTAGGCCTTCTCCAGTTACTAGGTCATCCAGGCCTTCTTCAGTTGCTGGACCATCCCGTCCCCCTTTGGACCCTGTGTCGAGCATGTTTTCGGAGATCAGAGATACCCAGAGAGTCATCCTTGATACCCAGAGGAACATTCTTGATACACAGAGGGACATTCTTGATACCTAGAGAGGACTCATGGATTCTCAGCATGAGATGGGTCAGGAGTTAGGGCGTTTAGCTCGTAGCCTACGGGTCACACAGGACCAAGTTCATTGGCTCAGAGAGGTGTACGAGCGAGACTATGATATTGCAGACCCAGTACCATCCAGGACTGCTACACCACCTTAGGCAGAAGTAGTTTTTATTTGATTCTCATGTATTTTATTTTGTTACTAGAGTAACTGTCTGACTTGTGGATTGTACTCTAATGTTCACTTGTACTTGAAGAAATTTTTATGAAATGACTAATTTGTTTCCTTTAAATTCTTATATGTTTATAATTGTTCTTCCATTATATGTATATTATGCATCTTTCTTAAGTCTCAGGCATCAAACAAGCTTATGGTGTGTTCTTATTAAAGTTTTTAAATTTTTTTTCCTAACTCAGCTCATTGGACACAGTTAGATGCAGAATGATTAGCTGGATAGAGCCTAGGGCTCTGATACCAAGTTGTCACACCCCAATTCTGGTTGAACTAGAAGTGTGAGTGAACCGGCTCTAAACCACGGTTCACACCAGGATCTCAATAGACCGTGTCAACCAATCATTCCCAAGCAGTCTAACAAATTCAGAGATATATTACATAGCAGCGGAAATAAATAAATGAGCCGAGATCTAAATTGTAATTTAAATAAATATCCAACTTATTTCATCATCCATCAAAATTTAAATAGTAATTATTACAAAGCTTTAACTGAAAATAAACCTATCACTGAGAAAAGACACAGAACCAACACTCGCATGACGCATCATGCTCGTCCTCCACTGTCTAGGAGTCTAGGGCAGCCACTGTGCTATAAGCTGGAGCAGTCATGAAGTCCTCCACCGTATACCCTGCATCAATATCTGAAAAGAAATATATATATATATATATATATATATATATATATATATATATATATATATATATATATATATATATATATATATATATATATATATATATATATATATATTTGGGTGAGCTCACAACTTAGCTCAGTAAGTACAAGACCAATGCAACAGTACAATATGCATGAGATAACATTACAATTTGGGCCAGGTATAACTTGCAAATATGCTATGGTGAGGTTTGGCGGCCACTGCACCTCCATGCACGAGAGTGTGAGCACACCCAACAGTCAGGCACCTACCACACTACTGCTGTTGCCCCACAACACTCACTCCGGTATGGAGATAGTGTAAGACCCGTGTCAAACTAACCCGGTCTTACCACCTTGAACCAGGTTTACCCATCATGGTCGAGTCAAATGGACCAAGGGCATGAAGGAGATCGAGATCCCAGGTATAAAATCGACCCAAAAACACTTAATTTTAGGGGAGGGTCGCACACCCAGCTAAGCGGGTCGGACCTCCCAAAACAGAAAGTCAGACCCTCAGTTTTGAAGGGAGGGTCGGACAGCTTAAGACCCTAGGGTCGACGGGATCATCGACACTCCCATCGACCCTCGGTTTCTGACGAAAACTGAAATTAGGAAATTTCCTAATTTTCTGTTGGGATTCATTCCAAATCTCAAAGGGATTATTATAGGACATTCCTAGTCTATTTAAGGGGCGTTCCTAAGCCACATTCACTCCTTTCACAACCCTAATTGAATTGAGAGAAAGAGAGAAGAAGGAAAAGAGGAAGAAAGGAGGCTAGGAGGAAGGCTTAGAAAAAAGGAGAAGAATTTGCAGAGAAAAGTAATCTTCTCAGGTATGGATACTAATTCCATGAGTTTCTACAGACCTTAGGTTAGATATGGTTGAGTGTAGGATTTCGGAGAAACCCAAACCATCCATCCATGGTTAGGTTTTCATGAAAAACCATAGGAGGATGCACGAAAGCTATCTAGATGGATTATACATGGTTCTAGACCATGGAATGACTGTTGAAGGAATGTAGGAAGCAAGCCATAGGACCCCAAACACGAAGAATGGATTAAAAGTGGAAATTGGACCAGAGTGCACTAAGGGTCGCACTGAGGGTCGATAGACCATCCGACCCTAGGTGTTTCTGAACATCGACCATCAGCATTCGGGAAGTTCAGAATGGAGGGAGGGTCGATAGACCCATCGACCTTAGCATCGACCCTAGCATCGACCCTCAGTTGACAGAATGGTTTATAAATTCTGAATTAATTCTAATTAAATTCTATCGACTTTGTTAGGTTTGCTAGCAATATAATAACATTATAAAGGTGATTTTAAAGCTTGGGAAAATATCTATTAGCAAGCTAAGGTGAGGAACCTTAACCCCAAACTAAATTGGTTAATAATAAACTGTTTTCTATTTCTTGAGTCCTATGCCATGTTTGATTCTATGCAGATATGTTTGTAATGTGCATACACCATGCCATCCAATATTTCTATTACTTGTTCATGCATATTTACTTTATTGTTTATAACATGATGATGATGATGATGATAGGAATAGGCATGTGATTGTATGTGTGTGGTTGATGTGCTTGATGCGAGCGAGTATCAGGGGAGGTGTGATGAGAACGTCAATAAACGTTAACCTTTGGCGGGTCTTAGCACTTTAGCTCTATCTCTAACTCAAGTCTTGTGCATTGACATCGTCGTATCGCCATTACCTTAGCAGAACTATTATGTCGTAGAGTATCAGGGGAGGTGGTCTCGGTCCTTGTAGTCTCTTGACTCTACCGGGGGGCCTTAGCTCTATCTCTATGGATGTTCTGAGGGATGCTGGGGTGAGGCCTTGGATACACTGTTTGGCATTAGGATTGGTTAGTAGCGAGCCCAGTTTGCAAGCCCTCGCTAACAGGGGCTTACGTGTTGGTATAACATTATATAGCAATAAACGTTAACCTTTGTTGTATAATGTTATGGTAGGGTGGATGGGGACGACGATAAACGTTAACTTTCGGGCGGGCTTCCACACCCTGTGTATAGAGGCGGTACCAATAAACGTTAACCTTTGATCACCCAACCTGTAAGACCCGTGTCAAACTAACCCGGTCTTACCACCTTGAACCAGGTTTACCCATCATGGTCGAGTCAAATGGACCAAGGGCATGAAGGAGATCGAGATCCCAGGTATAAAATCGACCCAAAAACACTTAATTTTAGGGGAGGGTCGCACACCCAGTGAAGCAGGGTCGGACCTCCCAAAACAGAAAGTCAGACCCTCAGTTTTTGAGGGAGGGTCGGATAGCTTAAGACCCTAGGGTCGACGGGATCATCGACCCTCCCATCGACCCTCGGTTTTCGACGAAACTGAAATTAGGAAATTTCTTAATTTTCGGTTGGGATTCTTTACAAATCTCAATTGGACTATTATAGGACATTCTTAGTCTATTTAAGGGACGTTTCTAAGCCACTTTCACTCCTTTCACAACCCTAATTGAATTGAGAGAAAGAGAGGAGAAGGAAAAGAGGAAGAAGAGAGGCAAGGAGGAAGACTTAGCAAAAAGGAGAAGAATTTCAGAGAAAAGTGATCTTCTCAGGTATGGATACAAATTCCATGAGTTTCTACAGACCTTAGGTTAGATATGGTTGAGTGTAGGATTTCGGAGAAACCCAAACCATCCATCCATGGTTAGGTTTTCATGGAAAACCATAGGAGGATGCACGAAAACTATTTAGATGGTTTATACATGGTTTTAGACCATGGAATGAGTGTTGGGTGAATGTAGGAAGCAAGTCATAGGACCCCAGACACGAAGAATGGATTAAAAAGTGGAAATTGGACCAGAGTGCACCGAGGGTCGCACCGAGGGTCGATAGACCATCCGACCCTAGGTGTTTCTGACCATCGACCCTCAGCATTCGGGAAGTTCAGAATGGAGGGAAGGTCGATAGACCCATCGACCCTAGCATCGACCCTCAGTTAACAGAATGGTTTTTAAATTTTGAATAAATTCTAATTAAATTTTATCGGCTTTGTTAGGCTTTCTAGCAATATAATAACATTTTAAAGGTGATTCTAAAGCTTGGAAAAATATCTATTAGCAAGCTAAGGTGAGGAACCTTAACCCCAAACTAAATTGGTTAATAATAAACTGTTTTCTTTTCTTGAGTCCTATGCCATGTTTGATTCTATGCGAATATGTTTGTAATGTGCATACAGCATGCCATCCAATATTTCTATTACTTGTTCATGCATATTTATTTTATTGTTTATAACATGATGATGATGATGATGATAGGAATATGCATGTGATTTTATGTGTGTGGTTGGTGTGCTTGATGCGAGCGAGTATCAGGGGAGGTGTGATGAGAACGTCAATAAACGTTAACCTTTGGCGGGTCTCAGCACTTTAGCTCTATCTCTAACTCAAGTCTTGTGCATTGACATCGTCGTATCGCCATTACCTTAGCGGAACTATTATGTCATAGGGTATCAGGGGAGGTGGTCTCGGTCCTTGTAGTCTCTGACTCTACCGGGGGCCTTAGCTCTATCTCTATGGATGTTCCGAGGGATCTTTGGGGTGAGGCCTTGGATACACTGTTTGGCATTAGGATTGGTTAGCAGCGAGCCCAGTTTGCAAGCCCTCGCTAACAGGGGCTTACGTGTTGGTATAACATTATATAGCAATAAACGTTAACCTTTGTTGTATAATGTTATGGTAGGGTGGATGGGGACGATGATAAACGTTAACCTTCGGGCGGGCTTACACACTCTGTGTATAGCGGCGGTGTCAATAAACGTTAACCTTTGACCACCCAACCTTTCTATTGCACATTGCAAACTATAAACCAAGACCAAAATATAAATTGATTTTTTTTTGCATGCATATGTAATGTTGTATTGTTTGGGCTACTCACTGAGCCGTGTTGTGTGCTCACCCCTCGACGTCGAATATTTTAGTTGATGATGCAGGTTATACAGTTGAAGATTATATGAATGCGTCGGCGTACGGAAATGTTGCAGCTATGGACGTTGGAGCTGAAGATGATACACACGACTCCTTTTGCGAGTGCAACTCGTGTGTATTCGATTAGATATTTTTGTAGGTTTCTTTATTGGATTTATAAGACATGTATTTGGTATTTAAATATTTATGTCTCAGTTAAACACAGAATAATTTGCTATTATTTATGGATATTATTTTAGTACTCAGTTCATATTATTTATAAATTTTCCGCTATTGTGTATTACTCTGATTATGATTATGGATGCGTGTTAAGTTTGGATAACGCGGGGATAGCCTATTTGGGATCCTGGTTGAGCCGTTGTTTATTTAGCGGTTCATCACACCATTCTGAACAGTGTGGAATTGGGGTGTGACACAACCTTTCTATTGCACATTGCAAACTATAAACCAAGACCAAAGATATTAATTGACTTTTTGCATGCATATGTATTGTTGCATTGTTTTGGCTACTCACTGAGCCGTGTTGTGTGCTCACCCCTCGACGTCGAATATTTTTAGTTGATGATGCAGGTTATACAGTTGAAGATTATATGAACGCATCGGCGTACGGAAACGTTGCAGCTATGGAAGTTGGAGCTGAAGACGATACACACGACTCCTTTTGCGAGTGCAACTCGTGTGTATTCGATTAGATATTTTTGTAGGTTTCTTTATTGGATTTATAAGACATGTATTTGGTATTTAAATATTTATGTCTTAGTTAAACACAGAATAATTTGATATTATTTATGGGTATCATTTTAGTTCTTAGTTCATATTATTTATAAATTTTCTGCTATTGTGTATTACTCTGATTATGATTGTGGATGCGTGTAAAGTTTGGATAACGCGGGGATAGCCTATTAGAGATCCTGGTTGAACCGTTGGTTATTTGGCGGTTCATCACACCATTTTGAACAGTATGGAATTGGGGTGTGACAACTTGGTATCAGAGCATCTCAGGCCTTGCCCGCCGAACTGACACACATTCAAGACCATTGTGAACTGAGATAGGATAAATTAAAAGATTTAATACAAACGCATTGTAAGCACAAGTGATGATTGAAACCGAATTAAAAAGAGAATAATGCATCTATTAAAGGGAAAACCAGTTACATACAATGAGTAAGAGAACCAAAACGTATATATATCGCTAAAGTAGAGTACAGTCCACAACCCGGACAGTTACTCTGTAGTACAAGAAAAGTAAAGTACAATCAGGAAGCTGGAGGCGAAGGAGGAGGCGGTGCCTCACGATCTCTGTCGTAGTCCTCAGCATAGACTCTAGTCAACCGGGCTATCCGAGTCCGGGTCTTCGTAGACTAGGCGTGAGTCGGCTACTCTCCCGTCGGTCGCCTGTCGGATCTCCATGAGCTCACCTATCCGCACGTCAGATGTGTGCTGAGCAGCCAACAGCTCATCCACTCTCATGCGCTGAGCATCTAGCAAATCCTCCATCCTCAGGTCCGATCTGCGCTGAGTCTCTCTGATCTCGCACAACATCTCCATCATATCAGAAGGTGGGCGTGAAGGACCAGCATCATGAGAAGGACTGGTCTCGGGTACCGAAGCCGCCGCAGCAGAAGTACCAGCTCGATCCGCATGAGTAGGTGATGGTGGTGGTATCGCATCGACATCCATATATAAGCGATCATCGTCGACCGGATCCCCACGAGCCCTAGCAGCAGCCTCAGCATCAGCCATCGCAACCCGAGTGTGAGGGCGCACCATCGCGTTCCTCTCCTCATCACTAACCTCCACATCTCGGAGCCCCATCTTGCAGATAGCCTCCCAATCTAGAGGCGACGAGAAGGTCTTCTCCTGGATCTTCTCATCAACCAGATCCACCCCGAAATGGGTCGAGAGCACCGTAATCATGCGTCCATAGGGTAGATTACCCCTATGACCGGACAATGTGGCACCGATCATCGTCCGCATGATGATGTAAGGAAGACAGCCGGCCGCCGAGACATATATTGTAAATCAAGAACTGGGTCAGTCGAGACACCCTCTCATAGTGCCCACTCGTGGGATAGCTCTCATCTCCATCTCAACAAACTGTGGCTCTCCCGCCGCACAGTACACCATAGGGCCATCATAGGCAATGCCCAACAGATCGGCCAGCTGCCGATAATCAAAGGAGATGTGCACCCCTTTGACGTAGCTATTGATGCGCAACTCCTGACCACGCTCGACATCATTGTAATCCCCCACCACCTGGAGATTACAATAGAACTGGCGCACCAAGTCTGGACATGTGCACGCGTCGTATGTGATGACAGGGAGCCACCCCATGTCACCGAATGCTCCCTCTACATTGAACAAGGCTAGCTCAGCCAAGTTCACCATGCGACCCCCTTCCACTTTCTTACGGGCATAGTCAGCATACTGTGCCTCAGCTTCATTCGAACGGAAGCGAAGTGGATCACGCAATCTTGGCACTTTGGTACGAGGCATAGTATCTGCAAAACAAGAAAGAGAAAAGAAATAAGGAGTTAATAGGATAAAAACCCGAAAATTTTAAAATAGAAGCCCATTCCGCACCATACAAGTGGGCATAAGGACTTACGTAAGTTAAAATATATCCTACAATCCACCTACAGTAGGAAATTTTAACTGACGATGTCCAATTTGATGAAATTCAAGAAAAATAAATTTTTTTGATAAATTAGGGCAAAAAGAGAAAATTTAAGTTTCTCAATAACCAACCGATGAAACTCAAAAATTTTTGAGGGCTTTCGTTCCTCAAGACCCCATTAACAAAAGCCCCCAATAAAAATCGAATTTTTACGGTTGGAAAAAGTTTAATTTGGAAAATACGAGCTAAATGAGCAAAAACCTCGAAATAAAAACCTAAAAACAGGAAAGGTTGGGAAATTTTACCTGTAGAGGTGATGTGGATGTCGAAACTCGGACTAAGAACGATCCACAATAGCGAAGTAGCACTGTAGCAACTCGGAGAGTAGAGACGAGTCGAAACGGAGGAGGAATAGTGAGAATCGACCCAGAATCGGATCTTAAAAATCTGATTTTTGGTCCGAGGGTCGGACAATTCGACTGACACCATCGACCCTCGAATCGACCCTCCAATCGACCCTCGCCTCTCGGTAATCTGACAGAAATTCAAGGGTCGGACTGAGGGTCGGACACCCATCGACCCTCGCATCGACCCTCAGCTCTCGGGAAGAACAGGTCATTCCCAGGGTCGGATACCAAGGGTCAGACATACCATCGACCCTCACTATCGACCCTACATAGAAAAGACAGTATTTATTTCAGAATGAATTGGAGATTTTGAATTTTATATCGGTTGGCGTGCCTACATGAAGTATAAATGATTTCTCACTGATTTTGATGATTTTCAGGCACCATCCATCTCGGGAGTAAATATGTCTGGACGTAGAGTTACCCGACAAACCCGAAATACAGTCCCACCACCACCACCGGCGGATGAGACTAGTCAAGAGAACAATTACGCACAGGGTAATCCTGAGCCGACAAACCCTACAAATTTGCCACCACCACCACCTGAGCTAACAACAGTGGTGATGAATCTGGCTCAACAGCTACAACAAATGCAACATGCACAAGCTCAAATGCAGGTTGCGATGGGAGTTATGTTTCAAGCCACTCAGGCTGCAGCCATGCACACTGGGCAAGCTAGTGCAGCACCAGTGGGTAGCCACCCAGCTCAACAGACACCTCCACAACCGGCTGCACAAATTCCTGTGCAAGTCCCAGAAGCAGCCCAAGGGAACTATCAGTATCCACCCCTTATGTTTGGGGCATACCAAAATCAACTGGATCACTCCCGGCTAGTGGAGAGATTTTTGAAAATGAAGCCAAGAGAATTCAATGGCAAGCCGTCTGATCCACTGTGGCCAGCACACTGGATTGACGAGATAGAAAGAAATTTTCTTATGATGACTATTACTAAAGAGGAGAAAGTATTGTGTGCCACCTTCATGCTCAAAGGCGACGCACATCATTGGTGGAAATCGACCAGGGCCTATCTATTAACTAAGCACGCCTTACTGACTTGGGCAATGTATAAAGATGCTTTCTTTGAGAAATATTTTCCACGAAGCTTCAGAGATTCGATGGAGAAGAAGTTCCTGAGTCTTTATCAGGGACAGATGTCGGTGGATGCGTACCAACAACGTTATGAAGAGCTGTTTTTCTTCACACCACTGAGTATGCAAGAAGAAGATACAAAAACCTGTAGATTCGTCGCGGAACTAAGAGGAAGTATAAGAGAACATGTTTTGGGATTAGAGAAGAACATATACAACGAAGCTGTTCAGATTGCTCGAGTGATTGAATCGAGCCAGAAAGAGAGTTATTTCACTCAAAACAAAGGCATAAAAAGGCCAGCTGGGAATTCTTATAACGGAGGCAATAACAGGACGTATAAACCTTTCCGTCGTCAGAATTTTGCAACTGCACCAAAGTCTACTGCAGCAGCTCAACCATAGCTAAAGCCAAATTCTGAAGCCCCGAAGTGTTATAACTGCAACCAACCAGGGCATATGGCAAGAGAATGTCCAAAACCCAAGAAGCAGTTACATCAAGGACGGGTATATGCTGTTACATCAGAGGATGCCGCCGCATCGCCCGATGTGGTCACAGGTATGACTGAAACTTTTAAGATTATAATTACACTGGTTGAGTATGTAGACTAAGTAAAAATGGATCACAGGTATCGTACCTATCAATGGCGTACCCGCCAGAGTACTCTTTGATTCAGGAGCTACTCATTCATTTATATCTGTGTCGTTTGGAAAGAAGACTAATCTGCCCATCAAAACATTAGATTACAAATTACTTGTACGGTCACCGATGGGATTAGAAGTGGAATTAGAGAAAGGTTATGGACCATGTCCAGTTCTCATCGAAGAGCAGACCTTGGATGCAACCTTAATACAACTTGAGATGGCAGACTTTGATGTCATCTTAGGAATGGACTGGTTAGCTCGGCACTCTGCAAATCTGCTATGCGCCGAGAAGAAGCTAACGTTCAAGGACAAAGAAGGAGCAGAATTTAGTTTCTCGAGAACCAAACTTCCCAGGAGACGCAAGCTCATACTCTCAGCATTAAAGGCTAAGAAGTGCCTTGAGAAAGGAGCGGTCGGATATCTAGTATCAGTGGTCGACCTAACCAAGGACGTGCCACAAATGGAAGATATTGATGTCGTGCGGGATTTTCCTGATGTATTTCCGGAGGAATTACCCGGATTACCACCCGACCGAGCCATGGAGTTTGTAATAGACCTTCTACCTGGAGCCGCACCAGTATCAAAAGCACCTTATAGAATGGCTCCTACTGAACTGAAGGAATTAAAAGTGCAACTACAAGAACTGCTGGATAAGGGTTATATTAGACCCAGTATATCCCCATGGGGAGCAACGGTGTTGTTCGTAAAGAAAAAGGATGGTAGTGTTCGATTATGCATCGACTATCGAGAGTTGAATAAACTGACCATCAAGAATCGATACCCACTACCCAGGATCGATGACTTGTTCGATTAGTTACAAGGAGCGAAGGTATTTTCAAAGATCGATCTTCGATCAGGCTATCATCAACTGAAGATTAAAGAAGGTGACATTCCGAAGATAGCTTTCAGGACAAGATACGGACATTATGAGTTCCTAGTGATGTCCTTCGGACTAACTAATGCACCAACAACGTTCATGGAACTTATGAACCGAGTTTTCCACGATATGTTGGACACGTCGGTGATAGTATTTATTGATGACATATTGGTATACTCCAAGGACAAGGAAACCCATGTCAAGAACCTAAACGCAGCCCTTCAGCGTTTAAGGAAAGAGAAGTTATACGCCAAATTTTCAAAGTGTGAGTTTTGGCTAAGTGAAGTCGCCTTTCTAGGCCATGTAGTATCCGCGGAAGGAATCAAAGTGGACCCCAGTAAGATCGAAGCTATTGTGAAGTGGGAAGCACCAAAGAGCGTCTCAGAAATTAGAAGTTTCCTGGGTCTAGCTGGATATTATCGGAGATTCGTAGAAGACTATTCTCAGATTGCCGTGCCTCTCACCAGTTTGACCAAGAAAGGAGAAAAGTTCGTATGGACGGATAAGTGTGAGAAGAGTTTTCAAACACTGAAAACCAGATTGATATCCGCTCCAATTTTAACCATTCCCGTTCCAGGACAGACATTTACCTTATACACTGATGCATCGGGATTGGGATTAGGATGTGTGCTTATCAAGGAGAATAAGTAGCTGCGTATGCATCGAGACAGTTGAAGGTACATGAGAGGAATTACCCCACTCACGATTTGGAGTTAGCGGCAGTAGTACATGCTGTCAAGATATGGAGACACTACCTATACGGAGAGAAATTTTAGATTAAGTCGGACCATAAAAGCCTTACGTATCTATTTAATCAGAAGGAGTTAAATATAAGACAAAGAAGATGGCTGGACTATTGAAAGACTATGATTGTGATATCCAGTATCATCCGGGAAAAACGAACGTAGTAGCAGATGCATTGAGCAGAAAAGCGATGATAAAATCTCAAGGAGAAACTAGCACAACTACAGCAATGTGTACTACCGGGATGGTATTCAATCACGGTAACGAGCAGTATGTGATCGATACACCGGATGGACCAACCAACCAAGGATTCATTCATCGATTTTCAAATATGTTCGCGGCATTGAAGATAATACCGGATTTAGTGGATGAAGTGAAGATAGCTATCAAAGCAGATCCTTATCTGAGAACGGTACAAGAAGATATTGAGAAAGGTAGGACTAACCCTGAGTTCACCTTGAATGACGAGAAGGTACTGAAATACAAAGGAAGAATATGTGTACCCGAAATAGAAAGTGTGGACATTAGACACCGACTCATGAAAGAAGCCCATACCACCATCTACTCGGTACATCCTGGAAGTACAAAAATGTATCATGATCTAAAGAAACTGTATTGGTGGAGGGGAATGAAGGCAGATGTAGCCAAGTTCGTGTCTCAATGCCTAAATTGTCAGAAGGTAAAGGCGGAACGACAAAGACCTGCAGAAATGTTACAACCATTACCGGAACCAGCATGGAAATGGGACTGCATCACTATGGACTTCGTCACAGGACTACCATTGACTCCTCGAGTAGTTGACGCAGTTTGGGTGATTGTAGACCGTCTGACCAAAACAGCTCGCTTCATACCGATACGACCCCAATATACACTCGAAAGGTTAGCAAAGCTATACGTGGATAATATTGTTCGGCTACATGGTGTTCCAGAAAGCATTGTGTCCGATAGAGATCCACGATTTACTTCCAAATTTTGGGAAGGACTGCAAAAGGCCATGGGCACAACATTGAAGTTCAGCACTGCATTCCACCCACAGACAGACGGACAGTCGGAGCGTACAATTCAGATTTTAGAAGATATGCTACGAGCATGTGTGATTGATTTCAAGGGATCATGGGACGAAAAGTTACCATTGATCGAGTTCGCTTACAATAACAGCTATCAGGCTACTATACAGATGTCACCTTATGAAGCACTGTATGGTAGGAAGTGTCGAACTCCCTTGTTTTGGAATGAAGTTGGAGAACGTAGTATTGTTGGACCAGAATTTGTTGAAGAGACTTGTCGAGTGGTCGACATCATCAAGGAAAGAGTAAGAGTAGCTCAGAACCGTCAAAAGCAATACGCAGATACTCGACGAAGAGATCTAGAGTTCGCCGTAGGTGATAAAGTATTTCTGAAAGTATCGCCTATGCGAGGATTGAAGAGGTTCGGACAGAAAGGAAAACTAAGTCCAAGATATGTCGGACCATATGAGATTCTGGCTAAGCGTGGGAAAGTAGCTTATCAGTTAGCACTACCACCATCTATGTCAAGTGTGCATGACGTATTTCACATATCCTTATTGAAGAAGTACGTCAAAGACCCAACACATGTGTTGACAGTAGATTTGCCGGAACTGACTGATGATTTGACATTTGAAGTAATACCAACGGAAATCACTAGTCGAAAGGTTCAACGTCTACGCAACAGAGATATCTACTATGTTAAGGTCACGTGGAAAAGTAGAGACATGGAAGAGAATACATGGGAAGAAGAAAATGCTATGAGAAAGCAATACCCTGACTTGTTTGATTAAGAAGGTACGTACAATTTCGAGGACGAAATTTTTATAAGTTGGGGGGAGTTGTAAGACCCGTGTCAAACTAACCCGGTCTTACCACCTTGAACCAGGTTTACCTATCATGGTCGAGTCAAATGGACCAAGGGCATGAAGGAGATCGAGATCCCAGGTATAAAATCGACCCAAAAACACTTAATTTTAGGGGAGGGTCGCACACCCAGCTAAGCAGGGTCGGACCTCCCAAAACAGAAAGTCAGACCCTCAGTTTTGAAGGGAGGGTCGGACAGCTTAAGACCCTAGGGTCGACGGGATCATCGACCCTCCCATCGACCCTCGATTTCTGACGAAAACTGAAATTAGGAAATTTCCTAATTTTCTGTTGGGATTCATTCCAAATCTCAATGGGATAATTATAGGACATTCCTAGTCTATTTAAGGGACGTTCCTAAGCCACATTCACTTCTTTCACAACCCTAATTGAATTGAGAGAAAGAGAGAAGAAGGAAAAGAGGAAGAAAGGAGGCTAGGAGGAAGGCTTAGCAAAAAGGAGAAGAATTTGCAGAGAAAAGTAATCTTCTCAGGTATGGATACTAATTCCATGAGTTTCTATAGACCTTAGGTTAGATATGGTTGAGTGTAGGATTTCGGAGAAACCCAAACCATCCATCCATGATTAGGTTTTCATGGAAAACCATAGGAGGATGCACGAAAGCAATCAAGATGGATTATACATGGTTCTAGACCATGGAATGACTGTTGAAGGAATGTAGGAAGCAAGCCATAGGACCCCAAACACGAAGAATGGATTAAAAGTGGAAATTGGACCAGAGTGCACTAAGGGTCGCACCGAGGGTCGATAGACCATCCGACCCTAGGTGTTTCTGACCATCGACCCTCAGCATTCGGGAAGTTCAGAATGGAGGGAGGGTCGATAGACCCATCGACCCTAGCATCGACCCTAGCATCGACCCTCAGTTGACAGAATGGTTTATAAATTCTGAATTAATTCTAATTAAATTCTATCGACTTTGTTAGGTTTGCTAGCAATATAATAACATTATAAAGGTGATTTTAAAGCTTGGAAAAGTATCTATTAGCAAGCTAAGGTGAGGAACCTTAACCCCAAACTAAATTGGTTAATAATAAACTGTTTTCTATTTCTTGAGTCCTATTTCATGTTTGATTCTATGCGAATATGTTTGTAATGTGCATACAATATGCCATCCAATATTTCTATTACTTGTTCATGCATATTTACTTTATTGTTTATAACATGATGATGATGATGATGATGATAGGAATAGGCATGTGATTGTATGTGTGTGGTTGATGTGCTTGATGCGAGCGAGTATCAGGGGAGGTGTGATGAGAACGTCAATAAATAAGTGATCATCGTCGACCGGATTCCCACGAGCCCTAGCAGCAGCCTCAGCATCAGCCATCTCAACCCGAGTGTGAGGGCGCACCATCGCGTTCCTCTCCTCATCACTAACCTCCACATCTCGGAGCCCCATCTTGCAGATAGCCTCCCAATCTAGAGGCGACGAGAAGGTCTTCACCTGGATCTTCTCATCAACCAGATCCACCCCCAAACGGGTCAGTAGCACCGTAATCATGCGTCCATAGGGTAGATTACCCCTATGACCGGACAATGTGGCACTGATCATCGTCCGCATGATGATGTAAGGAAGGCAGACCAGCTGTCGAGAGCATATACTGTAAATCAAGAACTGGGTCAGCTGAGACACCCTCTCCTAGTGCCCACTCTGTGGGATTAGATTATGCTGGATAATCTTGCAGAAGACTCGTGGAGATGGACGCAAGTAGCAAGCTCTCATCTGCCATCTATCGGGACGGAGCAACTGATTGTCGATCTCAGCTCTCATCTCCATCTCAACAAACTGTGGCTCTCCCGACGCACAGTACACCATAGGGCCATCATAGGCAATGCCCAACAGATCGGCCAGCTGCTGATAATCAAAGGAGATGTGCACCCCTTTGACGTAGCTAGTGATGTGCAACTCCTGACCACGCTCGACATCATTGTAATCCCCCACCACCTGGAGATTATAATAGAACTGGCGCACCAAGTCTGGACAAGTGCACGCGTCGTATGTGATGATAGGGAGCCACCCCATGTCACCGAATGCTCCCTCTACATTGAAGAAGGCTAGCTCAGGCAAGTTCACCATGCGACCCCCTTCCACTTTCTTACGGGCATAGTCAGCATACTGTGCCTCAGCTTCATTCGAACGGAAGCGAAGTGGATCACGCAATCTTGGCACTTTGGTACGAGCCATAGTATCTGCAAAATAAGAAAGAGAAAAGAAATAAGGAGTTAATAGGATAAAAACCCGAAAATTTTAAAATAGAAGCCCATTCCGCACCATACAAGTGGGCATAAGGACTTACGTAAGTTAAAATATATCCTACAATCTACCTATAGTAGGAAATTTTAACTGACGATGTCCAATTTGAAGAAATTCAAGAAAAATAAAATTTTTTGATAAATTAGGGCAAAAAGAGAAAATTTAAGTTTCTCGATAACCAACCGATGAAACTCAAAATTTTTTGAGGGCTTTCGTTCCTCAAGACCCCAATAACAAAAGCCCCCAATAAAAATCGAATTTTTACGGTTGGAAAAAGTTTAATTTGGAAAATACGAGCTAAATGAGCAAAAACCTCGAAATAAAAACCTAAAAACAGGAAAAGTTGGGAAATTTACCTGTAGAGGTGATGTGGATGTCGAAACTCGGACTAAGAACGATCCACAATAGCGAAGTAGCACTGTAGCAACTCGGAGAGTAGAGACGAGTCGAAACGGAGGAGGAATAGTGAGAATCGACCCAGAATCGGATCTTAAAAATCTGATTTTTGGTCCGAGGGTCGGACAATTCGACTGACACCATCGACCCTCGAATCGACCCTCGTCTCTCGGTAATCTGACAGAAATTCAAGGGTCGGACTGAGGGTCGGACACCCATCGACCCTCGCATCGACCCTCTGCTCTCGGGAAGAACAGGTCATTCCCAGGGTCGGATACCAAGGGTCGGACATACCATCGACCCTCACTATCGACCCTACATAGAAAAGACAGTATTTATTTCAGAATGAATTGGAGATTTTGAATTTTATATCGGTTGGCGTGCCTACATGAAGTATAAATGATTTCTCACTGATTTTGATGATTTTCAGGCACCATCCATCTCGGGAGTAAATATGTCTGGACGTAGAGTTACCCGACAAACCCGAAATACAGTCCCACCACCACCACCGGCGGATGAAACTAGTCAAGAGAACAATTACGCACAGGGTAATCCTGAGCCGGCAAACCCTACAAATTTGCCACCACCACCACCTGAGCTAACAACAGTAGTGATGAATCTGGCTCAACAGCTACAACAAATGCAACACGCACAAGCTCAAATGCAGGTTGCGATGAGAGTTACGTTTCAAGCCACTCAGGCTGCAGCCATGCACACTGGGCAAGCTAGTGCAGCACCAGTGGGTAACCACCCAGCTCAACAGACACCTCCACAACCGGCTGCACAAATTCCTGTGCAAGTCCCAGAAGTAGCCCAAGGGAACTATCAGTATCCACCCCCTATGTTTGGGGCATACCAAAATCAACTGGATCACTCCCGGCTAGTGGAGAGATTTTTGAAAATGAAGCCAAGAGAATTCAATGGCAAGCCGTCTGATCCACTGTGGCCAGCACACTGGATAGACGAGATGGAATTAAATTTTCTTATGATGACTATTACTGAAGAGGAGAAAGTATTGTGTGCCACCTTCATGCTCAAAGGCGACGCACATCATTGGTGGAAATCGACCAGGGCCTATCTATTGACTAAGCACACCCTACTGACTTGGGCTATATATAAAGATGCTTTCTTTGAGAAATATTTTCCACGAAGCTTTATAGATTCGATGGAGAAGGAGTTCCTGAGTCTTTATCAGGGAAAGATGTCGGTGGATGCGTACCAACAGCGTTATGAAGAGCTGTTTTTCTTCGCACCACTGAGTATGCAAGAAGAAGATACAAAAACCCGTAGATTCGTCGCGGGACTAAGAGGAAGTATAAGAGAACATGTTTTGGGATTAGAGAAGAACATATACAACGAAGCTGTTCAGATTGCTCGGGTGATTGAATCGAGCCAGAAAGAGAGTTATTTCACTCAAAACAAAGGCATAAAAAGGCCAGCTGGGAATTCTTATAACGGAGGCAATAACATGACGTATAAACCTTTCCGTCCTCAGAATTTTGCAACTGCACCAAAGTCTACTGCAGCAGCTCAACCACAGCCAAAGCCAAATTCTGAAGCCCCGAAGTATTATAAATGCAACCAACCAGGGCATATGGCAAGAGAATGTCCAAAACCCAAGAAGCAGTTACATCAAGGACGGGTATATGCTGTTACATCAGAGGATGCCGCCGCATCGCCCGATGTGGTCACAGGTATGACTAAAACTTTTAAGATTATAATTACACTGGTTGAGTATGTAGACTAAGTAAAAACGGATCACAGGTATCGTACCTATCAATGGCGTACCTTTTAATGGAACGAATGATATCAAGCGCAGCAGGATGACGCATTCTATCAAGGAAATCATAGAACGTGAGCGAACGAGAAGACTCCATTTTAGCTTACCCTAGAATTAAACCAAGAGCAGAACTAGAGCCACGATAACCATTTCTGTCTCTGTCTCAATCTCAAATTAGAGAAAAAATAGAAGCTGGGTCTCCATTTATATAATTGAAACGAAGCTCCCATTGAGGGTTTAGACTTTAGAACACGAAGGATGAGGTGAAGAAGAACAAGGATGAGAGAGAGAGAAGAAAAAGAAAAAAGAAGTCTGGGTTGGACTGTTAGGTTTTTTGAACGCGTGCGTGAGAAGCGAAGGAGTGCACAGTACGCGCTGAGTACAAAATAGAGGAGCTCAGAACTCAGAAACCTGATTCTTTTCTCCTTCAGTCCGTTTCACTTCTTATTAGTTATTACTCCGGAAACCATTATACTTGCAAAGATAGCTAATGATACATTGATTGGATCAGTAGTGCTGATGTAATCAGATTGAGAAAATCTGGATAAAAAAACCTTGAATCTTGACCAAATTAAGAAGAGATCATTATTAAAAATTTATTGAGAGGAAAAACGTTGGATCAGAAGTTTACTTCGTTCTGAGAAGAAAACAGAAGTGGAGAAGAAAAGAAAGAGGAATATGGTTTTGTTGAAGCCAACAAGAAAGAAGGAGGAAGCCAAGCGTCCGGCAAGAAAGGAAGATGTCCCTCAGCTTTCGGGTTCCCAACAAGAGGGGAGAATTTACCAGAAGAAGGGGTATTTTTGTCTTAAAAAAAATTTACCCTCTACCGTTAAGGTGAAAGTAACGGTGGGGGTGAGGTTGTATGATAGTATTGTTATAGGGGTATTCTGTGTAACTTTTGAAAAAGCAGGGTAGTTCTGTTAATTTTCCAACAGTAGAGGGGGTGTCTGTGTAATTAACCCTAAAAATAAAAATAAAAAAAATCTTTAGTTAAATTGGAGTTGACTAAATAGCAAAATAAAATTTTGAATATCTAGTGGAAAGACAAATCATTTTGGACAGCTAAAAATGTGAAATAATCTACAAATAGGGCGGGTATATAGATGCATCTAGGTACGAAATGTGAAACGTGGCCAATTATAGTATTTCTTAGATACTCATATGGTTGAAATTAACACTTCACCCTTCCAAGTTGTAAAACTTTCCGCCATACTAGGCCCTGTTTGATAACTCTCCTTCTCCGGATTCCTTAATCTATTTCTGGAGCAAATATTTTACTCCCAGTTTATTAAAAGCAAAAACATGTTTGATAATGAAGCTCTGGATTGAACCATCTCCTGTCGGAACGCGAAAGGAGAAGAAGTAGTGGGATTCGTTAAGCTTGACGGCAGCCTTGTCCTTGACCAGAGGCCATTAGATTGCATTAACAATGTGGCCAAGAACATCCACGATGTTCTTGCCTTGCCGAAGGTGAAGAATTGTCGAGACACTATGAGCATGTTCAACATTGTACTGCTATGAGATGGACAATGTCACCGGGGATATTTATTAGCACCTATTCCATCGATTCGATTGGGGCTTTAGAATTAGGGTTCTAATGTCTTCATGGGATTTTTGGGAAGAGATTTTTGATGAGGTCTCTCATATCCAAAAAGGAATTGAGAAAAGAAGAGGAAGAAAGTTTCGGGTTTGATGAATCCACCACAGGATCCAAAGAAGAAGAAGAAGAAGATTTGGGATTAGATGAAAAGAAAGGAGAAGTAGCTTCCGGATTTGAATATAATGACTTGGGGATATAAAGAACAAGGGTTCTAAGACGTCATTGTTGTTTCTTAACTCATGTTAAGAACTGATTTACAGAAGTGGGAAGACAGAGACCTACAACTTGTATATAGGGTTTGCATGGTTGAATGAAAGAGAGAAATAGAAAATGGATGTGCATGAGAGAGAGAGAGAGAGAGAGAGAGAGAGAGAGAGAGAGAGAGAGAGAGAGAGAGAGAGAGAGAGAGAGAGTGAGAGAGGAGTGGAGAAGAAAGTATGGAAGACAGGAGAGATTCAGGTGCAGGTTCTTCCACTGAAAGACAGAGAGCCTTACCTTTAAGTTGCTCTCGCCAAGTGAGAGCATCTTTTTTTAGCTTTCATATTTTGACTCCGGGAATCAATTTCTAGACTAGATTACTTCATGGGAGCTAGAACCAGGCCGGATTTACCAAACATGATTCCGCTCCCAAATGATTCCATGAGAGTCGGAATCACTGGAATCCAGGATCCAAAGAGTTATCAAACAGGGCCTAGATACACCCTATAGTCTTGTGAGACTAAGAAAAAGCTCTTGCCTGAAGGTTTTATTTATTAGAAGTTAATTTTCCACTAAATTTTTCTTTCCAGGGTTTTATCTACTTCATGATTATAAAAAAAAATGTTTGCATGATAAATTTTAGATTTGATATTTCATTTATAATGTAATTATACATGGTTCTCATTGTTAAACAAATATCTACCCCCCACCCACACACACAAACAAAATGTAAATATAACATGAGGTTGTGTTTGTATCCTTCTAGACTGACTAGAAAAATGATTTTTTTTCACTATTTGTCCTAACACAAGGTTAGAATTCAAGCTCTTCAAGAGTGGTATCTCACTGATCGATCCCCCCCCGGTAAGAGCCAAAAGGAGGCCTTCTTTGCCTCCACCTATGTCATACCCCGATTTTCTGTCTAAACGGAGGTGCGATTGAACTGTCAATGAACCGGCTCAACCCTCCCCAGAATCACAAAAAACTGTGTTCATCACAACCAACCACCAGTTTTCCAATTCCGCAAACCACAAATCAGAGAATAAATAGAATGGCGGAAGAGTTTATATTAAATAAAATTGAGAAATTCTAATGATAAATAATTAGCAACATCTCTTCTTCAAACCATTGTATCAAAACATAACCATAAATAATAATACTTTTTAACCACAAACACCAATATTTAAATTCGGCATTCTAACTAAAATGAAACTAAACTATCATGACTAGGGAGAATGGCGACATGTCGTCTAGCCGAAGATGCAGTTGTCATACTCGCATAGTTCTCCATGTCCTTCATCATTAGCCACTTGAGTCTTCAAGCGGGCGAGATTAGAGATCACTGGTGTATTGATGAAATCTCCAATAGTAGTACTTGCATCATCATCCAAAAAGAGATACGATCGTGGGGTGAGCACCACAACTTGAGCTCAGTGAGAAATAGTACATGCAAGCAGGCAAAAACACATGAGATGGCATTCATTGGTCTGGTATAATGTTTGCTATACGCTATGGAAGAAGTCAACTACACTCCCAAAACTTATCCAATTTCCCATGCGAGAGAGTGAATGGGCACCCGGCAGTCCGCATCCATCGAATTTGGTTCTGCATGGTATGTGCATGTTGTCTCTGATCAGCCCGAGCACCACGAACCCTAGCCATGATATCCTCTAAGGTGACAAGAGTTCGTGCAAAACCCACAGGGGATCTCCGCCCTCTCACTGTACCTCCACTGGTGCTTCCTCATCATCTCTGTCTTCTGCCTCTTCTACTACCTCGACTGCAGGTGGTGCCTCTCGCCATCTGGGAGGAGGCCTAGCCTCTAACTCATCATTAGAAAGTACCAATTGGTGCAGTTTCATCTTGGCAATGGCATGCCAATCAAAATCTACAGCCACTGTCTCATCAAAGGCCTTTGCCTCATGCACGTTGATGCCCATACACATGAAGAGATGAGTGAGCAACTTCTTGTAAGGCAGATTAAACGAACCGGAGCCCTCTATTGCCATTATTATAACTCGCCCAGCAGACTGGATTTATAGTTGCCAAACTGTATGTGAGGAACTGACAGAACATAGACACCTCATTGTATTGACCACCCTGAGGAACGATGTTGTACTGAACAATTCTGCATTAAACCCAGGGCAAGGGGCAATAGTTGGCACATTGATGCCATCGGCATGGGAGGAGAATCTGATTCCAAATCTCTACCCGCATGCTTTCTGTCAGAAATTATTTTTTCTTGGGGCCATAGAAGGCCATGTCACCAGCCATAAAAATACCCAAAAGACCTACCAACTGCTCCTCATTGAATGAAATGTCAACACCCATGACATGACTCGAAATGTGAAGGTCTCGCACTGAGTCAAAGTCGCTAAGCCCACCTTCCACTCGTGGGTTGGAGTAGAAAAGTCTGACCAAGTCAGGTCTGGTGATGATACCGATCCGAAGAATGGGGGACCAACTCATAGCATCAAAAGTCGCCTGGACATTGAATCTTTCTAAATCCTCGAACACCATATATCGGCCACCCACGACTAGTTTGTTTTCAAACTTCAGGTAAGACTCTTGTGCTTCCAAAAAGCGGAATCGCACTTCATCTAACACTGGAAGAGTAGGTACTCTTGGCCTCTTCTTTAGGGCCATCAGTTTGCAAGGAGCAAAAAGAAAATAAGAATTTTGACTCAAGTGGCAATACAACAAATTGAAATTTATCAATGAAATATTGTATGGATATTTTTGAGAAAGCAAGAAGGCATGGGGATTTAATAAGTTGGTATACCTAAGTATTGGTGGATTTCAAATCATTGTGAACCCATGGATAATACCAAGAAACCACGTAAGGGGATTTACAACCATGAACCATTCGGAGTCTTCTGGAATCATCCGGTCGCAACATCCGATCATAACAGTAGTGTGACCGATTGTTCCGACTGGTGCCATTATCGAGAGCACAAAACTCAACCGATGGGAGAACCAGTCGCAGCATCCGGCTATAACTTCTGTCGAATTTCACGACTGGATGGGGAATTTTCTCCCTCCTATAAATTCAACTCGTGTTTTAAAATTTCATTTCATTTTCTAACTTCCCTCTCAAGCGGCTGGAGCTCTATTTTCGCCTCTGGACACTGAGTTCTTGCATCCGGTTGGCTTCCAAGCTTCCAAACTCCAACCTAACTCCTTTTACATCAATCAAAGGTATGAATCCTACTTCCGCCATGATAATGTTCTTCTCTAGGGTTTGGAAAACCAACGAAATAACCCTAGCTTCATTCCCCTTAGAGTTTTTCCCCTCGAAACTTTTTCTAATAATATTCTACATATTAAAATACAAACTTAGTGATTCTTTTACATTGTCAATTAATCTCTATCATGGTTTTCTTGCATTTTCCATGTCTTACCATGTAGGAATAGAATTTTCTTCATTTGCACAAATAGAAACCCACTTAAAAATTTGAGACCGGATGAAGAAGTACCTAGTCAAATATGTGCATTATTAGAGATTGATTATTTGAGTATTTTGGTCTCACTTCATACATGTTCTATTACCGTTGTTAACCTCGTACCATTTGCCGTAGAACATGTCACTAACCATGTTAATGTAACATTTTAAGAGTCATTACCAGTTACAAATGGCACCTAATACCCATTCCGCACTACGCACAAGTGGATAAGTTGACGGGTCAAATCCTAATGACACGCAGCCACTTACCGTGCCACTTTGTGAGAATACCCAAGTGGAAACTGTATTACCGCTGCCACCAGAAGCTACTGCTGAGAATATTCCAGTAATCATGAGGAATCTAGCTCATGCCATGGGTCAAGATTCAGGAACAGCATGAAGTGCTAAGAGAACAACAACATGAGAGCCAGACTCAGTAGAGCAGTTCTTAGAAGACTTGAGAGCCATTTTGAGACCACCACTTGCACATACAGGAACAGGTAGTCAGGGGAATTGTAACAATACTTCCCCTCTGCTAGGGTTATTGCTACAAACGTTGTTGGAACATCGACAGGTCAGGATAGGATTACAAATGAAGCCAACTATACTGCAGTGGCAGCTTAGAATTAGTCACCAATCATGCCTGTGCCGTATCAGCTCGACCCAGCCAAAACCATCGAGCATTTTATGAAGATGAAATCTTTGAAATTCACAAGGGTAGGAAGTGATCCACTACGACCAGTAGTTTGGATTAAGTCAATTGAGAAGAAGCTGTGAATGATGATTTGCACTGAAGATGAAAAGATCCTTTGTGCCACATACATGCTCGAGGATGAACCTAACACATGGTGGGAGTCCACTCAGCCTCTCCTAGCTACAAAGCACCTCCAAATAACTTGAGAAATTTTTAAAGAAGTTTTCTTTGACAAGTACTTCCCAAGAAGCTTCAAGGACAAGAAGGAGATCAAATATCTAAAAGTGTCTCAAGGATAGCAATCAGTGGATGACTACTAGCATAAGTTTGAAGAACTATATTATTTTGCCTTGATTAGTATGAAGGAGGAATCGGCCAAGGCTTGCAAGTTCACCAAGGGACTGCGAGGTAATATTCGAGCTACGGTTGATGCCTTAGACAAGGAAGTGTACTCTTAAGCTATTCAAATAGCTAAGGTCAATGAATTTAGTCTAAGAGATAGCTACTTTGCGCAAAAGGGAAGCAACAAAAGGATAGCTCACTTCACTGGTGGAAGGGCAAACAATAAGACCTTTCATACTGCTCAGACCATGGCGAGGCTTGCTATTGCTAAGATCGCACCCGTGAGAAATCGCCCAGTTGTTCCACCAGTTACCAACCTCAAATGCTTCAACGATGGTCAGACAGGGTATTGTTCCATATCTTTCCCTCCCCCTCATACAACGACAACAACAACAACAACAACAAAGCCTTATCCCAACTAAATGGGGTCGGCTACATAGATTATTGTCTGCCAATCAGCTCTGTTCGATGTCAAACTTGAAGCAAGGCCTAAGCTATACATGTCTTTCTCACCACCTCCCCTAGAGTCATCTTAGGTCTACCCCTAGCTCTCTTAACCCTTTCAATCTGAATCAAATCACTCCTTCGAACGGGAGCATCTAACGGCCTCCGTTGAACATGGTCATACCATCTCAAATGATTTTCTCGTAACTTATCATGTATTGACGCTACTCCCAAATCAGCTCTAATACGGTCATTCCTTTCCTTATCATTCCTAGTTTTGCCACACATCCATCTTAACATCCTCATTTCAGCTACACTAAGTTTATCAATATGATGCTTCTTGACTGCCCAACATTCAGCACCATACATCATAGCTGATCGAATAACTGTCCTATAGAATTTTCCTTTAAGTTTTAAAGGAATACGCCGATCACACAACACTCTAGATGCACTTCTCCACTTCATCCATCCTATTTTAATCCTCTATGAAACATCATCGTCTATATCACCTTCTTTGTTTATGATTGAACCTAAATACCTAAAATGATCACTTTGTTGTATTCCCTCTCAAGAATGTTCACCACCTCATTGTCCATCCTTTGTGACTAAAGTTGCACACCATATACCCCGTCTTCGTTCTACTTATCTTAAAACCTTTTGATTCCAAAGATAATCTCCATAGCTCTAACTTTGCATTAATCCCTGTTTTTGTCTCATCTACCAAAACAATATCATCAACGAAAGGCATACACCAAGAAACTTCATCTTGAATGTCTCTTGTAAGATCATCCATGATGAGGGCAAACAAATAAGGGCTTAAAGCTGATCCTTGATGTAATCCAATTTTAATTGAGAATTCACGACCTTGACCCCCCACGGTTTTCACACTAATCACCACATTATAATACATATCCTTAACTATGTCTACATATTTGCTTGAAACACATCTCTTCTCAAGTACTTTCCAAATTAACTCCCTATGGACTTTATCATAAGCTTTTTATAGATCGATGAAAACCATATGGAGGTACTTCTTGCCTTCTCTATATCTTTCCATGAGTCTTCTAAGCAAGTAAATAGCCTCTGTTGTGGATCTACCTGACATAAAACCAAACGGGTTTTCCGTAATGGTAGTTTCTTTTTTCAAGCGGGTTTCAATAACTCTCTTCCACAGTTTCATAGTATGACTCATTAGTTTTATACCTCTGTAATTATTACAACTCTGAATATCACCTTTGTTTTTGTAGATCGAAACCACAATACTACTTCTCCATTCATTTTACATTTTTCCTAAGCGCATAATTTTATTGAACAACATAGTTAGCCAAGATACTCTATACATTCCTAGGCTCTTCTAAACTTCTATTGGGACCTCATTTGGGCCAGGTGCTTTGCCTACATTCATCCTCCTTAAAGCCTCTTTCACTTCTATCACCCTAATTTTACGTATATACCTATGACCTGTGGTGTCATGGTGAGTAATGGAGCAATCTAGAGCACTATTTCTTGAGACGTCTTCATTTAGTAGGCTGTAAAAATAATCGTTCCATCTCTCTTTAATGTCCTCATCCTTACTAGAACTCTACCATCTGTACTTTTAATACATCTAATATGGTCTAAATCTCTACTCTGCCTTTCCCTCATCTTAGCTATTTTATAGATAGCTTTTTCTCCTTCCTTTGTGCTTAGATTGATATAAAGATCTTCATATTTCTTCGCCCTTACTTGTCCTACAATCTTCTTGGCTTCATTTCTAGCAAATCTATATCTTTTTAGATCCTCTATATCCTTAGTCTTTTGCCATGTCCTAAGAATATCTTTCTTAGCTTTAATGGCTGCTTGAACCTCATCATTCCACCACCAAGACTCTCTAGGAGAATGACATTTTCCTTTTGATACACCTAGAACCTCTTTAGCTACTTTTTTAATACAAGCAGTCATCTCGTTCCACATTGTATCAGTGTCTCCTTCAAAGTTCCACATTCCTTGTTTAATCACATTATTAGTAAAAGTTTTCATGGTATTTTCGTTTAAGCACCACCACCATATCTTAGGGCACAAAACCTGACCTTTCCTACTACTCGGCATAGTGAGACATATATCCAAGACCAATAATATATGCTGAGTGGTTTGACTCTCCCTAGTATAACTTTACAATCCTTACATAACAATCTATCAGACATTCGAGTTAGAAAGAAATCTATTTGGCTTTTATGGTGCCCATTTTTTAAGGTGACTAGATGCTCCTCTCTCTTTTCAAAGTATGTGTTTACGATGGATAAATCATAAGCTGTAGCAAAATCTAGAATTGAAGCCCCCTCTTCATTCCTTACTCCAAAACCATATCCCCCATGCGCATCTTCATAACCTCTACGATCTCCCCCTACATGTCCATTCAAATCACCCCCTATTATAATCTTTTCACCTTGTCGTAAACCTTGTACTAATCCATCCATGTGTTCTCAAAATTGTAGCTTACTATTCACATCTAATCCTACTTGGGGTGCGTAAGCGCTAATTAAATTGACTATCTCTTTCCTCATCACTAGCTTGATGGCTATAATCCTATCACCAAATCTTTTCACATCCACCACATCATTCTTTAAATCTTTATCTACTATTATACCCACTCCGTTGCTATTATTTTTGTCCCCCGTATACCAAAGTTTAAAGCCATCCAACTCCTTAGCTTTTTTACCCTTCCATCTAGTCTCTTGTATGCAAGCTATGTTAATCCTTGTTCTCCTCATAACATCTATCAATTCTAGACTCTTACCCATTAAAGATCCTATGTTCCAAGATGCTATCTAATCCTACGTTTATGGACTAGCTTCTTTGCCTGCACTCGTCCACGGTGCGAGAACCCTTGCCAATTTATCACCACACCCAGGCGCTGATGCGACGGCCTTAGCAAACTTTTCACCGCATTCGGGCAATGCAGCAGCCCTTTCCCATTTTCTCTACACCATGGACTAGGTGTAATGCATCGTTTACAGAGAACACCCTATTATTACACTGATTATCTTTTGTTTGTGAATCCATGATAAGGGTTTGGTTGTGTTTTTGGTGGTACCGGCTGCCAACTTGACGTACCAACCCTCCTCCTTTATCCGGGCTTGGGACCGACAGCATAACACTGGCGGAATTCTTGCCCTCCCTCTCATAAAGCAACTCAAATGGGAAAGGTGTATGTTGTATCTACTGAAGAAGCAGAGGCTTCCCCCGATGTGGTGACATGTATGTTTTTTTGATTATTGCATTAATGAATTTTGTGCATGAAGCTGAGATATAGAATTACTATAGGTGGTGTGAAAATAACGGGAGTTCCGGTGAAGGTACTCTTCAATTCGGGAACTACTCATTCTTTTATGTCTCCATCTTTTGGAGGAAGGACTAAAGGTGTTCAAAATCCCTCGAGGGGTTACTAGTTGTTCGATCACTTCTTGGTATGGAAGTGATTTTTAATGAATATCAATGGCTATGCCCAGTGTTTATTGATGGCAGAAGTTTGGATCTAAATCTGATTCAGCTAGAGATGTTAGACTTTGAAGTAATTTTGGGTATGGACTGGTTACGTGAACACAAGGCTAGCCTCTAATGTGCGGAGAAGAAATTGTTGTTAGATGAAAGTGACAGAAAAATGTTTGAATTCATAGGGGACAAGAAGCCCAAGAAAAGGAAACTATTCCTTTCTGCACTCAAAGCAGTCAAATGTTTACAGAAGGACGGAATAGGATTTCTTGTATCTGTCCTAGATGTCACTGCAGATAGACCTCGGTTAGAAGACCTAGAAGTGGTAAAGGAGTTTCCTGATGTTTTTCCTAAAGACCTACCATGGTTACCATTATATTTAACCACATATTTTGTAAAGATCTACTACTAGAATCAGAACTAGAATCTAAGGCTCCATATCGAATGGCACCTACTGAATTGAAGGAGTTGAAGGTGTAGCTACAAGAACTGCTGGACAAGAGTTTTATCAGACTCAACATCTCCCCATGGGTCATGCCAGTATTGTTTGTGAAAAAAAATGATGATGGTGTACGCCTGTGCATAATCACCGTGAGTTAAACAAGCTTACCATCAAGAATCAGTATCCACTACCGCGTATAGATGACCTATTTGACCAATTACAAGGTGCTAATGTTCTCGAATATTGATCTCAGGTCAAAGTATAATCAGTTGAAGATCAAAGAGAGTAACATACCTAAGACAGCCTTTCGAACTAGGTATGGACACTATGAATTCTTAGTCATATCATTTGGACTGACAAACGCTCCTACCTCGTTTATGGAACTTATGAACCAAGATTTTCACGATATGTTGGATATGTTTGTCATAGTTTTCATTGACGATATTATAATCTATTTTCAAAATAAAGAGGAATACAAGGTTCATTTGTGTTTAGCATTGTAAAAGCTGAGAGAGAAGGTACTCTATGCCAAGTTTAAGAAGTGTGACTTTTGGTTGAACGAAGTGATTTTTCCAGGTCATGTAGTATCAGCAGAAGGAATCAAGGTGGATCCAGACAAGATCAACTCTATTATAAATTGGGAAGTGCCCAAGATGGCTATCGAAATTCGTAGTTTCTTGGGTTCAATTGGATACTACCGAAGGTTAGTGGAGGAATACTCCAGGATCGCTATACCTTTATCCAAGCTAACTAAGAAAAGGAAAAAAATTTATTTGGTTAGACCAATGTGAGAGAAGTTTTCAAACTCTAAAGGACAGATTGGTCTTAGCCCCCATACTGACTATTCCAAATGAACCTTTCACTCTGTATACTGATCCTCCAAGCTAGGCTTGGGATGTGTGCTCATACAAGGAGACCAACTCATAGCCTATGACTCATGAAAATTAAAGAAACATGAGAAAAATTACCCCACTCATGACTTAAAGTTAGCAGCAGTGGTGTTCACTATCAAGGCATAGAGACATTACTTTTATGACAAGAATTCCCAAATCAAGTCTGACCATAAAAGCTTTACTTATCTGTTTATTCAGAAGGACTTAAACATGAGACAACAAAAATGGATTGAATTATTAAAGGATTATGATTGCGAGATTTCATATCACCTAGGCAAGACCAATGTTGTAGCTGACGCTTTGAGTAGAAAGAGCCTAACTAGACCAGAGGAAGAGATCGAGCCCATTCCGGTACAAACAGCTAGAACTAACTCTCAACAAAACACATAGAAGAAACTTGATGTATCAGAAGGATCCTTAGGAAGTAAGGTAATTTGTGAACTCACAAGTCTATTTGCAACTTTACAATTAAAAGCGAAGATAGTTACAGAAGTTGTAAGAGAGCTACCGACGGATCCTTACCTCCGACCACTGAAAGAAGATCTACAAAAAAGGAGACTAGACCTTGACTTCACTCTTTCAGACAATGGTGCACTCAGATTTCAAGGAAGACTCTATATTCCCACGATGGCTAACGATATCAAGGAAGAAATCCTGAAGGAAGCTCACAATGCTCCTTATTTAGCTCATCCAGGAAGTACAGAAATGCACCATGACTCGAAGAAAATAGTATGGTGGAGAGGAATGAAGGCAGATGTAGCAAGCTTCGTATACAAGTGTTTAATTTACCAGCAAGTAAAGCAATTTAACAGAAACCCATTGGATTGCTTCAATCACTACTGGTACCCGAATGGAAGAAGTTGTAGGAGAGCTACCGACGGATCCTTACCTCTGACCACTAAAAGAAGATCAACAAAAAAGGAAACTAGACCTTGACTTCACACTTTCAGAAAATGGTGCACTCAGATTTCAAGGAAGACTCTATATTCCCACGATGGCTAACGATATCAAGGAAGAAATCCTGAAGGAAGCTCACAATGCTCCTTATTCAGCTCATCCAGGAAGTACAAAAATGCACCATGACTCGAAGAAAATAGTATGGTGGAGAGGAATGAAGACAGATGTAGCAAGCTTCGTATACAAGTGTTTAATTTACTAGCAAGTAAAGCAATTCAACAGAAACCCATTGGATTGCTTCAATCATTACTGGTACCCGAATGGAAATGGGACTGTATTACTATGGACTTCATCACTGGCCTACCTTTAACACCTAGGGCAGTGGATGTTGTTTGACAATTGTTAATTAGCTAAGGAAGATAGCAAGGTTTATAGCAATAAGGTATCAATATAGCATGGATAGACTAGCTAAACTATAGGTAAATCAGATAGTTTACCTAAAGGGTACCGCAAAGCATAGTGTCAAATAGAGACCCTAGATTCATACCTCTAAATTTTGGAAAGGTCTACAACATGCAATGGGTACTGAACTGAAATTCAGTATAGCCTTCGATCCTTAGACTGACGGTTAGTTAGAAAGGACAATTTAGATCTTAGAAGACATGCTCCGTGCTTGTGCCATTGACTTTAAAGGATCTTGGAACAAGAAGTTCGCTTTGATGTAGTTTGCCTACAACAACAACTACTAAGCTAGCATTGGCATGACTCTATACGAAGCCTTGTATGGAAGGAGATGCCAAACTCCTTTATACTGGAAAGAAGTTGGTAAAAGAAGAATTATTGGGTCAGACTTCGTCCAATAAACTTATCAGGAAGTTGATCTGATTAGAGAAAGAATCAAAGCAGCATAAACTCGCCAGAAGAGCTATTTCAATGTTAGAAGGAAGGACATCAAATTTGTTGTGGGAGATAAGGTGTTTTTAAAGATTTCACCTTTGCGAGGACTGAACGTTTCTACAAGAGATGGAAATTAAACCCTAGATATGTGGGACCGCACAAAATCATCAAGAGATGTGGAGCAGTGGTGCACCAGTTAGCACTGCCGCCATCTCTATCAAGTATTCACGATGTATTTTACATATCTATGCTAAAGAAGTACGTTTTGGATCCATCTTACATATTAGAGGTAGATCCTCCTTAATTAAATGAAAACCTAACGTTTGAACTTGAACCTCAGGTGATTTTGGATAAAAAGGTTCAGCACTTAAGGAATCGAGATGTCTATTAATTATGGTAAGGTGATGTGGGAGAACCAATACGTATACGACCTATCTTGGGAAGAGGAAGAATCAATGAAGAAAAAGTATCTGCATTTATTTGATCCTCTGGGTAAATAAAAATTTTAGGGAGAAAATTCTTTTAAAGTGGGAGTTGTAAAACCCGCACCCAGAAAACCTGGCCTACTTCAGATTTTCTTATCGTGCTAGGGTTTTCCACTGCTGACGAACCCGGTCCAATGTTGACCTAAAGACTAGCTCAAATCAGGTACAAGATATTTTAGTGAAAATGTAAAATCTTGTATTATAGTGCAACTAAATGGGGCACCGGTCAAAGGATCCCAGATCTACTCCAACTAGATCCGACGATCAGAAAGGCTAGAAAGCCAGCCTACGAATGAGAAATTCAAAACTTTATTGTTGAGCTTGAGTGGGAATATTCCCTAGACCCAAAGGCGAACCTAATGGGTCCCACCTTACTCCTAACCACTTTAGAGTTGTTTGAGGGAGTAGAAATCCTCTTATGACTCCTTAGTTGGCCACTTGGCAACTCTCTCCAGTCTCTTACTCTCTAAGGAGTTTCACCTTAAGAGAGAGACTCTAAACAGTTTAATCTTCCCTCAAAAACCTCTCTTTTGGGTACATATCCATCACAAGAAGTTATGACGTGTTCTCAGAGGGAAAGAGGGTTGAAGGAAGAAGGAGAAAGCTTTGAAGGGAGAGCAACCTCAGATAACTGTCGACACCATTCGACAACACCACATATCCATTCGAATGCATCGCCGATAAGCTTTGTAACATGTTACTGTAGGGATAACCACATTAATCATTAACCTCCATTATTTCTGGAGTTTGCTCTCCATTAATGGTTGATCATGTAAAGAAGATTTCTTTCGATTTTGACTTAGGTTATACCTTGAACCCATCCTTAGTTAGAACCAAGATGATGAACCTTAGACTTAGGAGGCATATCCCTAATCAACCTCACTAAGCCCTAAAATAGGATTGAAAATCACCGTCAGATGCTAGACCAGGAGATCCACCAATAGAGTTCCATAGCAGGAGTCAAGAATTGGATCCAGAGGGAACCCCCGGAGGCAAAATTCGTGCATCCGGATAGACCAATATCCAGACCAACCCTTCGGGTGAGGTCCGATTGCAACAACCAGTCGCAAGATGTTGCCACCGAATCTGTGACCTGACATACTCAGGAAGCCTCGATGGCAATTGGTGGTAGAACAGGTCGCATGACTGTAGCAACCGGATTTGCGACTGGTTGGGAACAATAAGGTTCCCGATAGCAACCGACCGCAACACCAGTCACGATACTGTGCAACCAGATGCTGCAACCGGTTGGTCCTAGGAAGACTATTAATGAGTTATTTAAATCCCATGTAACAAATAACCTCCCATACTTGAATTAGGAGTCACGTGCGTCGACGAGGTCAACTCACGTGGGGAGGATAACAAGATTAACCAGATCACAACTGAGGGAACAGAACCCTGACTTAATTTTTAAAGTGTTTCTGACTATGCGCTAGTCTATGTTGCATGCTTGATTGTGAATAACATGTCATCTAATAACTGTTTTTGCATGCATTTGCATCTAATTATGATTGTTGTAAACGTGTGATGTTTGTGCCTTGTGGGAAGTGGTGAAATGGTTGAGGACCATCGGATCCAACCCATTGGGCTACCCCTGCCATGTATTGTCCTCATACACTAGTGGGAAGACAACGTCTAGGGGAGTAGACAGACAGGCTAGGATTCCTACTGGGATTGGGAGGGGGTACATATAATGACATGTAGGATTAGTTAGAGACACAACCCATGTATGCATCCTGGCCAGTAGGGGGTCAGGTACTGGTATGTGATGGGGGATGAGGGGGAGTCGACAGGGTTTGTTGGAGCGTCACTGGTTGGACTTCTGCTCTATCATCATCCATAGTAGGAGACGCGTGGCTTCATCAGTGCTGCCAAAGTAGGCTAGGCGAGTGGTGCATGGAGGTTTTGGTTAACTTCAGTAAGTGTGATTAGGCCTTACCTTAGCACATGGCATACATTATACCAAACTCTTGCATGTAATAATCTATCATGCATTTTGCTTGCTTACTTGTTTGTTTTCTCACGAGCTCAAGTTGGAGAGCTCACCCTTATGTACGCTTTCTTTTTAGATGATGCTGCAGGTACTATGGTCACGGATTACATGAATACCCTGATCGTCTCCACTGTGGTGCACCTGGATGTTCAAGCCCTGGAAGAAGATGAGCACGATGCTGATTACGAGTGTGACACATGCTTATTTGAGTAAAAGAAATATGGAAGAGAAATATATTTTATTTACTTTCAGTTCAGTTACATTTACAGTACTCGTTTAAGGACCCAATATTATAGGGCTGATTTTATGAATGGTTTTATGGTTCAGTTTGAATGGAACAAGAATAAGACTTGAACAATGTTATTTAATTTATTTTAAGTATCAATAGAAGCTCAGTTCACTTAGTTAATTATTTCTATGGTATCTACTCTGATTTATATTTGTGAAATTGACTATAGTGGGGTTGGTGGGGGTGCACACGGCTTATGTGATTCTAGGTTGGACCGAATAATAAATGTGTGTTGGTTAAGTCATTCTCTAAAATTTTACATATCATAAATTTGAGGTGTGACAAATAGGTCTAGATCCTAGGTAAGGATTCTACTTGGACTTATTAATGTTCTAGCAGAACATAGGTGGGCCTAACACATCAACCAATGAGTGGGGCCTGAGACACTGAAGCCAAGGCTATGTTTTAGCCTTATCGGCAACATAGAGCTGGTGGATGAGCCAACCAGATTCCTGTTGCCGGTTCAGCTGCATAGGTCATCTTCTCTCTCCTCATGCCCTATAAATAAAGGCCGAAACCTTAATTAAGGGTTTAGATTATTTGATGGGATTGAGGAGAGCTGCTGCTTAACTTTGGGAAGAACATGGGGAAAGCTAGGAAGCTCATGCTCAAAGCTTCACTTGGACTTCCTTCATTCCCTAAAGGTTAGTCCATCCTTCTCCCCCATTTATGTTTATTGATGATCACCATGTAGTGGTTGGCCACCATTAATGGCTACCCATGAAACCCTAGATTTCGATTAAGAGCTTTTACACCTCCAATGGGGGTCTTGTTCGTTTTAAAAATACCAACAAGTGTGAGAAAAATGTTTCCCATCATATATTCGTAGAAGGAAGTGAGTTGGAGAAACAAATCCCCAACCTTCACTTCATCTTTCTCGGTTGAGTACGGTTCTTGGACTCAATCGGCGGACTCGAGCTAGCAGATGGGGCAAAGCTCTTACCCTTGGCTCAAGTATTTTCACATAGGGGTCTAGTCAATGGATGAAGCCGACGGATGGTCTGCCTGGCTGTCATCCACTGCTAGACCAGCACTCAAAAATGTTTTGGGCATGAGCTCAATCGACGGACTATCCGGTGACACTGTTTACCAGTTAGCTCATGCTGCCAGTTATGCTATGGGGCTAGCTTGTATATGGGGCTGGCTTCAGCCTTTAGCTAATAATCCAGAGGCTTACCATAGTCGACAGACTAGTCCGCCAACTTGATTAGCTGGCTCCCCCATAGAAGACTCTTATGAGTTTTGGCCCAGCCATCGGATGTCAACAGATGGCACCTATTGTTGAGGCGTCTATTTGCCGCCTTGGCTGCTGTTATCCAACTTAGAGTTCAAATCCTCCGGGGACCAACTTCAGGGTTCCCAGCTTGCCTTGGGACCCATATTGTGAGGTTGTGAACACGGCTAAGCTGGTTGAAAAGCTATCTAACAAACATAATGAAACTTATGTATGTGTTTAGGTAAACTGATGTGGGATCTTGGGGTGAAGCCTTTTGCGGCTATCAGTTCTACTGCACTACTATGCTATCAGGTGAGGGGTCGGGTCCATAGTAACTAGGACATATTTGTATATATGTTTATGATTGGAAATATAAGACCCGTATCGAACTAACCGGTCTTACCACCTTGTATCAGGTCTACCTATCATGGTCGAGCCAAGTGGACCAAGTGCGTGAAGAAACCACAAGACCAGGTATGAAATCAACCCAAAAACAGTCAATTATGAGCATGTGGTCGCATACCTAAACAGGTGTGACCGACCACACCTCAAAAGAGTCCAACCACATGAATTTAAGTCGTGTGGTCGGACATTTTAGAAGGTGTGGTCGACGGATTCTGCGGCCCCACCTCCGACCACACGGAACCCAGTCAGAACCGAAAATTAGGAAACCTTCCTAATTTGAAGGGGGGTCTTTCCTAAACTCATTAGGAAATATTATGGAGGATTCTCCTCTATAAATAGGATGTCCCTTAGCCTATTTCATTCCTTTAGAACTCTAATTGAAAGTGAGAGAAAGAGAAGAGAAGGAAGAGAAGGAAAATTAAAGAGGAAGACTAAGGAGGAAGAAAATTTAGAGAAAACTCTAAATCTTCAACAAGCCTAAGGTATGAACATATTCCCCATGATAAATTGAGAGCCTAGAATAGTTTCTGAAGAAGATAGGATTTAGGAGAAACCCAAACCATTCGTCCATGGACAAATTCTAAGAGAATCCATGGAGGAAATTATGTGGACAATGGATGGTATATAAAATAATAATTTTGAGTCATAAAACAATTGTAGGAAGGACCATGATGATAAGCCAAAGGAATCCAAACATGGAGGATTGGAATTGAAAGTGAAAGGTCGACCAACACACGTGTAGTAGCATGATGTGTGACCACACGAGACATACATGTCCGACCACATGCCCTCGAAAAGTTTTCAAGGAGGGTGTGGTCACACGTGTGGTCGGAGTATGTCCGACCACACCCTGCGACCCCATGCCCTGGAGTCGCAGAAATTGAGACCACAGGTGCTGCCACACCTGCGACCCCTCAGTTTCTGTTAGTTTAAACTCATGAAATTAATACTAATTTAAAATCTATAAATTTGTTAGGTTTCCAAGTGGTTTAAAAGTGAATAACAAAGTTTACACGAGGATCTACTATCAATCAAAGGTGAGGGAATAAGACCTAAACTAATCGACTAATAATAAACTGTTTCTATTTATTGAGTCCAATACCATGAATGATTCTATGTTTGTATGCGTGTATTATAGATTTCACATGTCATCCAATATTTCTGCTATTAATGTTCATGCATATTTAATTATGTTTATTTATAACATGATGATGATGATGATGCTAGGAATAGGCATGTGAATGTTTGTGTGTGGTTAGTGTACTTGATGTGAGTGGGGCATCAGGGGGAAGACGTGACACTGTGGTTCATCTTGGTCACCAGACTCTAGCTCTATCTCTACTCAAGTCTTGTCCACTGACATCGTCGTATCACCATTACCTTTGTAGAACTATTACGTCGTAGGGCATCAGGGGAGGTGGTCTCGGACCGTGTAGTCTCTGACTCTGCCTGGGGGTCTTAGCTCTATCTCTATGGACCCATTGAGGGATGCTGGGGTGAGGCCTTGGATACCCTGTTTGACATTAGGATTGGTTAGTTGCGAGCCCAGTTTGCAAGCCCTCGCCAATAGGGGCTTACGTATTGGTATGGGTAGGGCATCAGGGGAAGTGTTATGAGGTGTTTGATCCGGGCACTTTAGCTCTATCTCTATTCTATGATGGGTGCATGTGAGATATCAATGGTGTTTGATCCATTGGGCGGCTTCACACACTCGTGTATAGAGGTACGGCGGCCATCTATCCTTTCTATTGCACATTGCAAACTTATGAACCAGACCAAAGATATAAATTGAATACATGCATACGTTTGTTGCATTGTTTTGTTTGCTCACTGAGCCAAGAAGTATGCTCACCCTTTCGACGTCAAATATTTTTAGTTGATGATGCAGGTCCTACCATAGAAGATTACATGAATGCTCCAATGTACGGGCATGTTGCGGCGATGGATGCAGAAGCTATGATGGAGTCGCATGATTCATCGTGCGAGTACAACTCATGTGCCTTTGTTTAGATTTATTAGTTGGATTATTCAGAAGATGTAATTGATTAATTTATTTTATTTTATGTCTTAGTCTTTTGGAGATAATTGGATACTTTACTTATGTTATCACTGTTAGATACTCAGTTCATTAGTATTAAAGATTTTTGCTATTGTTTATTTACTCTGATTATGGTTGTGGATGTATATGGTTTAAGCAAAAGGACACAACCTATTCGAGATCCTGGTTGAACCTTTGGATCATAGACGGTTCATCACACCATTCTGGTTGGTGCAGAATTAGGGTGTGATAGAAAATATAACATATCATGCTTAATGTCACACCCCAATTCTGCACTATTAAAAATGGTGTGATGAACCACCAATAAACCAACGGTTCAACCAGGATCTCTAATAGGCTGTGTCCGTTGAAAATAAAATCATACACATTCACAACCATAATCAAAATAAATACACAATAGCGAAAGTCTTAATAATAAATGAATTGAGAAATCTAACTGTGATAATCATAAATAAAATATCAAGTTATTGTTGTATCAACTGAGACATAAATAAATAAAATATTAGTTACATTCCTTTAATAATTCAAACAAAATCTAATCGAATACACATGAGTTGCACTCACATGAGGAGTCATGCGTATCCACTAAGTCTTCAGCTTCCATTGCTGCCACGTGCCCGTACACAGGAGCATTCATATAATCTTCGACAGTGGTGTAAGACCCGTATCAAACTAACCCGGTCTTACCACCTTGAACCAGGTTTACCCATCATGGTTGAGCAAAATGGACCAAGGGCGTGAAGGAGATCGTGATCCCAGGTATTAAATCGACCCAAAAACATTTAAATTAAGGGGAGGGTCGCATACCCAGCAGAGAGGGTCGGACCCCCCAAGACAGAAAGGCAGACTCCCTGTTTTACAGAGGGGGTCGGACACTTTAGAAGTTAGGGGTCGACGGGATCATTGACCCCCTCATCGACCCCCAGTTGCCGCCAGAAACAGAAATTAGGAATGTTTCCTAATTTCGGTTGGACTCTTTCTTGAACTCAATGAGACTTATTTTGGGAGGTTTTACTCTATAAATAGGACGTCCCTAAGCCCCTTTTACTCCTTTTACAACCCTAATTGGATTGAGAGAAAGAGAAGAGAAGGAAGAGAAGAAGAAGAGAAACAAGGAAGAGAAGAAAGCAAAAAGGAGAAGAGTTGCAGAGAAGGAGTATTATTCTCAGGTATGGATACTAATTCCATGAGTCTCTACAGAACTTAGGATAGGTAATGAAGAGAGTATGATCTCGGAGAGTCCCAAACCATCAACCCATGGTTAGGTTTTCATGGAAAACCATGGGGGAATTCACGAAAGCTATATAGGTGAATGATTCATGGTTTTAGACCATAGAATGTGTGTAGAATGGACTTTAGGAACAAGCCATAGGACCCCAAACACGAAGAATGGACTGAAAGGAAGAAAATTGACCAAAACCCACAGGGGGTCGCACAAGGGGTCGATGGCCAATCGACCCTAACAGACCCTACCTCCGACCCCCAGTTAAAAACATGGTTTTTAAATTCAGAATTAATTTTAATTAAATTCTATCGATTTTGTTAGGTCTTCAAGCAGTATTATAACATTATAAAGGTAATTCTAAAGCTTGGAAGAGGATCTATTAACAAGCTAAGGTGAGGGAACAAGACCTAAACTAACTGGTTAATAATAAACTGTTTTATTTTTTGAGTCCAATGCCATATTGATTCTATGCGTGTATGATTGTATGTGCATTCAACATGTCATCCAATATTTCTATTATTTGTTCATGCATATTTACTTTATTGTTATAACATGATGATGATGATGATGATAGGAATAGGCATGTGAATGTTTGTGTTTAGCCAGTGTATATGGTGCGGGTAGGGATGGTATCAACCGGTACAGCCATGACCGTTCTTCATGGGGTATATATTGTGCCATGGTCTACTCAAGTCATGTCCACTGACGTCATCGTATCGTCATTACCTTAGCAGAACTATTATGTCGTAGAGTATCAGGGGAGGTGGTCTCGGTCCTTGTAGTCTCTGACTCTACCGGGGGGCCTTAGCTCTATCTCTATGGATGTTCTGAGGGATGCTGGGGTGAGGCATTGGATACACTGTTTGGCATTAGGATTGGTTAGTTACGAGCCCAATTTGCAACCCTAGCCAGCAGGGGTTCATTTGTTGGTATGGTATCAACCGCTACAGCCATGACTGTTCTTCATGGGGTGTATATTGTGCCATTCTGGGTGCTTGTGGGGCGACGGTGCAGTTTTCATTGGGCGTTTCCACACATTCGTGCATAGAGGTGCGGTGGCCACCTATCCTTTCTATAGCACAGTGCAAACTTTAAATCGGACCAAAGATTGATTTGACTGCATGCATATATATTGTTGCATTGTTTTGTTTGCTCACTGAGCCGTGATGTGTGCTCACCCTTTCGACGTCGAATATTTTTAGTTGATGGTGCAGGTGCGACTGTTGAAGAGAAAGTGGATACAGATGACTCCTCTTGCGAGTGCAACTCATGTGTATTCGATTAGTTATTTTTTTTAGTTTTCTTTATTTGGATTTATTAAGGACATGTATTTGATATTTATTTATGTCTCAGTTGATACAGAATAATTTGCTATTTAGATATTAATATCACAATAGACTCTCAGTTCATTTTATTATAAGACTTCCGCTATTGTGTATTTACTCTGATTGTGAATATGGATGTATGGGGTTTAGATAAAACAGATATAGCCTACTCGAGATCCTGGTTGAACCATTGGTTTGTTAGCGGTTCATCACACCATTCTGAATAATACAAAATTGGGGTGTGACAAGTGGTACCTGCATCATCGACTAAAAATATTCGACGTCGAAAGGGTGAGCACACATCATAACTCAGTGAGCAAACAAAACAATGCAACAAACATATGTATGCATTCAATTCATATATGTGGTCTGGTAAATAAGTTTACAATGCGTTATAGAAAGGTTCGGTGATTGCCTCACCTCTATGCCCAGGGTGTGAAGGCCCGCCCAAAGGTTAACGTTTATTGTCGTCCCCATCCACCCTACCATGGAATAAAGATAGAGTTAAAGTGCTGAGGCCCGGCCTATGACACTTCCCCTGATACTCTACCCATACCAACACGTAAGCCCCCTGCTGGTGAGGGCTTGCAAACTGGGCTCGCAACTAATCAATCCTAATGCCAAATAGTGTATCCAAGGCCTCACTCCAGCATCCCTCAATACGTCCATAGAGATAGGGCTAAGGCCCCCCGGCAGAGTCAGAGACTACACGGTCCGAGACCACCTCCCCTCATATACTACGACGTAATAGCTCTGCTAAGGTAATGACGATATGACGATGTCAGTGGACAAGACTTGAGTTAGAGATAGAGCTAGTGTGCTAAGGCCCAGCCTATGACACCCCCCCTGATACTCGCTCGCATCAAGCACACTAACCACACACATACATTCACATGTCTATTCCTGTCATCATCATCATTATGATGTTATAAATAATAAATTTAAATATGCATGAATAGTAATAATAAAAATATTGGATGACATGTTAAATGCACATGACAAGCATACACGCATAGAATCAATCATGGCATTAGACTCAAGAAATAAAAATAGTTTATTATTAACCAATTAGTTTAGGTCTTGTTCCCTCACCTTTGCTTGATTGTAGATCTTCTTTCAAGCTTTAAGAATCAACTTAATATCACTATTATATCACTAGAAGACCTAATCAAGTAGATAGAATTTAATTAGAATTAATTCTAATTTTTAAAGCTTGCTGTTAACTGGGGGTCGATGCTAGGGTCGGATGTTCCATCGACCCTGGGTGCTACCACCCCAATTTTGGACTTCCCGAACACTAGGGGTCTATGCTAGGGTCTGGTAGGGTCGATTCTCCATCGACCCCACGTGCAATCCCCCGTGGGTTTAGTCAAAATTTTCATCCTACAATCCATTCTTTCGTATTTGGGTCCTATGGCTTGTTTCTATAATCCATTCCATACATGTTCTATGGTTTATAACTATAGTTTATTCCTCTACACGATTTTAATGATCTCCTCCATGGTTTTCCATTGAAACCTAACCATGGATGGATGATTTGGGTTTCTCCTAGATCATACCCTCTTCACTATCTACTCTAAGGTCTTAAGAAAATTCATGGAGATGGTATCCATACCTGAGAATTAGACTTGTTTCTCTGAAGCCTTCTCTTTGGTCTTCTTCTCCACTTTCCTTATCTTCTCCTTCTCTTATCCTTCTCTTCTCTTTCTCTCAATCCAATTAGGGTTCTAAAAGGAGTAAGAGGCTTCGGGACGTCCTATTTATAGAGTAGAAACTCCCAAAATAAGTCTCATTGAGCTTAGGAAAGAATCCCATTGAAATTTGGAAAGTTTCCAAATCACGATTTCTGTCGACAGACTGGGGGTCGATGAGGGGGTCGGAGATCCCGTTGACCCCTGGTTCTAAATTGTCCGACCCCTGGTTAAAAACTCAGGGTCTGACTTTTATATTGGGGGGGGGTCCGACCCTGCCTAGCTGGGTGTGCGACCCTCCCCCTATTTTAGGGTTTTTGGGTCAGTTTAATACCTGGGATCGTTATCTCCTTCACGCACTTGGTCCATTTGGCTCGACCATGATGGGTAGACCTGGTTCAAGGTGGTAAGACCAGATTAGTTCGATACGGGTCTTACACTTAAAATGTGATATCTGTTGATGCATTTGCATACCAACAATAACTATGTATGTTGTGTGGAGAACGTGGTTGTTTATTCTGTGTGGCATGCAGGCATCAAAGGAACTAGTGACTCATGGCCATATGGAGACTGCCTTGCATAGCTAGCATTTTAGCGGGGACACGGTGGTGCAACAAAATTGGGACCTAGGATCTCGCAGGGGTGCAGCCCCCTTTACATTATATGCACATGCTAGATATTGGTGGTTTGCATTACCTGTAAGCATTCTATTTTTACCTCACCAATCTCTCATAACCTTCACCAACCACTTTAGGGTTTACCTGTGTCATTCCCTAACTCTAGAAACCTCCACTTACCATAAATAGATCATCCTAAGTCTAGTTTCCCAATTAAGTTAAAAATCTATCATAAATAGACCTTCCTATTTCATCCTTGAACTTAGGTCCAAAACCTTCCATAAATAGACCCCTTAGTGCTGAATCTCATTTAGGGTCTAAAACTGCCTTATTTAGGTCATTAGGGGTCATTTCCTAGCTTAAAACCACAATTACCATTCTATGGATATTTTGGTCATTTGGTCAAAGTTGAACAATGTTAGTCAAAATGATTAAATTAGTCAAAGCTAGTCCATACTTAAACCCTAGAATCAACCTTGATTCATCTTGAGTCAAACTTAATCAAATCCTAGTCATCACCCATATCAACCTATCCTAGTCATCTATCATCCCCCCTAAGTGTCACTTGAAGTGAACATGTGGCATTTAGAATCATACCCAACCATTCCCCATACCCCATAGGTGATAAGAGAGAGAGAGGAGAGGGAAAAAACAGAGAGAATGGAAAGATAGAGTGAAAGCCCACTTAAAGCCCACTACGCCTAGGATAAACCATAATGATCCCATGACAAGGGTTAAATTAGTCCTTCCTCCCTTATGGTGGGCTGAATTGCAAATAAGAAAAGATCAGGGTTACAAGTGCTAATAAGACAAAAGGCAAAAAGACAAAACAATAAAAAAATAAAAATAGAGAAAGATCTCTTCCTCCACGGTTTTAGAGAGAGAGAGAATCTCTCTCCAAAACAGTGGGAGAGAGTGTGTGAGTTGGCAAGAAAATAAGTAAAAAATAAATAAAAGAAAAATAACAAAAACGGGAAAGAAATTTTGGAGAATAGAATCTTGAATTGGTTTATGAAAAAAGTCAAAGATTTCATGAGAATCTAATGTGCCACATCACCATATTCTATTTGCTAACAAAATCTTTGTTTTTTTTCTTGAAAATTTTGAAAAAACAAAGAAGGAAACAAATCTCACCATGAGTTCCCAAAGAGTTGGTATCACAACCCATTTCTGGACACAAATGTAATACCCAGGTTGACCCATGAGGCGAACCAAATCCACCCAGGATACACAAATCACAGTGATTTACTAAACAATTCCACAGTCTACAATAGCAATATCCAACAATAATTAAGTAAAAAGAATCAGAGTAATAATAGCAGAAACGAATCAATAAGTAACATATACAACTAATGATATAGTAACATATGCTACACTCAAGGTGTTCTCAAAATACTATAACATATCCAATATACATGTACCTAAACAAAAGAGTAAATATGTGCCAATAGTTTAGATAAACTGTACAAATCTATCTACAAAATAATCAGGGAGAGAGAGTAAGAGTATGGGGAGAGCTGCGTTAGGCGTAGACGCAGTCGTTGCAGGCGCAGCCCTCGCCGTGCTCTCTAGAGTAGTCCTCTCCTATAGAAGTGTCACCCACCAGAGGGGACTCCATGAAATCCGCCACAAAGAAATCTCCTGCATCAAAATCTAAAAAGACGTATCGATACAAGGGGTGAGTTCCCATCCCAACTCGGTGAGAAAATTGAATATCACATGTCATGCACAAATGAGTATGATGTTGTTCTAGTATTAAGTCAAGGGTAATGGGTCTATAGGTGCCTTATTGAGATGTCCACTGCCACTTTTGACCCTACTTACGGATTAACGGCTTTCACCTCTCATTAACCACGCTAAGGTAAAAGCAGAACGCCCAAGTTTCTTTTTCCAAATTGCTTCTATAAGTGGACCACTCTTAGATTTTTTATCCAAGGCGTGCCACCTCTCATTTACTAAAACCCAAGATAATGCAACTACTTAATGCCTAACATGTGCATAGTATGAAAATATAACGGGACTGCATCCCAGCAGAGACCCCAGTGTAAGACCCACACCCAAAATTTCAGGTTAATTTAAAAATTTTCTATGTAATAGATTTTTTCGCAAATACGAGTCTAGCATTCATATCGGTATAGAAGCATATCGGATATGGATATTAGGTTAAGACTTGGAACAAGTCTATAACATGTAGGAATTCGATGGTGTAGGCTGGGAAATAAGTGAAGTCGAGGGACTTACTGAAGGATAGCACTTTCTCTTTAGATTAGGCAGCAAAGTGTACGGACCCGATCTGCTCTTCGGATTAGGGTGTCCTTTTGATTTCAGCCTAGTACTTGTCAGTGAATGAGGTCTTACCAAAACATTATTGGTAGTGGGTATGGGCATGGGGAAAGAGGACTTGATAGTGTGAGGACTAGGAGAGTCAGCCACTGTAAATGATGGTATAGTAGTATGAACAGGTGTTGTAGCATTTGGATAAAGGTTGGTAGTAGTCGGTTGTGGTGGAGGGACCAATGATGGCTTAGGTGTCATAAGGTGGGTGGTAGAGATAGTAGGGATGTTTTGTGTAGCGAGTGGGTTGGGTAAAGATTCTATAGTGGGGAATGATGTCATAGGAAATTGATTGTTGGGGGATACATTGGGGGAGTGGATGAGTTGATTCATTTGGTATCAATGTAGTGGTAGGAATGGGAGTAGAGGACGTAAGGGGCGCTATAGGGGTGTGTTATTGGGGTCAGGGCTGGTGTCAGTTGTTAGGTAGACCATTAAATCCTATAAAGCCTATATTAGGTGTGGAAGGGTAGCGGTGACAGAGGCATAGTGGGGGATGGTATGGGTATGGTAGGAGTTGGAAGGAAGGAATTAATTTGGTGTTAAGGCATTAAGAAAATTTGGGGCAACAGGACAATGATGATTTGAAGATGGACGATGGCCAGTAGTGGGTAAAGGCATTCTAGCACCAGCAGTGCTAGATATTGCAGTGTCAATGCTGTCGGTAGGAGATCGAAATTGACGATGTAATTTCCGAAGATTAGCACTCTCATTGAAGTGCAAAGTGAGAGCATGATCAATAAGATGTTGATTTGGGACTACTCCACGCAGATCCGGACCTGGATTATTTGATCTTGGTTGACAAGAAGCTGAAGCATGGAATGAATGATCACATTGAGCAGATTCATGGCCAAGAAGTCCACATTCATAACAAAATAGTGGGAGTAGTTTAATCTTGATCATTATAGAGTGTTGATCTCCATTGCCTCTTTCAATATCGATTTTCACTAGTAATGGTTTTGTAATATCAACTGGCACCCAAACTCGAAGGAAACGGCTCTATTTCCCTATTGATGACCATTAATCAACATCATCAAGGAGGTGTTGCTGCCAAAAACTGGATCTACTAGTGTGCCCGTGTCCTACAAGACAAGTACAGGAAGTTAACGGAGCCGGGACAAAGTTTTCGAAATCCGCTCCAATGGTAAAATCAATAACAGAGCAAACAGTACAAAGTTTCACCAAGATGGCAAGCTTGGAAGGTGTGGGGAAAGACATAATTCAAGAAAGATATAAGAGCTATGTGATCATCAATGGGAACTCAGACAATGTTAGCTTGTCTTACCTCTTGGTCATCTACGAGTTTATATAGAGGAGAAAAAGTTATGGATGAACTTCTAACTTAACCACTTAACCGCCAGGAGCGTCATGCGATGTTTTTACATGACCATCGGATGAAGATCCAAAGGTTAATCTCAATGCCATGCGCTTTTGATCAATGGTCCATGTATCTGCTGACATGGCCATTCCAAGAATGATTGAAGAACTACACACGCGCGCCTTATGAAGCCGTAGACAAGTAAGTCACAATGAACATGCCCGGTGGTGGACCCACTGGCTAACGGCGAGATACTACCAATTTGGTGAGATGATCTAGTGAGATGCAACTCTCCAACGACAATAAGAGCCATCTCGCATAGAAGGGTAAATCGAAGTATCCAAGACACTGCGAGGACAAATGGCCTTTCACGCTGAGATGGACGGTGAAAGATTTGGAGTCGCCTCCTAGATTAAGGCTAAAATGTAGTCTCATCTTGAGATAAGACTTCTATTGACTCATGACCCAACATATTGGCTTTAACTATCAGAGAACAGATAAGCATTCAAGGCACAGTTTGGGAAGGTGTTAGGCACCCAAAACTGCCCGATCCAAAAATTGGCCTCCTATGTGATTCTACTTTCCTTAGACTCTATGGTTCTGACAGTTCATGGTCAATGGATGACGCCTAGGGCTTATGGGGGATCCTATGCCAAGTAAGTTATTCTAACCTAAGTTTAACCAAACATGTTCTAAAAGTAAGAAAACAAAACAAAATAATATACAATGAACCGAACTAAAGATGGTTCAGTGACGGATTGAATATGAGATGTCCAAAACATCTCAAATTGCCTACGTATTCCAATCCTGGAAATCAAGTCTAAAATGTAGTTCGAAACAGAATGTGATTAAAGTTTATGGATGTGGAATATGATTAAGCTTCCTTAGATTCAATTGTTCAAGTTAAAGTTTATGCTTGATGATGATTGAGATTGAATCTTGAGATAGCTTAATGTGGATTGAAGTGAATATGAATATGGATATAGATATAGAGGACCTAAGGATACTATGATGTGGTACCGTACTTGGAGAGTCCTCCAAGTTGCCTATTATTCCAGAGGTCTTGGAAATCAGGTACAACGTAGTTCGTTGTTGGGTGGATTAGGTAGCCTCAGGGACTAAGATATGCAAGCACTCTCAGGTAGTAAAGTATGTGTACTCTCAGGGAGTAGGTATATCTCTCAGGGATTAGGTATGTCTCTCAGGGAGTAAGTGTGTCTCTCAGGGAGTAGGATGATCAGGACTCTCAGGGAGTACGGTGTGTCTCTCAGGGAGTAGAGTATGTCTCTCAAGGAGTAGGTGTATCTCTCAGGGAGTAGAGTATGTATGTTTCTCAAGGAGTAAGTGTATGTCTCTCAGAGAGTAAGACTGATCAGGACTCCCAGGGAGTAGGGTGTGTCTCTTAAGGAGTAGAGTATGTCTCTCAGGGAGTAGGTGTATCTCTCAGGGAGTAGAGTATGTATGTCTCTCAGGGAGTAGGTGTGTATACTCAGGGAGTAGGGTGTGTCTCTCAAGGAGTAAGTGTGTCTCTCAGGGAGTAGGATGATCAGGACTCTCAGGGAGTAGGGTGTGTCTCTTAGGGAGTAGGGTATATGAGGGTATATTGATTGAGGTGTGGAACCGTATCTGGGAGTCTTCCCAGACTACCTACGTATCTTAGGGTTTGCCCTAAGAATCAGAATCCGTGTAGTTCGAAACGATGTTCATTGGGTGACCCGTTTGGATCGAAATATCGATGGTCCAGCCGGACCGAATGATGATCCTAGATGATCTATGGTTGGATTCACATCACACCTATCTAGGTTTCTGCACCTTAGAGGAATGAGTTGAAGGGTAGGGATCCTCCTAAAGCTACCCTTCTAACCTAAACCTTAATTATTGGAATTATTGGGCTAGGCTACATGATTCTTGATTAAGGCTTTTATCTTTTTCGCTTTTACCCTTCCCTAAATGTGGGTGCCTACATGCACGTCCCCACACCTAGGAATGCCTTCTATCAGTGTGCATGCACGGCAATTCGACTAGGGTGTAGCAGAAAGTAAGTTCTTTACCAACAACAGATATCATCAAGTATGGCATTAGCAAGCATATCAAACATGGTAGTGTGCACAAAGCTAGCAGTGTATGTAAGACCCGTATCAACTAACCCGGTCTTACTACCTTGAACCAGGTCTACCCATCATGGATGAGTCAAATGAACCAAGTGCGTGAGAGAGATCACGATCCCAGGTATTAAACTGACCCAAAAACACTTAAATTAAAGGGAGGGTCGCATACCCAGCAAAGGAGGGTCGGACCCCCCCAAGACAGAAGTCAGACCCCCAGTTTTATGTGGGGGGTCGGACACTTCAGGAACCAGGGGTCGACGGGATCTCCGACCCCAACTATCGACCCCCGGTACTCGGTAAATCTAAAAACTAGGAAAGTTTCCTAATTTCGATGGGATTCCTTCCAAATCTCAATGGGACTTATTTCAGGAGTTTCTACTCTATAAATAGGACGTCCCTAAGCCTCTTTTACTCCTTTTACAACCCTAATTGAATTGAGAGAAAAAGAAGAGAAGGAAGAGAAGGAAAAGAGAAGGAAAGAAGAGAAGAAAGAAAAAGGAGAAGAGTTGCAGAGAAGGAGTATTCTTCTCAGGTATGGATACTAATTCCATGAATTGCTAAAGACCTTAGGATAGATAATGCAGAGAGTATGATCTTGGAGAAACCCAAACCATCAACCTATGGTTAGGTTTTCATGGAAAATCATGGGGGAAAATCATGAAAGCCATATAGGTGGTAGAATCATGGTTCTAGACCAGAGAACATGTGTAGAATGAATTATAGGAGCAGGCCATAGGACCCCAAACACGAAGAATGGATTTAAGGAAGAAAATCGATCAAAACCCACAGGGGGTCGCATGGGGGGTCGATGGCCAATCGACCCTACCAGACCCTGAGCATCGACCCCCAGTGTTTGGGAAGTCCACAATAGGGGTGGTCGCACCCAGGGTCGATCATTACTCCGATCCTACCTCCGACCCCCAGTTAACAGAATGGTTTTTAAATTCAGAATTAATTTTAATTAAATTCTATCGATTTTGTTAGGTTTTCTAACAATATAATAACAATATAAATGTGATCTTAAAGCTTGTAAGAGGATCTATTAGCAAGCTAAGGTGAGGAAACATAATTCTAAACTAATTGATTAATAACAAACTGTTTTCTCTTTTCTTGAGTCCAATGCCATGCTTGATCCTATGCGAATATGTTTGTAATGTGCATACAACATGTCATCCAATATTTCTATTATTTGTTCATGCATATTTACTTTATTGTTTATAACTTGATGATGATGATGATGATAGGAATAGGCATGTAAATGTATGAGTGTGGTTGGTGTACTTGATGCGAGCAAGTATCAGGGGAGGTGTGATGGGAACGTCAATAAACGTTAACCTTTGGCGGGTTTCAGCACTTTAGCTCTATCTCTAACTCAAGTCTTGTGCATTAGCTTCGTCGTATCGTCATTACTTTAGCAGAACTATTACGTAGTAGAGTATCAGGGGAGGTGGTCTCGGTCTTTGTAGTCTCTGACTCTACCGGGGGGCCTTAGCTCTATCTCTATGGATGTTCTGAGGGATGCTGGGGTGAGGCCTTGGATACACTGTTTGGCATTAGGATTGGTTAGTTGCGAGCCCAGTTTGCAAGCCCTCGCCAGCAGGGACTTACGTGTTGGAATGGCACTATACAACAATAAACGTTAACCTTTGTTGTACAATGTTATGGTAGGGTGGATGGGGAGGACAATAAACGTTAACCTTTTGGAAGACTTCCACACCTTGTGTATAGAGGCGGGGTCAATAAACGTTAACCTTTGACCACCCAACCTTTCTATTGCACATTGCAAACTTTAAACCAGACCAAAGATATGAATTGACTGCATGCATATGTATTGTTGCATTGTTTTGTTTACTAACTGAGCCATGATGTGTGCTCTCCCCCTCGACGTCGAATATTTTTAGTTGATGATGCCGGTACTACCATCGAAGATTATGTCAATGCTCCAGTGTATGGTCACGTGGCGGCGATGGAAGTTGAAGATGAAGTGGATACACATGACTCCTCTTGCAAGTGCAACTCATGTGTATTCGATTAGATTTTTAGTTTCCTTTATTTGGATTTATTAAAGACATGTATTTGATACTTATTTATGTCTTAGTTGATACAGAATAATTTTCTATTTAAATATTAATATCACAGGGGATTATCAGTTCATTTTACTATAAACTTCCGCTATTGTGTATTTACTCTGATTATGAATGTGGATATATGAGGTTTAGATCAGCCGGATACCACCTGTACGAGATCCTGATTGAACCGTTGGTCTGCGGTTCATCACACCATTCTGAAGTGTGCGGAATTGGGGTGTGACAACTTGGTATCAGAGCATCTCTGGCCGTGTCCGCTAAACTGGCATACATTCACGATAAATTGTGAACTGAGATAGGATAAAAGTAAAAACTGTAATATTAACACATTATAAGCACGAGTGATGTTTGAGACCAAATTTGAAAAGAAAATAATGCATCTATTAAAGGAAGAATAATTTTAAATACAATGAGAGAGATAAACAAACATGTACAAATAGCTAAAACAGAGTACAGTCCACAACCCGGAAAGTTACTCTGTAGTACAAAGAAAGAAAATAAGTACAATCATGAAGCTGGAGGTGAAGGAGGGGGCGGTGCCTCACGATCTCTGTCATAATCCTCAGCGTAGACTCTAGTCAACCAGGCTATTTGAGTCTAGGTCGGCTGAAGACTAGCTGTAAGATCCGCTACCCGCTGATCTGTCCGGCGCTGAGCCTGCATGAGCTCCCCCATCCTCAGATCAGATCTGCGCTGAGCCTCTCTTATCTCATGCAATATCTCCATCATATCAGGAGGTGGGTGAGAAGGACCAGCCTCATGTGAAGGACCAACCGCATATGAAGTACTAGCTCCAGCCGCATGTGTAGGTGAAGGAGGTGGTATAGAGTCTACATCCATGTACATACGGTCATCATCACCAGTAGGCTCCGTATGAACTCCAACGGCGGCGGCAGCTGCCTCAGCGTCAGCTATCTCTACGAGAGTGCGAGGGCGCACCATCGCATTCCTCTCCTCATCACAGACCTGAGCATCCTGCATGCCCATCTTGCAAATAGCCTCCCAATCTAGAGGCGATGAGAAGGACTTCTCCTGAATCTTCTCATCCACTAAATCAACCCCTAGGCGGGTAAGCAGAATAGTGATCATACGTCCGTAAGGAAGGTTACCAGTGTGACTGGGCGACGTAGCAGTGATCCTGGTACGCATGATGATGTTTGGAAGACAGACGGACTGCCTAGTGCAAATACTGTATAGAAGATACTGGGTCGGCTGGGAAACCCTCTCATAATGACCACTCTTTGGGATCAGGTTATGCTGAATGATCTTGCAATATACCCGAGGAACTGGACACATATAACATGCCCTCATCTGCCAGCGATCAGGATGAAGGAGCTGGTTATCGATCTCGGCCCACATCTGTAGAGAGAAGAACTGGGGCTCTCCATGAGCATAGAAAACCATGGGGCCATCATAGGAGATGCTCAGTAGGTCGGCTAGCTGCCGATAGTCAAACGAGATGTTCACCCCTTTGACGTAACTTGTGATGCGTAACTCGTGACCCCTCTCAACATCATTGTAATACCCTACCACCTGGAGGTTACAATAGAACTGGTGTACCAAGTCGGGGCAGGTGCACGCGTCGTAAGTAATGACAGGGAGCCATCCCATATCACCAAACGCCCTCTCCACATTGAACAGGGCTAACTCAGCCAAGTTCACCTTACGACCACCCTCTACTTTCTTGCGAGCATAGTGGGCATATTGTGCCTCAGCTTCGTTGGAACAGAAACGAAGAGGATCACGAACTCTGGGCACTTTGGTACGAGCCATAGTATCTACAAATAAGTAAGAGAAACCAATAATGGGTTAGTAAAGAGTAAAAACCAAAATTTAGATATTATAACGACGTAAGTTGGCCAAAAAGCCTCACCTGTCACCCATACACGTGGGTAGGAGGACTTACGTGGGTTCTAACAGATCCTACAACACTCACACAGTAGGAAATTCTAACTAATGGAATCCAATTCAAAGAAATTGCGAGAAATCAAAAATTTCGACAAATTAGGGCAAAAAGACCAAAATCCAAGTTTCTCGATAACCAACCGATGAAACTCAAAATTTTTTTAGGGCTCAAGTCACCAATAACAAAAGCCCCAATAAAAATCGAATTTTTACGGTTGGAAAAATTTAATTTGAAAAATACAAGATAAATGGGCAAAAACCTAGAAATGAAAACCTAAAAACAGGTAAAAGTGAGAAGACATACCTATAGGAATGATGTGGACGTCGAAACACGGAACCGAAATGACCAATATAGCGGAGTGACACTGTAGCAACTCAGAGGTGAGAGACGAGTCGAAACGGGGAAGGAATAATGGAAAATGGACCCAGAATAGGACCTTAAAAATCTGATTTTGGGTCCGGGGGTCGGAGAATTCGACCAGGATAATCGACCCCCACATCGACCCCCAGCTCTCGGGAACCTGACAGAAAACCAGGGGTCGCACCTGGGGGTCGGACACCCATCGACCCCCGGCTCTCGGGAAGAATAGGTACATTCCCAGGGTCGGATACTGAGGGTTGGACTTACCATCGACCCCCACCATCGACCTTGCATAGAAAAGATAGTATTTTTCACAAAATGATCTGGAAAGTTTGAAATAACATCGGTTAGCGTGCCTACATGAAGTATAAATGATTGCCTTACGTTTGTTAATGATTTTTCAGGCATCACCAATATCAGAGGAAAATGGATGGACTTAGAATAACCAAGCAAAGTCGAAACGCAGTTCCACCACCACCACCTGTGGAGGAAACTAGTCAAGAAAATATATATGCACAGGGAAATCCACAGGTTGCACCACCAGTAAATCCGGTTCAGGCAAATCCTATAAACATGCCACCTCCACCACCGGAGTTAGCAACTGTGGTTATGAACTTATCGCAACAGCTGCAACAAATGCAATACGCAAAGGCTCAAATGCAAGCAGCAATGAGAATTATGTTCCAGGCAGCCCATGCTACACCAATGCTGACTGGACAAACCAGTGCAGCACAGGTGGGTAACCACCCAGCACCTCAAACACCTCAACCACCAGCTGCACAGATTCCAGTACCAGGTCCGAAAGTAGCTCAGGTTAATTATCAGTATCCACAACCTATTTTTAGGGCATACCCCCAAAATCAATTGGATCACTCTCGACTAGTTGAGAGATTCTTGAAGATGAAGCCCAAGGAGTTTAACGGTAAATCGTCTGATCCTTTATGGCCATCATATCGGATCGACGAAATGGAGAGAAATTTTCTTATGATGACTATTACAGAAGAAGAGAAGGTATTATGTGCCACCTTCATGCTAAAAGGCGATGCACATCATTGGTGGAAATCGACCAGGACCTATATATTAATCAAGCACATCTTATTGACCTGGGCTATTTATAAAGAAGCTTTCTTTGAGAAGTATTTTCCCCGAAGCTCCAAAGATTCTATGGAGAAGGAGTTCCTGAGTTTATATCAGGGCCAGATGTCTGTGGATGCATATCAACAATGTTATGAGGAGCTGTTTTTCTTTGCACCACTTAGTATGTAAGAAGAAGACACTAAGACCCGTAGGTTTGTCACGGGACTTAGAGGGAGCATCAGAGAGCATGTTCTAGGCTTGGAGAAGAAGGTATATAATGAAGCTGTGCAAATTGCTCGAGTTATTCAATCAAGCCAGAAGGAAAGCTATTTTACACAGAACAGAGGCATGAAAAGGCCAGCCGGAAATGCTTATAACGGAGGGAATAACAGGACATTTAAACCCTTCCGTGCTCAAGGCTTTGTAACTGCACTCAAGACTACCCTAGTAATTTAACAGCAGCCGAAGCCAAATTTTGAAGGTTCGAAATGTTATAACTGCAATCAAGAGGGGCATATGGCAAGGGAGTGTCTTAAGCCCAAGAAGCAGTTACATCAAGGATGAGTATATGCTGTTACATCCGAGGATGCTGCCGCATCACCCGATGTGGTCACAGGTATGACTGAAACCTTTTAAGTTGTAATACATTGTATGAGCATGTAGACTAAGTAAAATAAATCGCAGGTATCGTACCTATAAATGGCATACCCGCCAGAGTACTCTTTGATTCAGGAGCTACTTATTCCTTTATATCTGTATCATTTGGAAAGAAGCTGAATTTACCTATCAAAACATTGGACTACAAAATACTTGTACGGTCACCAATGGGGTTAGAAGTGGAGTTAGAGAAAGGTTATGGGCCATGTCCAGTTCTCATTGGTGGGAAAACTTTAGATGCAACCTTGATCCAACTTGGGATGGCAGACTTTGACGTCATCTTGGGAATGGACTGGTTAGCTCGGCATTCAGCAAACCTATTATGCGCGGAAAAGAAGCTAACATTTAGAGGCAAAGAAGGAGCAGAATTTAGTTTTGCGGGAACCAAACTTCCCCGTAAACGCAAGCTCATACTATCAACACTAAAGGCGAAGAAGTGCCTTGAGAAGGGAGCAATCAGATATCTAGTATCAGTGGTCGACCTTACCAAAGAAGCACTACGGATTGAAGATATTGATGTCGTGCGGGATTACCCCAACGTATTTCTTGAGGAACTACCAGGATTACCACCCGACCGAGCCACAGAGTTTGTGATAGATCTTATACTTGGAGCCGCACCAGTATCAAAAGCACCTTACCGAATGGCTCCTACTCAATTGAAGGAATTGAATGTACAATTACAAGAACTAGTGGACAAGGGTTATATTTGACCCAGTATATCACCATGGGGAGTTCCAGTATTGTTCGTAAAGAAGAAGGACGGTAGCGTTCGACTCTGTATAGACTATCGAGAATTAAACAAACTAACAATCAAGAATCGATATCCACTATCTCAGATCGATGACTTGTTCGATCAGTTGCAAGGAGCAAAGGTATTTTTAAGAACGATCTTCGGTCAGGCTACCATCAGTTGAAGATTAAAGATGGTGATATTCCTAAGACAGCTTTCAGGACCAGATATGGACATTATGAGTTCTTGGTCATGTCTTTTGGATTAACAAATGCACCAGCAACTTTCATGGAACTTATGAACCGGGTTTTCCATGACATGTTGTATACGTCGGTTATCGTATTTATTGATGATATATTGGTATATACCAAGGACAAGGAAACTCATATTAAGAATCTAAACGTCGCTCTACAGCGTTTAAGGAAAGAGAAGCTATATGTCAAATTTACTAAATGTGAGTTTTAGCTAAGTAAAGTCGCCTTCCTTGGCCATGTAGTATCCGCTGAAGGAATCAAAGTGGACCCCAGTATAATTGAAGCAATTGTAAAGTGGGAAGCACCAAAGAGCGTTGCAGAAATTAAAAGTTTTCTGGGTCTCGCTAGTTATTATCGGAGATTTGTGGAAGACTATTCCCGGATTGCAGTACCTCTCACCAGTCTGACTAAGAAAGGTAAAAGTTTGTGTGGACGGATAAATGCGAGAAGAGCTTCCAAACCTTGAAGACCAGATTGATTTCCGCTCCGATTTTGACTATTCCTGTTCTCGGACAGCCATTTACGTTGTACACTGATGCGTCAGGATTGGGATTAGGATGTGTGCTTATGCAAGGAGAATAAGTAATTGCTTATGCCTCAAGACAGTTAAAGACACATGAGAAAAATTATCCCACTCATGATTTGGAGTTGGCGGCAGTAGTACATGCTGTCAAAATATGGAGACATTACCTATACAGAGAGAAGTTTCAGCTTAAATCGGACCATAAAAGTCTTACTTATTTATTTAATCAAAAGGAGTTGAATATGAGACAAAGAAGATGGCTGGAACTACTAAAAGACTATGATTGTGATATCCAGTATCATCCGGGGAAAACTAATGTAGTAGTGGATGCGTTGAGCAGAAAGGCAGTGATAAAATCCCAGGGAGAGATTAGCACAACCGCAGCAATGTGTACTACCGGAATGGTATTCAATCACGGCAATGAGTAGTATGTGATAGACACACCGGATGGATCAGCCAATCAAGAGTTTATTCATCGGTTTTCAAATATTTTCGCTGCATTGAAGATTATATCGGATATAATTGATGAAGTGAAGACAGCTGTCAAGGCAGACCCTTACCTGAGAACGGTACAAGAAGACATCGAAAAAGGTAGAACTAACCCTGAGTTCACCTTGGACGAAGAAAAGGTATTGAAGTACAAGGGAAGAAAATGTGTACCTGAAACAGAAAGTGTGGACATTAGACATCGACTGATGAAAGAAGCCCATACCACCATCTATTTGATACATCCTGGAAGTACAAAAATGTATCATGACCTAAAGAAACTATATTGGTGGAGAGGAATGAAAGCAGATGTAGCTAAGTTTGTGTCTCAATGCCTAAATTGTTAGAAAGTAAAGGCTGAATGACAAAGACCCGCAGGACTGTTACAGTCGTTACCGGAACTAGCATGAAAATGGGACTGCATCACCATGAACTTCGTCATAGGGTTACCATTGACTCCTCGAGTAGTTGACACAGTTTGGGTGATTGTAGACCGTCTGACCCAAATAGCTCACTTTATACCGATACGACCTCAGTATACACTAGAAAGGTTAGCAAAGCTGTATGTGGATAATATTGTTTGATTACACGGTGTACCAGAGAGCATTGTGTCCGATAGAGATCCACGATTTACTTCCAAGTTTTGGGAAGGATTTCAAAAGGCTATGGGTACAACATTGAAGTTTAGTACTGCATTCCATCCATAGACAGATGGACAATCAGAGCGTACAATTCAGATTCTAGAAGATATGCTACGAGCATGCGTGATTGAATTTAAAGGATCATGGGATGAAAAGCTATACCACTGATCGAGTTCACCTTATAACAATAGCTTTCAGGCTACTATACAGATGTCACCCTATGAAGCACTGTATGGCAGAAAGTGTCGAACTCCTTTATTTTGGAATGAAGTTGGGGAACGTAGTCTCATTGGACCAGAATTCATTGAAGAGACTTGTCGAGTGGTCGACATTATCAAGGAACGAGTGAGAACAGCCCAGAATCGTCAGAAGCAATATGTAGATACTCGACGCAGAGATCTTGAGTTCGTTGTGGGTGATAAGGTATTCTTGAAGGTATCACCTATGCAAGGTCTGAAACGGTTCGGACAGAAAGGGAAACTAAGTCCAAGATATGTCAGACCATATGAGGTTCTAGCTAAGCGTGGGAAAGTGGCCTACCAGTTAGCACTACCACCATCTATGTCAAGTGTGCATGACATATTTCATATTTCCTTATTGAAGAAGTATGTCAAAGATCCAATGCACGTTCTGGCAGTAGATCTACCTGATCTAACTGAAGATTTGACTTTTGAAGTAACACCAACTGAAATCACCAGCCAAAAGGTTCAACGACTATGCAACCGAGATATCTTTTATGTCAAGGTCACTTGGAGAAGTTGAGACATGAAAGAAATTACATGGGAGGAAGAGAATGCTATGCGAAAGCAAGACCCTCACTTATTCGACTCAGAAGGTATGAACAATTTCGGGGATGAAATTTTTATAAGTAGGGGGGAGTTGTAAGACCCGTATCAAACTAACCCGGTCTTACCACCTTGAACCAGGTCTACCCATCATGGATGAGCCAAATGGACCAAGTGCGTGAAGGAGAACACGATCTCAGGTATTAAACTGACCCAAAAACACTTAAATTAAAGGGTGGGTCGCATACCCAACAAGGGAGGGTCGGACCCCCCCAAGACAGAAGTTAGACCCCCAGTTTTATGTGGGGGGTCGGACACTTCAGGAACCAGGGGTCGACGGGATCTCCGACCCCCCCTATCGACCCCCGGTACTCGGTAAATCTGAAAACTAGGAAAGTTTCCTAATTTTGATGGGATTCCTTCCAAATCTCAATGGGACTTATTTAGGAGTTTCTACTCTATAAATAGGACGTCCCTAAGCCTCTTTTACTCCTTTTACAACCCTAATTGAATTGAGAGAAAGAGAAGAGAAGGAAGAGAAGGAAAAGAGAAGGAAAGAAGAGAAGAAAGCAGAAGGAGAAGAGTTGCAGAGAAGGAGTATTCTTCTCAGGTATGGATACTAATTCTATGAATTGCTAAAGACCTAAGGATAGATAATGCAGACAGTATGATCTCGGAGAAACCCAAACCATCTACCTATGGTTAGGTTTTCATGGAAAATCATGGGGGAAAATCATGGAAGCCATATAGGTGGTAGAATCATGGTTCTAGACCATAGAACATGTGTAGAATGGATTATAGGAGCAAGCCATAGGACCCCAAACACGAAGAATGGATTTAAGGAAGAAATTCAACCAAAACCCACAGGGGGTCGCATGGGGGGTCAATGGCCAATCGACCCTACCAGACCCTGAGCATCGACCCCAGTGTTCGGGAAGTCCAGAATAGGGGTGATCGCACCCAGGGTCGATCATTACTCCGACCCTACCTCCGACCCCCAGTTAACAGAATGATTTTTAAATTCAGAATTAATTCTAGTTAAATTCTATTGACTTTGTTAGGTTTTCTAGCAACCTAATAACAATATAAAGGTGATCTTACAGCTTGTAAGAGGATCTATTAGCAAGCTAAGGTGAGAAAACAAAACTCTAAACTAATTGGTTAATAACAAACTATTTTCTCTTTTCTTGAGTCCAATGCCATGCTTGATCCTATGCGAATATGTTTGTAATGTGCATACAACATGTCATCCAATATTTCTATTATTTGTTCATGCATATTTACTTTATTGTTTATAACATGATGATGATGATGATGATAGGAATAGGCATGTGAATGTATGTGTGGTTGGTGTACTTGATGCGAGCGAGTATCAGGGGAGGTGTGATGGGAACGTCAATAAACGTTAACCTTTGGCGGGTCTCAGCACTTTAGCTCTATCTCTAACTCAAGTCTTGTGCATTAGCATCGTCGTATCACCATTACTTTAGCAGAACTATTACGTCGTAGAGTATCAGGGGAGGTTGTCTCGGTCCTTGTAGTCTCTGACTCTACTGGGGGGCCTTAGCTCTATCTCTATGGACGTTCTAAGGGATGTTGGGGTAAGGCCTTGGATACACTATTTGGCATTAGGATTGGTTAGTTGCGAGCCCAGTTTACAAGCCCTTGCTAGCAGGGGCTTACGTGTTGGTATGGCGCTGTACAACAATAAACGTTAACCTTTGTTGTACAATGTTATGGTAGGGTGGATGGGGACGACAATAAACGTTAACCTTTGGGCGGACTTCTACACCTTGTGTATAGAGGCGGGGTCTATAAATGTTAACCTTTGACCACCCAACCTTTCTATTGCGCATTGCAAACTTTAAACTAGACCAAAGATATGAATTGACTGCATGCATATGTATTGTTGCATTGTTTTGTTTACTCACTGAGCCATGATGTGTGCTCTCCCCCTAGACGTCGAATATTTTTAGTAGATGATGCAGGTACTACCGTCGAAGATTATGTCAATGCTCCAGTGTTTGGTCACATGGCGGCGATGGAAGTTGAAGATGAAGTGGATACACATGACTCCTCTTGCGAGTGTAACTCATGTGTATTCGATTAGATTTTTAGTTTTCTTTATTTGGATTTATTAAAGACATGTATTTTATACTTATTTATGCCTTAGTTGATACAGAACAATTTGTTATTTAAATATTAATATCACAGTAGATTATCAGTTCATTTTACTATAAGACTTCCGCTATTGTGTATTTACTCTGATTATGAATGTGGATATATGAGGTTTAGATCAGCCGGATACCACCTGTACGAGATCCTGATTGAACCGTTGGTCTGCTAGCGGTTCATCACACCATTCTGAAGTGTGCAGAATTGGGGTGTGACAACTTGGTATCAGAGCATCCCAGGCCGTGTCTGCTAAACTGGCATACATTCACGATAAATTGTAAACTGAGATATGATAAAAGTAAAAACTGTAATATTAACACACTATAAGCACGAGTGATGTTTGAGACCAAATCTGAGAAGAAAATAATGCATCTATTAAAGGAAGAACAATTTTAAATACAATGAGAGAGATAAACAAACATGTACAAATAGCTAAAACAGAGTACAGTCCACAACCCAGACAGTTACTCTGAAGTACAAAGAAAGAAAATAAGTACAATCATGAAGCTGGAGGTGAAGGAGGGGGCGGTGCCTCACGATCTCTGTCATAATCCTCAGCGTAGACTCTAGTCAACCAGGCTATCTGAGTCTGGGTCATCTGAAGACTAGCTGTAAGATCCGCTACCCGCTGATCAGTCTGGCGCTGAGCATCCATGAGCTCCCCCATCCTCAGATCAGATCTGCGCTGAGCCTCTCTGATCTCATGCAATATCTCCATCATATCAGGAGGTGGGTGAGAAGGACCAGCCTCATGTGAAGGACCAGCCGCATATGAAGTACTAGCTCCAGCCGCATGTGTAGGTGAAGGAGGTGGTATAGAGTCTACATCCATGTACATACGGTCATCATCACCAGTAGGCTCCGTATGAACTCCAGCGGCGGCGGCAGCTGCCTCAGCGTCAGCTATCTCTACGCGAGTGCGAGGGCGCACCATCGCATTCCTCTCCTCATCACTGACCTGAGCATCCTGCATGCCCGTCTTGCAAATGGCCTCCCAATCTAGAGGCGATGAGAAGGACTTCTCCTCAATCTTCTCATCCACTAAATCAACCCCTAGGCAGGTAAGCAGAATAGTGATCATACTTCTGTAAGGAAGGTTACCAGTGTGACTGGGCAACGTTGCAGTGATCATGGTACGCATGATGATGTACGGAAGATAGACGGGCTGCCTAGTGCAAATACTGTATAGAAGATACAAGGTCAGCTGGGAAACCCTCTCGTAATGACCACTCTGTGGGATCAGGTTATGCTGATGATCTTGCAATATACCCGAGGAACTGGACGCATATAACATGCCCTCATCTGCCAGCGATCAGGACAAAGGAGCTGGTTATCGATCTCGGCCCTCATCTGTAGAGAGAAGAACTGGGGCTCTCCAGGAGCACAGAAAACCATGGGGCCATCATAGGAGATGCCTAGTAGGTCGGCTAGCTGTCGATAGTCAAACGATATGTTCACCCCTTTGACGTAACTTGTGATGCGCAACTCGTGACCCCTCTCAACATCATTGTAATCCCCCACCACCTGGAGGTTACAATAGAACTGGCATACCAAGTCGGGGCAGGTGCACGCGTCGTAAGTAATGACAGGGAGCCATCCCATATCACCAAACGCTCTCTCCACATTGAACAGGGCTAACTCAGCCAAGTTGACCTTACGACCACCCTCTACTTTCTTGCGAGTGTAGTGGGCATACTGTGCCCCAGCTTCGTTGGAACGGAAACGAAGAGGATCACGAACTCTGGGCACTTTGGTACGAGCCATAGTATCTGCAAATAAGAAAGAGATACCAATAATGGGTTAGTAAAGAGTAAAAACCAAAATTTGGATATTATAACGACGTAAGTTGGCCAAAAAGCCTCACTTGTCACCCATACACGTGGGCAGGAGGACTTACGAGGGTTCTAACAGATCCTACAACACTCACACAATAGGAGATTCTAACTAATGGAATCCAATTCGAAGAAATTGTGAGAAATCAAAAATTTCAACAAATTAGGGCAAAAAGAGCAAAATCCAAGTTTCTCGATAACCAACCGATGAAACTCAAAATTTTTTTAGGGCTTTCATTCCTCGAGTCACCAATAACAAAAGCCCCAATAAAAATCGAATTTTTACGATTGGAAAAAGTTTAATTTGAAAAATACAAGATAAATGAGCAAAAACCTAGAAATGAAAACCTAAAAACAGGTAAAAGTGAGAAGACATACCTGTAGGAATGATGTGGACGTCGAAACACGGAACCGAAATGACCAATATAGCGGAGTGACACTGTAGCAACTCAGAGGTGAGAGACGAGTCGAAATGGGGAAGGAATAATGGGAAATGGACCCAGAATCGGACCTTAAAAATATGATTTTGGGTCCGGGGGTCGGAGAATTCGACCAGGATAATCGACCCCCACATCGACCCCTGTATCGACCCCTAGCTCTCGAGAACCTGACAGAAAACCAGGGGTCGCACCTGGGGGTCGGACACCCATCGACCCCCGGCTCTCGGGAAGAATAGGTACATTCCCAGGGTCGGATACTGAGGGTCGGACATACCATCGACCCCCACCATCGACCCTGCATAGAAAAGATAGTATTTTTCTTAGAATGATCTGGAAATTTTGAAATAACATCGGTTAGCGTGCCTACATGAAGTATAAATGATTGCCTCACGTTTGTAAATGATTTTTCAGGCATCACCAATATCAGAGGAAAATGGCTGGACTTAGAATAACCAAGCAAAGTCGAAACGCAGTACCACCTCCACCACCTGTGGAGGAAACTAGTCAGGAAAATATATATGCACAGGAAATCCGCTGGTTGCACCACCAGTAAATCCGGTTCAGGCAAATCCTACAAACTTGCCACCTCCACCACCGGAGCTAGCAACCGTGGTTATGAACTTATCGCAACAGCTGCACAAATGCAATACGCACAGGCTCAAATGCAAGCAACAATGGGGATTATGTTCCAGGCAGCCCATGCTACACCAATGTTGACTGGACAAACCAGTGCAGCACAGGTGGGTAACCACCCAGCACCTCAAACACCTCAACCACCGCTACATAGATTCCAGTACCAGGTCTGGAAGCAGCTCAGGTTAATTATCAGTATCTACAACCTATTTTTGGGGCATACCCCCAAAATCAGTTGGATCACTTTCGACTAGTAGAGAGATTCTTGAAGAAGAAGCCCAAGGAGTTTAACGGTAAATCGTCTGATCCTTTATGGCCATCATATTGGATCGACGAAATGGAAAGAAATTTTCTTATGATGACTATTACAGAAGAAGAGAAGGTATTATGTGCCACCTTCATGCTAAAAGGCGATGCACATCATTGGTGGAAATCGACCAGGACCTATCTATTAACCAAGCACGTCTTATTGACCTGGGCTATTTATAAATAAGCTTTCTTTGAGAAGTATTTTCCCCGAAGCTCCAAAGATTCTATGGAGAAGGAGTTTCTGAGTTTATATCAGGGCCAGATTTCCGTGGATGCATATCAACAGCGTTATGAGGTGCTGTTTTTCTTTGCACCACTCAGTATGCAAGAAGAAGACACTAAGACCCGTTGGTTTGTCACGGGACTTAGAGGGAGCATCAGAGAGCATGTTCTGGGCTTGGAGAAGAAGGTATAAAATGAATATGTGCAAATTGCTCGAGTTATTGAATCGAGCCAGAAGGAAAGCTATTTTACATAGAACAGAGGCATGAAAAGGCCAGCCGGAAATGCTTATAACGGAGGGAATAACATGACATTTAAACCCTTCCGTGCTCAAGGCTTTGTAACTGCACCCAAGACTACCCCAGTAATTCAATAGCAGCCGAAGCCAAATTTTGAAGGTCCAAAATGTTATAACTGCAATCAAGCGGGGCATATGGCAAGGGAGTGTCCTAAGCCCAAGAAGCAGTTACATCAAGGACGAGTATATGCTGTTACATCCGAGGATGGCCGCATCACCCGATGTGGTCACAGGTATGACTGAAACCTTTTAAGTTGTATTACATTGTATGAGCATGTAGACTAAGTAAAATAAATCACAGGTATCGTACCTATAAAGGGCATATCCGCCAGAGTACTCTTTGATTCAGGAGCTACTTATTCCTTTATATCTGTATCATTTGGAAAGAAGCTGAATTTACCTATCAAAACATTGGACTACAAAATACTTGTCCGGTCACCGATGAGGTTAGAAGTGGAGTTAGAGAAAGGTTATGGGCCATGTCCAGTTCTCATTGGAGAGAAAACTTTAGATGCAACCTTGATCCAACTTGGGATGGCAGACTTTGACGTCATCTTGGGAGTGGACTGGTTAGCTCGGCATTCGGCAAACCTATTATGCGTCGAAAAGAAGCTAACATTTAGAGACAAAGAAGGAGCAGAATTCAGTTTTACGGGAACCAAACTTTCCCGTAAACGCAAGCTCATACTATCAACACTAAAGGCGAAGAAATGCCTTGAGAAGGGAGCAGTCGGATATCTAGTATCAGTGGTCGACCTTACCAAAGAAGCACTACGGATGGAAGATATTGATGTCGTGCGGGATTATCTCGATGTATTTCCTAAGGAACTACCAGGATTACCACCCGACCGAGCCACAGAGTTTGTGATAGATCTTATACCTGGAGCTGCACCAGTGTCAAAAGCACCTTACCGAATGGCTCCTACTGAATTGAAGGAATTGAAAGTACAATTACAAGAACTACTGGACAAGGGTTATATTCGACCCAGTATATCACCATTGGGAGTGCCAGTATTGTTCGTAAAGAAGAAGGACGGTAGCATTTGACTCTGTATAGACTATCGAGAATTGAACAAACTGACAATCAAGAATCGATATCCGCTACCTCGGATCAACCTCGGATCGATGACTTGTTCGATCAGTTGCAAGGAGCAAAGGTATTTTCTAAGAACGATCTTCGGTCAGGCTACCATCAGTTGAAGATTAAAGATGGTGATATTCCTAAGACTGCTTTTAGGACCAGATATGGACATTATGAGTTCTTGGTCATGTCTTTTGGATTAACAAACGCACCAGCAACTTTCATGGAACTTATGAACTGGGTTTTCCATGTTATGTTGGATACGTCGATTATCGTATTTATTGATGATATATTGGTATATTCCAAGGACATGGAAACTCATATTAAGAATCTAAACGCCGCTCTACAGCGTTTAAGGAAAGAGAAGCTATATGCCAAATTTACTAAATGTGAGTTTTGGCTAAGTGAAGTCGCCTTCCTTGGCCATGTAGTATCCGCTGAAGGAATCAAAGTGGACCCTAGTAAAATTGAAGCTATTGTAAAGTGGGAAGCACCAAAGAGCGTTGCAAAAATTATAAGTTTTCTGGGTCTCGCTGGTTATTATCGGAGATTTGTGGAAGACTATTCCCGGATTGCCGTACCTCTCACCAGTCTGACTAAGAAAGGTGAAAAGTTTGTGTGGACGGATAAATGCGAGAAGAGCTTCCAAACCTTGAAGACCAGATTGATATCCGCTCTGATTTTGACTATTCCTGTTCCCGGACAGCCATTTACCTCGTACACTGATGCGTCAGGATTGGGATTAGGATGTATGCTTATGCAAGGAGAACAAGTAATTGCTTATGCCTCAAGACAGTTAAAGGCACATGAGAAAAATTGTCCCACTCATGATTTGGAGTTGGTGGAAGTAGTACATGCTGTCAAGATATGGAGACATTACCTATACGGAAAGAAGTTCCAGATTAAATCGGACCATAAAAGTCTTACTTATTTATTTAATCAAAAGGAGTTGAATATGAGACAAAGAAGATGGCTGGAACTACTGAAAGACTATGATTGTGATATCCAGTATCATCCGGGGAAAGCTAATGTAGTAGCGGATGCGTTGAGCAGAAAGGCAGTGATAAAATCCCAGGGAGAGATTAGCACAACCGTAGCAATGTGTACTACCGGAATGGTATTCAATCACGACAATGAGCAGTATGTGATAGACATACCGGATGGATCAGCCAACCAAGGGTTTATTCATTGATTTTCAAATATGTTCGCTGCATTGAAGATTATACCAGATATAATTGATGAAGTGAAGACAGCTATCAAGGCAGACCCTTACCTGAGAACGGTACAAGAAGACATCGAAAAAGGTAGAACTAACCCTGAGTTCACCTTGGATGAAGAAAAGGTATTGAAGTACAAGGGAAGAATATGTGTACCTAAAATAGAAAGTGTGGACATTAGACACCGACTGATGAAAGAAGCCCATACCACCATCTATTCGATACATCCTGGAAGTACAAAAATGTATCATGACCTAAAGAAACTATCTTGGTGGAGAGGACTGAAAGCAGATGTAGCTAAGTTTGTGTCTCAATGCCTAAATTGTCAGAAAGTAAAGGCTGAACGACAAAGACCCGCAGGACTGTTACAGCCGTTACCGGAACCAGCATGGAAATGGGACTGCATCACCATGGACTTCGTCATAGGGTTACCATTGACTCCTCGAGTAGTTGACACAGTTTGGGTGATTGTAGACCGTCTGACCAAAACAACTCACTTTATACCGATACGACCTCAGTATACACTAGAAAGGTTAGCAAAGCTGTATGTGGATAATATTGTTTGATTACACGGTGTACCAGTGAGCATTGTGTCCGATAGAGATCCACGATTTACTTCCAAGTTTCGGAAAGGATTACAAAAGGCTATGGGTACAACATTGAAGTTTAGTACTGCATTCCATCCACAGACAAATGGACAGTCAGAGCATACAATTCAGATTCTAGAAGATATGCTACGAGCATGCGTGATTGAATTTAAAGGATCATGGGATGAAAAGCTACCACTGATCGAGTTCACCTTATAACAATAGCTTTCAGGCTACTATACAGATGTCACCCTATGAAGCACTGTATGGCAGAAAGTGTCGAACTCCTTTATTTTGGAATGAAGTTGGGGAACGTAGTCTCGTTGGACCAGAATTCATTGAAGAGACTTGTCGAGTGGTCGACATTATCAAGGAACGAGTGAGAACAGCCCAGAATCGTCAGAAGCAATATGTAGATACTCGACGCAAAGATCTTGAGTTCGTTGTGGGTGATAAGGTATTCTTGAAGGTATCACCTATGCAAGGTCTGAAACGGTTCGGACAGAAAGGGAAACTAAGTCCAAGATATGTCAGACCATATGAGGTTCTAGCTAAGCGTGGGAAAGTGGCCTACCAGTTAGCACTACCACCATCTATGTCAAGTGTGCATGACATATTTCATATTTCCTTATTGAAGAAGTATGTCAAAGATCCAATGCACGTTCTGGCAGTAGATCTACCTGATCTAACTGAAGATTTGACTTTTGAAGTAACACCAACTGAAATCACCAGCCAAAAGGTTCAACGACTATGCAACCGAGATATCTTTTATGTCAAGGTCACTTGGAGAAGTTGAGACATGGAAGAAATTACATGGGAGGAAGAGAATGCTATGCGAAAGCAACACCCTCACTTATTCGACTCAGAAGGTATGAACAATTTCAGGGACGAAATTTTTATAAGTAAGGGGGAGTTGTAAGACCCGTATTAAACTAACCTGGTCTTACCACCTTGAACCAGGTCTACCCATCATGGATGAGCCAAATGGACCAAGTGCGTGAAGGAGATCACGATCCCAGGTATTAAACTGACCCAAAAACACTTAAATTAAAGGGAGGGTTGCATACCCAACAAGGGAGGGTCGGACCCCCCCAAGATAGAAGTCAGACCCCCAGTTTTATGTGGGGGGTCGGACACTTCAGGAACCAGGGGTCAACGGGATCTCCGACCCCCCTATCGACCCCCGGTACTCGGTAAATCTAAAAACTAGGAAAGTTTTCTAATTTCGATGGGATTCCTTCCAAATCTCCATGGGACTTATTTTAGGAGTTTCTACTCTATAAATAGGACGTCCCTAAGCCTCTTTTACTCCTTTTACAACCCTAATTGAATTGAGAGAAAGAGAAGAGAAGGAAGAGAAGGAAAAGAGAAGGAAAGAAGAGAAGAAAGCAAAAGGAGAAGAGTTGCAGAGAAGGAGTATTCTTCTCAGGTATGGATACTAATTCCATGAATTACTAAAGCCCTTAGGATAGATAATGCAGAGAGTATGATCTCGGAGAAACCCAAACCATCAACCTATGGTTAGGTTTTCATGGAAAATCATGGGGGAAAATCATGAAAGCCATATAGGTGGTAGAATCATGGTTCTAGGCCATAGAACATGTGTAGAATGGATTATAGGAGCAAGCCATAGGACCCTAAACACGAAGAATGGATATAAGGAAGAAAATCGATCAAAACCCACAGGGGGTCGCATGAGGGGTCGATGGCCAATCGACCCTACCAGACCCTGAGCATCGACCCCCAGTTTTCGGGAAGTCCAGAATAGCGGTGGTCGCACCCAGGGTCGATCATTACTCCGACCCTACCTCCGACCCCCAGTTAACAGAATGGTTTTTAAATTCAGAATTAATTCTAATTAAATTCTCTAAACTTTGTTAGGTTTTCTAGCAATATAATAACAATATAAAGGTGATCTTAAAGCTTGTAAGATGACCTATTAGCAAGCTAAGGTGAGGAAACAGAACTCTAAACTAATTGGTTAATAACAAACTATTTTCTCTTTTCTTGAGTCCAATGCCTTGCTTGATCCTATGCAAATATGTTTGTAATGTGCATACAACATGTCATCCAATATTTCTATTATTTGTTCATGCATATTTACTTTATTGTTTATAACATAATGATGATGATGATGATATGAATAGGCATGTGAATGTGTCTGTGTGGTTGGTGTACTTGATGCGAGCGAGTATCAGGGGAGGTGTGATGGGAACGTCAATAAACGTTAACCTTTGGCGGGTCTCAGCACTTTAGCTCTATCTCTAACTTAAGTCTTGTGCATTAGCATCGTCGTATCACCATTACTTTAGTAGAACTATTACGTCGTAGAGTATCAGGGGAGGTGGTCTCGGTCCTTGTAGTCTCTGACTCTACCGGGGGGCCTTAGCTCTATCTCTATGGACGTTCTGAGGGATGCTGGGGTGAGGCCTTGGATACACTGTTTGGCATTAGGATTGGTTAGTTGCGAGCCAAGTTTGTAAGTCCTCGCCAGCAGGGGCTTACGTGTTGGTATGACACTGTACAGCAATAAACGTTAACCTTTGTTGTACAATGTTATGGTAGGGTGGATGGGGACGACAATAAACGTTAACCTTTGGGCGGACTTCCACACCCTGTGTATAGAGGCGGGGTCAATAAACGTTAACCTTTGACCACCCAACCTTTCTATTGCGCATTGGAAACTTTAAACCGGACCAAAGATATGAATTGACTGCATGCATATGTATTGTTACATTGTTTTGTTTGCTCATTGTGCCATGATGTGTGCTCACCCCCTCGACGTCGAATATTTTTTGTTGATGATGCAGGTACTACTGTCGAAGATTTTGTCAACGCTCCAGTGTATGGTCACGTGGCGGCGATGGAAGTTGAAGATGAAGTGGATACACATGACTTCTCTTGCGAGTGCAACTCATGTGTATTCGATTAGATTTTTAGTTTTTTTATTTGGATTTATTAAAGACATGTAGTTGATACTTATTTATGTCTTAGTTGATACAGAATAATTTACTATTTAAATATTAATATCACAGTAGATTCTCAGTTCATTTTACTATAAGACTTCCGCTATTGTGTATTTACTCTGATTATGAATGTGGATTTATGAGGTTTAGATCAGTCGGATACCACCTGTACGAGATCCTGATTGAACCGTTGGTTTGCTAGTAGTTCATCACACCATTCTGAAGTGTGCAGAATTGGGGTGTGACAATGTAAGCATTCTAAATACGGTAGTGCACAATATGACAGTGTAATCAAGTGAACATGGTAGATGCAAGGATATAACAATGTAAACAATATCAAATCCTCAATCTAATGGTTATATCTCTTCAAAAAGTGATTATCATGAACAACACTTAGATTTCATCAAAACAGTCAAGATCAACGGCTACGATCTCACATCAAGTTATAATCATGATTAATGACTCATATCTCATCAAAATAGCTAAAATCTACGGCTTAAATCTCACAAAAGATAATCTAGCGGTTCAGATCACTCGTCATGATAATCCAACCGTTTGGATTCATCAAAAACACTCATGATCAAGATCCAATGGTTTAAATCATTCAAAATTACTCGCAATAAAAATCCAACGGTTCAAATCACTCAAGTTCATAATCCAACCATTCAGATTCATTTAAATCATTTTCGAAGATAATCTAGCGGTGCAGATCACTCATCATTGTAAATCCAACCGTTCAGATTGACTTAAATCACTTCCAAAGATTATTCAATGGTTTAGATCGCTCATCATGATAATCCAACCATTCATATTGATTAAAGTTACTCCCAAAGACAATCTAACGGTTTCAGATCACTCAAGATCATAATTCAACCATTTAGATTGATTAACATCACTTTCAAAGATAATCTAATGGTTCAAATTACTTAAAAACGCATCTAATGACCATATTAAAATTCACATTAAAAATTTATGATCAATGGATATATTTTAATCACATCAAAATCCAAATCAATGGCCATGATCAACTCATTACAATTCCAAACATATGGTATTGATCAATTCTCATAAAATTTAGATCATGTGGTTGGATCAACCACATCAAAATTTCATCAAATGGTCAAATCAATCACATTAAAATCCCCATCATATGGTTGGATCAGTCACATTAAAATGCTCATCATATGGTCGGACCAAACACATAAAATTCTCAATCATATGGTCGGACCAATTTTCATCACACAAAATTTTCATAATTGGATCAATTCCATTCAATTTCCACAATCAGATCAATTCCATAAAATTCTAGATCAATTGAGACAGAATTACTATCAAAATAGATCAAAACAGATTTTTCAAATCAATAGAATCAGATTTAACCAAAATCAATGAATGATTATTAGATTTAATATCATATTTACATGTATTATCATACAATATGCCTCCAAGATAAAAAGAATAGTAAACAACACAATATCATACAACATGCTTGATATCAAACCAATGTAATGCATGCATCGATATCAAAGAATAAAATAACAACATAATGCATGCATCACATGTCAAAGTTCAAACTGAGGGAAAGAAAAGAAAAGGAAGGCCGACCTTGTTCGTTCCGGCTAACATGTGTGATGAAGTGTTGCCGATGTCATCTCAAGCATCGCGAGGGTCGTTGGGTTGTCGACGATAGTCGTTGTATGATTTCGCGAGATGATCGAAGGCTTGTCGATGGTTGCGGAATGTTCCCGATGAGTTGATAAAAAGAATTGCAGGTGATCGGTTCAGGTCCCACTCCTCCCTTTCGTTCTCCTTCTCCTCTTTGCTGCTTCCCTTTTCTTCTTTTCCTCTCTCATAAACTCCCTCTCTCTCTCTCTCTCTCTCTCTCTCTCTCTCTCTCTCTCTCTCTCTCTCTCTTAAACTCTTTCCCTTTCTTTGTTTCTTCTGTCTCCCTCACTCTCCCTTTTTTTTTCACTGCTGCTCTCCCCGTTCTTCGTTCCATCCAAAAAAAAAATCCCCCTTTTTCTTGTGATCATGAGCAGCCTTTATTAGTGTCGCCTCTGTAAGGAGGTGATGGAGGTTGGTTCCATTCCTCTCTCCTCTGTAACTCTTGCAGTTGTGCAGGTTTTAACCAATAGTTGGGTCGTGGTGCTCTTGTGGCTGGGTCACTTGAAGTGTCGATGGGAGAACTTTTTTTTTTTTTTGGGGCTCGATGAGGATCAGTGGCTCAAGGAGCATCAGTCCTGGTGACTGCCTTAGGGAGTGGGGCTTAAAGAAGGTTTGGCAGTGGAGGGGCTCAATGGTGATGGCAAGTGATTGGATTGGACTCAAGAAGCATGGGCGGCGGAGTGGTTTTGGGGAGAAGAGTTGTCGAGCAGGAGAGGAAGTTATGGAGGATGGTGGCTGTAGGAGATGGTCACAGCTGGATTTCAGGTTTCATGGGAGTGGCTCAAGTGTTCGGTTGGGAGATTGTGCAATCGGAGATGGGGTGTCGATTGGAGAGGAAGTGGGGATGTTAGGTTCGGCTGGATTTTAGGAAAATAAGTAGGTAGGTAGGTAGAGGCACTCCCTTCTGTCTCTCCCTCTTTCTCTCTTTGGCTTTCTCTTTCTCTCTTCGGCTTTCTCTTCCTCTCTCTCTCTCTTTCTCTCTCTCTCTTTACGGTTTTTCCCTTCTCTCTCTCTCATCAGTTTCTCTTTCTTGTCTGATTCCTCTCCCTCTCTTTATATATACATTATATATATATAATATAATAATATAATATATATAAATATATATAATATAACATATATAAAACATATATTATATAATATATAAATGTATATAGTATATATCATATATATAAAATATATATAACAAATACATAAAGTGCCTACACATGTGTTGACCCGACTTGGTCTGGACCGGTCCAGGCTGGGTCAGGTAAGACTGGTCGAGGTTGACCAGGTTGGATTGACTTGGGCTTGAGCTGGGTTTGAACTGGTTTGGATTGAATTTGGTTTGAGTTGGGTTGGGCTGAGTTAGGTTTGATCGGTTTTTCTCTCTTTTACCGATCATTTCAGCCTGTACCTCTGCATGGAATATTTCGAAGGCCTCTGACCTGGATTTTCCAAGTCTACTTTGAAGAGTACCGAAAATGTAACACACTAGGACTTGAATTACCTGATTTGGATGTGGGATGACCAAATTATGAATTTCTAAAGTTTTAACACTCCAACTTACAATAATTTTGCTGGCAACTCTGCATGGGACCCTTCGGTGACCTCTGTCCCAAATTTTCCACGTCCACTTTGAAGAACACTAAAAAGGAAGAATGTTGGAGCTTGAATCATCAAATTTGGACGTCGGATAGTAAAATTATGAAGGATCGAAGTTTAAATAGGCTTATTGGCTTGTGGCTCCGCATGGGATCCTTCGGAGGCCGTTGTCCCAGATTTTCCACGTCCACTTTGAAGAAGACAGACAATGGAGCACGTTGGTGCTTGGATCACCGAATTCGGATGTAGGAGGATCAAAATATGAGGACGTGAAGTTTAAATAATTAAACTTACGATAATTTGCATGCAAGCCCCTGGACAATCCCTTGTACTTATTTTCAGACTGAAATTGCCTTATCTTCTTCCTTGGATATCAAGATTGAGCGATTTTGGTTTCATTTCAAAGGTATTTCCAAAACCTATGCATCCATGTAGATTACAGCCCACCTTGTTGTGGGCCCGCCGAAATCAGCCTCGAAGTCATCACTTAACATCCAAACCTTGAATTGACCCGCAATCTTTCTGAATGTATTCACCAAGACTCCTACACAATGGGGGGCACTTTGGCTCAGCTTAGAACACCGTAGAGAGCACACATGGACTAATTGACTGTTGGTTTGAGAGAGTTTCACTCAGCACCTCTGTACTTTTTTTTCAAAATTTTATTCACCTCTCTTGCTGTCTATACACCAATAGGACTCTGTTTGGCTGGGGATGGAAAAAATGGGGTGCTTACAGATACGTGTCACCCTCCCGTACATCGACGCCTAGGGACACGTGTCCTCTAGTTAGTAGAGGACGAGATATGGTATTAATAGTTGCCCCTTGTTACTATACACTCAGCGAGTGTAATGGAACAATCCCATTGAGACTCATATTTTCTCCCTCTAATAATAGGAAATCAGATAGACCAATCAAATTCACAAGTCATTCCAGTGCTTGTCAGGCCATCTCGCATCATATTAATCCTTAGAGTTGATGCTAAATATGAATAATGAATGCCATGCAAATGTTGTGCCATGCAATCTCCGTTGTAACGATAATCCTGAAGAATATCCCCATAGTTTTGTTTACACGTGGCCCACGTTCGTGTAAAATTTTAAAGAGCCAAACTCAAATTCGAAAGAGAAAAAGGCACACCATGCCTCAACATTCTGGTGGATTCTGACAAAACCGCAAATCGTAACATCGTGGAGCAATTATGTCTCCATCTTTTCATGCCAGGCATTTAATGCAGGGAAGTGTTTCAAGATGCACGTCTTCTCAACTGAGATCGTGATTCACGGGGCAATGATGGTGCACGGTAGCCTTAAGACACATCATATAAGTAAGTCATTTTAGCGAAATATCTTCCTTGCTGTTTCGACCTTCTAACTCTGCAAAGAAAAATCAAAAGACTTCCTACTCTTGTTTCCTGTTATCTTCATCGTCTTCATCAGTTGCAGAGAACTTTCCCAAATCGACTTTGACCAGTAAGTTCTGCCCCCTTCCCTTTGTGATTTTCTTTTTTCAGGAAGTTTATCTTTTTTTGAAAGTTCGAGCATCCGATCGCCTAAAACGATTAGTTCCCTTTTACCGTAGGAACAAGATGCATTCCCGAAAGAAAACCACAGAGCCAGGCCAAGGAGCCCCAACATCTTCGAGAGAAGCCGCTCGTATCCCTCGAACCTTGAATATCATAGCTGCGAGGTTCAAAAACAAACTCAGCCTATTCGATCCCGATTTCAAATGAATCCTCGATGACCTTCCAGAACTTCATGATTGCCGAATGCCCGAGGATGACGAGAGAGTCTGCTCTACCAACACCATTGAAACCTACATGTATCTGGAGTATTTTGATTTTGGGTTTAAAATTCCCATACCCAAAGAGGCGAGAGATATCCTGACTTATTAGAACTTAACTCCCGCGTAACTCCATGCCAATTCCTGGACGTCAATTATAGGTTTCATAGCCATGCTTCGGGATCTCAAGATGCTTGCAATGGTGTCATTGTTCGGGAGCCTATTTGTTTAAATAAAGACGACCCCAAAAGCCAGCCTCCCACAGGCTGGTATTTCTTCAAAGTAAGGCCAGGAGCACCCAAAGTAGCGGTCACGCGAAATAAAGTTCACAACTGGCATATGAAATTCCTTTTTGTCAGTAGGCAAGATGGAAAACCCATGTCACCTGCCAATGTGTAGCAACTTCCAGAGGTTGGCGAGAAGAACCTACTGCCGATTTTAACCATAGAAGAAAAGGAGAGTCGTGTCATGATGGGGATGTATGACCCTATCCCCTATTCAAATCTTGCACAAATGGACCTAAACGATCCTGATGATATTGACAAAGAACAAGTCACACATAAATCCCTAAGTACCCGCGACGACCCCTCAACTGCTCCTGATAGATCAGCGGATGACACTAAGGATGGAGGCTCTGGTAGGTTTTGCCCCCACCGCTAGGTTGCATATTTTAGTTCAATCGCAACTAATTTAATGTGTTCCTTGTTCTACAGTGATAAGAGAAGAGTTATATGTGAACGAGATCGCGAGCATACTCGCGGCCCAAAGCCAGGGCCCAAGATAGAGGCAACGGCCCGCAATCTGCACTAGCAAGGGTATAAAAAAGGTACGGGTGACGAAGATAACCGCGAGTAGGTCTCCATCGGAGAGACTAATCTCTGAGACACTGCTCGAGGGGAATTTGCAGTCATAGCCCCCTCGCAAAATTTCTGATGAGGCTGCCCCTATAGATGAGAGGGCTCTGAAAGGGGAAGAAGACTTGATGGAGGTCCCACCTCCCACATTGTGCCAGCCTTTCGGAGCCTCGGGAGAGAAAGGGGATGAAGGAAGACAATCCCAAGGAGGGACGCTACCGAATCTACCTCCACACAGCTGGGACTTAACAAGGAGGGAAGAGATTCATGTGCCAAGGAGTACACGGATCAGGGAATTACCAGTGCGGTCACCCTTGGCAGGGCCATCAGAGACTCGCCGTCCGGGAGGGAAAGCCCAGTGAGTTTCCCCCAGCCTAAGCGGGGTGTACTAGCCACACTAGTCAATTGGGAAAGAGTGTAACCTGCTTGATCCAGAGGTAGCAAGGCAATTGGTGACTAGGATCTGTCTCCCCTCAGCTGAAGAATTTTACATGTGATCTGATAGACTGAGTAAGCTGAGCTCTATCGCATTCTGGAAACCGACCTCGTTCAGGTAAGTAGCAATTCCTCTCACCCTTAATGCCCTTCATTTCACTCACTGTATTAATAGCTCTAACTTCTGGTATGTTATGGCTTTACAGAGTGCCCACGCCCTCAATGCATTAAGGCAAGGCGAGGATAACATTAGCTGCGAAGTCCGTCGCCTGGCACTAGAAAGGGACAGTTCCCTGGAGAGTGCTCACTCCGTCGAGAAGACCTAGGACAGCGCCATCATGGTGAGACGTGTCTTCTCCAAGATAAATGAAAGTCTAACGGCGGAGCATAACAATTTGAAGCAGGAAATGGACACCCAGCAAGTTTGCCACCGCAAGGAGAAGCAACGCCTGGAAGAAAGTCTTCAGGTGGAGAAAGACAAGGCTGCTAGTGAGAAGGGGCATCTAAAAGAGGGCCTCAAGGCGAAGAAGGCAAGGTCTGAGGGGCTGGCCTCCTAGGTGAAGGATCTGACTAGGAAATGCGACAACCTAGTTGCGCAAGTTTACAGTCTTCTGAGCGACAAGGATGAAATGGAGGCAGGGATCTTCGATCGCATCAAGAAGGCACTGAGTGATTTCAAGAAGTCGCGAGACCTTGAGGTATATGTCGTTAAAGAACCCGCGATGAAGGGGTTCCGACTTCGATGGGGATCAAAGCATTTCATTGATGGGGCATGGAGCCTGGCTAGGTTTGTTCATGAGAAACTTCACCTGGAGGCCGATTTCTCTACCTATCCCTTCCCTATTGATGGGCCGATCCCCCAATAGCAAATAGCAAGAGACGCCAAAGATGAAGGTGACGAGGAGGAAGAGGGGGATGACGAAGAAGGAGATGTCCTAGAGGAAGTCGCCAAGGGCGAGCAGGGTGAGGTCGCTGAAGATCAATAGGGTGGTCCATGACTTGTTTCTCCAGCCAGAGCTATGTCTTCTATTCTTGAAATTCTTCCTGAAGCACCGTCTTCTTCATCTACACCGCCGAACCTGGATGCCCCAGCAGCAGATCTGTCAACCGAGATGGCGATCCAACTTGAGAAGCAAAATCCTTGAAGGCATTTCCCATTTTTTTTTTTGTAAGGGTGTAATATAATGTATGAGTGTTTATTTCTCTTTTGTAATAGATTTCAGAGATCATGAATGTACTTACGTTTTTAAACCTCAGGGGTGTCCTCTATCATTTGATATTTTTCTTTTGTTTTCCCTACGGCTTAATGGTAATCTTTAGCATCTTTGAATTAGGTGTACAGCGAAAATGGGCTTTCTTCTCTTGAGTTGCTGCAGACATGAGCTCTCCCAACACCTGCACATGTGCTTGAAACTCGGATTCATAATCTTTTAGCCGAGCGAGATACCCCTGTCACTCAAGTATCAAAATTAGAAGAGGATCTCAACTCGCGTCGTATTGACAGTCTCAACTTTGCTTCTGCTTATGACCAAGTAACCGATGCATTGAATGAGCATTGGAGACAGCAAGAGGGGAGTTGGAAGAGATCATTGAGCAAGTGGCAAGAGAGGGCCGCTAAGGTGGAGAGCTAGAGCCTTATAGCTCGTAATCTGTATTCAATGGATTATCGCAAACTTGTTCATTTAAGGAAGGAAGTGGCTTGGTGGCAAAGGAGAAGCGATGAACACCGTCATCTATGAGTTACGACTGAGGTGAGAGTGAATCTTCTAGTCGGGAAGCTCACCAAGGCCGAGGAGACAATCGCCGAATTATCGGGCTTTACAAGGGATAAGGGTTTGTATTACCAGAATCCCTACCCATCCTTTGAAGCAATTTATGAAACCATGTTGCAACAGAGTGCTAGTGCCAGATACGAGACAGTGGTGGCTACGAAGAATTTACTCGACAGTGTTGAGAAGGTGAAAGAGCCTCTGCCTAAGTCCACGAGGAGCCGTTCTGGGTAGATGTTTTTTGTTTAAAGACTTGAGTGGTTGTATAGTGTAGTACCCCTTCAGTTCTTAGTGGTGCAGGTTGTCACACCCCAAATTCCGCACTCTTCAGAATGGAGTGATGAACCGCTAGCAAACCAACGGTTCAACCAGGATCTCGGACAGACGATATCCGTTTTATCTAACCTCATACATCCACATTTATAATCAGAATAAATACACAATAGCGGAAGTCTTATAGTAAAATGAACTGAGAATCTACTGTGATATTAATATTTAAATAGAAAATTATTCTGTGTCAACTAAGACATAAATAAATATCAAATAAATGTCTTTACTAAATTCAAATAATAAAAATAACATTTAATCAAATACACATGAGTTGCACTCGCAAGAGGAGTCATGCGTATCCACTTCATCTTCAACTTCCATCACCGCTATGTGCCCGTACACTGGAGCGTTGACATAATCTTCGACGGTAGTACCTGCATCATCAACTAAAAATATTCGACGTCGAGGGGGTGAGCACACATCATGGCTCAGTGAGCAAACAAAACAATGCAACAATACATATGCATGCAATCAATTCATATCTTTGGTCTGGTTTAAAATTTACAATATGCAATAGAGAGGTTTGGGTGGTCAAAGGTCAATGTTTATTGACCCCTCCTCTATACACAAGTGTGTGACGCCGCCCGAAGGTAACGTTTATCGTCGACTCACAAGCACCCAATTCATGAACAATGTACAACAAAGGTTAACGTTTATTATTGTACAGTGCTATACCAACACGTAAGCCCCTGTTGGCGGGGCTTGCAAACTGGGCTCGCAACTAACCAATCCTAATGCCAAACAGTGTATCCAAGGCCTCACCCCAGCATCCCTCAGAACGTCCATAGAGATAGAGCTAAGGTCCCTCGGTAGAGTCAGAGACTACAAGGACCGAGACCACCCCCTGATACTCTACGACGTAATAGTTCTGCTAAAGTAATGGCGATACGACGATGCTAATGCACAAGACTTGAGTTAGAGATAGAGCCAAAGTGCTGAGGCCCAGCCTATAACACCCCCCTGATACTCGCTCGCATCAAGTACACCAACCACACACATACATTAACATGCCAATTCCTATCATCATCATCATTATCATGTTATAAACAATAAAGTAAATATGCATGAACAATAAAGAGAAATATCGGATGACATGTTGAATGCACATTACAAGCATGTTCACATAGAATCAAGCATAGCATTGGACTCAAGAAATAAAATAGTTTATTATTAATCAATTGGTTTGTAGGTCTTGTTTCCTCACCTTAGCTTGTTAGTGGATCCTCTTTCAAGCTTTAAAATCACCTTTTATATTATTATTATATTGCTTAAAGACCTAACAAAGTCGATAGAATTTAATTAGAATTAATTCTGAACTTAAAAACCATGCTGTTAACTGGGGGTCAGAGCTAGGGTCTGAGTTATGATCGACCCTGGGTGCGACCACCCCTATTCTGGGCTTCCCGAACACTGAGGGTCGATGCTCAGGGTCTGGTAGGGTCGATTGGCCATCGACCCCCCATGCGACCCCCTGTGGGTTTTGTCGATTTTTCTTCCTACAGCCCATCCTTCGTGTTTGGGGTCCTATGGCTTGCTCCTACAGTCCATTCCACACATGATCTCTGGCCTAGAACCATGATTCATTCACCTATATGGCTTTCATGAGTTTCCCAATGGTTTTCCATGGAAACCTAACCATGTTTGATGGTTTGGGTTTCTCCGAGATCATACCCACTTCATTATCTACCCTAAGGTCTTTAGAAACTCATGGAAATAGTATCCATACCTGAGAAGAATACTCATTCTCTGCTACTCTTATCCTTTTTGCCTTCTTCTCTTCTTTCCTTCTCTTCTTCTTCTCTTCCTTCTCTTCTCTTTCTCTCAATTCAATTAGGGTTGTAAAAGGAGTGAAAGAGGCTTAGGGACGTCCTATTTATAGAGTAGAAACTCCTAAAATAAGTAACATTGAGATTAGGAAGGAATTCCATTGAAATTAGGAAAGTTTCCTAATTTCAGTTTTTACCGAGTACCAGGGGTCGATAGGGGGGTCGAAGATCCCGTCGACCCCTGGTCCTTAAAATGTTTGACCCCCCATATAAAACTGGGGGTCTGACTTCTATACTGGGGGGGTCCGACCCTCCCTTGCTGGGTATGCGACCCTCCCCTTATTTAAGTGTTTTTTGGTCAGTTTAATACCTGGGATCGTGATCTCCCTCACGCACTTGGTCCATTTGGCTCAACCATGATGGGTAGACCTGGTTCAAGGTGGTAAGACCGGAGTAGTTTGATACGGGGCTTACAACTCCCCCCTACTTATAAAAATTTCATCCCCGAAATTGTTCATACCTTCAGAGTCAAATAAATGAGGGTATTGCTTTCGCATAGCATTCTCTTCTTCCTATGTAATTTCTTCCATGTCTCTACTTCTCCAAGTGACCTTAACATAATAGATATCTCGATTGCGTAGTCGTTGAACCTTTCGGCTGGTGATTTCAGTTGGTGTTACTTCAAAGGTCAAATCATCAGTCAAATCAGGTGGATCTACTGTCAGAACGTGCGTTGGATCCTTGACATACTTCTTCAATAAGGAAATATAAAATATGTCATGCACACTTGACATAGATGGTGGTAGTGCTAACTGGTAAGCCACTTTCCCACGCTTAGCTAAAATTTCATATGGTCCGACATATCTTGGACTTAGTTTTCCTTTTTGTCCGAACCGTTTCAGACCTCGCATAGGCGATACCTTCAAGAATACTTTATCACCCATGACAAACTCAAGATCTCTGCGTCGAGTATCTGCATATTGCTTCTGACGATTCTGGGCTGTTCTCACTCTTTCGTTGATAATGTCGACCACTCGACAAGTCTCCTAAACAAATTCTGGTCCAACAATACTACGTCCCCCAACTTCATTCCAAAACAACGGAGTTCGACACTTTCTGCCATACAGTGCTTCATAGGGTGACATCTGTATGGTAGCCTGATAGCTGTTGTTATAAGCGAACTCGATCCGTGGTAACTTTTCATCCCATGATCCTTTAAAATCAATTACACATGCTCGTAGCATATCTTCTGAAATCTGAATGGTACGCTCTGATTGTCCATCTGTCTGTGGATGGAATGCAGTACTAAACTTCAATGTTGTACCCATAGCCTTTTGCAATCCTTCCCAAAACTTGGAAGTAAATTATGGATCTCTATCGGACACAATGCTCTCTGGTACACCGTGTAATCGAACAATATTATCCACATACAGCTTTGCTAACCTTTCTAGTGTATACTGAGGTCGTATCGGTATAAAGTGAGCTGTTTTAGTCAAGCGGTCTATAATCACCCAAACTGCGTCAACTACTCGAGGAGTCAATGGTAATCCATGACGAAGTCCATAGTGATGCAGTCCCATTTCCATGCTGTTCTGGTAACGGCTGAAACAGTCCTGCGGGTCTTTGTCGTTCAGCCTTTACTTTCTGACAATTTAGGCATTGAGACACGAACCTAGCTACATCTGCTTTCATTCCTCTCCACCAATATAATTTCTTTAGATCATGATACATTTTTATACTTCCAGGATGTATAGAATAGATGGTGGTATGGGCTTCTTCCATCAGTCGGTGTCTAATGTCCACACTTTCTGTTTCGGGTACACATATTCTTTTTTTGTACTTCAGTACCTTCTCTTCATCCAAGGTGAACTCAGGATTAGTCCTACCTTTTTCGATGTCTTCTTGTACCGTTCTCAGGTAAGGGTCTGCTTTGATAGCTGTCTTTACTTCATCAATTATATCCGGTATAATCTTCAATGCAGCGAACATATTGGAAAACCAATGAAGGAACCCTTGGTTGGCTGATCCATCCGTTGTATCTATCACATACTACTCATTGTCGTGATTGAATACCGTTCCAGTAGTACACATTGTTGCAGTTGTGCTAACCTCTCCTTGAGATTTTATCATTGCGTTTCTGCTCAACGCATCCGCTACTACATTAGCTTTCCCCGGATGATACTGGATATCACAATCATAGTCTTTTAATAGTTCCAGCCATCTTCTTTGTCTCATATTCAACTCCTTTTGATTAAATAAATAAGTAAGACTTTTATGGTTCAATTTAATCTGGAACTTCTCTCCGTATAGGTAGTGTCTCCATATCTTGACAGCATGTACTACTGCTGCTAACTCTAAATCATGAGTGGGATAATTTTTTTCATGTGTCTTTAACTGTCTTGAGGCATAAGCAATTACTTGTTCTCCTTGCATAAGCACACATCCTAATCCCAGTCCTGTCGCATCAGTGTATAGGGTAAATGGCTGTCCGAGAACAGGAATAGTCAAAATCGGAGCGGATATCAATCTGGTCTTCAGGGTTTGGAAGCTCTTCTCGCATTTATTCGTCCACACAAACTTTTCACCTTTCTTAGTCAGACTGGTGAGAGGTACGGCAATCCGGGAATAGTTTTCCACAAATCGCCGATAATAACCAGCGAGACCCATAAAACTTCTAATTTCTGCATCGCTCTTTGGTGCTTCCCACTTTACAATAGCCTCGATCTTGCTGGGATCCACTTTGATTCCTTCAGCGGATACTACATGGCCTAGGAAGGCGACTTCACTTAGCCAAAACTCACATTTGGTAAATTTGGCATATAGCTTCTCTTTCCTTAAACGTTGTAGAGTGGCGTTTAAATTCTTAATATGGGTTTCCTTGTCCTTGGAATATACCAATATATCATCAATAAATATAATAACCGACGTATCCAACATATCGTGGAAAACCCGGTTCATAAGTTTCATGAAAGTTGCTGGTGCGTTTGTTAATCCAAAAGACATGACCAAGAATTCATAATGTCTATATCTGGTCCTGAAAGCTGTCTTAGGAATATCACCTTCTTTGATCTTCAACTGATGGTAGCCTCACCGAAGATCGATCTTAGAAAAACTTTTGCTCCTTGTAACTGATCGAACAAGTCATCGATCCGAGGTAGTGGATATCGATTCTTGATTGTCAGTTTGTTCAGCTCCCAATAGTCGATACATAATCGCACGCTACCGTCCTCCTTCTTTATGAATAATATTGGCGCTCCCCATGGTGATATACTGGGTCGAATATAACCCTTGTCGAGTAGTTCTTGTAGTTTTACTTTCAATTCCTTTAGTTCAGTAGGAGCCATTCGATAAGGTGCTTTTGATACTGGTGCGGCTCCAGGTATAAGATCTATCACAAACTCTGTGGCTCGGTCAGGTGGTAATCCTGGTAGTTCCTCAGGAAATACGCCGGGGTAGTCCCGCACGACATCAATATCTTCCATCTGTGGTGCTTCTTTGGTGAGGTCGACCACTGATACTAGATATCTGACTGCTCCCTTCTCAAGGCACTTCTTAGCCTTTAGTGCTGAGAGTATGAGCTTGCATTTACGGGAAAGTTTGGTTCCCGCAAAACTGAATTCTGCTCCTTCTTTGTCTTTAAATGTTATCTTCTTTTCGGCGCATAATAGGTTCACAGAATGTCGAGCTAACCAGTCCATTCCCAAGATGACGTCAAAGTCTGCCATCCCAAGTTGGATCAAGGTTGCATCTAAGGTTTTATCGCCAATGAGAACTGGACATGGCCTATAACCTTTTTCTAATTCCACTTCTAACCCCATCGGTGACCGTACAAGTAGTTTGTAGTCTAATGTTTTGATGGGTAAATTCAGCTTCTTTCCAAATGACATAGATATAAAAGAATGAGTAGCTCCTGAGACGAAGAGTACTCTGGCGGGCATGCCATTTATAGGTACGATACCTGTGATTTATTTTAACTTAGTCTACATGCTCACATAATGTAATACAACTTAAAAGGTTTCAGTCGTACCTGTGACCACATCGGGTGATGCGGCAGCATCCTCGGACGTAACAGCATAAACTCGTCCTTGATGTAGTTGCTTCCTGGGCTTGGGACACTCCCTTGCCATATGCCCCGCTTGGTTGCAGTTAAAACATTTTGGGCCTTCAGTATTTGGCTTTGGCTGATGTTAGGCTACTGGGGTAGTCTTGGGTGCAGTAGTAAAGCCTTGAGCACGGAAGGGTTTGAATGTCTTATTATTCCCTCCATTATAAGCATTTCCAGCTGGCCTTTTCATAACTCTGTTCTGCGTAAAATAACTCTCCTTCTGGCTCGATTCTATAACTCGAGCAATTTGTACAGCTTCATTATATATTTTCTTTTCCAAACCTAGAACATGCTCTCTGATGCTCCCTTTAAGTCCCGTGACAAACCTACGGGTCTTAGTATCTTCTTCTTGCATTCTGAGTGGTCAAAGAAAAACAGCTCCTCAAAACACTGTTGATATGCATCCACGAACATCTGTCCCTAATATAAACTCAGGAACTCCTTCTCCATAGAATCTTTGAAGCTTCGGGGAAAGTACTTCTCGAATAAAGCTTCTTTATATATAGCCCAGGTCAATAGGGCATGCTTGGTCAATAGGTAGGCCCTGGTAGATTTCCACCAATGATGTGCATCACCTTTTAGCATGAAGGTGGCACATAATACCTTCTCTTCTTCTGTAATAGTCATCATCAGAAAATTTATCTCCATCTCGTCGATCCAATGTGCTGGCCATAAAGGATCGGACGGTTTACCGTTAACTCGGGCTTCATCTTTAAGAATCGATCAACCAGTCGGGAGTGGTCCATCTGATATTAAGGGTATGCCTCAAACATAGGTTGTGGATATTGGTAATTAACCTGAACTGCTTCTGGACCTGGTACTGGAATCTGTGCAGCTGGTGGTTGCGGTGTTTGAGGTGTCGGGTGGTTACCCACCGGTACTGCACTTGTTTGTCCAGTCGGCATTGGTGTAGCATGTGCTGCCTGAAACATAATTCCCATTGCTGCTTGCATTTGAGCCTGTGCCTGTTGCATTTGCTGCAGTTGTTGCGCTAAGTTCATAACCACGGTTGTCAGTTCCGGTTGTAGAGGTGGCAAATTTGTAGGATTTTCCTGACCCTGGTTTACTGGGGGTGCAACCTGTGGATTACCCTATGCATATATATTTTCTTGGCTGACTTCCTCCACGGGTGGTGGTGGTGGAAGTGCATTTTGACTCTACCTGGTTACTCTACGCCCAGCCATATGTTCCTCTGAGATTGGTGGTGCCTAAAAATCATTAAAATACGTGAGGTAATCATTTATACTTCATGTAGACATGCTAACCGATGTTATTTTCAAAATTTTCAAATCATTCTGTGAAAATATAGTCATTTTTATGCAGGGTCGATGGTGGGGGTCGATGGTATGTTCGACCCTCAGTATCCGACCCTGGGCAATCACTTATTTTTCCCGAGAGCCGGGGGTCGATGGATGTCCGACCCCCAGGTGCGACCCCTGGTTTTCTGTCAGGTTCCCGAGAGCTGGGGGTCGATACGGGGGTCGATATGGGGGTCGATGGTCCTGGTTGAATTCTCCGACCCCCGGACCAAAAATTAGATTTTTAAGGTCCGATTCTGAGTTCATTTTCCATTCTTCCTCCTCCGTTTCAACTCGTCTCTTTTCCCTGAGTTGATACAGTGCCAACTCTGCTACATTGGTCATTTGGGTTCCTTGTTTCGATGTCTACACCTTCCCTACAGGTATGTATCGTACCTTTACCTGTTTTTACGTTCTCTTTTCTAGGTTTTTACCCGTATATCTCGTTTTCTTCAAATTAAACTTTTTCCAATCGTAAAAATTCAATTTTTATTGGGGGCTTTTGTTATTGGTGACTCGAGGAACGAAAGCCCTCAAAAATATTTGGGTTTCATCGGTTGGTTATCGAGAAACTCGAATTTTGCTCTTTTTGCCTTAATTTATCAAAATTTTTGATTTCTCGCAATTTCTTCAAATTGGATTCCATTAGTTAGGGTTTCCTACTGTGTGAGTGTTGCAGGATATGTTAGAACCTACATAAGTCCTCCTGCCCACGTGTATGGATGAAAAGTGAGGCTTTTGGCCAACTTACATCGTTATAATGTCCAAATTTTGGATTTTTCTACCCTACTAACATATTATCTATTTTTTTTCTTATTTGTAGATACCATGGCTCGTACCAAAGTACCCAGAGTTCGTGATCCTCTTCGTTTCCGTTCCAACGAAGCCGAGGCACAGTATGCCCACTACGCTCGCAAGAAAGTAGAGGGAGGTCGTAAGGTGAACTTGGCTGAGTTATCCCTGTTCTATGTGGAGAGAGCATTTGGTGATATGGGATGGCTCCCTGTCATCACTTACGACGCGTGCACCCGTCTGGATTTGGTATGCCAGTTCTATTGTAACCTCCAGGTGGTGGGGGATTACAATGATGTTGAGAGGGGTAATGAGCTGTGCATCACGAGCTACATCAAAGGGGTTGACATCACATTCGATTATCGGTAGCTGGCCGACCTACTGGGCATTTCCTATGCTGGCCCCATGGTTTTCTGTGCCCCTGGAGAGCCCCAGTTCTTCTCTCTTCAGATGAGGGCCGAGATCGACAGTCAGCTCATCCAACTTGATCGCTGGCAGATGAGAGCATGCTATCTGCGTTCGAATCCACGGGTATATTGCAAGATCATACAGCATAACCTGATACCGCAGAGTGGTCATTACGATAGGGTCTCCCAGCTGACCCAGTATCTCCTATACTGTATATGCACTCGGCAGCCCGTCCGCCTTCCATACATCATTATGGCGTACCATGATCACTGCCATATTGCCCAGTCACACCGGCAACCATCCTTACGGACGCATGATCACTACCTTGCTTACTCGCCTGGGGGTTGATTTAGTGGATGAGAAGATTCAGGAGAAGTCCTTCTCATCGTCTCTAGATTGGGAGGCTATTTGCAAGATGGGCATGCAGGATGCTCAGGTCAGTGATAAGGAGAGGAACGCAATGGTGCACCCTCGCACTCACATAGAGATAGCTGACGCTGAGGCAGCTACCGCCGCCACTGGAGTTTATATGGAGCCTGCTGGTGATGATGACCCTCTATACATGGATGTGGACTCCATACCACCTCCTTCACCTACACATGCTGCTAGATCTAGTACTTCTTATGCGGCTGGTCCTTCTCATGCGGCTGGTCCTTCACACCCACCTTCTGATATGATGGGGATATTGCATGAGATCAGAGAGGCTCAGTGCAGATCTGATCTGAGGATGGGGGAGTTACTAGACGCTCAGCGTGTGAGAGTGGATGAGCTATTAGACGCTCAGCGCATATCGGATACGCGGATGGGAGAGCTCATAGAGGCTCAGCGCCGATCAGACATGCGCATGGAGGAGCTTTTGGGTGCTCAGTGCGTGACTGATCAGTAGTTGGCTGTTCTCATAGCTAGTATTCAGACGACCCAGACTCAGGTAGCCTGGTTGACTAGAGTCTACGCTGAGGATTATGACAGAGATCGTGAGGCACCGCCTCCTCCTTCACCTCCAGCTTCATGATTGTATTTATTTCCTTTCATTGTACTATAGAGTAATTGTCCAGGTTGTGGACTGTACTCTGCTTTAGCTATTTATATACGTTTGTTTCTCTCTCATTGTATTTAATATTGTTTCCCCTTTAATAGATGCATTATTTTCTATTCAAATTTGGTCTCAAACATCACTTGTGCTTAGAGTGTGTTAATATTACAGTTTTTTTTTTTACTTTTATCTTATCTCAGTTCACAATTCGACGTGAAAGTATGCTAGGTTAGCGGACACGGCCTAAGATGCTCTGATACCAAGTTGTCACACCCCAAATTTCGGACTCTTCAGAATGGTGTGATGAACCGCTAGCAAACCAACGGTTCAACCAAGATCTCAGACAAACGATATCCGTTTTATCTAACCTCATACATCCACATTCATAATCAGAATAAATACACAATAGCGAAAGTCTTATAGTAAAATGAACTGAGAATCTACTGTGATATTAATATTTAAATAGCAAATTATTCTGTGTCAACTAAGACATAAATAAATATCAAATACATGTCTTTACTAAATCCAAATAATAAAAATAACATCTAATCTAATACACATGAGTTGCACTCGCAAGGGGAGTCATGCGTATTCACTTCATCTTCAACTTCCATCGCCGCTATGTGCCCGTACACTGGAGCGTTGACATAATCTTCGACGGTAGTACCTGCATCATCAACTAAAAATATTCGACGTCGAGGGGGTGAGCACACATCATGGCTTAGTGAGCAAACAAAACAATGCAACAATACATATGCATGCAATCAATTCATATCTTTGGTCTAGTTTAAAGTTTGCAATATGCAATAGAAAGGTTTGGGTGGTCAAAGGTTAACGTTTATTGATCCCTCCTCTATACACAAGTGTGTGACGCTGCCCGAAGGTAACGTTTATCGTCGACTCACAAGCACCCAATTCATGAACATTGTACAACAAAGGTTAACGTTTATTGTTGTACAGTGCCATACCAACACGTAAGCCCCTGTTGGCAAGGGCTTGCAAACTGGGCTCGCAACTAACCAATCCTAATGCCAAACAGTGTATCCAAGGCCTCACTCCAGCATCCCTCAGAACGTCCATAGAGATAGAGCTAAGGCCCCCCGGTAGAGTCAGAGACTACAAGGACCGAGACCATCCCCCCTGATACTCTACGACGTAATAGTTCTGCTAAAGTAATGGCGATACGACGATGCTAATGCACAAGACTTGAGTTAGAGATAGAGCCAAAGTGCTGAGGCCCAGCCTATGACACCCCCTTGATACTCGCTCGCATCAAGTACACCAACCACACACATACATTCACATGCCTATTCCTATCATCGTCATCATTATCATGTTATAAACAATAAAGTAAATATGCATGAACAATAAATAAAAATATCGGATGACATGTTGAATGCACATTACAAGCATGTTCGCATAGAATCAAGCATAGCATTGGACTCAAGAAATAAAATAGTTTATTATTAACCAATTAGTTTGTAGGTCTTGTTTCCTCACCTTAGCTTGTTAGTGGATCATCTTTCAAGCTTTAAAATCACCTTTTATATTGTTATTATATTGCTAGAAGACCTAACAAAGTCGATAGAATTTAATTAGAATTAATTCTGAACTTAAAAACCATGCTGTTAACTGGGGGTCGGAGCTAGGGTCTGAGTTATGATCAACCCTGGGTGTGACCACCCCTATTCTGGGCTTCCCGAACACTGGGGGTCGATGCTCAGGGTCTGGTAGGGTCGATTGGCCATCGACCCCCCATTCGACCCCCTGTGGGTTTTGTCGATTTTTCTTCCTTCAGCCCATCCTTCGTGTTTGGGGTCCTATGGCTTGCTCCTACAGTCCATTCCACACATGATCTATGGCCTAGAACCATGATTCATTCACCTATATGGCTTTCATGATTTCTCCCATGGTTTTCCATGGAAACCTAACCATGGGTTGATGGTTTGGGTTTCTTCGAGATCATACCCACTTCATTATCTACCCTAAGGTCTTTAGAAACTCATGAAAATAGTATCCATACCTAAGAAGAATACTCCTTCTCTGCAACTCTTCTCCTTTTTGCCTTCTTCTCTTCTTTCCTTCTCTTATTCTTCTCTTCCTTCTCTTCTCTTTCTCTCAATTCAATTTGGGTTGTAAAAGGAGTGAAAGAGGCTTAGGGACGTCCTATTTATAGAGTAGAAACTCCTAAAATAAGCCCCATTGAGATTAGGAAGGAATCCCATTGAAATTAGAAAAGTTTCCTAATTTCAGTTTTTACCGAGTACCGGGGGTCGATAGGGGGGTCGGAGATCCCGTCGACCCCTGGTCCTTAAAATGTCCGACCCCCCATATAAAACTGGGGGTCTGACTTCTATACTGGGGGGGTCCGACCCTCCCTTGCTGGGTATGCGACCCTCCCCTTATTTAAGTGTTTTTGGGTGAGTTTAATACCTGGGATCGTGATCTCCTTCACGCACTTGGTCCATTTGGCTCAACCATTATGGGTAGACCTGGTTCAAGGTGGTAAGACCGAGTTAGTTTGATACGGGTCTTACACAGGTTGTGCACCATTAAGAAATTTTCTGCTATGTATATAATTTGTTTATCTGTGAATGATAAGAAAGGGGTTATTAAACTGTTGTGTAAGAACTTTATAGATTTCCTTTATGCCTAATGTATGAACTTGAGGGTGTGAGCCTCTTCTGCGAGTCCATAAACAGTTGCAACAAAGTGTGTAATGGAGTCTTATTAACAGTACCCCTAGGTGGTAGAATGTGACTTGGTCACCTGGGGCATATTGGGGACTTGACGTCTTGCATGGTCTCATAAATTATGAGGAAGTGCAGGGGTGTGTCAAGTCACAACGTATGTGCTGTGGGGTTCGTTGACTCGATTTTGTTGTAGTCCAAGGATTCTCGTAAAGCGACATAAGTTCAAACTATGCCAAAGGGTTACAATAGATCGTGTTAGGCAAGAGGACGCGTAATGTAAAGACAATTCATTAAAATGAATAGAGTCTATTACATTATTGATAAAACTTTCATAAGTTCTTAGAATGCCAAAGCTTCTCGGTGTACTTGTCTTTCATTGTTTTGAGATAGTACGTGCCTGGCCTTGTCATGCGGATTATTCTGTACAGTCCTTACCAGGTCGGCATCAGTTTGCCTTGCTGTTTGGGCTTTGATACTGCCATGCAGCGTAATACTAGGTCACCGACTTTGAAGTTCTGGACTCGTACCTTTGAGTTGTAATATTTGGCGACCCTTTGCTAATAGGTCAATATCTTTAAGCGCCCTCTGTGACGAGTTTCTTCAATTAGGTCTAAATTTGTCCGGAGCCCTTCTGCATTGAGCGTTTCATCGTAATTGGTAATCCTGATGGTGGAGTGAGTTGCCTTACTGGCCTCTGCTCCATAGACCAGCATGAATGGGGTTTCCCCAGTTTGAGTTCTGCTTGTAGTTTTGTAGGAACATAGCATACTTGGCAACTCGTAAGCCCATCTTCCCTTGGCTAGGCCAAGTCATCACACTATACCGCGAGAAATTATCTTGTTGGTGGCTTCAGCTTGACCTATGGCTTCGGGGTGGTACACCGAAGTAAAACGTTGTTGGATATTAAATCCCTTGAAAAAGTTTTGATAATGCTGGCTATCAAATTGTGGGCCGTTGTCGGTGATGATGACTTGTGGGATGCCGTAACGATAGATTATGTTCTGTCTTGTGAAGGTTTCAATATTTGCTGCGTCGGTAGTTGTCACTACTTCTGCTTCTTCCCATTTTAAAAAAAATAGTCAACTACTATGATGAGGAATTTCTTTATCCCCTTTTTTCAGGCATGGGGCCGACTATGTCGATTCCCGATATGGCGAAAGGTAGTAGACTTGTGACTGGTTGTAACTCATTTGTAGGCAGGTGGATGACTATAGCATGCTTCTGACATGTCTCGCACTTAGTGGTGAAATATGTGCAATCCACGAATATGGTTGGCCAATAATATCCTTGTCATAGAAGTCACTGGCAGAGAGCGAGGCCTGCGAGATGACTATAGCAAATCCCAACGTGTACCTCCCACATGACTTCTTCTGCTTCGGCTGGGGTGAGGCACAGCAGGAAAGGGTGTGTGAGAAACTTTCTGTACAACTTTCCATCAAGGATGGTGTATCCCTAAAATTTTTCCTGAACCCGTCGGCATTCCAATCGATCTTCTGGTAGCTCGTCGGTCTCGATGTAGGATTTGATTGGGTTGATCCATGTCGCCTCGCAACTAACTTGTTGGATCTCTATTGTGTCGCTGACACTTGATTTTTTCAACACATCGATATATACTGATGATCTCACACCAGACAGATCTTTGACCATCAGTCGTGAGAGGGCATCTGCTTCTATGTTGTGTTCTCGTTCCACATTGCTAATTTGGTATGCTTCAAATCAGACAAGCTCTGATTTTGCCTTGGTTAAGTACTCTAGCATGCGTGGTTGTTTTACCTCATATTCTCCATTGATTTGCCTTACTACGACTTGTAAGTCATTGTAGATGTCTAGTTTCCGAACCATAAGGAATCTCGCTAACCTGAGTCCGGCCAATAATGCTTCGTATTCGACCAAGTTGTTAGTCGTGTGGAATTCGAATCGGAGAGTAACTTGTACTCTAAAGTTCTCCGGACTGGTCAGAATGATCCTAGCCCCCGAGTGCTGGTCACTTGAAGATCGATCCACGAATAGGGTCCATGTTGGTGATGGTTCTGGCTTCTGCCTCTTCAGTTTATGCTCGCTGACTTCCTATTCCAGTGTTTTGTCTATGTCGGCACTGTCGTCAGTCGAGGTTTCTAGTAGAAAGTCAGCTAGCACTTGTGCTTTAATGGCCATCCGTGGTTGAAACTAGATGTCAAATTCGCTAACTCGATTGCCCAGTTTACCAATCGGCCCAATATATCAGGTCTCGCCAGTATTTTCTTTAAAGGTTTATCAGTCAATACCATTATGGTGTGTGCCTAGAAGTAGGGCCTTAATTTGCAAGCAGAAGTGACGAGTGCTAATACCAATTTTTCTGCTGGCTTGTATCTTGTTTCTGCATCCAGTAGTACCTTGCTGACATAGTACACAGGTCATTGGGATTTATCAATTTCTGTAATGAGAACTGAGCTAATAGTCTCGAGCGAGACGCCGAGATATAGTTGTAGTTGATCCCTTAGTTCTGGATAGGTGAGCAGAGGAGGTGATCTTAGGAAGTCTTTTAAGTCGTTAAAAGACTTTTGGCATTCGGATGTCCACTCGAACAGTTTGGCTCCCTTCAAGGTTTTAAAGAATGGTAAGTAGCGGTCTGCCGACCTGGATACAAATCTGCCCAAGGCAACTATCCTTCCTGTCAATTCTTGGACCTATTTAGGTTTCGTCAGAGGCGACATCCCCATGATAGCTTCTATCTTTGCGGGGTTTGCTTCGATGCCTTTGTTTGATACCACGAACCCTAGAAACTTCCCTGACGCAACCCCAAAGGCACATTTGGTTGGGTTAAGCTTCATTTGGTGCTTCCTCAATACTACGAATGCTTCTTCCAAGTCGTCGATATGATGAGATGTTCTCTTGCTTTTCACCAGGAAATCATCAACATATACTTCCATATTCCTGCTGATTTGTTGTGCGAATACCTTGTTGACTAATCGTTGATATGTGGCATCAGCGTTTTTGATGCTGAAAGGCATTGCATTGTAATAGTATAGACCGTTGCTTGTTATGAAGGCAATATGATCTCATCAGGTTGATACATTTTAATTTGATTATAATCCGAGTATGCATCCGAGAATGATAGCGTGTCATGACCGGTGGTAGCTCCAATTAACCTATCAATTCTAGGGAGAGGATAGTAGTCCTTAGGGCATGCTTTATTGAGATCTGAGTAATCTATACAAATGCGTCATTTACCATTGGCTTTCTTCACCATTACAACATTAGACACCCATTGTGGGTACTTAACCTCTTTTATAAACCCTGCCACAAGGAGCTTGTCGACTTCAAATTTGATTGCAGCTTCCCTTTCTAGTGCGAAGTTGCATTTCTTTTGCTGAACTAGCTTGAATTATAGATCAATGGCCAGGCAGTGCTCCATGACATCTCGTGGGATGCCTGGCATCTCGGATGCTGACCAGACGAAAACATGAAGATTGTTTTTAAGAAATGTAACAATCTCGTCTCGTTGGTCCTTTGGTAGCGACAAGCCTACTTGGAAGTACCTTTCGGGATCCTTCTCGAAAACTGGGATATGTAACAAATCCTCCCCAGGAGATCCTTGCTCCTATTCCAAGTTGTCTCGCAGGTCTTCAATCTAGATGGAGCCTGTAAGTTTATCGTCATATGCATCTAGAAACATGGCGTAGCAGCGGTGAGATAGTTTTTGGTCAGCCTTGTAGTATCCTTCCCCATGTTTAGTGGGGAACTTCATTATCAGGTAGTAGGTGGAGATGCATACTCGAATTAGATTAAGGCCTGATCTGTCGAGGATTGCATTGTGACTGGAAGGGACATCCACGAACAAGTAGGAGAGAGACAATGTAGTTCTCTTGGGTTTTGTTCCGACCCTTGTCTCCAAGATTATGGTGCCTTTCACTTTGATGACGTCACCAGAGAAGCTAATAAGTGAAAACTTTATTGGACGAAGTCTCCTTTCATCAAGACTCATTGCTTTGAAGGAGTGGTAGAATAGTATGTTTGCCAAGCTGCCTGTGTCTACTAGTACCCTCTCTACCTCGTTCACTTTATCAATCACCATTGAGATCACAATGGCGTCTTCGTGTGGTAGTTCAAAGCTAGTGAGGTCTTTGTTAGAAAAGTGATTGTGTCGTCATGCTTGTATGGGGTAGAAGAACTTGCCGACTGACATTCTAGTTTTGCATATGACTTCCTGCTGTTCTTAGATGTGTTTCCAGCTGTAGGACCATCAATTATCGCCCCAAAATAGCAAATTGGGTGCGATCCATAATATCTCCAACCTGCATACTCGAGTTCCTACGGAGAGTGGTAGGTGTTCTTCTGTGGGGTCCCAATTCTATTCTTTGATGAACTCGGGGTGGCCACTGACATATCCTGAACTTCAGAATTTGCTTCTTGCATTTCGAGCCAATGCTGTAGGGTGAGGTAGTCAAGTTGCTCTATCAGGTCCGTCATAGATTTTACAAGCCAATAGTCTGTTTGCGACTTGTGCCTGAGACATGGATGACATACACAGTCGGTTCTCGGTCGCGGACCCTTGGAATGTCGTGCAATCTGGCAAGTAGGCTGCATGATCTTTATGATGACGCTGATACGGCCACGTGGGTCGCCAATCTTATTTAGAGGCGGAGAAGCTGAATTGTCACACCCCAATTCTGCACTATTCAAAATGATGTGATGAACCGCTAACAAACCAACGGTTCAACCAGGATCTCAAGTAGGCTATATCCGTGTTATCTAAACTCCATACATCCACATTCATAATCAGAGTAAATATATAATAGCGGAAGTTTTATAGTAAAATGAACTGAGAATCTACTGTGATATTAATATTTAAATAGAAAATTATTTTGTATCAACTGAGACATAAATAAATATCAAATACATGTCCATAATAAATCCAAGTAAAGTAAACTTAGAAAATATCTAATCAAATACATATGAGTTGCACTCGCAAGAGGAGTCATGTGTATCCACTTCAGCTTCAACTTCCATCGCCGCTATGTTCCCGTACGCTGGAGCATTTACATAATTTTCAACGGTATAACCTGCATCATCAACTAAAAATATTTGACGTCGAAGGGTGAGCACACATCATGGCTCAGTGAGCAAACAAAACAATGCAACAGTACATATGCATGCAATCAATTCATATCTTTGGTCTGGTTTATAGTTTGCAATGCGCAATAGAAAGGTTGGGTGGTCAAAGGTTAACATTTATTGACCCCGCCTCTATACACAGGGTATGGAAGTCTGCCCAAAGGTTAACGTTTATTGTCGTCCCCATCCACCCTAATCATGAACATTATACAACAAATGTTAACGTTTATTGCTGCATAGTGCCATACCAACACGTAAGCCCCTGTTGGCGAGGGCTTGCAAACTGGGCTCGCAACTAACCAATCCTAATGCCAAACAGTGTATCCAAGGCCTCACCCCAGCATCCCTCAGAATATCCATAGAGATAGAGCTAAGGCCCCCCGGTAGAGTCAGAGACTACAAGGACCGAGACCACCTCCCCTGATACTCTACAAAATAATATTTCTGCTAAAGTAATGGCGATACGACGATGCTAATGCACAAGACTTGAGTTAGAGATAGAGCTAAAGTGCTAAGACCCGCCAAAGGTTAACGTTTATTGACGTTCTCATCACACCTCCCCTGATACTCGCTCGCATCAAGTACACCAACCACACACATACAATCACATGCCTATTCCTATCATCATCATCATCACCATGTTATAAACAATAAAGTAAATATGCATGAACAAGTAATAGAAATATTGGATGACATGTTGTATGCACATTACAAACATATTCGCATAGAATCAAGCATGGCATTGGACTCAAGAAAAGAGAAAATAGTTTGTTATTAGCCAATTAGTTTAGAGTTCTGTTTCCTCACCTTAGCTTGCTAATAGATACTCTTCCAAGCTTTAGAATCACCTTTATAATGTTATTATATTTCTAGAAGACCTAACAAAGTCGATAAAATTTAATTAAAATTTATTTTAATTTTTAAAAACCATTCTGTTAACTGAGGGTCGGAGGTAGGGTCGGAGTCATGATCGACCCTGGGTGCGACCTTCCCCAAATCTGGACTTCCAGAACCCTGAGGGTCGATACTCAGGATCACATAGGGTCGGATGGTCATCGACCCTCTGTGCAACCCTCGGTGGGTTTTGGTCAATTTTTCTCCTTTTAATCCATTGTTCGTGTTTGGGGTCCTATTGCTTGCTCCTACAGTCCATTCAACATGCACTCCATGGTCTAGAACCATGAATCACCCACCTAAATAGCTTTCATGTATTCTCACATGGTTTTCCATGAAAACCTAACCATGGGTTGATGGTTTGGGTTTCTCCGAGACCACACTCTCATCATTATCTATCCTAAGGCTTGTAGAAACTCATGGAATTAGTATCCATACCTGAGAAGAACACTCCTTCTCTGCAACTCTTCCCCTTTTGCTTTCTTCTCTACCTTGTTTCTCTTCTTTTTCTCTTCCTTCTCTTCTCTTTCTCTCAATTCAATTAGGATTGTAAAAGGAGTGAAAGAGGCTTAGGGACGTCCTTTAAATAGAGTAGAAACATCCTAAAATAAGTCCCTTTTAGATTAGGAAAGAATCCTAATCGAAATTATGGAAATTTCCTAATTTCAGTTTCTGCGGCAACTGAGGGTTGATGGGAGGGTCGATGATCCCGTCGACCCTAGGTTTCCTAAAGTGTCCGACCCTCCCTGTAAAACAGAGGGTCTGACTTTCTGTCTTGGGGGGGTCCGACCCTCCCTTGCTGGGTATGCGACCCCCCCTAATTTAAGTGTTTTTGGGTCGATTTGATACCTGGGATCACGATCTCCTTTACGCCCTTGGTCCATTTGACTCAACCATGATGGGTAAACCTGGTTCAAGCTGATAAGACCGGGTTAGTTTGATACGGGTCTTACAACTCCCCCCTACTTATAAAAATTTCGTCCTCAAAATTGTATGTACCTTCTGAATCAAATAAGTGAGGGTATTGCTTTCACATAGCATTTTCTTCTTCCCATGTAATTTCTTCCATGTCTCTGCTTTTTCAGGTGACCTTAACATAATAGATATCTTGGTTGCGTAGTCGTTGAACCTTTCGGCTGGTGATTCCAGTTGGTGTTACTTCGAATGTCAAATCATCAGTCAAATCCGGTAAATCTACTGTCAAAACGTGCGTTGGATCCTTGACATACTTCTTCAATAGGGAAATATGAAATACGTCATGCACACTTGACATAGATGGTGGTAGTGCTAACTGATAAGCCACTTTTCCACGCTTAGCTAAAATCTCATACGGCCCGACATATCTTGGACTTAGTTTCCCTTTCTGTCCGAACCTTTTCAATCCTCGCATAGGCGATACCTTCAAAAATACTTTATCACCTACAGCAAACTCCAGACCTCTGCGTCGAGTATCTGCATATTGCTTCTGATGGTTCTGAGCTGTTTTCACTCTTTCCTTGATAATGTCGACCACTCGACAAGTCTCTTCAACAAATTCTGGTCCAACAATACTACGTTCTCCAACTTCATTCTAAAATAAAGGAGTTCGACACTTTCTGCCATACAGTGCTTCATAGGGTGACATCTGTATAGTAGCCTGATTGCTATTGTTATTAGCGAACTCGATCAGTGGTAATCTTTCATCCCATGATCCTTTGAAATCAATTACACATGCTCGTAGCATATCTTCTAAAATCTGGATTGTACAGTCTGACTGTCCATCTGTGTGTGGGTGGAATACAGTACTGAACTTCAATGTTGTACCCATAGCCATTTGCAATCCCTCCCAAAATTTGGAAGTAAATCGTGGATCTCTATCGGACACAATGCTCTCTGGTACACCGTGTAACCGAATAATATTATCTACATACAGCTTTGCTAACCTTTCCAGTGTATACTGAGGTCGTATCGGTATGAAGTGAGCTGTTTTAGTCAGATGATCTACAATCACCCAAACTGCGTCAACTACTCGAGGAGTCAGTGGTAACCCCGTGACGAAGTCCATAGTGATGCAGTCCCATTTCCATGCTGGTTCCGGTAATGGCTGTAACAGTCCTGCGGGTCTCTGTCGTTCAGCCTTTACTTTCTGACAATTTAGGCATCGAGACACGAACTTAGCTACATCTGCTTTCATTCTTGTCCACCAATATAGTTTCTTTAGATCATGATACATTTTTGTACTTCCAGGATGTATCGAATAGATGGTGGTATGGACTTCTTTCATCAGTCAGTGTCTAATGTCCACATTTTCTATTTCGGATACACATATTCTTCCTTTGTTTCAGTATTTTCTCTTCGTCCAAGGTGAACTCAGGGTTAGTCCTACCTTTCTCGATATCTTCTTGTACTGTTCTCAGATAAGGATCTGATTTGATAGCTGTCTTCACTTCTTCCATTATATCTGGTATAATTTTCAATGCCGCGAACATATTTGAAAACCGATGAATAAACCCTTGGTTGGCTGATCCATCCATTGTATCTATCAGATATTACTCATTGCCATGCTTGAATACCATTCCGGTAGTACATATAGCTACAGTTGTACTAACCTCCCCTTGAGATTTTATCATCGCCTTTCTGCTTAACGCATCCGCTACTACATTAGCTTTCCCCGGATGATACTGGATATCACAATCATAGTCTTTCAATAGTTCCAGCCATCTTCTTTGCCTCATATTCAACTCCTTCTGATTAAATAAATAAGTAAGACTCTTATGGTCCGACTTGATCTGGAACTTCTCTCTGTATAGGTAATGTCTCCATATCTTGACAGCATGTACTACTGCTGCTAACTCCAAATCATGAGTGGAATAATTTTTCTCATGTGTCTTCAACTGCCTTGAGGCATAAGCAATTACTTGTTCTCCTTGCATAAGCACGCATCCTTATCCTAGTCCTGACGCATCAGTATATAGGGTAAATGGTTGTCCTGGGACAGGAATAGTCAAAATCAGAGTGGATATCAATCTGGTCTTCAATGTCTAGAAGCTCTTCTCACATTTATCCGTCCACACAAACTTTTCACCTTTCTTAGTCAAACTGGTGAGAGGTACGGCAATCCGGGAATAGTCTTCCACAAATCTTCGATAATAACCAGCGAGACCCAGAAAACTTCTAATTTCTGCCACGCTCTTTGGTGCTTCCCACTTTACAATAGCCTCGATCTTGCTGGGGTCCACTTTGATTCCTTCAGCGGATACTACATGGCCTAGGAAGGCGACTTTACTTAACCAAAACTCACACTTGGTAAATTTGGCATACAACTTCTCTTTCCTTAAACGCTGTAGGGCGGCGTTTAGGTTCTTGATATGGGTTTCTTTGTCCTTGGAATATACCAATATATTATCAATAAATACAATAATCGACGTATCCAACATATCGTGGAAGACCCGGTTCATATGTTCCATGAAAGTTGCTGGTGCGTTTATTAATCCAAAAGACATGACCAAGAACTCATAATGTCCATATATGGTCCTGAAAGCTGTCTTAGGAATATCACCCTCTTTAATCTTCAACTGATGATAGCCTGACCGAAGATCGATCTTAGAAAATAATTTTGCTCCTTGCAACTGATCGAACAAGTCATCGATCCGAGGTAGTGGATATCGATTCTTGATTGTCAGTTTATTCAACTCCCGATAGTCGATACATAATCAAACGCTACCGTCCTACTTCTTTACGAACAATATTGGCGCTCCCCATGGTGATATACTGGGTCGAATATAACCCTTGTCCAGCAGTTCTTGTAGTTGTACTTTCAATTCCTTTAGTTCGGTAGGAGCCATTCGATAAGGTGCTTTTGATACTGGTGCGGCTCCGGGTATAAGATCTATCACAAACTCTGTGGCTCGATCGGGTGGTAATCCTGATAATTCCTCTGGAAATACGTCGGGATAGTCCCGCACGACATCAATATCTTCCATTCGTGGTGCTTCCTTGGTTAGGTCGACCACTGATACTAGATACCCGACTGCCCCCTTCTCAAGGCACTTCTTAACCTTTAGTGCGGAGAGTATGAGCTTGCATTTACGGGGCAGTTTGGTTCCCGCAAAACTAAATTTTGCTCCTTCTTTGTCTTTAAATGTTAGCTTCTTTTCGGCGCATAATAGGTTCACTAAATGCCGAGCGAACCAGTCTATTCCCAAGATGACATCAAAATCTGCCATCTCCAGTTGGATCAAAACTGCATCTAAGGTTTTCTCGCCAATGAGAACTAGACATGGTCCATCACCTTTCTCTAATTCCACTTCTAACCCCATCGGTGACTGTACAAGTATTTTGTAGTCCAATGTTTTGATGGATAATTTCAGCTTCTTTCCGAATGACACAGATATAAAGGAATGAGTAGCTGGTACGCCATTTATAGGTACGATACCTGTGATTTATTTTACTTAGTCTACATGCTCATACAATGTAATTACAATTTAAAAAGGTTTCAATCATACTTGTGACCACATCGGGTGATGCGGCAGCATCCTCGGTTGTAACAGCATATACTTGTCCTTGATGTAACTGCTTCTTGGGCTTAGGACACTCCCTTGCCATATGTCTTGCTTGGTTGCAGTTATAACATTTCGGACCTTCAGAATTTAGCTTTGGCTGATGTTGAGCTACTGGAGTAGTCTTGGGTGCAACAGTAAAGCCTTGAGCACGGAATTGTTTAAATGTCTTGTTGTTTCCTCCGTTATAAGCATTTTCGGCTGGCCTTTTTATACCTCTGTTCTGTGTAAAGTAACTCTCCTTCTGGCTCGATTATATAACTCAAGCAATTTGGACAGCTTCGTTATATACCTTCTTCTCCAAACCCAGAACGTGCTCTCTGATGCTTCCTCTCAGTCCCGTGACAAAGCTATTGGTCTTAGTGTCTTCTTCTTGCATACTAAGTGGTGCAAAGAAAAACAGCTCCTCATAACGCTGTTGATATGCATCCACAGACATCTGGCCCTGATATAAACTCAGGAACTCCTTCTCCATAGCATCTCTGAAGCTTCGGGAAAAATACTTCTCAAAGAACGCTTCTTTATAAATAGCCCAAGTCAATAGGGCATGCTTGGTCAGTAGATAGGCCCTGGGTAGATTTTCACCAATGATGTGCATCGCCTTTCAGCATGAAGGTGGCACATAACACCTTTTCTTCTTCTGTGATAGTCATCATGAGAAAGTTTCTCTCCATCTCGTCGATCCAGTGTGCTGGCCATAACGGATCAGACGATTTACCGTTAAATTTCTTGGGCTTCATCTTCAAAAATCTCTCAACCAGTCGAGAGTGATCCATCTGATTGTGGGGGTATGCCCTAAACATAGGTTGTGGATACTGATAATTAACCTGAGTTGCTTCCGGACCTGGTACTGGAATTTATGCAGCTGGTGGTTGAGGTGTTTGAGGTGTTTGAGGTGTTGGGTGGTTACCCACCGGTGCTGCACTGGCTTGTCCGGTCTGCATGGGTGTAGCATGTGCGGCCTGGAACATAATTCCCATTGCAACTTGCATTTAAGCCTGTGTATGTTGCATTTGTTGTAACTGTTGTGCTAGATTCATTACCACGGTTGCTAACTCCGGTGGTGGAGGTGGCAAGTTGGTAGGATTTGCCTGGTCTAGATTTCCTGGGGGTACAACCTACGGATTTCCCTTGGTGGATATATTTTCTTGGCTAGTTTCCTCCACAGGTGGTGGTGGAACTGCATTTCGGCTTTGCCTCGTTACTCTACGCCCAGACATATTTCCTCCTCCTACACCTCCGACTTCATGATAGTATTTTCTTTCATTGTACTACAGAGTGACTGTCCGAGTTGTAGACTGTACTCTGTTTTAGTTATGTATATACGTTTGTTTCTTTCACATTGTATTAAAATTGTTTCCCCTTTAATAGATGTATTAATCTCTTTTTAAATTGGTCTCAAACATCATTTGTGCTTACAATGTGTTAATATTACTATTTTTACTTTTATCCTATCTCAGTTCACAATTGTCTTGAATGTATGCTAGTTCAGCGGACAGAGCCTGAAATGCTCTGATACCAAGTTGTCACACCCCAATTTCGCACTATTCATAATGGTGTAATGAACCTCTAACAAACCAACGGTTTAACCAGGATCTCAAGTAGGCTATATCCGTGTTATCTAAACTCCATACAACCACATTCATAATCAGAGTAAATATATAATAGCGGAAGTCTTATAGTAAAATGAACTGAGAATCTACTGTGATATTAATATTTAAATAGCAAATTATTCTGTATCAACTGAGACATAAATAAATATCAAATACATGTCCATAATAAATCCAAGTAAAGAAAACTAAGAAAATATCTAATTAAATACACATGAGTTGCACTCGCAAGAGGAGTCATGTGTATCCACTTCAGCTTCAACTTCCATCGCCGCTACGTTCCCATACGCTGGAACATTTATATAATTTTCAACTGTATAACCTGCATCATCAACTAAAAATATTCGACGTCGAGGGGTGAGCACACATCATGGCTCAGTGAGCAAACAAAACAATGCAACAGTACATATGCATGCAATCAGTTTATATCTTTGGTCTGGTTTATAGTTTGCAATGCGCAATAGAAAGGTTGGGTGGTCAAAGGTTAACGTTTATTGACCCCGCCTCTATACACAGGGTGTGGAAGTCCTCCCAAAGGTTAACGTTTATTGTCGTCCCCATCCACCCTGATCATGAACATTATACAACAAAGGTTAACGTTTATTGCTGTATAGTGCCATACCAACACGTAAACCCCTGCTAGCGAGGGCTTGCAAACTAGGCTTGCAACTAACCAATCCTAATGCCAAACAGTATATCCAAGGCCACACCCCAGCATCCCTCAGAATGTCCATTGAGATAGAGCTAAGGCCCCCCGGTAGAGTCAAAGACTACAAGGACCGAGACCACCTCCCATGATACTCTACGACATAATAGTTCTGCTAAAGTAATGGCGATACGACGATGCTAATGCACAAGACTTGAATTAGAGATAGAGCTAAAGTGCTGAGACCTGCCAAAGATTAACGTTTATTGACGTTCTCATCACACCTCCCCTGATACTCGCTCGCATCAAGTACACCAACCACACACATACAATCACATGCCTATTCCTATCATCATCATCATCACCATGTTATAAACAATAAAGTAAATATGCATGAACAAGTAATAGAAATATTGGATGACATGTTGTATGCACATTACAAACATATTTGCATAGAATCAAGCATGCCATTGGACTCAAGAAAAGAGAAAATAGTTTGTTATTAGCCAATTAGTTTAGAGTTCCATTTCTTCACCTTAGCTTGCTAATAGATACTCTTCCAAGCTTTAGAATCACCTTTATAATGTTATTATATTTCTAGAAGACCTAACAAAGTCGATAAAATTTAATTAGAATTTATTCTAATTTTTAAAAACCATTCTGTTAACTGAGGGTCGGAGGTAGGGTCGGAGTCATGATCAACCCTAGGTGCGACCCTCCCCAAATCTGGACTTCTAGAACCCTGAGGGTCGATACTTAGGATCACATAGGGTCGGATGGTCATCGACCCTCTGTGCGACCCTCAGTGGGTTTTGGTCAATTTTCCTCCTTTTAATCCATTCTTCGTGTTTGGGGTCCTATGGCTTGCTCCTACAGTCCATTCAACATGCACTCCATGGTCTAGAACCATGAATCACCCACCTAAATAGCTTTCATGTATTCTCCCATGGTTTTCCATGAAAACCTAACCATGGGTTTATGGTTTGGGTTTCTCCGAGATCACACTCTCATCATTATCTATCCTAAGGCCTGTAGAAACTCATGGAATTAGTATCCATACCTGAGAAGAACAATCCTTCTCTGCAACTCTTCTCCTTTTGCTTTCTTCTCTACCTTGTTTCTCTTCTTCTTTTCTTCTTTTCTTCCTTCTCTTCTCTTTCTCTCAATTCAATTAGGGATGTAAAAAGAGTGAAAGAGGCTTAGGGACGTCCTTTAAATAGAGTAGAAACATCCTAAAATAAGTCCCTTTGAGATAAGAAAAGAATCCTAATCAAAATTATGGAAATTTCTTAATTTCAGTTTCGACGGCAACTGAGGGTCAATGGGAAGGTCGATGATCCCATCGACCCTAGGTTTCCTAAATTGTCCGACCCTCCCTGTAAAACAGAGGGTCTGACTTTCTGTCATGGGAGGTCCGACCCTCCCTTGCTGGGTATGCGACCCCCCCCTAATTTAAGTGTTTTTGGGTCGATTTGATACCTGGGATCACGATCTCCTTCATGCCCTTGGTCCATTTGACTCAACCATGATGGGTAAACCTGGTTCAAGGTGATAAGACCGGGTTAGTTTGATACGGGTCTTACATGAATTGTCTTTGTCAACATCTTCCCTGTTTCAGAGACGATGTTGCGGCTCAGTATCACCTTCTTGCTCAATGGGTTGCTTCCCTTTCTGCTTGTTGTCGACTACTACAGGCTTTTCCACATACTCACGAATGTGGCCGCTCTTGATTAGTTCTTCAATTGCGTACCTCAAGGCACGACACTTATCGGTATCATGGCCATTCTCACGGTGATAATGACAGTATTTCCTGGACCTTTCCCTAAGGATGTAAATGGATAGCCAAAAATCCAGATCGGGTTCGAATTCGCATCCATTTAGGAGAATCCGAATGCATATAATCGACTTCATATAGCTGGGGTTGGAGCCTGATGCGAATTCGGATTTAACTGAAATGGATCAGATATAATCCGCTCCGTTTAGGTTTTTTTTTTTTTGTAAATTTTAGTCTTGTGTTTAGACACTTACCTTAGGGTTATAAGTATATAACCTTCTCTTTTTTCACTCAATGCGTCTTTCTGAGCGGTTGAGTTTCTCCTTTCTTGCGTTGAGGTCTTACGGAAAAAAAAAGGTTGAGAAAATAAAATTCTAGGGTTTCCATTGCCGACGCCGATCGTCAATTGCAAGTTTGCAGCTGCAGGCTGTAATCTTCAGCTCTTTATTCTCTTCTAAGTTTCTTTAACCCCTTTCCCTTATCTCTATTTTATGTTTTCTCCTTGCTTTCGATTTTTGTTTGCTTTGTTTTTTTTCCCATTGTTTTTACAACACTCTTTGTTTTTACAAAACTCTTTTTAACATCAGAATCTCTGGGCGATCTTTGGCTCTTTGCGTGATTCCACAGTTGCATTTAACCCTTGTCCTCTCTTTTACATTTTGGGTGGTTCAAAAGAATGAAAAAAAAATGTTTAATTGATTTGTTGGGATGGAGAACAGGTTCACTATTCACTGTTCACAATTCACCCTCTTCCAAACAGGAGTCTTCTTTTATTTCCTTTTGGTAAATGAAATCTTATTCCCTTTTCATTTTATAATCTCCCATCTTTGTAAGGCTGTAACTCTTTGTTTATGTAACAGGAACATATTCATGCTTGTAAATTGTAAGAGAATGTGCTCGGCAAGAGCTCTATGATCTGATGGAAGAGTTGTGTCATAGAAGATTTGGGTTGGTTCAATCTGGATTCGAATCGGATTTTAACCGGATGTTCCGTTAAAATTCGAATTCAAATTCGGATGTGAGTTTTAATAAATCTTCCGGAGCTGGATCAAATTCGGATGGGATAAATAGATTTCGGATTCGAATTTGGATAGTAACCTATCTGTACCGAATCCGATCTATTTACATCTCTACCTTTCCCTCCAAGGATTCGGCTTTATTAGGGGTGGACAAGATAATTCGTATTTCGTCCCCTTGAGATTGTGCAGGAGCTCTAACATAAGTACTGTCAGTCTGGTGAATTGATCCCAGTCGAAGTCAACTCTGGTGACCTGTTTGCTGGGAAATCAATTCTTACCAGTTTTCTGTTTCTTGGATATCTCGCTAGGTGATTTATTGACAACGTCCGTCTCACTTTTCCTTTTTTCTCCTGACTTGGGGTGTGTAAGGAGAAGGGCCTCGTTCATCGCCGCATACTTCTCAGCCCTAGTTATTAGTTCAGCCTAGGTCTGTTGTGGCCTTTTGTAGATGGATTTTAGGAGATCTTTTTCTTTGATTCCGCCCTGTAAAGCCGTCATTTTCACTTCCAAGCTGATGTTCTTGATTTCAAGGGCCTCCCGATTGAATCTTGAAAGATAAGCTCGTAGGGTTTCTTCTGGATTTTGCTTGACATTGATAAGGTTGGTTGAGGTCTTCTTCGAAGCTATTTGGGTCTGAAAGTGTTCGAAGAAGCGATCACTCAGTTGATCAAAAGATTCAATGGAGATGGCTGGCAGATTGTTAAACCAGAGTCGCCCTGCTCCTCGTAAAGGTGACTGGAAAGCTCGACAAAGAATTGTGTCGTCATAACGGTGCAATACCATTAAAGCTGAAAAGTTGTCAAGATGCAACTGAGGATCCATTGTTCCATCGTACGGGTCAAATTTGGCATAAAAAAATGTTCTGGCCTTGGGACATCCATTATCTCCTTTGTGAAGACCATATCGGTGCAATATTCTTTCTTTCTTGAAGCTACTGCAGAAGCCGTATGCTTCTTTTCCATTTCTGCCATGCGAGTCTGCATGGTGAGGAACTGTTGCTCCAAAGAACTTTTTGGGATGCCCGTCTATGTTTCTTTCTTGGCGGCGCATCTTTGTTCCACCATGCGACTTGTAATAGCAATTCTTTCTATTCTGCTGGCATTCACTCTGTCTTGTGCTTCATTTCTTGGTCGCCGATCATCTTTCTAGCCATGGTCCCTTTCTTTATCTTGAGGTGCTATGAGTTCTTCCACAACTGAATCTCATCCCAACAAATAGTCTTCTTCTTCCAGTTCATCGTCTTTCCCATCTGTGTTGGAGAGATCTTTCTCCACAGGCAGATCTTGACCTGAGGCTGGAGTTTTGGATCTTGCAGGTCCCTAGTGGATCGTTGATGAGTTAGTGGTAGAGGCGGTTTGAGCAGCCGTATTAATTCTGTTAGTTTTTCGTTCAAGGCATTGAACTGATCAACAGTAATATACTGTGGTGTCGTTCCGTGGCTCTCAGGGATAGGAGGTGTTGAATCGTGGCCAGTGGAAGAATTTCTGCTGGAGGAGGAGGATCATTCTATGGCAGTCCTTCTTCTGTTACTTCATCGCTCCCGTCTGTCAACTTCCCACGGGGTTGGTTTCGAGTTCTCACCATTGTTCTAGAAGTATAGACACAGAATTCTTGGATTCACGTTCAAAGAAGACAAGCCCCACGATGGGCGCCAAACTGTTGCTGCTAAAAACTGGATCTGCCAGTGTGCTCGTGTCCTACAAGAAAAGTACAGGAAGTTAACGAAGCCGGGACAAAGTTCTCGAAATCCACTCTAATGGTAAAGTCAATAACAGAGCAAACAGTACAAAGCTTCACCAAGATAGCAAGCTTAGAAGATGTGGAGAAAGACAGAATTCAAGAAAGATGTAAGAGCTGTGTGATCATTAATGGGAACTCAGACAATGTTAGCATGTCTTACCTCTTGGTCATCTATGAGTTTATATAGAGGATAAAGAGTTCTAGATGAACTTCTAACTTAACCACTTAACCGCCAAGAGCGTCATGTGATGTTCTCGCATGACCATCGGATGAAGATCCAAAGGCTAATCTCAATGCCGTGCGCTATTGATCAACGGTCCATGTATCTGCTGACGTGGTCGTTCCAAGAATGATTAAAGAACTACACACGCGCACCTTATGAAGTCGTAGACAAGCAAGTCACAACGAACATACGCGATGGGGGACCCACTGGCTAACGGTGAGATACTACCATTTCAGTGAGATGATCCAACGAGATGCAACTCGCCAACAACCATAAGAGCCATCTCGCATAGAAGGGTAAATCAAAGTATCCAAGACACGTAACACTCTCCCACACATCGATGCCTGGGGACACGTGTCCTCTAGTTAGTAGAGGACGAGATATGGTATTAACAGAGGGAGTGCATATAGAATCTTCCAATTGGTGCCGATTGGCGCATAAATTTGAGAGTGAACAATGATGGTGGAACCTCATGAAGTTGTATCCAATACTTTTGGTGAGTAAATGCATAGTGTCCATTGGAACGCCATTGCTCAAGACGAATCAGGGAATCCGTCACTGTCCATGGCCCCTCATTTAACACATTGAGGAGATCCATTGATGGGTAAAAGCAAATTTGTAGCAGTGGGGTAACATCTCAGTAGCTTGGACTGGCTTGTACTAAGCCGTCGATGACTGCTTGCTAGCAATATGTCTTTCCAGAAAGAACCAGACCCATCAAAGTTTTCTAAGGGTTAATTAAATACATGACCTCTGAAGTAACTGCAACTATCAAGGTTGTTGATTCTGCATCTCGCAGAATGGGAAATGCACTGTTTCTGAGTTGTGATGGGAGGGTGTAGGTAACTTGAAGAAGAAACCATCTTAATGGTTCAGTAAAACTAGCTGTGGAAGATAACACGAAATCAAAAATTTGATAAGAACAAGGAGTGTTGAAATCATGGTTGTAAGACTAGATTAGAGAATATTAAAACAGGTGATGATGAAAGTGAATTTTTATTTTAGAAAAATACAGAAACAAAATGAGAGAAGAGATGGTAGATGGTAGATAGTAGATGATAGTGTTGAGAAAAGGAATTATGGATTAGATATGACATAAGAGGAATGGACAAAGTAGTTTTAAAGTCAAAATAAGAGAGAGAAAGTAAAATAGTATGGATCAGGGAAGAAAATGGTGCAAGAAATTATGGATGCGGGTTAAGTTATATTGAAGATGAAGGTGCAAATAGATGAGCGGTGAAAGTAGAAGATAGCAGGAGATGCAAAGACGTTGAGAGTAAAGAGAAACACTCACAAGGTGGAAGCAAGAAAATTTCAAAAAATTTAAAGCACCAATTGTTATTTCACAACTAACAACAATTGTAGTTGGTTAACTTCATGCGGTTAATTGTTATCCGCATGCCGATGACAGTTCTACAAGCGGTTTCTCAAAATGATAGGGAAGTGAACATAGACAATTCTGCATGCGGTCAAAATGATGTGTGTGAAAAGTTAGGTCTTCATCAGCTCTGGGCAGTAGTAAATAATTAAAGAGAATTTTAAGACACTGATCCACCCCCCTCTCTGTGTCATATCAAGTTCATCAATTGGTATCAGAGCACCAGGTTCAGTGATTGCTTAATCAGCAACTGAGAAGATCAGAATAAAGATATGGCACCTGGGGAAGGTTTTAATAATCCCCCATTGTTCGATGGGATGGATTTTATTTTTTGGAAGAGAATAATGAAGATCTACATTGGGTCTCTTGGGTTTGATGTATGGGCTTCTATTGAGAATGACTACACTCCTCATGAAACGATTGCTCCCACTGTAGTAGACAAGAAAAATTTTGAAAACAATAGAAAGGTTCTTAATGCTATTTAAGGGGGACTAACAAACAGTGAACTAGCTAAAGTCATGGACTGCAAGACAACGAAGGAGGTTTGGGACATATTGATTAATATATATAAAGGAAACAAGAAGATCAAGACTGTCAAGCTGCAAACATTCAGAGGTCAGTTTGAGAACCTGAAGATGTACGAAGATGAGACTATTGACCAGTACATGAACAAAGTTAATGAAGTGGTTAATTCCATTAGAGGACTTGGTGAAGACCAAAAAGGTCATATTGTTTGTCAGAAAATCTTAAGGTCTCTTACTCCCAAATTTGAATCAAAAGTATCAGCTCTTGAAGAGACCAAGGATTTAGAACAGGTGACTATTGATGAGATTCATGGAGCCTTGACAGCTTTTGAGATGAGAGTTGATCCAGGAACTACTAGTGACAAGCAGGTAGCTTTCAAGGCTATGAAGAAGCTGAAAATTTTTTAAAAACCAAATGAGAAAGAAAGTGAAGATGAGGCCACATCTCATTTCACTAGGAAATTAAAGAAGGATACAGGAAAATATAAGAACAAGCTTCCATTCAAGTGCTTTAATTGTGGTAAGGTTGGACACTTTGCTGTAAAATATCCAAAGAGGAATAAATTTGATAGTAACGACGAAGATGACAGCAATGACAGTTACAAGGCCAAGAGCTTCAAGAAGAACAATCCTAAAAGAAAAGGTTTTATTTCCAAGAGGAATAGTAACACTTCAGATGATAACTCAGATAATATTTTAGAGGGTGAGTTTAGTGAGGCTTTGTTTATGATTTTCCTTGAAGAACGAGAAGAGAACAAAAATGAAAAATCAAGCTTAAGCAGTGACGAAGAAGGTGAAATAAATTTTGAAGCAGAGTTTCAAGCAGCTATGAAGGAACTTAACAAGGAATGAAAGAATAACAAGTTTATCTCAAGAGAACTTAAAAAGCAGAAATAGTTGATTCAAGACTTGAGAGTTCAAGATGTAGAGTCCAAGAAAATTATTGACAGTCTCAAGACTCAGCTTGAACAGGTATCTACATACCACTCCAAATTAATGACTGAGAATGCAAGTTTGAGAGCTCAACTTGAAATATAAGCTCCTGTGATGAGTAAATTTAAAGAGCTTAAGAAGGAATTTATTCAATTGAAAGCAAAAGTGACTGAGTATGAAAAAGAAGAGGTTGAAAGACATCAAAAGTTGAATCAACCTGATGAGCCAAGAAACACTCTAGTGCACCCTAGTAGTAGCAAGCTAGATGGAATTATAAATTCTCAAAGACCTTCTAATGTTAAATTTGGTCTTGGTTTTGATAAGGGAGAGACTTCTAATAGTGCAAACTCAAAGAAGAAAGGTCCCATCTCTTTTGTGAAAGAGAGTGGAAAGGGCAAAGCTCCTATGGTTTATGTTCAAGAAGAAAATCATGTTTCTATTTCACAGTCTATTAATGCAAGACAAGGTAAAAGAGTGAAGCAGAGTAACTTCTATGGAAGAAATTATCCCAATGCACCACAGTGACAGATGAGGTACATGGCACCTTCTAGGTCAAAATCTTATTTTCAATGATATTGTTATAAATGCAATGCTTATGGTCACAAGATAGCTATCTACAAATTCAACATGAGAGAAGTCAGATTTGAAAGAAGAAATCAATTTGTTTCCCTTGAAGAAAATTTTGTTTAGTGCTACAATTGTCATAATTATGGGCAAATTACAAGTGAGTGCAGAACCATTTTTCCATTCACACCACCTCGACAAAGAGTTGTAGGAAGAAGACCTTAAAAAGTGTCACAGCAAAGGGAGAGTAGTCAAAGAAAGGCTAAGCAGACAATGAACAAAAAGACTCCACCAGTTGTTAGAAAAGTGTGAAAAAAAAATTCATTGCAAATTTTGTAGAAGGACAAAGTAATGATGTTGTATGCTTCGAGACAACTCTCAAGACACAAGACAAGTCATCTCCTTGGATACTCGACAATGGATGCTCTAGTCACATGACTGGTGACAAGAAAATGTTTCAGGAGCTTCAGCAATATGAGGGAGGTACAGTGAAGTTTGGAAACAATGATGGGGCAGCATCAACAATGGAAAGGTAAAACTCCATGATGTGTTTTTATGTATCAGGGCTAAAGCACAATGTTCTCAGCATCAGTCAGATTTGTGACAGAGGACATGAAGTAATCTTCAACAATCAGGGATGTGAGATCAGAAGAGTTGGCAGTGGCAAGACTGTGGCTTCAGGACAGAGAACATCAAAGAACTTATACACTCTGACAGAAAATATCGAAGATTCATGCATGATCATGCTCACCAAGCAGTGAGGTGCTTGGTGTGAGGGGGAGCAGTGTGTGTTTGTTATATCCTTTTGCTCCCGATGATAGACTCAGGGGGAGTCCTATGGTATTTATATGTTGAGTGGTGCATACTTATACTTGTTATCCTTATTCTCCTTATGTTGGACTTAGAGGGAGTCCTGTGATGTTTTTATATGTTAATATAATGGTTTATAATTTTTTTTTGGGCTCATAGGATTGGAAAGATGCAATGGGCACTCTTATGTTGCATATCCCTTTGTATTTGTTGTCAAAGGGGAGAAATATCTCATGTGCATAATGAGTTGCCAACAATTCCAAAGGGGGAGATTGTTGGACTTTGTGTTGTCATTGTTGGTAACTTGACTGATGTGACAGTGTTTGTGAGCATTCAGTCAGAGAAATGAAGAGAGAGAATAACAATGTAGGAGAGAGAGTGTCAGTGTAGGAGAGAGTGTTAGTGCAGTGGCACAGATGTGGCAACTTCACTTGTGTGTTCTACAGTGTTCTACATGTATTTCAGATGACTTGTAGCGAGTTGAATGGTATTTTACACTGACTTTGATGAGAGAGACTGACTATGGGCTCCACTGGTAGTGTGGCAGTGTTTTTGAAGGTCTGGCAGTATTTCTGAAGGTCTGGCAGTGTTTCTGAAGCTTTTCTGATCATGTTCATGTTTCTCGTGTTTCTGGTGTTGTGGCATTGAAGACAAAAATTCAAGAGAGTGAAAGAAGTGAGAGAATCAGAAGAGAGAAAAAAAGGAGAGAAAAATGTAGGTGGGACCCACTATGCCTAGGTGGCATGCCACCATGGCAACCAGCATGGCCGAGGGCCACGGCACCATAGTGGCAGCCCCACATGGCCAGCCAGCCACATGGCCAGCCACAAGGCATTGCCCAGGCCGAAAGGCATAACCCAGGCTGCAAGGCATAGCAGCATGCCCTGCTGTAGACAGCCACGCCCAAGCTTGGTGTGGCACGCACACCGCACACCTTGTGTTTGATAAAACTCCTAGAGAGAGAGTGAGCAAAGGGTTAGAGAGAAGCACCTCTCGGACATAAAAGCTTGTACATTGGTTACTGAAAGCTTATTACAGAGGTGATTTTCCAAGTTGCTTAAGGGCATTTTTGGCATAAAAAATGGAGAAGATCTGAAATCAACTGCTAAAATGGTGCCACGCATGCCAGATTCCAAACCGGTGGCCCTGGAAAATGTAGGCTAATGTGTATCGGAGCCGACGTGTCGAGATTCCATCGCGCGCCTTCTGGTTGGATGGAAGCAAGTTTAAACAATGCAGTGTAGTCTATTGTGTTAGTGCCTTGATTCGGTGTGTCACATGTATGATGTGACAGTGGCGCAGATTCTCATCCGATGGCTTCCATTAGTCTCAATTGTGGCCGACGTGATTGATGTCAATCCAATGGCGCAGATCTAATCCTGCCTTTCTTAAGGTTATCCAGTGGTCTGAAATGAAGATTCCCTGAGAGCCAATCGGAACTCGACAACATGTCAGCAGGGCGGCGATTCAGTGTTGCGCGGAATTGTTTGGAAAGATTCTCTTTCCTTATTTGTTACTGGCCGAACTTCAAACTGCCATAACTTCTTCATCCGAGCTCTAAATCGGTCTGTTCAAGTTGCACTTTCCATATTTCTGGATTCTCTACCTATTGGGTGCCGTTGGGAGTCAAAAAAATGAATAAAAAAATTGAAAAGAACGTTTTGAAGGCAGAGAGAAGGTTTTCTAAGGTTTCGTGCCCTGTGGGAGTGATCAATCACCAACTACCTCTTCTTTGTACATCAATGGAGTGCTAAATCCCTATGAGAGGTCAATAGAGCATTTATGTTTACATTCATGGTGATTATGGGTTGTGTGGAAGAGATTGGAAGTCTGTGAGCGAGGTGTGCTCTGTGAATCGATCTCTATCATCATTGGAGGCTGTTAGAGAGTACCTAAGGGCAGTGTGAAGCTTCAGAGAGATTGTTGGCCACAAAAGCATTGTTTGTGAGATTTTTAATTTTCTATCTATTTATGCTTTCAATATATTGTATGCTAGCATAGGTGAAAATTGTTGAATACCTAGCTAGTGGGGGAAAAATTATAAGGCAATTCTATAAGCCTAAAAATTATTATTTGCTTCCCGTGGGAGGGGGTTAAGCGTGGTGTGTTCAGTGGGTTGGTGTTGGTGCGCCCTGTCAGTTTTATGCTGGGAAAACCTAGGGTTAGTATCCTTGTCTTGTAATACTAAAAGTTGAGTGTTGAGTAAATACGGAGCCCGTTGGGCATTACTCCGTGGACTAGCCATCACACACTGTGTTGGTGAACCACGTATATCCTGTGTTGTGTGGACTGTCTTTATTTTTCTATATATTTTAGAGTGCGTGGAATTGCTTGCAAGATGGGTGTGCAAATCTGATAAACTTGGCCACTGAGTGGTAGCGAGGTAGATTTGCATGCGCTTCTATGTGTATGAAAAGTTAGGTCTCCATCAGCTCTGGGCAGTAGTAAATAATTAAGGAGAATTTTAAGACACTGATTCACCCCCTCCCCCTCTCAGTGTCATATCAAGTTCATCAGATAATAGTTACATCTAATAAAGATTTCATGCTTTGTGGGGAAGGAAAACAGAGAAAACCGCCAAGGTGGAGAGAACAGAGTGGGTTGAGATGGCATTCTTCTGCTTCTGTGTGGATCAGAAGTGGAAGGGGATGAGAAGCAGCGGCTGCCTCAGAGATCTGATCTTATCAAACTTTTAAGAAATCCATGCTTTGGTTTCATTTACACGCTTCAGGAACTTCAAGAATGTTCAGGAACTTGTTCATAGTTGGTACTTCTAGAGTGTTCAGGAAGACAATGACAATTTCACAACTAATGTTCAGGATTTGGCTTGTACTCGATATTCGATCAAACTAGAAGGATGGTACCTGTAATTTTTCCTTAATTTTTCTATGCTCTAGCATCTTCACTCCACGTCTCCATGTCTTCACGCTCTCTCCGGTTTACCAGTAAATAAGGGTTTGGTAGTGATAAAAACGATGGAGATATTTTATAGGGAAATTTTTATAGACTTCCCCTGTAGTTTATCGTAATATCATAGAGCATCCTCCATTTGAAAAAAATGCAATAAATCAACACCCTCCATTTGAAAAAAAAAACAAAAAGAAAGTAATAAACCTGTCCAGCAGTATATAGAAATTTTACAAAACCCCAACCTGATAAGTTTTGACAAGTTTTTACCGTTTGTAATTTTCCAAATATCAACCTTACCCTTGAATTAGTGTGGACTTCCCACTTTACCATTTTGATTGTAAAGTGGGAAGTTCGATTGAGAAACCCTAGCTCTGCAATTCCGACGGAGAAATCCTACAACCCCTGATCCGATTCCCAACATTAAGGTTTCCACCACTATTAATGCTACCGGTACCCTTCGATGCCACAATGGGAGCTGATTTGCCTTGTGGTTTAATCCAAACTGCTTCGCCAACAGACCAGGAAACTCATCCATGTTTCGTCAATTTAATTCCCCGGGCGTAATTGCGTTAAAAGTGATAATTCAATGCAGAGGGTTTTTGAGGTTCGTAGCTAATTTAAGGGTTTAGAGATTCATGTCACACCAATCGATATCAGTTGATAAAACAATTGAACAGAAAAAAGAAATGTGAGATCCAAAGAAAAAATGAGATTGAATCAACAGCGTTGAGTAAATTAGGTGTTGGTTCTCGGAACTATGTTGTCTAGAGTCGGGCTCACAGCCAGAGAGAGGACCTGGGTGGTGGAATTCTACCTTGCACTTGCACTTTAATTCTCTTGCTCTCTGGTCCAGACGTCCAATGTTCCCTCTTTTGACTCTATTCTTTTTTCCCACTATTTTTTTCTTTTATTTTATGGGAGAGTGGAGACCCTTCTTGTTTGCTTGAACTTTTCTCTATTTTTATGGTCTTTTTAATTTGAATGGTCATTTATTATTTAGAGATCTCTCAAAAACCCCAACTTTGTTCTTCTTCTAAAAATGCAGAAAACCGGAAGCAAACCCTAACTTGCTTGAAAACCTTTGGATGATTAAAAGCTCAAAACAAAGTTTTAGAAAAAGACTTCCGGGCATTTGGGGGCTGATGTTCATTCCGATTATGATGAGGATCTTGATCGGGCACCGGACGATCTGGATCTTCCTCTTTGCTGTGATTGTCTCCATTTGGAGGATCAGAGGGAGGCAAATGAGGATTTTGAGTGGGAGGAAGTCGATGAGAGGGTCGATGCGAGGGATGTTTTGAGCATGGTTATTGATGTGGTTGAGGAAAGATTGGTTTCGATAGATATCCGATCTCAAGAAGAAGAATCAGGGGAAGGCACGAAAGAAAACATTAGAAATCTGGAGTGGGAAGTTTTTTTGGCTGTCAACAATCTGGAGAGGAACATAGAATTGGAGCATGAGATTGAATCCTATCATAATACTGAATCTTTTGAATCTTTTCTTGCTCATGATTACATTTAAACTGCAGAGTATGATATGCTTTTTGGGAAATTTATAGAGAACGAAGGTTCACTGATAGGGAGTCCCCCAACTGCCAAAATCAGTTGTTGGGAATCTACCAACGGTCTTCCTAACCCAAGATGATGTAAAGAACATCAATGTCCACTCAAAGTTTGTTACGATTCAAGAAGGAGAGTCCAACTTAAAAGGCTAGTTTATTAGGTGGGAGAACCCCAAAACTTGTACTCTGCTTCACCATTTGGTAGGTATGGAATTCCAATGTGGGATCATAATATTGTCATTTTCTTTTCAAAGTCGACGCCCACATCGGCCCATTCTAGATTGCCCACTCTGGACGGCTTTTACTCTGCTTCACCAAGTAGCCCTTTCCCAGGTCACTCCTTCTCTAGGTCACCCCTCCCACAACATCTGTCTCTCAATGAAAGCACCTAATGTTACAATTCAATCCCAAGAGAGAGCCCAACCTAAAAGACTAGTCTATTAGGTAGGTGTTACGGTTGGAAATCGCCCGCCGGGCTGCGATCTAAGCAACCTACAATCACAGAGATGAGACAAGGGAGTTGGGCGACTAAGCCCCGAGTACACTCCGATGCCTAAGTCAGATTATCAATGTAAGCAGTCAAGAGATAACAGAAAGCTATCTCCAGTTTAAAGAAAGAGTGGGACGATGAGAGAGTTTGAGCGTGCGAGAATAAGGGAGATTGTGAACTGACCTTTACCTTGAGGGGCCATCCTCTACTTATAGACATTGGGAAGAAGCATGGAGGTACCAGGACTCAGAGAAGTAGATCGCCAATAGGATTGCCACGTGTCGCTCTGAGGGACACCTAAGTTGTAGACTCCGAGCAGGAGTAGGAGACCGTAGCCAAGGAAGCTAAGTCAGTCAACCACAGGGATGACACGTGCTGTAACAGGTGGTCGTAGGGCCGTGATAGTCGGCGTCGTATCATACAAGGAGAAGGACTCCTCTGTCGTAACATAGTCGTATTAGGATATTAGCCTCCGATCGGGAAACGCGACCGCATAGGTATGCAACTCCGACCGCCTCACCGTACGAGCGGAAAGTGACCTCTGAGTGGCATAAGCTGAGCGCAACATATAACTAGCGGTCGGCTCCGGAGATGGTCTTGACACATGTAAGATTTTAAATGGATGGAATTTTTCCCATATAACAGATGCCCCTTGCGCTGTCGGATTCAACGAATTCGACAGTGCAATCGTGTCGAATAAGAGTATCAAAACTCCGCTCGAACACAGTGAGAGTACGATCCACCGCAAGTTGTTGTCGCACAAGCACCCTCCGTGGATTGTCCACTACGATCGGAACCGTCTCTTGAGTGGAAGACAACCGCTACCAACCGTCCGCACGATCAGTCGCTGTGCGGGGCTCGAGGCTTCAAACTCGGGATTCACAATCCCGCTCGACCATAGATCTCCAGCTAGTCAAAATGCCGCTCTCATCTAACGGTCAAAAAGCAATCGGCGTGCCTCGGAATGAGGCGCAATAAATAGCCGGCGCACTCCTAACGATCGGCTCAATCGGACGGTGTAGATTGAATCCGATCGTCTCGAGAAATGGTGCCATAATATTTCACCATCATTGTGGGTGACGTCAGCCTGTCACGTCGCGCCGGGCACGACAGGCGATGACCAATGCCATCCTGCTACGTGGTCGGAGTTCGAAGTGCCGGTTCTCTCCCTCGACGCCTATAAATACCACTCCATCACCTCCATTTGACCATTTGCTTCCAGTGAGATCGGAGTTCTATCTGCGCGGTCGGAGTCTTCGAAAAGCTTTCAAGTACTCACGCCTCCTCCGTCGATTCTAACCAGTAAGTTCACTTGGCTTTGTCCTTCCTTTTCGTTTTTCTTTCATTTCATGGTTAGTAGCTCCCATTCGTCCAATAATGTTAAACCTTTAGGTAGAGAGAAAGAGAGTGTAACCATGGCCCAATACCGTACATCATCTTCTGAGCGATCATCTGATTCAATGGAAGGGTTCTCCGCTACCCCAGAGCCTCCTTGTCGGCAAACGAGGACTCAAGACTCCATTAGCCGGGAGTTTGGGTCGGAGAGCACCGAGTCGGCGAACTCTGGTCAAAGGGCTGTATCCCAACAGTCTCCGAAAGTCGTCCCTTCGGCTTCCGGTCTGGCCTCGGAGGAGGAACTTGAGCAGAGTTCCTCTGACGCCGCCGAGCGCAGTCGCCCTGCCGGCACCTCCGCTCGACGGGCTCCCCGCCAGAGGAGCGGTCGCCCCATTATTCCTCCTCTCGACAAGGTCCCCGCATGGAGGGTGCCGAGCAAGGTCGTCTCCGAGAACGCATTGTCCCAGATCTGCAAAACATACCAGTTGGAGGAGCCCATGACCGACGTCTCGGTCCGGCTCCAGTCTCCCGATGAGGGGGCCTGCAGCCTGAACGTCACGGAGGTCTGTGTGTACGAGCACGCACTGAAGTCCGGCCTCCGCTTTCCCCTTCATCCCCTAGTTGTCGATATTTTGAAGGAGTACCGCATCGCCCCCTCTCAGTTGACTCCGAACGGGTGGTGATGCATTTATGCCTTCATCATGTTCGTCCTCCAATTGGGGGAAACTCCAACCGTGAACCTCTTTCGATCCCTCTTCTAGTTCTCTAGTCTGACCGAGACCCGTTCCATGAGCGGGTGGCACTACTTCTGTCAGAGGAGCGCTAAGAAGCTCTCGACGATCTCTCAAAAGCCTTCTTCCATTCACGGGTGGAAAGAGAAGTTCTTTTTCGTGGGCCCTCCAGTGGGTGGCCCTGCTCTTCCTCTGTCGAACATATGGCTGGTAGTTGATGCTACTGGGTTCAACAAGGTCCCTTTCTTGACCACGGAGGAGAGACGGGTCCAACGCAAGGTGCTGGGGGGCCAGACAGTCCGCTATGTTGACCTGGCAGATCCCGTGAAACTGGCCGAGCACGGCCTACTAGGTGAGTTCCGATCATATCTGTTAAACTCTGAGCATTAATTTTATCATTGTCGCTAACCAATTGTTTGCTTGTCTCAGTGCACTTCTCCAACGACCGAATTGTCAACCAGATCTTAAGGAAGCGGGCCGCCGAGGCTGGCCAGACCAACGATCAGGTCGTTGCTCCTCCGAAGGCGCCCGGTACTGCGGAGGACGTCAAGGGTAAAAAACCCATAGTGGAGGGCCCGCTCAAGAAGAAGATCCGGTCGACACAAGATCTGCTGGCCGACATCTACAAGGCACGACCAGCCGTCCAACTCGGTCGGTCAGACGAGCAGAAGAAAAAGGGTTGCGACGAAGGAAGTCCAGCCTCCTCGTGGGGCCAAGGTGGTCGACCTGACCAATACCACCGACACCGGGAAGAAGGAGAAGGAGCCCGCGCTTCCGGCCGAGGGGGCCCGAGAGAAGAAGACGGGGACGATGGCGTTTTCACCAGCGCTCGGCTTGAAGCCGTCAGACTCCATTTTTAAGAGCTTGAGGGTGGCTAGGGTCATCCTCACCAAGGGTTGTCTCCCAGAGGATGTGACTCTCACTTCTTCAATGGCGAAAAGACGATTTGTTCAAGAGGATGTTCCTCGCGAGCACCCAGGTGAAATAACATGATCTCATGGCTTCCTTTTCTTTGCTTCAGTTTGTTCGCTACTTTAACTTTTTAATTTTGTGATCCGCAGGCCAGCAACCTTTTGGCTGAGGTTTGTCAGCGAGCCGTGACCTCGATGATGAAGGTCGAGGAGAAGGAGGAGCTGGAGACCTCCTTGCGGGCGGCCCTGGAGGCTACCGAAGGCAAGTTGAAGGACAAATCGACCGAGGCCGAAGGCCTCGATTTGGAGAAGACGAACCTTCGGACGTCTTTGGACAAGGCCGAGGACACTCTTTCGGAGGAGCACAAGCGGGTTCATCAGGCTGAGGAGAAGCTGCGGGCGGCGGAGGATGCCAAGCGGAAGGCCGAGGACGACGCTAGGATTTCCAACGAGGCACTGGCTAAGGCTGAGGAGCTCTGCAAGGAGTCCTCCGATCGGGCGGTGGCGGAGTACTGGTCATCCGCCCAATATGAGGAGGACGTGGAGGAGGCCGCCAATGGGTTCTTCCAGAAGGGGGCTGCGTATCTGAAGGAGCAGCTCATTAGCATGGGCATCGTCGCCAACTGGTCGGCTGTTCCGATCCTTGCTGAAGACGAGGTGGTAGAACCGACGGCTCCTGTGGAGGCTGACAACATGCTGGAGGACGATCTTCCTCCTTATGAAGTGCATCAGACGCCGATCATGGAGCTTCCAGACGTGCCACTACCCTGTGAAGCGCCTACGGACCCGACCGCCGAGGAAGACCATTCTTGAGGCCCCTTCCGTCCTCTAGAAAACTGAAGGAGTATGACTTGGTGCTCGTTCCTGAGCCATTAGTCTGGCAAAGGAGGGAGAAACTTTTCTAATGCCATCTGAGAAGCCGTACTCGATACCAAACCCTCCGAGAAGCCGTACTCGATACCAAACCCTCCGAGAAGCCATACTGAACACTTGTAAATTTTAACTTTTTTTTTTTTGTAATTATCTCTTCGTGGGCATTGTATCATTGCCCCTTGCGGGCCTTTATAAATGAAAATCCCTTTTTGTCATTCCTTGTGTATTTTGTGTTTGTTGTTTGTCTTCGGAGTTGAATGTTCGGTAATGCATCTACCCCGGAAGTGTTGTTGGCTTGACGGCTGATCAGGCCGAGAACACTTAATTCTTTCTCAAAATGACTGTCATTAGAATGGTCGGACGTATCTCCAAGCAGTTGGGTGCTTGAGAAGTTGTCAAGCGTTGAATCTATCGCGGTCGGATTACCGAGGTCTGCTTGTGGACTGGTGTAGGCATAGTTAAGTAGGCTCTGCATGCTATTGAAGCCTTCTTGTGAACCGCGGTAGACAGATTTTATTATGGTCTGCATGCTATCGGGGTCTGTTTGTGGACCGTGGTAGGCAGACACGAGTATGGTCTGCGTGCTACCAAGGTCTGCTTGTGGACCGTGGTAGGCAGATTTGAGTATGGTCTGCATGTTACCGAGGTCTGCTTGTGGACCATGGTAGGCAGATACGAGTATGGTCTGCGTGCTACCAAGGTCTGCTTGTGGACCGTGGTAGGCATATTCGAGTATGGTCTGTATGCTACCGGGGTCTGTTTGTGGACCGTGGTAGGCAGATACGAGTATGGTCTGTGTGCTACCAAGGTCTGCTTGTGGACCGTGGTAGGCAGATTCGAGTATGGTCTGAATGCTACCGAGGTCTGCTTGTGGATCGTGGTAGGCAGATACGAGTATGGTCTGCGTGCTACCAAGGTCTGCTTGTGGAGCGTGGTAGGCAGATTTGAGTATGGTCTACATGCTACCGGGGTCTATTTGTGGACCGTGGTAGGCAGATACGAGTATGGTTTGCATGCTACCAAGGTCTGCTTATGGACCGTGGTAGGTAGATTCGAGTACGGTCTGCATGCTACCGAGGTCTGCTTGTGGACCGTGGTAGGCAGATACAAGTATGGTCTGCGTGCTACCAAGGTCTACTTGTGGACCATGGTAGGCAGATTCGAGTATGGTTTACTTGCTACCGAGGTTTGCTTGTGGACCACGGTAGGCAGATTCGAGTATGGTCTGCGTGCTACCGAGGTCTGCTTGTAGACCATGGTAGGCAGATACGAGTATGGTCTGCGTGCTACCAAGGTCTGCTTATTGACCACGGTAGGCAGATTTGAGTATGGTCTGCGTGCTACCAAGGTCTGCTTGTGGATCGCGGTAGACAGATACAAGTATGGTCTGCGTGCTACCAAGGTCTGCTTGTGGACCGTGGTAGGCAGATTCGAGTATGGTCTGCGTGCTACCGAGGTCTGCTTGTGGACCGTGGTAGGCAGATTTGAGTATGGTCTGCGTGCTACCGAGGTCTGCTTGTGGACCGCGGTAGGCAGATCCACCAAGGACGATGTCCGACTCATGCCTGGTTGAGATCGGCTGGGCCGAAAGAAACGGCTATGAAAGACAATTAATGTGAGTTGTTGACTAAAGTATATCTGTGTTGCTTTGTATTTAAAGAAACCAAGCGGATGCCCTCAGGGGGTCCGGTATACAACTGAGACTACTAAAAATAATATAAAAAAAAATCACACTTCGACCGAGATTTAGTGGCCGATTAGACAGACAAACTGAAAGTAACAAACGCTGCTATTTACTGATAATATTTTTGGATGTTGGTGGCATGCCAAGTCCTTGGAATTTCTTCACCGCCCAGGGTGGTCAGCTTGTACGACCCAGGCCGTCCAGTTCTGAGGACCCAGTAGGGCCCTTCCCAGTTCTGGGACATCTTTCCCTGATGTGTGGGGTCGGAGACCGCTGTTTTCCTAAGGACGAGATCTCCGACCCTGAACTGCTTCGATCGAATGGTCTTATCATAGTGACGTGCGGTCGTCTGTTGGTATGCACTCATGCGGAATACTACTGATTCTCGGACATCTTCTAGGTTGTTCAGATTTGTCCGAAGATCTTTAGAGTTGGTCTCTTCATTGAAGTTTAGTATCCTGAAGGTAGGGTGGAACACCTCAACGGGGACAACGGCCTCCGTGCCGAAGGCGAGCATGAAGGGCGTTTCGCCGGTTGGTGTTCGGCTGGTCGTCCTGTACGACCATACAATGCTCGGTAGCATGTCCACCCATTTTTCTTTTTGGTCTGCTACCATTTTATTCAGACCATATAGTATTGTTTTGTTTGTGGCATCAGTCTGTCCACTTGATTGTGGGTGGCCGACTGAGCCGAATCTGTGGTCTATTCGAAACTCCGCATAGAAGTTTGCGAATGATGCGCTCGCGAACTGGGTGCCGTTGTCTGTCACCAGTACTCTGGGCACTCCAAACCTATAGACAACTGAGTGTCTGAAGAACAGTTCCACTTTGGTTGCGTCAATTTTTGCCACGGCCTCGACTTCGATCCATTTTGTGAAGTAGTCAATGGCTACGATGACATACTGCCGCTGATATGTTGCCTTGGGGAAGGGCCCCATGATGTCCATGCCCCAGATGGCAAAGGGGAGAGGGCTTGTGATCGACTGCAAAGGGGCAGCCGGAGCATGAGGTACTGGCACGTAGAACTGGCACTTGTCGCACTTGCGCACTAGCTCAATGTAGTTGTCGTGCATCTTTGGCCAATGATAGCCTTGTCGGAAGATCTTCTGAAACAGCGACCGGCCTCCCTGGTGCCGACCGCAGATACCTTCGTGGACTTCTTTCATCACATGCTTGGCTTCGTCTAACCTGAGGCACCGAAGTAATGGCATGGTGTAGGATCGCCTGTACAGCACATCGTCGTGAATGGTGTACTGTCTGGACTTGGCTTGGATAGGCCAAGCATCTTTCCTGTCTTCTGGTAGTGCGCCGGTCTGGAGGTATTGGTATATGTCGTCATACCAACTGGATACAACTCCGACCGGAGCAACCTCTTCTGCGGAGTTGTTGGCGTGTTCCAAGAATTCTACGTATATGGCAGAGTCCATCGCGTTGATGTCTTCCAGGGACAGCCTAGACAGCTCGTCTGCCTCGGTGTTTGCTTCGCGATCGACGTATTGTAGTTCAACACTTTGGAAGGCCGTGATGGCCGAGTTCACCCTGTCGAGGTAGTTTTGCATCTCGGGTTGTCTGGCCTCGTAGTCTCCCTGTACCTGACGGACGACCAGCTGTGAGTTGCCCTAGACCAGTAGCCGATGGACGGCTAGGCCCCTTGCGAGTCTAAGTCCGGCTAGCAAGGCCTCGTACTCGGCTTCATTGTTCGTTGCGTGGAATCCGAACCTTATGGCTGATCGGACCTTGAATCCTTCCGAACTCATTAAGATTACGCCCGCCCCTGCTCGGCCATTCATGGATGATCCGTCCACTTGCAGTGTCCATGCGGCTTCGGCTGGCTCAGGAACCTTTATGGTTTGAGGTTCAACCAGCTCTTCTTCTGGTAACGTACTCTCGACAATAAAGTCTGTCAGTGCCTGTGCTTTGATGGCGGTCCTGGGGACGTATTTTATGTCGAACTCGTCGGGCTCCACCGACCAATTTATCAGCCGACCAGACACATCGGGTTTCGACAACACCTTCTTCAGTGGTGTGTTGGTGAGCACAGCAATGGGGTAAGCTTGGAAGTACGATCGGAGCTTCCACGCGGCTGTGACCAAAGCAAGCGCCAGCATCTCGATCGGCTTGTATCTGGTCTCGATGTCCAACAGCACTTTGCTGACATAGTATATAGGCCGTTGGACCCTGTCTTCTTCTTTGAGTAGCACAGCCCTTACTGCCCGGTCGGAGACTCCTAGGTAAAGTTGTAGCTCGTCCCCGGGGTTGGGTTTTACCAGCAGGGGTGGTGAGGATAAGTAGGCCTTGAGATCTTCAAAAGCCTTCTGGCATTCCTCGGTCCATTCAAATTTTCCCGTCCCTTTCAGCGTTTTAAAGAATGGGAGACAGCGCTCGGCTGATTTGGACATGAATCGGCCGAGGGCGGCAATTCGGTCGTTCAGCTCCTGCACCTGCTTGGTTCTCGTCGGCGCGGCCATGTTCAGTATGGCTGTGATCTTTGATGGGTTGGCTTTCAATTCCTCGCTGCGAGACCATAAAGCCTAAGAAATTTCCGGACACAACTCCGAAAGCACACTTTGTTGGATTCAACTTCATGCTATGCCATCGGAGAATTTTGGAACCTTTCTTTGAGGTCAGCCTGCTGACTTTTCACAAGGTAGTCATTAACATATACCTCCATGTTTCGATCGATCTGACTCCTGAATATTTTATTCACCAACCTCTGGTAGGTGGCTCCGGCATTCTTTAGGCCAAAAGGCATGACCGTGTAGTAGAAGAGCCCCTGATTGGTGACAAAGGAGTTGCAGTCCTCGTCCATTCTTCTCATCTTGATTTGGTTGTACCCGGAGTATGCGTTGAGGAAGCTGAGTAGTTCGTGCCCAGCTGTGGCATCTATCAGCTGGTCAATGCGCGGCAATGGGTAGCTGTCCTTCAGGCAGGCCTTATTGAGACCTGTGAAGTCTATGCAAATTCGCCACTTCCTGTTTGCCTTGGGCACCATGACTACATTGGCGATCCAGTCTGGGTAATCCACCTCTCTGATGAAACCAACCGCTAGTAATTTCTGGACCTCCTCATCTATTACAGACTGTCGGGCGAGTGCGAAGCACCTCTTCCTTTGTCTGATCAGTCTGTGTTGGGGGTCGACCGCGAGGTGATGTTCGATCACTTCTCTGGGAATTCCTGGCATTTCAGAGGCCGACCATGCAAATATATCAAGATTCTGCCTCAAAAACTCTATCAGCTCTTCTCTTTTACTTTCAGGTAGCAGGGAGCCGACCTGGAATGTCTTTTCTGACTGATCTTCTGCCACAGGTACTTGCAACAGCTCTTCGGCTGGTTCTCCTCTGCTCGGAGGGTCGATGTCTTGAGCCTTTATGGCGTTCACCTGTGCTGTTTTCAAAGCTCGCTGACTATTCTTCAGCTCGGTGGCGTACCATCTTCTTGATGTCCCCTAATCCGTTCGGCATTCTCCAACTCCGTCCTCTATTGGGAACTTCATCACCAGATAGTACGTGGACATGCACGCTTTGAGCTTGTTCAGCGAGGGACGGTCGAGGATTACATTGTGGGCGGATAGTCGATCGACCACCATGAATTCGACCACCACCCTCTTTTGTTTGGGCCTGTGGCCGAGGATGACTGGAAACTGGATGCCTCCTTTTACCGTGATCGGGTCTCCGAAAAAATTGATCAGGTCGAACGTGACTGGCTGGAGCTGGTCGTCTTCCAGCTGCATTCTCTGGTATGCATGGTAGAATATAATGTCTACCGAGCTTCCTGTGTCAACCAAGCACTTGGCGACATCCCAGTGGCCAATCCCGGCTGTGAAGACGATGGCATCTTCATGTGGGACCGCGACGTTGATGAGGTCTTCATCACTGAAAGTGATTATTTCTCCAATTCGAGCTTTTTTGGATGGTCACTCCGTCTTTGCTACCAGACGCGAGTAAGCCTTGGCCGACCGGTTGGAAGTGTTTCCAGCCACAGGTCCTCCTATTATTGTGAGGACCACTTTTCCTTTGGCTTCTGGTCCTCGGGTGATGGCATATATGCCGCTGTCACCAGGGATGCGTAAGCCTAATGAAGTGTGTGGTCGGTCCTTGGGTTGGGGGCTGCCCACTAACCTTCGCTCGGCTTTTCTTCTTTTTGACCCTGGATGGGACTTCTTCTTTCTTCTGCCTCTGCTTTCTAGTTCCGACCAGGACGGGATGGACCCGAGCGTGGTGTGCTGCCGACCACCGAGGCTTTCCTTTACCGGTATTCTATCCTTCTTTGCCCCAGACGGGCTTCCGATTGACCCGAACTGGATGGCGCCGACCCACTGTCTGGGGGCGGCGTAACCTCCATCCGGGTCTCTGTCATCTCTCCGAGCGGCGCCTTGATTTTCACCGGCATTGACTCGGCAGTTGTTTGGTGGCGGGGGTGGCAGCTCGCGTTCTAGTGGGGGCGGGGGTGGTAACCCACGCTCTCGTCGAGCGGGAGCTGGTCCTTTGCCAGCATCTCTGACAAAGTTGCCATAATATCCACGTCGGATGAGATCCTCAATTTCTCCTTTGAGGTATTTGCACTCCTCCGTCTCATGGCCATAGTCGTGATGGAAGCGACAAAACATGGACCGATCTTTATTCCTTTCGTCGCCCAATGGTTTCGGCGGTGGTCGGAGGTTCCGATCGTTCTTGATTACCTCCAGGATTTCCACCATCGAGGCATTGAGCAGAGTATAGTACTCGAAGGTCTTGTACGGGTGCCGGTATGCTTGTTCTTTGTCGGACTTCTGCTTTTTAGGGTCGATCGAGTTTGGCGTGTGGTCGGCCGACTCAGACCTCTTCTTGTTCGTAGACCTTTGCTCGGCTTTCAAGTTGTTTACCGTGTTATTTTTTTGGGCCTTCGTCGTCTCGTCTGCGGAGGCATACTTCTCACACCTGGCAAGCAGGTCGTCCAAGTTTTTCAGTGGCTTTTTGGCAAGGGACCAACAAAGCTCTGTGTCAGTCACTCCGGCCTGCAGGCTGGACATGTGCACCGCGGGCTCGACGTCCTTGATCTCGAGCACCTCGGTATTGAAGCTCTTGATGAAGTCCCGCAGGGACTCGTCCTTCTATTGCTTGACCGTTGACAGATGGTATGAAGTCTTCTTGCGCACTCGGCTGGCTTGGAAGTGCGTCAAGAATTTGTTCGACAGCTGTTCATACGATGTAATGCTCCTCGGGGGGAGATTGTTGAACCAAGTACGAGCGGCGCCCCTGAGCGTTGAAGGAAATGCCCTACAGATGAGGCTGTCGCTGAGGGGGTAGAAAAGCGTCGTGGAAATGAACGTGTCCAGATGCTGCTCGGGGTCGGTACTTCCATTGTATGAGTCCAGGACCGGCATCTTGAAGTTGTTAGGAGGGGGGGTGTGAGGACAAAGATGGAAATCTTTTGGAAGTCGCCACCTAGATTAAGGTCTAGGACCTTAAAAATGTGAAATCTCACCCCAAGGTAAGACTTCGATTGACTCATGACCCTTAGATTGGATTTCTGGTCCATCAGAGATTGGGTAAGCGTTAGGTTACGGTTATGGGAAGGGGTTAGGCACCCAAACCGCCCGATCGAAATCGGTCTCATATACCTTTCCTATGCTAAACTTTATTTGTTAAACCAAACCAAACCAAGTGGTTTGATATCATTGAACCGAATCTGTATCCATCAGATTGCCTACGTATCACGAAATTATTCCGAAAATCAGGTTCACCATCGTAGTTCAGGTGTGATTAAAGTTTATGGATGTGCTTTATGCTTATGCATGAATAAGTTCATTGTTCAAGTTGAAGTTTATGCTTGAAAGGCTGAAAAATCCTATGGGTTAGGATCTGGATAGTCCATGTGGACTGATAGATGTCCTAGTGGATCTAAGAATAACCCTATTTGGGTCAAAATATGGATAATCCATTCTGGGTTAAAATGTGGATAACCCTATATGGGTTAAAATATGGGTAAATATCCTAGTGGATCTATGGATAGTCCAAGTGGACTAAGATGTGGATCCAAATTTGAGATTCTTCTAAATGGCCTACGTATCTTAGGGTTTGCCCTAGGAATCAGAATCTGCGTAGTTTGGACGTGGTTGATGTGTGGATATCCTAGTAGATCTATGGATAGTCCGAGTGGACTAAGGTGTGGATAAATATCCTAGTGGATCTATGGATAGTCCGAGTGGACTAAGGTGTGGATAAATATCCTAGTGGATCTATGGATAGTCCGAGTGGACTAAGGTGTGGATAAATATCCTAGTGGATCTATGGATAGTCTGAGTGGACTAAGGTGTGGATCCGAATTTGAGATTCTCTCAAATTGCCTACGTATCCTAGGGTTTGCCCTAGGAATCAGAATCCACGTAGTTCGAAATTGATAACCCATTCTAGGTTAATGATTGAGAACCTATTCTAGGTTTAGGGTTGAGAACCTATTCTAGGTTTAGGGTTGAAAACCTATTCTAGGTTTAGGGTTTATCGAGGGGCAAAATCATCCTGAATTACCCTTTTCAACCTAAGCTCTAGTTTTGGAAATTTTGGTAAAGCATTTTTCTTTCTTTATTAAGATTTTTATTATTTCCATTATGCCCTTCCCAAGAATGTGGGTGCCTAAATGCACGTCCCCACACCTAATATGTTTGCTAGGTGTACAGATATGGCAGTTTGACTAGGGTCTTGCATAAATTAAATTATTACCCAAAATAAAATATTCTATCTAAATATGGCATATAAAACATTTATGGCAAGAAATTCACATGTAGTAAGATTGTTTAAAATCCCTCAAATATGGCATGTATTGCAAATAAGGCAAGAACCTATATGGCATGATCTAGTATGCTATCTTCTAAGCATGGCAAGACCTAATATGGCAGTGAGCATTTAAACATGGCAATGAACATCCAAATATGGCAATGAACATCCAAACATGGCAGTGAGCATCTAAATATGGCAATGAGCATCTAAATATGGTAATGAACATCCAAATATGGCAATGAACATCCAAATATGACAATGAGCATCTAAATATTCATGATGAAAAATTCAACGGAATAAATCACTATTGATGGTAATCTAACTGTTCAAATTTATTTCAATCACTCCCAAAGATAATCTAACGGTCCAGATCACTTATCATGATAATCTAACAATTCATATCCATTTACATCACTTTGAAGACAATCCAACGGTTTAGATTACTCAAATTAATAATCTAACCATTCAGATTACTCAAATCAAGGTAAAATGCGATCAACGGATCAAATCAATGATCCAATTTTATCAAATTCCAAGATCAATGGTTCAATTTTAATCATATCATTCCAAGCATATGATCGGATAAATTTTAATTCCATCAAAATTCCATATGATCGGATCAATTTTCATCATAATGCCATAATCGGATCAATTTTTTTCCTTATGATGGGATCAATTAAAATTCCATATGATCGGATCAATTTCATAGTAATATCAATATGATTGGATCAATTTTAATCCAATTTTCATATAATCAGATCAATCAAAATTCCATACCATGGTCTGATTTTAACCGCATCAATGGTCAGATCAATGACCAATAATCAAATTTTCACATCAATGGTCAGATTTTCATAAAATATGATATCATCACAATCAACATAAAAATTATATCCGATGGATCATAATATATGATATCAACATAAATGAGATAAAAAAATTTACATCCAATGACTTTGACATAATGAGGACAGAATCAGTTGATTGCAGGAGGGATGTTGGTTTGTGCATGTCGGGGATTGGATTAGGTGGGTATTAGTGGAGGTAGGACAACAGTAGTGAGCTTTGGGTTTTGGTGTTGATATGCATGACAATCTGGTAGAGGGGAGATGGAGAGGTGGTGGGATTGAATGGTAATCGATTCAAGTATGCCATGGGTATGCAAGGGTCATGCATATGGGATTCGGTGGAGGTTCTTGTAACAAGTTTGTTTGCATCAGTTGGACAGGTGCTGCAGGTTGAGTTGTATCAGCAGGTTTGGGACGATGGTGGTGGCACAGATTGGCTGAGATGGTGATTCAAGTAAGAATGTGCTTACCTTTTTTCTTCTTCTTCTTCTTCTTCATGCCTCTTCCCTCTGCTTTTCTTCTTCTTCTCACTCGATCTGCCACTTCTTTCCATTTTTTTTATTTCCCTTTCTTCACCGCCCTCTCTCTCTCCCTTTTCCTATCTCTTCTTTCTTTTCGACACCTCTTCTCCGATATTTTTTTTTCGGATCCTCATCCCCTCTTCTCGATTCCTCCCCTCTTCTTTCATTCGGTTTTCCCCCACTTTTCTATTTTTTTTCATTTTTTTGTCTTCTCTACTGCTTTCTCTGTTTCTCTCTCTCTCTCTCTCTCTCTCTCTCTCTCTCTCTCTCTCTCTCTCTCTCTCCTTCCTTCGAATTCTCCTCCATCTCTCTTTTTTTTATTTTTTTTCCCTCGATCCCTCCCTCAATCTCGATTTCTTCTCCCTTTTTTTTTATTTTTTTCTTTTTTCTCTCTTTCCCTCTTCTCCTTTTATATATTTTTTTCTTTCCTCGGTTTGGCCCCCCTTTTTTTCGGTCCTTCTCTTTTCTCCTCTTCTAGATCTCCTCGATCTTTTCCTCTTCTCCTTCTCTAGATCTTCTCCTTTTCTGTTTTTATCTCCACTGCCCTTTCCCTCTCTCTTCTTTCGGTTCCTCCATTTTCTCCTCTTATAGATCTCCTCAATCTTCTCATCTTCTCCTCTTCTAGATCTTCTCCTTTTCTTTCCTTATAACCGACCCCAAGCTTTGTTTTTCAGCCACCTAGCAGCCTTTTAGGAAAGAAATCCCGTTGCCCTCCTTCTTTCCTCTCCTTTCATCTTCGGCAATCTCACCAACTCCTTTTTTATTTGGATCCTAATTTGCTTTTTATATATAAAATATATATATATATATATAAATATATAATATATTAATTTATTAATATATATAATATAATATACATATAAGACATAAGTATATATTATATGATATATTATAATATATTATATATTATATAATAATATATAAAGAAATATATGCATGTCACCGACATGTATTGGTCCGGATTGACAAGGATTGATTGGATTGGACCAATACTAGCTTGGGTTGAGCTGAGTTGACTGGATTGACTGGAATTAAATGGGTTGGGCCAAGACTGGCTTGGGTTGAGCTGAGTTGACTGGATTGACTGAAATTAATTGGGTTTTCTCTCTCTATCATTTCATGGGCTATTTCTGTTGCCATTCCGCATGGAATTTTTTGATAGCCTCTATTCCCAATTTTCTACGTTCACTTTGTAGAACATTAAAAATGAGGAATATTGGAGCTTGAATCAACTCATTTGGAAATAAAATGGCCAACCTATGAATTTTTAAAGTTTAAGCAGGTCAATTATCGATAATTTGGTTGACCATTCTGCATGGGATCCTTCGGAGACTTCAATCGGAAATCCCTTACGTCCACTTTGTAAAGTACTAAAAATGGAACATAATAAAACTAAAATCACCTGATTTGGATATGGGGTGACCAAAATATGAATTTTCAAAGGTTAAATGGTCATTTTCATGTGTAACTTTGCATGGGACCCTTCGGAGACTTCTACCTGGGATTTTTCACGTCCACTTTGTAGAACATCATAAATGAAGAATAATGGTCTTGGAATCATCTGAATCCGACGTAGAACGGAAAAGATATGAAGCTTTGAAGTTCTAACGATAATTTGCATGAAAGTTTGCATGGGTCCCACTGGTGACTTCTACCCGGGATTTTTCACGTCTATTTTATAGACATCATGAATGAAGAATAATGGCCTTGAAATCATCTGAATCCGACGTACAACGGAAAAAATATGAAGCTTTGAAGTTCTAACGATAATTTGCATGAAAGTTTGCATGGGGCCCACTACTGACTTCTACCCGGGATTTTTCACGTCCACTTTGAAGAGGATTGAAAATAAGGAATATTGGCCTTTGAATGATCTGATTCCGATATCAGATGACCCAGATATGATGTCTTGAAGTTTAAATGACAATGCATGCATGATACGATAATTACGTAAATGCCCCTGCACTTTCAAACTCCGATATCTTCCTTGTTTGAAGTCAGAATTTGATGATTCCGGTCTCATTTTGAAGATAATTTCACAACCTATTCATCCAAGTAGATAATAGCCCATGACCCTACTGTGGGGTTCAGTGGAGAATCACAAATCTTTGGGTTAAACACCGAAAACTGCCATATTGGTTCACTTATACAGAGGATGGTAAAAATGGGGTGCTTACAGGGGGCCCTCATAATCTCGTCCGAGAGTGTCGTGATGGCAGTGTAGGTCGTCCTCGACGGGGTGACCCGACTCTGCTCCACCTCCTAGAGCCAGGTGGTTAATTCTAACAATCGTCGCTCGACCTCGGATTGTGGGGTGTCTGGAGGCGGCGCTGCGACCGTTGCTGGTGTTTCCACGTTAACCCTCTCTTGACAAAGGGCGTCGAGGAAGGACCTCGCGCCTCTCGCCGGAGGAGGTGGCGGCGGCGGCACCTGGTGATCAGCTGGCTGGTGCCACGCGACTGACCCTACCATACTCCGTGCGGGCTGGTGATATCCCATGGGGGGATTGCTCGGCGTAGCTCTCGTGGATACTGTCCGCGCGGGCTGCTGGGGTGCTCCTTGGAGCGCGTTCGGCGCGGGGGCCTGCTGAGGATTTTCCCTTGCCCCGACGGCCGAATTGCTTGCTCGAGCACCTCCTAAGACTCTGGCCAGCTGTTTGATCTGCTGCTTCAGCTCGTCGAACTGCTGACGGGTAACATATTGAGGAGGCGGTTGCTGTGCCATCGTCGTTGGTGTCGGGACTGGTGTTGGGACTGGAGTCGGCCCTGGCGCCGGCGTCGGCACGCGATTCGCCCCTGTTGTACTTTCGCTGCTATCCACGTGCACTTGCATGGATGGATCAGATGGGCGATTAGATGCTTGGGCTCGGGTTCTTCTTTGGGCCATTGAAACTAGAGAGCTCGCGCGCTAATCGTCAAACTCAGTCAAAAGGGCCCCACGGTGGGCGCCAAACTGTTACAGTTGGAAATCGCCCGCCGGTCTGCGATCTGAGCAACCTGCAATCCCAGAGATGAGACAAGGGAGTTGGGCGACTAAGCCCCGAGTACATTCTGATGCCTAAGTCAGATTCCCAATGTAAGCAGTCAAGAGATAACAGAAAACTATCTCCAGTTTAAAGCAAGAGTGGGACGATCAGAGAGTTTGAGCGTGCGAGAATGAGGGAGATTGTGAACTGACCTTTACCTTGAGGGGTCATCCTCTACTTATAGACATTGGGAAGAAGCATGGAGGTACCAGGACTCAAAGAAGTAGATCGCCAATAGGATTGCCACGTGTCGCTCTGAGGGACACCTGAGTTGTAGACTCTGAGCAGGAGTAGGAGACTGTAGCCAAGGAAGCTAAGTCGGTCAACCACAAGGATGACACGTGTTGTGACAGGTGGTCGTAGGGCCGTGATAGTCGGCATCGTATCATACAAGGAGAAGGACTCCTCTGCCGTAACATAGTCGTATTAGGATATTGGCCTCCGATCGGGAAACGCGACCGCATAGGTATGCAACTCCGACCGCCTCACCGCACGAGCGGAAGGTGACCTCCGAGTGGCATAAGCCGAGCGCAACATATAACTAGCGGTCGGCTCCGGAGATGGTCTTGACACGTGTAAGATTTTAAATGGATGAAATTTTTCCCATATGATAGTAAGAGAACCCCAAGACTTAAGAATCATACTTGGTAGGTATGAGATTCTAATGTGAGATCATAACAAAGTTGTAGTAGCTGATTCGCAGTTGCGGCGGAGATTTGATGAAGTTGCAGTTAGCTGACTTGCAGTGGCGGCGGAAAAGATGGGAAACTGAAATACAAGAACTTAATTTAAGGCAAATGATGGAGGGCATAATGATCTTTTTAAGGAAAATGATTAAAGGTATAATGGTCTATTTAAAAAATCAACTCTAAAAAGAGTGTAAAAAAGGTGGTCCATGTATTTTTGGTTTTATGACATTTTGACAAACTGAGGTCTATAAAAATTTTCTTAATCAACTCTAAAAAAGAGTGTAAAAAGGGTGGTCCATATATTTTTGGTTTTGACATTTTGACGAACTGAGGTCTATAAAAATTTTCTTATATATATATATATATATATATATATAGTTTAAATTGTCATTTTGATTTCTCACAATCTAAATCTTGTAAGGATAAATCAGTCTTTCAATTTTTTTAGGTTTTTACTATCAATTATATGGAACGGGTGTAATTGTCAACTACTAAGTGTAATTTGTGGTCCTTATTTCATCGATTTTTTTAATGCTTCCTGATTATGCAGATATTATTCCAATTATTTCCACTCAGGTAAGTATAATTTAATCTTATAAACTTGGTACGATGAACCCAAATCGTCTCTTCCCTGAGATTCGGGAGGAGACGCGGTGACCCCACTGGATGGTCACCATGTGAAGGTCGGATGAATCCGACCCCTCTGTTCAAGCCGACAAGCCGAGCCAATAAAAGAGTGTCGACTCGAATAGAGGGTCGGATTCATCAGATCTCCACATGACGACCGTCCAGTAGGGTCGCCGCGTCTCCTCCTTAAAGTACAAGGAGGAGACGATTTGAATCCGATGAACCATCCCTATTTTTTATATTATTTTATTTAATGAAAATCCACTTAAAGTGGGCCCCACAACTGCCTACGATTTTTCTGTTTTTCCCTTACCATTATGTTATTATTTCTTAATGATTTATCTACAAGACTATTAAAAATCCATTTTAAGCTGCTCACCATTTTGGGCCTCCCCCATTCTCTTATTTTATTATTTAATAGCTTTTAACAAAATTCCCCTGAAACACCAATATAGAATCTTTCCATGCATCCATGGTTCATATACGACATGCTTTTCTAGATTAATTATTCAAATGACATCAAAGCAACTCCAAATTTTTCCCTATGAATCCCATGTCATTCTAGGCAAGATTCCCACCCTCCGCTTGTCAATTCACACTACATTAAATGTCACTATGCATTATACAACACATAATCTTACTAAAGAACACCTAATCTTTTAAACATCACCCAATCATGCTAAATTTAGCGGATTCACATCGTCTCTTCCCAGTGATTTTGGGAGGACAGTGGCAACCTATCTCGGATGGCTGCCACGTGGCTCTCGGGTGAATCCGAGACCCGCGTCTGAGCTGACAACCCCTGTCGGCTTGGCTTGTCGGCTGGGTGTCGGCTCGGACGTGGGTCTCGGATTCACCGGGAGCCACGTGGCGGCCATCCAGGACAGGTTGCCACTGTCCTCCCAGAACCACTGGGAGGATAGGATGCGAATCCAAATTTAGCATCCCTCAAGCAGATATTTAACCCAACTCGGAAAAAATCTGAGGGTTACACCTACCGACAAAATCTCAGCTCCATCAAAATACCACATGGCAGAATTAGGTGCTCACCATAAATTCTGCTTCCTAAAGTAATTGTTTAGCTTTCCTATTTGAGTGACATCCATTTGATTCGTTTTTTGATTTATTTAAAGGATGAGCTTTGGTGTGACGGTAAGTTTGTCAATTTGTCATATTGCAACCTAGTGGTTGCTGGTTCGAAATATGAAAATGGCCTCTCTGCGTTGTGGGTTGTTGCAATAGTAGGAGCCTCATGCTGGGACATCCCTTTTTTAAGGGGAAAATTTCACCCACACCCCTTGTAGTTTGGCTTAAGAACATGTATCCAATTTTTTTCGTGATAATGTCACCAACACCCCCTACTTTATGAAACCTTGTTCACTTAGACCCATTCTGTTAGGTGATGGTCGCTAACTGATGATATGTCACCATCCTAAATTCTTTAATGGTAAAACTACCCTTATTTCTTTGAAATTTTATTTTTCTAATTATTGCCAAACACCAGCAAGGCTTTTAGGCCCCATTTGATAACACTCCAGCTCCTTACTTCTTAGCTTCGGAGCTAATCTAGAGTATAATGGCGATTGATAAACACGGTTCAAGTTTTGACTCCCATGAAGTGAACCGTTCCAAAAATGTCTCTAGGAACTAAAAAACTGGAGCTAAAAAAACTTACTTCTCTTGCTCCGGAGCTATTACCACTATCGACTGCCATCACCACCACTATTGGCACTGCCATCATCACCACCACCCCTCCACCGCCACCATCCCCACCACCCCTCCACCGCCACCATCCCCACCACCACCCACCACCCACAGCCGCCGCTACCACCACCACCACCGTCGCCACCACCACCACCACCACCGCAGTAGCCACCGCCGCCACCACCACCATCACCCACCACCTACCACCACTGTCGCCACCACCACCCGCCAACCACCTACCACCACTGCCACCACCACCACCATCACTACCACCACCCATTCCCACCCACCCACCACCTACCACCCCTGCCTCTACCCCCACCACTGTCGCCACCACTCACCAACACCGCCACCACTACCACCAACCCCCCCCCCACCGCCACGAACACCACCACCACCATCACTACCACCACCCATCCCCACCACCACCACCCACCACCTACCACCCCTGCATCTACCACCACCACTGTCGCCACCACCCACCAGCACCGCCACCACTATCACCAACCTCCCCCCCCAACCGCCACCAACACCACTACCACCAAACAGTATTCTAGAAGCATAGTCTTTTGATTTTAGAGCAGCATTATCAAACAGTATTCTACTCCAAAAATCCTGACTCTGGAGAAGAAGTAGAAAACGAGTCTGGACCAGAAGTAGCTCCATGGGAGCTGGAGTGTTATCAAACGGGGCTTTAACATGGTAGATATAATTCGACACGAACGTCACCCATACGCACATCCCATGGGCGGTTTTCTGCTTGGTGAAGGTTTGCGAAATGATACAAAGAGGGAGACTGCGTCTATTCAAAAACCTAGTTTACCTTATTTGAATGGAGTATGGACCACAGTCTTTGCCATAGACCTTGGTCTGTGACTATTTTGTCGTCATTCTCCATCATTGCAGACTTCCTTCTCTTTCTCCCAACAAAACCAAGTGGTTCTCTCTTCCATGACTCCTACGGTCTCTCAGTGGTGGGGAACGACCCAAACCTACGTGGAGAAAGCCGGGAAGAAGGACACTCGGGTCGTCATATCCGGTCATACGACCGATGAAGGTTACTCAATGGGAAAATCCTTGAACAGATCCCAGATCTCTAAGCCTCTCTTTGGTTTGTATTATATAATGTATTATGAACTATTTGTGACAAATCAATTATGATAATAGATTCTGAATAATAAATAATGATCGTTTGGTACCACTAAACATAATACATTATATAATGAAAAATAGGTTATAATGATAAACAACTAATAACCTATTTGTAGATTATGCATTATATCTATTTATTTTAATTATAAATAGATATTATAAATCATGCCAAATAATCACAAATTTCATAATATATTACATAATACATTATATAATACAAACCAAACAGAGCATAAGTTAGCTGCAAAATCCAACTCAAAAGCCGGTGAAATCGCTATGGTGCTCACGGTTGATGTCATTACAATCAAACGCTTCTATATGAGCAATTGAGGGTTTCACGGCTCGGATTCGTTGAAGAAATCGACATTTTTTTTTTCAAGAAAAATTACAATCAAGAATGGACAAAATGCAATGCTGAAGATAGAACTCCAAACAATAATAATAATATGAGCTGAGAGTAAAAAGAGGCTAGCAGTTAATGAGATACCATACCCATGGCACGTTGCCTATTTATAGAATGGAATTTAGGAAGATACCATAATATGGTTTTGAGTCTACTAAGGATGATAATGCCCCTATCTTAACGGACCCAAATCCTCTTCAGCCGGTCAGCCCGCCAGTCAAACATTGGACGGCTACCGATGTATCCCAACCCCTCCGATGTTTGACTGGCTGGCTGGCCTATTGGGGAGGATTTCTATACATCTTAAACTTTGACGTATCAACCATTCCGTGTTGATCAACCATTGATGGGTAGTTTTTATGCATATCGGGGGCTTAAGTTTTATTCATGCTCATTGTAGCAATGGGGACCACCTCTTCCTGCTTTGTTGAAAATCAGTACAGATGCTGCATTAATTAGCCATTAGCTAATTTATATACTATTATTATTATTATTATTCGTGATTTTTTACCAAAAAAAATTATAATTATTCGTGCAAGATTCAAAAATTCATTTATATTACAATCATTTATGGCAAGACATAATTTGGACATGTTCATAAAAATTTAATACCTATAAGTTGCCACACGTTTTACCCATAAAGTAAAATAAGAAAAGAAAAAAAAAAGAGTGGTTAAGGGTTTAATATAGTTGGTGATAATGATAATTAGAGCTACATTTTTTAAAAGAGGGGTTCAGTTTCTAATGGCATAAGAATTGCAACAGGGGGGACAGTAGCAAAAGGGTAACACCCAAAGAAGCTAAAGCTTATGGACTCCATGAAGCAAGTGAAGTTCGATTTAGAACTAAAGATATACAGAAGTAACATTTTTGTTCTAAATAGGCTTTCCATTTCATGTGTGTGATATTACTGTTTAATTTATTTATAATATTGAAAGCTTTTGGTTATAAATATGTAGTTAGAAGTTGCAACATTGCTGCCAGCTTAGAGCCTAAAACAAATTAATACTACATTTTCTTCATCATTCTCTGGTTAATTTTTGAAGAAATCAAATTCTAATTATGATGCAGAAAAGTAAAATGAAATACAAAAAAAATAATCATACAATGCAAAGATTAATGTGGTTTAGCAAGATTTTCTGCCAACCTAGATCATAATCGTGTCACTATCGAAAGAGAATATGTTTAATTATAACAACTCGTACTCGCACCTCTTGTCTTGTCATAGAGAATGCCATTGCTATAAATTTATAATTAAATCTCAATAGATACGTTTATCAAAATAAACCATGACTCTTAAAAAATTTCCTCCGGAGCTACTGGCCCCAAATCTCCGAGTGTTAGGTCCTTCTCACCTCACGTCTAGTCACTTGTGTTCATTTGGCGGTAATCCTCAAACTGCCCAACCCTTTCTCATCTCAATCTCTCATTCTCCTCATATATAAAGGAGATAATGGTGGTGGGAGATTATATATTCTCGTTTCATTTTTGTGTTTTGAGAGCTGAACTCTGAGAGTATCTTAGAGCAAAGTCAAAAATTGTTGTATTTTTATTTAATATAATAATTATTTTAAGTAAAAGTAAAGTTTCAAAATGAAAAGCTATTTTTGGTTTTACTTATTATGGTATGTGGCTTGAGAGGGTATTAAGGTGGAGCCAGTGAGGTTGGATCCCAAGACCTCAAGATGACACAAGTATATTTGGTCACTTTCTTTAGTCCCACATGGGAAGTGAAAGAGGTTGTAGGGTACCTTCTATATAGTTTTGGGAACATCAAGGGATAGAGTGATTTGGAGGGAAGTCTCCCTCCTCTCTTTTGTCTGGGTCAGTTTTGGGGTTGTTTTTCACACTAGCACACTAAGCCCAGCCAATCGTGGTCAGGGTCAACTCAAGATGTGTATTTTAAGAGTTGATTTAATTTTGATTTATGTTGGGTTGGATAACGTTCATTCTGTGACCCAAATCAAACCGGATCAATTGGTGAATAGATATGACTATTCAAAGAGGTACACTCTTACCAAAGGAGTTCGATCTGAATGGTCGGATTAGATTTGAATAATCCAAGCCGTTAGATTGTAGAGGTGCATCTGTTCAACAGAATAAATCCCTTGGTAAGGGGTGTGATCTTAACCCTCAGATCAGGATCTATCGATTTGAGCCGTTGGAATGAATGGACACACTTACAACTAAGGGTGCCTAGAAAGGGCACGTCCTATTCTACAAATAGGGAAAGGTGGAACCTTAATGGGGTTCAAAATTAAGAATAATTAACCCGTATCTTATGCTCTCCCTCCTTTCTTGTGTTCCGGTTGGTTCCAGGTTGCTTTTCACAGGCACCGGTCGAGCCCGCCCAGTCGGTAGTGTAGTGACGTGGTGCAATGCGGGTGTGGGTGTGGGTCAACTCAAGATGTATTTTTTAAGAGTTAGTTTAATTTTGGTTTTTGTTGGGTCGGATACGATTCATTTGGAGGGAAGTTGTCACACCCCAATTCCAGCTGAACCAGAAGTGTGAGTGAACCGGTACTAAACCACGGTTCACACCAGGATCTCGAAAGACCGTGTCAACCAATCATCCATGAGCAAACTAACAAAATCCAGAGTAATACTAGCAGCGGAAATAATTATAACAATGAGCTGAACTAAATGATAATTTAAAATAATTAATCCAATTATTCCATCATCCATCAGAATTTAAATAATATTTTTATTACAAAACTTTAACTGAAAATAATCAAATCAAAGAGGAAAGACACAGAAGGAGCACTCGCATAACGCATCATGCTCGTCCTCCACACTCTGTGTCTCCAGGGCAGCCATCGTAGGCACACCCAACAGTCAGGCACCTACCACACTACTACTGTTGCCCCACATCTCTCACTCCGGTATAGAGATAGGACTCGAGTCTGGCGGGCAGGAAGAACCACAATCCCACGTCCTCCTCCTGATACCCCATATCGTACCAATACCTAAACCCCTATTGGCAAGGGCTTGCAAGTGGGTTCCATTTCTAACCAGTCCTAGATGTCAATACAAGTAGGCTCCACCCTAGTACAGCCGTCTACGGCATAGGGATAGAGCTAGAGCGTGCAGGCCAGGCTGGAGACCACATTACCTCACCTCCCCCTGATACCCTACCCGCAACAAGCATACCAAGATGGAACTATACGCAAGTAGGCCCTATCCCAACATCACTCCCAGCTAAAGCGTCATGGCCAGGTCAACGTCGACGTCGGAGATCACCATGCCACATCACTGTGGCCAGATCAACGTCAACATCGGAGACCACCTGCCATAACCTCCCCCTGATACCCCACCCATACCAAGCATGCTAAGATAAGGTACTACTAAAAGGTGTCGGGGTGAGGAACGATCCCAGGCCCCTGGCCCTTCCCGTTCCACACTCCAACTAAAACAAACACATGTCTAACATCCATCACACCTAGCATATGAAATGCATGAATAGATAAAGCAAATAGAAATTACACTACATGACATGTGATATGCACAATCCATCAAACAACGCATACGAATTTATACAGAAAGTAAAGAGCTCTCTAAAGTTTATTAATAATTCTTTAATTTAAGTTTCGGGTCTTGTCCCTTACCTGACGCGTGGTATCAATCCTTTTCGACGTCAGAAGTTTCACATAAAAATCCTACACAACCATATTTACATGTTAATTTCCATTTATTAGAGTTTTATAAGCCAAAACCTGGCTTTCCCAAACAAACAGGGCTCGGAACACATACCAGTCTCGCACATACCGGTCGCAAAATAGTGCAACCGGTATGGTGAGACCGGTATACATACCGGATGCACACATACCGGTCTCACTCAGATATGACTGAGTGCGACCGGTATGGTGCCAGCGGTATGCATACCGGATGCACACATACCGGTCTCACTCAGATCTGACTGAGTGCGACCGGTATGGTGCCAGCGGTATACACCGTGGCCCATACCGCTGGACTCGCCCAAGGGTATACCCTACGACGTGATTCCGAGAGCGGGGTCTCCACGGATAGCTTCCTAAGGTCTAACCTATCCTCTGCTAGGGTCCGATCCCTGTAAAGTCCTACGGATCACGGCTAGAACGCCGCATAGCGACCCAAATCCGAAAAGGGACAAGAAAAGGTATCTAGGGCATAAATCATCAGATCCACCCTACGGGTAGATCCCAAGGGTTTCCCTTATCAATTGCTAAGGTCCATTCTCTGATGGGTCCTACGGATCTTGGCTAGAATGTCAAAACCAACCAGATCTGAAAAAAGGCGAAAGGAACTTAAGCATTTTCCATCAGATCTCACGCCGCTTCGCGGCTCCGATCCGATAATCAACACTATCGGAAAGAAAGAGCACTTTACCAGTAGTGGTTGTCAGTTGGCGGCGTGTTCCTCCACCGACAGCTCCTTCCTGGGCGGCGTCTCCCTCCTTGAACCTCCTCCACTCCTTCTCCGAACGGATGGATTTACAAAGAGGTTCACGGAGTGTCTCCCCCTCTATTAATAGAGGGAGGCTGTCCAAGGCACGCTCCCCCCTCATATGGAAACTTAAAGTTTCCATTTTTGAGAGAAACACAAGCTGGAGACGGACTCCAGCCGTTCCGAACTATACCGGTCTCGCACATACCGGTCGTAGGATAGTGCAACCGGTATGGTGAGACCGGTATGCCATACCGGTTGCCCATACCGGTCGCAGGATAGTGAGACCGGTATGGTGCAACCGGTATGGTGCAACCGGTATGCACTTAACCATTTTTACACCCTTTTTCATACCTGAATATGACTGGTTCTTCACCCGGCTTCTTGTGTGGTCCCTTGCCCGGCTTCGCTTTCCGGTCCGGTTATGATTGGGGAACCTGTCATCGCGTAAAACCAGGGTTAAACCGGGTTTTAGAGCACGGTTCTTACAACTCTACCACCCTTAAAAGAAATTTCGTCCCCGAAATTTGCATGTAGGTCTTACAGAAGTCTCCCTCCTCTCTTGTGTCTGGGTCGATTTTGGGTTGCTTTTCACAGTAGCACGCTAAGCCTAGCCAATCGTGGTTAGGATCAACTCAAGATGTATTTTTTAAGAGTTGATTTAATTTTGATTTATGTTGGATTGGATAACGTTCATTCCATGACCCAAATCAAACCGGATCAATTGGTGAATAAATATGACTATTCAAAGAGATACACTCTTACTAAAGGAGTTCTATCTGAACGGTCGGATTAGATTTGAATAATCCAAGCCGTTAGATTGTAGATGTGCATCTGTTCATTAGAACAGATCTGTTTCGGCCCAGATCCGTCCTGTGGGTCCTCCAAGCTGACTAGACCTGCAAGACAAGGAAAGGTAAAGGAGGGGGAGGCGGGCTGGATGCCCCGGGTCCACTCCGATGCCAAAGTTAGGGCACTGTGAATAGTCAGTGGGCTCGGTGTCGAGCCCACTAAGATATTATAGAAAAGTGTGGGGTGATGTGAGATTTTCCGTCCCAAGTGTCAGAGCGTGAATCTCTAGGAGTAAATGAGCAATAAATGTTGTGTGTAAAAAACCTCGAGATTCGCCTTATTTATAGTGAATAGTGCGAAATCCTAAAATGCCGATTTTACCCTTTGTTCTTGTATTTGAGGGGCCTACTTATGTCGAATAGGGGGTCTCCACGTGGCTTTAATATTGAGTCCTACGTGTCAGGGCCTCATTGCCAGCGTGGTGTAGTTCCCTAACACTTGCCTCGTTGCCCTGCCGAATCTGTAAGGTTTGGCTGAGCAAAAAATAGAGTAATGGGTTCTCCCCCTAACAACTTGCCTCGTTGCTCTGCTGAATTCGGAAGATTCGACCTATTTGTACTGTACTTTCTTTCCTGTTGAGGTGGGCGGTTCGGGCCAACTTCTGTGGTTAATTGCCTCAGGGCTGGGCTGTGGTGAAAAGACTGATGCTGAAAAATATCGCGCCGAGGTGGTCACCGCGGCCCATCTTCCTCGGTCAGAGGGGCGGGAGAGAGGCCAAGGCTGAACAAGACCAATGTGGGCACCACGGCTCGATCACGTCGGCCATTGCTGAGGACAGAGGTCCGAGGCCGATGTGGGCACTGCGGCCCGATCACGTCGGTCATTGCTGAGGGCGGAGGTCCGAGGTCAATGTGGGCACTGCAGCCCGATCACGTCGGTCATTGCTGAGGGTGGAGGTCCGAGGCCGTCACGCGCTGATCACGTGATCCGAGCCAATATGACGATGTGGGCACTGCGGCCAATACACATCGGTCTTTGTTGAGGAAGGAAGTCTGAGGCCGTCACGCGCTGATCACGTGATCCGAGCCAATATGATCGATGTGGGCACTGCGGCCAATACACATCGGTCTTTGCTAAAGAAGGAAGTCCGAGGCCATCACGCGTTGATCACGTGATCCGAGCCAATATGACCGATGTGGGCACTACGGCCAATACACATCGGTCTTTGCTGAGGAAGGAAGTCCGAGGCCGTCACGCGCTGATCACGTGATCCGAGCCAATATGACCGATGTGGGCACTGCGGCCAATACACATCGGTCTTTGCTAAAGAAGGAAGTCTGAGGCCCTCACGCGTTGATCATGTGATCCGAGCCAATTTGGCCGATGTGGGCACTACTGCCAATACACATCGGTCTTTACTGAGGAAGGAAGTCCGAGGCCGTCATGAGTTGATCACGTGATCTGAGCCAATTCGGTCGATGTGGGTACTGCGGCCAATACACATCGGTCTTTGCTGAGGATGAATATCCGAGGTCGTCACGTATTGTTCACGTGATCTGAGCCAATTTGATCGATGTGGGCACTGCGGCCAATACACATCGGTCTTTCCTGAGGAAGGAAGTCTGAGGCCATCACGCGTTGATCACGTGATCCGAGCCAATTTGGCAGATGTGGGCACTCCAGCCAATACACACTGAGGACGAATATCCGAGGCCGTTACGCGTTGTTCACGTGATCCGAGCCAATTTGACCGATGTGGGCACTGCGGCCAACACACATTGGTCTTTGCTGAGGAAGGAAGTCTGAGGCCGTCACGCGTTGATCACATGATCCGAGTCAATTTGGTCGATGTGGGCACTGCGGCCAATACACATCGGTCTTTGTTGAGGATGAATATCCGAGGCCGTCACGTGTTGTTCACGTAATCTAAGCCAATTTTACCGATGTGGGCACTGTGGCCAACATACATCGGTCTTTTCTGAGGAAGGAAGTCCGAGGCCGTCATGAACTGCTTCTGACTGATGGGAGTCTGGAAGGAATGCACTTGGATCCGGGTCGGTCATGGATATCGCAAGTGTAAGACCCGCACGCCATGAACCTGGTCTAACCTTACATTTCGGGTCGTGACCCGTCTACATATCATGGTCGAGCCAAGTGGACCAAGTGTGTGAAGAAACCCAAGACCCAATATGAAATTTAACTCAAAAAATAGTCAAAATGAGGGTAGGGTCGCATGCCTAAACAGGCAGGTCCGACTCCCTCATCGACCCCCACCATCGACCCGTGACCAGGGGTCGCAGGGGGTCTCGAATTGTCTGACCCCCCCATCGACCCCCCCCCCATCGACCCCCAGTAATCGGGAAAAATAGCACGAACCGAAAATTAGGAAACTTTCCTAATTTCAATTGGAACCTGTCCTAAACTCAATGGGATTTATTTTGGGAGGTTTTACTCTATAAATAGGACGTCCCTAAGCCTCTTTCACTCCTTTTACAATCCTAATTGGATTGAGAGAAAGAGAAGAGAAGGAAGAGAAGGAGAAGAGAAGGAAAGTGGAGAAGAAGATCAAAGAGAAGGGATTCAGAGGAAGAAGCATACTTCTCAGGTATGGATACTATTTCCATGAATTTCTAAAGACCTTAGTATAGATAATGAAGAGGGAATGATCTAAGAGAAACCTAAATCATCCACCCATGGTTAGGTTTCAATGGAAACCATGGAGGAGATCATTGAAACCATGTAGGTGAATAAAGAATAGTTCTAAACCATAGAACATGTGTGGAATGGATTGTAGAAGCAAGCCATAGGACCCCAAACATGAATGAATGGACGAAATTTGATATTTTTGACTCAAACCATGGGGGGTCGCACCTAGGGTCGATGGAACCTCCGACCCTAGCATCGACCCCCAGCATTCGGGAAGCCCAGGAAAGGGGTGGTCGCACCCAGGGTCGATGGAAGGTCCGACCCTGGCATCGACCCCCAGTTAACACCAAGCTGTAAAAATTAGAATAAATTATAATTAAATTCTATCGAATTTGTTAGGTCTTTTAGCGATATAATATTGATATAAAGGTGATTCTTGAGGCTTGAAAGAGGACCTACAAATAAGCAAAGGTGTGGGAACAAGACCTAAACTAATTGATTAATAACAAACTGTTTTTATTTCTTGAGTCCAATACCATGATTGTGATATGCGTGTATGCTTGTAATGTGCATTCAACATGTCATCCAATACTTCTATTATTGTTGTTCATGCATATTTAAATTTATTGATTATAACATGATGATGTTGATGATGGTAGGAATAGGCATGTGAATGTTTGTGTTTGGCTGGTGTACATGGTGCGGGCAGGGATGGTATCAACCGGTACTTCGATGTCGTTCTCATCGGGGTATATTGTGCCATGGTCTATTCAAGTCATGTCCACTAAGCAAGTGTTAGTGTGCTTGATGCTAGTGGAGCATCAGGGGGAGGACGTGACATTGTGGTTCAGCCTGGTCACCAGACTCTAGCTCTATCTCTACTCAAGTCTTGTCCACTAACATCGTCGTATCGCCATTACCTTAGCGGAACTAATATGTCGTAGGGCATCAGGGGGGACGTGGCATAGTGGTTCAGCCTGGTCACCAGACCCTAGCTCTATCTCTATGGATGTATTAAGGGATGCTGGGGTGAGGCCTTGGATACATTGTTTGACATTAGAGTTGGTTAGTTGCGAGCCCAGTTTGCAAGCCCTCGCCAACAGGGGCTTACGTGTTGGTATGGGCAACCGATACAGCCATGCCGTTTTCATGGGGTGTATATTGTCCATGGTGGGTGCATGTGGGACGACAATGCCGTTTTTATTGGGCGTTTCCACACACTCGTGTATAGAGGTGCGGCGGCTACCTATCCTTTCTATAGCACATTGTAAATTTATATACCAGAACAAAGATATGAATGAATGCATGCATATGTTTGTTGTATTGTTTTGTTTTCTCACTGAGCTCAAGTTGGAGAACTGACCCTCGCGCGCGTAATTCTTTTTAGTTTCTGATGTTGCAGGTACTATGATTGAAGATTATGTTGACACGCCAACATATAAACATGTGGATGACTATTGCGATTCGTTAAACGAGCGTTTCAACTGTGGATACGCTTAGCGTTTAATTTTCGTATTTGGATATTGTAATATATATTAAGTTATGTTTTGGTTACATGGAAATAAATGGAATATTAATTATTTATAATGATTAGACCTCAGTTCATTATCTGTAAAACTTCCGCTATTTACTTTATTACCTCTGATTAATGTGGAATGTGTTTTGATTTATCATATGTGGGATAGCCTATTCGAGATCCTGGTTGAACCGTTGGTTTATTGATGGTTCATCACACCATTCTGGTTGGTGCAGAATTAGGGTGTGACAACTTGGTATCAGAGCTCTCGTAGGCCTTACCCATTAAACCTGAATACTTCCATTGGAGTCCATGAACTGAGTTAGGATAAATTAAAAGCTTTAATACAAACAAACCATAAGCACCTGTGTTGGTTGAGACAAAAATTAAACAAGACAATAATGTACATATAAAAGGTGGAACCATATATATACACTCAAACAGAAAGAGAAGACCAAAAATTATCCTAATAAATAAATAATATAGGGTATTGTCTATAAGTTGGGTAGTTATCCAAGTATACAAGGATATAGTACAGCAGCAAGAAGGGAGCTTCTGTAAAGTAAAAAATTTGAATACCGAGTTGGTACTCATAAGATGGGAAACTCGATGTAGGACAGAGGAAGAAGGAAAATGGCTAGTAATGCCAAAACCACTGTAGAGATAAAGGAAAAGATCTTGGGCTAAATCCAACAGAAATAGGAGAATAACGGCCCTACATTAAGAATAAGAGTAACTACAAGAAGATAAAGCTATACCCCTGGGTGACATGGAGACTCAGAGTGAAATCCACTACACGCTGATCCATTACATGTGAGCATTAAGATGAGGTTACAACTTGACCCCACCACTATCGGGGTCGAGAACGGGTAATGAAAACTCATCTGAGTTGGTAATCAGATTAGAGCAAATAAGAGGAAGTGAACAACCAGGCCACTCCAGTCAACCACCTGGACTATCAAGTATCTTGGTTATGGTTGTCATAAACTTGACCCAATAAAATACAAGAGCAACAACAAATGAGACCGACTATGCAAGTTACTATGTGAATCACTACCCAAGTTGCTGATGCTACATCAACACCTCCGGGTCAAACCAAGTACGGTACCAATTGGTAGCAACACTGTACCCCAATACCGATTAGCTATAACACAGTGCCTACCACACAGCAAGTCTCAGTAATGCACACCCCAGTGCAGAAGTTTGGTGCACAACAAGCAGTGTATCAAGGTGGCTAACCTTATCAGCCACCGATATATGGGATAGTTGCATCATGACAGAATGTCTTCTGAAGATGATACCTCGGACATTTTCAGCAAAGGATCAAATCTATTATGGCCATATATCTAGATAGGTTTATATAGGATGCGGTGCATTATTGATTTACTCTTATGATTATAGAGGATGCACATACCAGATTTTAATTTCTTGTGCCTTGACAAGATACCTTCTTGATTTAACCTGTCAGTTGGAGTTCTAGATTTTGATTCTTTAGTATTAGTCCTGATTATACCAATCTGAACCACTCTCATGATCGACAACATGAACAGAGATATGAACTGAATGAACAGTTAAATGTTTAATCATGTTGAGCGTACATCTTTCGATTTTACCTGATTTACTGATGTACGAAAACTTTCTCCAGATTTATTCCTATAGTGCCTTGACCAATGGCATTATATATACTCAATAGAACCTGTAACCATGAGGTTAAGAATTGTAAAACCTCTATTTTCATATATTTGGACCACCGTGTAACTTGACGATCTTTTAATGCCGGTTGGACTACCATAGACTTACTCCTGTTCCTTTAAACTTAAGTTCACTAGATAAAGCAAGTGTTCATCATTATGCTAAATTGAAAGAAGGAAATGAATTATTTTTGGATAAACATTTTGATTTATATACTCCCTGACCATTGTTGATAAGGATGTTTAGTGATAATGGAATTATTGGAAGAAAGATGATTGGATTCAGATTAAATGCTATAGCCAATGAACCTCAGATGAAGTAATGGAGAATCTATTTTGAGATTACTGATTTGATATGAGCCATGTCCATAAAAGAGTGCATGAGTAAAAAGTGAAAACTATCAAGAGTAACTAGGAAAGAGTAGATAGCACTCAAGTAAAGTTAAAGATGGCTATATCGGTATGAATTTTGACAAGGCAGAAGATTACTAAAGGCAAATCTAAGAGTGGATACAAGGATAAAGTAAAAAATCATGGCATTAATAGTATTCAGATTAGTATAAGTAATACTAGGTTATGCCGAATGTCGAGTGAGATGATTAAGTAAAGACCAAAAGAGTTTGGCAGAATTAATGAGATTTTAAGCATATACCCCTAATGCTTAGACTTGGGATATGTAATGAGTAAGCAATCATAAGATATTTTTGAGGTATATGAAAGAGAGATCGGGGTAGAACAACAGAGATAAAGGAAATATAAGCTAATGAGTGCAATATGAGATTTTGGCGTTAGTCTTTGAAAAATCATAAGTGATGAAGGAACTAGACAAGCTCTTAAGACCGTTACACCAGATTTTCTAGTTCAAGCCCTTTTTGGACTAGATGTTGTATGGGATGAGTGTTACGAACAATGCCCAAATCATATGGATGGACAGAATTGGATGCAACCTAAATCGACTTGAGATGGCAGATTTTGACGTCATCTTTGGAATAGACTGGTTGTTTCAACACTCTACAAAGTTGTTATGTGCATAAAAGAGATTATCATTCAAGAATAAAGATGAGATATAATTTATTTTTATCGAAAGCATGTTGCCTAAGAAGTGAAAGCTGATCCTCTCTATGCTAAGGGCGAAGAGATGCTTTGAAGAGAAATGAGTTGGAGATATGGTATCTGTGGTATACGTTACCAAAGAAGCACCACAGATGGAAGATACTGATGTGATGCATAAATTTTCTGATGTGTTTCCAGGAAACTTACTTGGGTTACCATCTGATCATGCGACCGAGTTCATCATCGACTTGTTACCAAGGACGATACTTGTGTCAAAGGCACCTATAGAGTAGCTCCTACGGAGTTGAAGCAACTAAGGCTCAACTACAAGAGTTATTAGACAAGGGTTCTAATCGGCTAAGTATTGCATCACGGGAAGCGCCAATACAATTTGAGAAGAAGAAGGACGATAGTGTCCGATTATGTACAGACTACCGAGAATTTAACAAGCTCACGATCAAGAATCAATATCTACGACCTCAGATCAATGACTTGTTTAAATAGTTGCAAGGAGCAAAGGTATTTTCTAAGGTTGATCTTCGATCAAGATATCATCAGCTGAAGAATTTGGACAGCGATATCTCGAAGATAGCTTTTAGAATCGGGATTGGACATTATGAGTTCTCAATTACGACGTTTGGATTAACCAATTCCCTTACGTCTTTTATGGAACTGATGAACTGGGTGTTTCATGACCTGTTGGACACGTCGGTCATAGTTTTCATAGATGACATTTTGGTTTATTCCAAGAATGAAGCAACTCATACAATGGATTTTAGAACAGCTTCACAACAGTTGAGAAGTGAAAAACTTTATGCCAAGTCCAAGAAATAGGAGACCCGATTAAACCAAATGATCTTCTTAGATCACGTAGCATCATAAAAAGAGATTAAAGTGGACCCTATTAAGATAGAGGTAATCATATGGTGAGAAACACCTAAAGAGTATTGTGAAGATAAGAAGTTTCTTGGGTTTAGTTGGTTATTACAGACGATTTGTAGAGGACCATTCTAAGATCTCAAAACCTATTACCAAGCTAACCAAGAAGGGAGATGAGTTTAATTTGACTGACAAGGGTGAAGAATATTTCCAGATTCTAAAGTAAGATTGATATCAGCTCCCATCTTGATCGTTCTGGCACCAGGGAAATCTTTTACCCTATCCATCGAAGCTTTCGGATTGGATCTAGGATGCGGGTTGATGTAAGGTAAATAAGCGATTTCATATGCTTTAAGAAAACTGTAAGAGCATGAGAAGAGTTACCCAACTCATGATTGGAGTAAACAATTGTGATTCATGTAATCAAGACTTGGAGACATTATTTAAACAGAGAAGAATTTTAAATTAGATCGGATTGCAAGTGTTTTATTTATCTCTTCATTAGAAAGAGTGGAACCTGAGGATGAGAGAATGGATAAAACATTGAAGGATTAAGACTGTGATATTCAGTGTCACCTGAGCAAGGCTAATGTAGTAGCTAAGTCTTAATAAAAAGGGAATTATGAAGTCCAAGGAAGGACCCAGTATAAATGATGTCTTATGTTCTACAGCAACAGATTCAGATTTGGAAGAAGAGTAACATGTAATAGAAGCTAGTGATGATCCAATTGAGCAAGAACTTATGTATGAATTATGAAACAATAGTTCGGTTGTGTTTATGGCATTAAATATCATCTCTGATTTGATGGATGAAGTAAAAGTAGTAATTTTGTAAGATCCATGTGGTGGAGTTGTAAGACCCGCACGCCACGAACCCGGTCTAACCTTACATTTTGTGTCGTAACCCGTCTACATATCATGGTCGAGCCAAGTGGACTAAGTGTGTGAAGAAACCCAAGACCCAATACGAAATTTTACTCAAAAAACAATCAAAATGAGGGTACGGTCGCATGCCTAAACAGGCAGGTCCGACCCCCCCCCCATCGAACCCCACCATCGACCCGTGACCAGGGGTCGCAGGGGGTCTCGAATTGTTCGACCCCCCCATCGACCCCCGATAATTCGGAAAAACAGCACAAACCGAAAATTAGGAATGTAAGACCCGTGTCAAACTAACCCGGTCTTACCACCTTGAACCAGGTTTACCCATCATGGTCGAGTCAAGTGGACCAAGGGCGTGAAGGAGATCGAGATCCCAGGTATAAAATCGATCCAAAAACACTTAATTTTAGGGGAGGGTTGCATACCCAGCCAAGTAGGGTCGGACCCCCCAAAACAGAATGTCAGACCCTCAAATTTTAAGGGAGGGTCGGACAGCTTAAGACCCTAGGGTCGACGGGATCATCGACCCTCCCATCGACCCTCGGATCCTGTCGAAAATAGAAATTAGGAAAGGTCGAGATTTTTCGATTGGATTCCTTCCTAATTTCAAAGGGACTTATTTTAGGATGTTTCTAGCCTATTTAAGGGACGTCCCTAAGCCACTTTCACTCCTTTCATAACCCTAATTGAATTGAGAGAAAGAGAGGAGAAGGAAAGGAAGAAGAGGAGAAGCAAGGAAGAGAACCTACCAAAAAAGAGAAGAATTTCAGAGGAAAAGTAATCTTCTCAGGTATGGGTACTAATTCCATGAGTTTCCACAGACCTTAGGTTAGTAATTGTTGAGAGTATGATCTCGAAGAAACTCAAACCATCGATCCACGGTTAGGTTTTCATGGAAAACCCTAGGAGAATGCATGAAAGCCATCTAGGGGATGGTTCATGGTTTCAAACCATGGAATGAGTGTTGAATGAAATGTGGAAGCAAGCCATAGGACCCCAGATTTGAAGAATGGATGAAAAAGTGGAAATTAGATCAGAGTGCACCAAGGGTCGCACCGAGGGTCGATAGACCATCCGACCCTAGGTGTTTCTGCCCATCGACCCTCAGCATTCGGGAAGTCCAGAATGGAGGGAGGGTCGATAGACCCATCGACCCTAGCATCGACCCTAGCATCATCGACCCTCAGTTGACAGAATTGTTTTTAATTCCGAAATTAATTCTAATTAAATTTTATCGGCTTTGTTAGGTCTGCTAGCAATCTAATAACATTGTAACGGTGATTTTAAATCTTGGGAAATATCTTATAACAAGCTAAGGTGAGGAACCTTAACCCCAAACTAAATTGGTTAATATTAAACTATTTTCTTTTCTTGAGTCCTATGCCATGTTTGATTCTATGCGAATATATTTGTAATGTGCATACAGCATGCCATCCAATATTTCTATTACTTGTTCATGCATATTTACTTTATTGTTTATAACATGATGATGATGATGATGATAGGAATAGGCATGTGCTTGTATGTGTGTGGTTGATGTGCTTGATGCGAGCGAGTATCAGGGGAGGTGTGATGAGAACGTCAATAAACGTTAACCTTTGGCGGGTCTCAGCACTTTAGCTCTATCTCTAACTCAAGTCTTGTGCAATTACATTGTCGTATCGCCATTACCTTAGCGGAACTATTATGTCGTAGAGTATCAGGGGAGGTGGTCTCGGTCCTTGTAGTATCTGACTCTACCGGGGGGCCTTAGCTCTATCTCGATGGGCATTCTGAGGGATGCTGGGGTGAGGCCTTGGATACATTGTTTGGCATTAGGATTGGTTAGTAGCGAGCCCAGTTTGCAAGCCCTCGCTAACAGGGGCTTACGTGTTGGTATAGCATTATATAGTAATAAACGTTAACCTTTGTTGTATAATGTTATGGTAGGGTGGATGGGGACGACAATAAACGTTAACCTTCGGGTGGGCTTCCACACCCTGTGTATAGAGGCGGTGTCAATAAACGTTAATCTTTGACCACCCAACCTTTCTATTGCGCATTGCAAACTATAAACCAGACCAAAGATATAAATTGACTTTTTGAATGCATATGTATTGTTGCATTGTTTTGGCTACTCACTGAGCCGTGTTGTGTGCTCACCCCTCAACGTCGAATATTTTTAGTTGATGATGCAGGTTACACAGTCGAAGATTATATGAATGCGTCTGCATATGGGAATATAGCAGCAATGGAAGCTAGAGCTGAAGACGATACACACGACCCCTCTTGCGAGTGCAACTCGTGTGTATTTGATTAGATATTTTTATAGTTTCTTTGAATTTATAAAGACATGTACTTGATATTTACATAAGTATGTCTCAGTTGAAAACAGAATAATTTACTATTTAATTAATGGTATCATCTTCGTTCTCAGTTCATTTATTTATAATTTTTTCGCTATTGTGTATTACTCTGATTATGATTATGGATGTGTGGAAGTTTGGGTAAAACGGGGATAGCCTATCTGAGATCCTGGTTGAACCGTTGGTTACTTAACGGTTCATCACACCATTCTGGTTGGTGCATAATTGGGGTGTGACAAGGAAACTTTCCTAATTTCAATTGGAACCTTTTCTAAACTCAATGGGACTTATTTTGAGAGCTTTTACTCCATAAATAGGACGTCCCTAAGCCTCTTTCACTCCTTTTACAACTCTAATTGCATTGAGAGAAAGAGAAGAGAAGGAAGAGAAGGAGAAGAGAAGGAAAGTGGAGAAGAAGACCAAAGAGAAGGGATTCAAAGGAAGAAGCATACTTCTCAGGTATGGATACTATTTCCATGAATTTCTAAAGACCTTAGTGTAGATAATAAAGAGGGAATGATCTAAGAAAAACCCAAATCATCCACCCATGGTTAGGTTTCAATGAAAACCATGGAGGAGATCATTGAAACCATGTAGGTGAATAAAGAATAGTTCTAAACCATAGAACATGTGTGGAATGGATTATAGAAGCAAGCCATAAGACCCCAAACATGAATGAATGGACAAAATTTGATATTTTCGACTCAAACCATGGGGGGTCGCACCTAGGGTCGATGGAACCTCTGACCCTAGCATCGGCCCACAGTATTCGGGAAGCCCAGGAAAGGGGTGGTCGCACCCAGGGTCGATGGAAGGTCCGACCCTGGCATCGACCCCCAGTTAACAGCAAGCTATAAAAATTAGAATAAATTCTAATTAAATTCTATCGACTTTGTTAGGTCATCTAGCGATATAATATTGATATAAAAGTGATTCTTAAGGCTTAAAAGAGGACCTACAAACAAGCAAAGGTGAGGGAACAAGATCTAAACTAATTGGTTAATAACAAACTGTTTTTATTTCTTGAGTCCAATACCATGATTGTGATATGCGTGTATGCTTGTAATGTGCATTCAACATGTCATCCATTACTTCTATTATTGTTGTTCATGCATATTTAAATTTATTGATTATAACATGATGATGTTGATGATGGTAGGAATAGGCATGTGAATGTTTGTGTTTGGCTGGTGTACATGGTGCGGGTAGGGATGGTATCAACCGGTACTTCGATGCCGTTCTCATCGGGGTATATTGTGCCATGGTCTATTCAAGTCATGTCCACTAAGCAAGTGTTAGTGTGCTTGATGCGAGTGGAGCATCAGGGGGAGGACGTGACATTGTGGTTCAGCCTGGTCACCAGACTCTAGCTATATCTCTACTCAAGTCTTGTCCACTAACATCGTCATATCGCCATTACCTTAGCGGAACTAATATGTCGTAGGGCATCTGGGGGGGACGTGGCATTGTGGTACAGCCTGGTCACCAGACCCTGGCTCTATCTCTATGGATGTATTGAGGGATGCTGGGGTGAGGCCTTGGATACATTGTTTGACATTAGGGTTGGTTAATTGCGAGCCCAGTTTGCAAGCCCTCGCCAACAGGGGCTTACGTGTTGGTATGGGAAACCGGTACAGCCATGTCATTTTCATGGGATGTATATTGTCCATGGTGGGTGCATGTGGGACGACAGTGCCATTTTCATTGGGCATTTCCACACACTCGTGTATAGAGGTGCGGCGGCTACCTATCCTTTCTATAACACATTGCAAACTTATATACCAGACCAAAGATATGAATGAATGCATGCATGTGTTTGTTGCATTGTTTTGTTTACTCACTGAGCTCAAGTTGGAGAGCTAACCCTCGGGCGTGCAATTTTTTTAGTTTCTGATGTTGCAGGTACTATGATTGAAGATTATGTTGACACGCCAACATATGAACATGTAAAGGACTATTGTGATTCGTTAAACGAGTGTTTCAACTGTGGATACGCTTAGCGTTTAATTTTTGTATTTGGATATTGAAATATGTATTAAGTTATGTTTTGGTTACTTGGAAATAAATAGAATATTAATTATTTATAATGATTAGACCTCAGTTCATTATCTGTAAGACTTCCGCTATTTACTTTATTACCTCTGATTAATGTGGAATGTGTTTTGGTTTATCATATGTGGGATAGACTATTCGAGATCCTGGTTGAACCGTTGGTTTATTGACGGTTCATCACACCATTCTGGTTGGTGCAGAATTGGGGTGTGACAGCAAGGCGGGCCCGTTCGACGGACCCGTTACTTTTTGTCGATAATAAATGCACCGACCGATGGTCCAATGATGAGTTCCCACGTGGACTCGAGCGAGAATGGTGCATTATAAAAAGGGGTGGTGGGGTATGGAGGTCCCTCACTCTGAAATCACTGTTTTAGCCGCTTACGTCGGTTTCTCCTCTTCACCTCGGCACGTTCTTTGCGCATCGGCTCGTATATCTCACAGCAACTCGGACCTTTGACGTCAGTATTGTGTTCAGATCAGTAATCAGTAAGTATTCATCTTTTCTTCTAAGTCTTTTTGAAATTGTGAGGACAAAATGGATTTTTCATACGATCCTCCACGAAATCAAAATTAGGCTCTCGCCTTGGTTACTTTTATCCATCCATGCCAATGGATGGAGTAAAATATGGAGTCGCCACCTAGATAAGGTCTAGGACCTATAAATGGTCTCTCACTTGGAGAGACACTATGACTCATGCTCAATGGATTGGCTTCTAGTCTTACCAGAGAAGGGTAAGTGTCAAGTTACGAGTTAGGAAGGTGTTAGGCACCCAACTCGCCCGGTCAATGGACCGGTCTCCTTCTGTCTTATCCTTTCCTGCATTCTTCAAACTTATGTATGTTCAGGTCGTTCAATTTAACCTAACTAGGCAAATGGGGAACCCTAGACCAAGTTTCTAAGTTGTTCTAACTTAGGGTGCCACCACATAGACTTGAAAAAATAAAATACAAATCAACAGACAATAAATGGATCCATCAATAAAAGAATGGATTAAAAATATGAAATAATCATGAATAAACAAATAATGAATTAAAAGAATGAATAACACAGAAAATACAACAGATAATGGATGACCGAGCTTGAGATCAAGCAGCCTACGTATCCCTATGTGGCGAGAATCAGGCCAAACGTAGTTCGTGCTGGGGGTTGTGGTTGTGGTTGTGGTTGTGTGTGAGGTGCTCCCTTGACAAAGGAAGCACGTGTGACCGTGGGCGAAGGGTGAACTACTCAGAGTTCTCCACTTTCCGCTGCCTACGTATCTCTTTAGAGAATCAGGTCAAACGTAGTTCCCAACAGTTAACGGGCTGTTAGACCCCATATGGCATTACTGGAGAGGTGCTCGGACCTCTGAGGTACTCGGACCTCAACTCCCCGTGCTCGGCAAGGCAACACTCAAGAGGTACTCGGACCTCAGAGGTAATCGGACCTCGACTTCCTTGCACTCGGCAAGGCGAACTCAAGAGGTACTCGGACCTCGACTTCTTGCACTCAGCAAGGCAAACTAATATTCTGAAAGTGATCGGTCCGCACACCGATTCCCAAACATGGGAGATGATTGGCCTAAGGCCAAAGACAAAACTAATTAAAAGCTAGGTTGGAGATCAACATGATCCCAACCGTCGCCTGAAAATATGCAAACATGACACCCTTTTTTTGTATTTTTTCTTTTCTCTCCTTTATTGATATTTTTCTTTGAGAGGGAGAAAAACAATTATGTGACGAACCCTAATGGTTGAGTGGGCCCATGGCCTAGGCAGGGCCCACACCAGTCAACATGGGATTTGGAAATCCCAACAAAGATAGACTCATTGGAGTCATCCTAAAAAAACTCACAACGTTGGGGAAGGGGATCCCTAAACCATGACACCCATGAAGTGGGTGGATGCATCACTTGAGGGTAGGGCATATGCATCAACTAAGCATAAGAATCAATTCAAACCAAGCATATAAAATTGGGATCAAACCCATGCATGAGACAACATGTATAAGTAGGCATGTAAATCACATGAGACAACCATAGATGACAAAAAAAAATCATGTAGAACAGTGCGATGGCGCCTAAGGAATAAAGAAACCATGTGTAGCAGTTGTTTAAAGAAAAAAAGCCAACATGGGATGGGAACTGATCTACTTGGAAAATGATGAAACTCAGCATATGTAGACCAAACAAGACTAACAAGTCAAAGTAAAATAATAGGTTTCAGCAAGACCAAGCAAAATTATAAAAAGAATTGCAAAAAGTATTAAAAGAGAACAAATGGTTAGCCATAAACTGTACTAAGCTGAACACAAATCAGCAAGTCATATAAGTTGCAGGAAACATGAGAGAAAGAAATTTAGGCATGAGTAGGTGCCGAGCTCAACATGTTTAAACCAAATCTACAAGATGCCAGATCAAAACCCAATTTAATTAAATCAAAAATCTCGGGACTGAAACAAGCATTTACCCATATATAGCTAATGATAAAGGCATATGGGCAGCAATCAAAGAATGATTTATATGCACTGTAGATTATGGATAAAGAGACAAATAACTAGATATTGAAAAGAATCAGCATGGAAATGGAATCACACAATGATGAATCAGCATAGCAGCTCAAAAAAAATAATAATAAAAATGGATGCGGAAACTGACGAACAACATAACATGGATTGATTCAACAAAATAAAGAGGGGTAGCAAATCACAGAAAAGTAATAAATTAAACCTCTATTTTGAACAAAATTCCCATTCAATCATTTAAAATTGAATCCCAGTTGAAAACCCAATAAAATCTGAACCTATCACTGAGAAACATGTAGAACAGTAAACTAAACCCCTGTATGACACTTCCTGTGGACAGAATATGAGAATGAAAGAGAAAAATCCAAGTTAAAATGAATTGAATTTTGGCAAGCAAACAAACACTATAAAATGCCCCTGTGAAGCTAAAAAGAACAGTAATCAAACCTAACCAAACACCCTGCCTGTGGAAAACAATTTTCAGCAGGAAAGAAGAAAATAACACAAAAATCTAATCCTTCAATACCGAGACCAACCGAGAATAGAGGGATAAGACCATCGCTTAATCCTAAGAAAAACATGGCCGAAACCAACATCCATTCAGAATAATAAACACTCTAGTTGAAGAAATCAGCAGCATGTTCGGGAAGAAATATAACTTAGCATACCATGAACAGCAACATATCCCGGCAAGGAGAAGGTATATTCAAAAAGAAAAAATGAAAACACAAATGTCAAACGAATTGGACTCACCTGAGTAGCCTAATAGAAATTACAATCGAACTGTACCGAAGCTGGCTTGGTAGCTCAAGAATTGTCGGCCAGGTCAGAGAAGAGAAAAAAAAAATCACAAGTGTGTGATTTCTTCTTCAGGCTTTCCTCCCTTTCCTCTGGTTTATTTCTCCTCTCTGTCTCTCACCGCCGATCTCTCCTCACCTCTGCAACAGCAACCGAAATCACCTTCTCTTCTTCTTGCGGTTCTCTATTTGTGGCTTCTTTTCCCGTTTTGCTACTGCCGCCATTTCTTCCACCTTATTTCTCTCACTCTTTTCTCTTCTCTTCTAGCCGAAATCCATTCTCCCCCCTTTTTCCTACTTCTTCTCGACTTTTGTTCTTTTTTCTTTTCTGGTTTTCACGCCCCAAATGGTTGCCGCCTCCTTCTTTCTTCTTGTCTAGTTTTTTCTTTTCTTTTCCTAACCCTTAATCCAAGGGCCAGGATTCTTCTCACTTGATTTCCTTTTAACCCAACATATGTGATAGAAAAAAGATTTCTACACCATTGATCCTAAGCCCAAACCCAAGCCCATTAACCTATACCTTATTAACATCTAATTTGAACCCACAGCCCAAACCCATTGACTCTTATAACTAAAAAAAAAAAAAAAATCTATCATAAGGCCCAATAACAACAAATGCCTAAACAAAACAACAAAAAGAAAACAAAACTAAAACCCAACTAACACCTAAACTAAACCCATTTAAATAACAAAATTAAAACCCACTACCACAAAACTAAAGTTATAGGCCCAAGCCCGATTCTCTTAACAATTTTTCCCATTTTTTTTCATTTCATAATAACCTAAAATGGTAGAGACATTCTAACATGACCAAAAGATGACAAAAATACCCTTGATGAGAAATAGGCCAAAATGGGGGTCTTACAGAATGCCCCTCTCCGGCCGAAATTCAAAGTGAATGAGGGCGAAGAAAAGAGAAGACCGCATTTGGTCCATGAAAATTGCACAAAATGAAAAGAAGGGGAAACAGAACATTCTGACTAGATGTTCCATCAAGGAATCAGCATACCTGACTAGGTGTTGACGAGGAAAAATGAATCTAATCGAAGCACTTGACTAAGTGTTCCGACGAAAAAAAAAAAAAGCAAAGCGGAGTGCTTGACTAAGCATTCCGATGAGAAACAGAACATTCTGACTAGATGTTCCGTCAAGGAATCAGCATACCTGACTAGGTGCTGACGAGGAAAAATGAATCTAATCGGAACACTTGACTAAACGTTCCGACGAAGAAAGAAGCAAAAATGGAGTGCTTGGCTAAGCATTCCGATGAGAAACAGAACATTCTGACTAGATGTTCCGTCAAGGAATCAGCATACCTGATTAGGCACTGACAAGGAAAAATGAATCTAATCGAAGCACTTGACTAAGTGTTCCGACGAAAAAAAAAAAGCAAAGTGGAGTGCTTGACTAAGCATTCCGATGAGAAACAGAACATTCTGACTAGATGTTCCATCAAGGAATCAGCATACCTGACTAGGTGCTGACGAGGAAAAATGAATCTAATCAGAACACTTGACTAAACGTTCCGACGAAGAAAGAAGCAAAAATGGAGTGCTTGGCTAAGCATTCCGATGAGAAACAGAAAATTCTGACTAGATGTTCCATCAAGGAATCAGCATACCTGACTAGGCACTGACGAGGAAAAATGAATCTAATCGAAGCACTTGACTAAGTGTTCCGACGAAAAAAGCAAAGTGGAGTGCTTGACTAAGCATTCCGATGAGAAACAGAACATTCTGTCTAGATGTTCCGTCAAGGAATCAGCATACCTGACTAGGCGCTGACGAGAGAAAGATCATATTAGAGCGCTTGACTAAGCATTCTAAAAGGAATCAAAACATCCGACTAGACATTTTGACAAGCTCGAATCACCCGCCAAGGTGTTCGAGAAGAACGACCAGATCACCCGCCAAAGTGTCTGACGACGACAACTAATCAAAACACCCGCTAAGGCGTCTGATGAACACAATCGGATCACTTGACTAAGTACTCCGACGGTAAAAAGAAATCAGAATCACCTACCAAGGTGTCTGACAACACAAAGACGAACACAATCGAAACACTTGACTAAGTGTTCCGATGGCAAATAAAGATCAGAATCACCCCTCAAGGTATCTGACAAACACAATCGGAGCACTTGACTAAGTGTCCCAATGGCAAATAAAGATCAGAATCACCCCTCAGGGTATCTGACAAACGCAATCGGAGCACTTGACTAAGTGTCCCGATGGTAAAAAGAAAATCAGAATTACCCTTCAGGGTATCTGACAAACACATCAACAAACACAATCGGTACACTCGACTAAGTGCACTGACGGTAAACAGAAATGGAATCACCTACCAAGGTGCCCCAAGGAATGGATGTTCGTAGACCACAAAAATTCAGATTATCAGCTCAAGTTAGGGTGTGCGCTCATGACAGCACAAACACAAAGATTCAAGGCACCTCAAGACTTAAAAATCTGATATTGATGAACTTTAAAATCACTGTTAATAAGTCAAGAACTCAGTTAAAATGATCCTCTAGAAAATAAACCCTCCGCAGACGGTATTGATAAAATAGTTACATTTCTTTCAACATTTAGGTTCCCAAAACCCATGATAGAATAGCCAAATATGGATGGGTCCATGATAGATCTAACTAAGGGCCCGAGCTGCTGGCAATCTCTTCAGTAGACACTGCTGCAGTCATTAGGGTTGGGGTTGGGTGATCCCGATAATGTCACGCATCTGCAATGCTCCAAGCAAAATCCTTGGTCAATTCCTTAGGAGGGGAGACATCTGTAATATCACCGACCACACTTGGCAACCTGTTCAATTGACGATACAACAAGGATGGTACATAGAAGGATGAGTGAGTCAGACCCATAATTTGTATACATGAGTTTCCTCGAGTTCTCAACACTGGACATGGGGTTGACATCCACTTGCTCTTCCATGTGATATCGTCGACCTTCAAGGCTCTCAATTGCTCAGGCCAGTTATGTTCTTTGTAAAAATCTGAATTCTTGGCTCTTTTCATATAATGGACGGGCCGAAATACCGAAACCTCTAAAGGCGCAAACAGACTTAGCTTCTCAGCCAACCAGATGTGCAACAGATAAGGGGAGCCGTTGAGAGTATCCGTATGAAGACGACCTCCCTTCTTGGCCCAGCTGTCTAAACCCTTTAATGTCTCGGCCAGGATTGTTGGTATGATATCAAAACCCTGCTGGAGATGCTTAATGACATCAATGATGATTGGAGAGTACAGGCGCTCATGCGTATTCAACAAGTACCTTGCGATCATACAGAAACAAAAAGCCTTCCTTCGATACTCACGACCCAAACGCGAGCAAGTTTGTTGGTGGGCATACTTGGTGACCATGGCTGAGACATCGATTTTGCCAAGTTTGATGATTGGTAGAGCCTCCTTCTTGGTCCAACCAAAATATTCCCAGATCTCATGGTCGGAAGTCTCTCGCAATGGAGGGCAAAAGATCCCTTCTCGCGCAGGAAAGATAAGACATCCACAAAACTTTTCGTATGTAGGGCATATCTCTATGTTCCCAAATCTGAACACATGCATTGTAGGATCCCAAAACCTGGAAGCTGTCCCCAAAAGATCATGACAGATTTTAACATGTCGAAGTTGGTAAAGGGCTTCTAAATCAAGATTGGCCAGAGCTCCTTTGTCATTCTGGGACATATCACGAGCCCACTCTTGCAATTGCTTATCCATTTCTGCACAAGTTAACAAATGATTAGTGTTCAACCAAACCGAAAGCAAACTTAAAGAGACACAACCTCCACATTACGGTTAGGGAATACTAATGGGTCATGTCGACCATACTGAGGGCATCCAAAAAAAATCCATGTATACCTCCACAAGCTGCACAAGGTATGTCGAAACGGACATGACTCTGTCTGGGCCTAAACCAACTAGATTCGTAAACAAGCATGATGCTGGAGGTCCAAGTGGACTGATAAGAAACTACCCATATGGGTCCACCATTGGGGAGAATAGGGGCTTATCATGTATAATGGTGGATTCACTGAGGAATCACCATTTATGGCTTAAAACAAGGGCTATTGAAATCTTTGGACGTCACCGAAGTGATGAGTGACAGATAGAGATTTCAGCCAGATTATAAACCCAATACTCACATAAAAGAGTGACATGTTCACAAGAAGCAATATCACAAAAGCCAATAAATGATGTGAATTGAAGGGCTTTATGATGGACTCTTGGAAAACCGTCAGATTGATAGACGGGAGAAAGAGTCTATGCCAAAAAAAAAAAGAAGTCCTCTTCCAACAATGATCGAGTGATGAAACCAACCTTTAGTGAAAGGGGTAAGCCTAAATGGATGTTAAGGCCAACCATGCTGTAAGGCTTCAAGATGATCTCTCATCAAACCAACCAACATTTTTTTTTTTTTTTTTTTTTTTTTTTTTTTTTCTTTTTTTTTTTTTTTTTTTTTTTTTTTTTTTTTTTAATGTGGAGGTTATACAAAGTACTTTTTCACCTGGTCAAGGTTGGTCAGATATTGTAACTCATTTCCATATGTATCTGTGAGACGAACAGCCTTCCCTGCCAAGATCTCCTTCACTACAAAAGGTCCACTCCAATTAGGACGGAACTTGCCCCTAGGGTCATATACTGGAGCTCTCTGCTCTTTGAGCACCAAATCTCCGATTGCCAAATGGCGAAGACGAACTTTCTTATTAAAAGTTGTAGCAATTCTCTGTTGATATTTCTTCATATTATCTACAGCTTTGATTCGTCTTTCATCTATTAGGTTCAACTCTTCATATCTAGTCCGAAGCCATTCAGTTTCTGGGACTTGACATTCCATTAAGACCCTCAGGGATGGTACCTCTATCTCAATTGGAAGCACGGCCTCCATGCCATACACCAATGAATAAGGCGTTGCCCCAGTCGATGTTCTAATTGAGGTCTGATAAGCCCACAAAGCAAAAGGCAACTTATCAGCCCAATCGGCAGTTGTCTCTGCCATTTTCTAAAGGATGGTCTTCATATTTTTGTTTGCTGCCTCAACGGCCCCATTTGTTTGTGGACGATAGGGAGAAGACCTATGCCTCGCAATGTGAAGCCTATCACACAACTCTTGCACTTTACCCCGAAAATGTTGCCCCAGATCAGAAATCAATGCATGAGGCGTCCCATGTCGGCATATGATGTGTTCTTGCAGAAATTTGGCAACCTTGGCTGCCGTGAGCTTGGCGTAAGATTGAGCTTCAACCCATTTGGTGAAGTAATCTATAGCCACTAAGATAAACTCGTGCCCATTTGATGCTTTTGGGGAGATCTTGCCTACTACATTAATGCCCCAAGTGGAGAAAGGCCAAGGAGAGCTGAGTGTGTGCAACTCAAATGGAGGGACATGTATTAAATTGGTATGAATCTGGCACTTATGGCATTTATTCCACGCAGTCTGCCTCCATTGTGTTCCAATAGTAACCTAGGCGAAGGATTTTTTTGGCAAGCATCCGAGCATTCATGTGGGGTCCACAAATCCCTACATGGATCTGTTCTATGATATTCTGCGCTTGCTCTTCGTCCACACAGACCAGCTGCACACCATCATACGACCTCTTGTACAAGATGTTTTCATGCAAAATAAACTGAGTGGCATACTGCCTAAGGAATTTCTTCTCCCTTGAAGAAGCTTCTGGAGGATACTTCCTTTCTCTGATAAAATCCACTATTGGCGCAAACCAAGGTCTCCCATCTATCGTTAAGGCATTCACCTCCTCCAAGTACGCTTGTTGCGTTCTTCGCTCTATCACCAAGGGTTGCATTCTCTCATCACCTTCAAAATTGATCATTGCAGCCAAAGTTGCCAGTGCATCGGCATATCTATTATAATCCCTTGGAGAAAACTCAAAGCTGATTTCTGAGAATTGTTGTGCCAAGCTCACACCATACTGCCGGTATGGTTTCAATTTCTCATCCATTGTCTTCCATTCTTTGCTAATCTGATAGATCACCACTGAAGAATCTCCATATACTTTCATCTTCTGAATTCCAATGGCCAAAGCTGCCCTTAATCCTATGATGCAAGCTTCATATTCAGCCATATTATTGGTGCATTCAAAGTCTAGTCGGAATGAAATGGGCACGAACATCTCGTCAGGACTAATGAATAGGACACCAGCTCCACATCCTCTATGGTTTGCAGCGCCATCAAAGAACATCACCCAGGGGTCCACCTCTCCTTCTTGGGCTTGAACAAATGCCACCTCTTCATCTGGGAATACATCTTCCAGATTTTTCAAATCATCCACTGGGTGGGCAGACAAATGCTCGGCGATGACACTTCCTTTGATAGCCTTCTGGGTGGCGTAGATGATCTCAAATTCAGAAAAAAGTAGTAACCATCTTGCTAGCCTTCCCGTCAATGCTGGCTTCTCAAATAAATACTTTATGGGATCCATCTGTGAAATTAGGATGATCTGATAAGAGAGCATATTATGCCTCAACCTCTTAGTAACCCAAATTAAAGTAGCACAAGTTTTCTCCAAAGGTGTATAGTTTGCTTCATAGCCTGTGAACTTTTTACTCAAATAATATATCGCCCGCTCTGTCCGACCATCTGAATCGTGCTGTGCAATCATTGATCCCATAGAGTTTTCGAGAACCGATAAATAAAGTAACAGTGGTCTCCCTGATTCTGGATGCACCAAAATTGGTGGATTCGCCAAGCATGCCTTGATTCTGTCGAAGGCTAACTGGCATTGTGGATTCCAAGTTTTGGGCTGATCTTTCCTCAACAATTTGAATATTGGTTCGCAGGTGGCTGTCAAATGCGCAATGAATCGACTGATGTATTGGATTCTTCCTAGAAATCCTCTAATCTCCTTCTCAGTTTTGGGTGGAGGCATTTCTGTAATGGCCTTAATTTTAGATGGGTCAATCTCTATCCCCCTTTGACTGACCATGAACCCTAGCATTTTTTCAGCAGTAACCCCAAATGCACACTTTTGTGGGTTCAACCTCAGGTTGTACTGCTTGATTCTTTCAAAAAAAACCCTCAAGGCTTGGAAATGATTCTCTCTACTGATCGATTTCACTATCATATCATCAACATAAACTTCAACCTCTTTATGAATCAGGTCATGGAGGACCGTGGTGGCCATCCTTTGGTATGTGGCACCGGCATTCTTTAAACCGAAAGGCATCACCGTATAACAGTAGGTTCCCCAATCGGTTATGAAAGAAGTTTTCTCCTTATCCTCAAGCGCCATTTTAATTTGATTATACCTTGAGAAACCATCCATAAAAGATAGAAGGGCATGTCTGGCAGTATTGTCCACTAATATATCAATCTTAGGCAAGGGAAAATCATCCTTAGGGCTTGCCTTATTCAGACCTCTGTAATCCACACATACACGAAGCCTACCATCCTTTTTCGGTACAATGACCACATTGGCTAACCATTCAGGGTAATTGCAAACCTCAAGAAATCCTACATTCAGCTGTTTCTCTATATCTTCTTTAACTTTCAATGTCCACTCGGGCCTGAGGCGTCTCAACTTCTGTTTGGTAGGCTTCACACCAGGGGAAAGTGGAATTCTATGTTGTACCACTTCAGGGTCAATACCCGGCATGTCATCGTATGACCAAGCGAAAACTTTCTGGAATTCTTTCAATAGAACAGACAATTGGGCAGTCTCGTGGTCATTTAGAGTTATGCCAACTTTTATTTCACGAGGCTGTTCAGTTGTCCCCAAATTGATCATCTTAAAGTCTCCACAGACAGGTTGGGCCTTTTGTTCCTTTAAAGCTTTAAGAGATTGTAAAAATTCAGGTGAAGGTTCATCACAAAGATCATTATCAGAATCAGAATTAGTAAGGGAAGGGGAAGTGGAAGAAGCAATATACTCGGAAGAAGTCATTTCATTAATATCATCAGAAAGAAGTACAGCAGATGAGGTCTTATCTGGGACAACAGACTCAACATCAATGACAGACTCTGTACTTGCTACAGACCTAACAGACTCAGGCCCAGACATGGCCAACCCATCAACTTCCTGGCGCAACAGGTTAGGACACATAAACTTATCTGGATAACTCCAGTTAGGGAGGACTCCAATAGTAGGGGTAATGAATTGTTGTGGGGTCGGAACTCCATTCAGGTTGCCGCTGGTGAGGGTCATCACGCTGTCCTGGAAAAGGCTACTGAGGTTTGCAATTTCTTCTTCAGACACTGGCTCTTTCATCTGACCTTTCTTCCAAGCACTCTCAATTTCTGCCCAGTCAAGTGTACAGTCAAAGAAAATTTCAAACCCTGGGAGACGCTTCTGAGTAATCTCATCAAACCATGGCCCTGGAAATCCATAAAAGGGGAAGTCTTCTCCTTCCTTAACGAAATATCCATTGAGGGTCCGAAAGTATGAAACTGGTTCTCGATCAATGCTGCCCCACTGCAAATAATCATAGGCCATAACTGAATCCAACTGTTGATTGTTCTGCCAATATGTTATCACTTCTGGAAACTGTACTCTCTTCACTTCTTGACTGCCCTTTCTGTTGGGTGACATTGCTGCTTTATAGAACTGGTCATTATTCTTGTATTTCTTCTTTTCTGCCCAGATGAAAGCGCTCTCTGCCTTTCGCTTTTTCTGTTTGATGAGCTTCAGATCGTCTTCATTTGGAATATATCCCACACCAAACCTACGCTCATTGATAGTAGCAGATAATGCATTGACAACCCCTTGTTGGTTCCCACCCAAACCCATTCCAGGAAAGTAAGACATCTTAAGGAATTGCTTGAAGAAAAACGGAAGCTTTACTGATGATTCTTGATCCATGGTAGCATTGATGGTACTGATTTGAAAGCCACTCAACCGAGCATCAAGGGTCGGACCGCTGTCGTCTCCAATTTCTGACTCAGTGGAAGCCAACATGTTGATAGCCCCTGGGTCAGCTGCCACTATAACTGTTACACCCTTGTGCAAAAATTTGATCTTTTGATGTAGAGAGGAGACAAGTACTCCAGCTGCATGTATCCATGGCCTTCCCAACATCATATTGAATGAGGCAGGGATATCGACCACTTGGAATTCAATCTCAAAGACAGCTGGTCCAATAGTGACGCCAATAGTAAGAACACCTAGGACATCTCGCCTAGTGTTATCGTAAGCTTTTACACCATGCTTTGGAGGCGTCAAATCCGACTCCGAGAAATCCAAGTGCTTGAAAGTCTAAAGGGGAAAGATGTTTAGAGCAGATCCATTGTCAATCAAGACCAAAGTGATTGTGTTGTCCCGACAAGCAACTGTGATATATAAGGCTTTGTTGTGACTTTTGCCCTCTGGTGGTAGGTCCAGATCCCCAAATGTTAGCGAGTTCACCACCTGAGACCCGGTAATCAAAGAGACCAGATGGTCAGGGTCAGTAGTGATTGGTACTTGGATGCTAGCCAGTGATTTCAGAATGGCTTCCCTGTGAACTGGCGATGCCATCAATAGACCCCAAATGTAAATATTGGCCTGGGTCTTTTGCAACTGTTTCAAGACTACATTCTCAGGCTCTGGTTGCTTGCCACCCTGTCCTTGTTCTTTCTGCCTTGCTTGTTGTGCCAAATTTTCTGCTCTCAGTGTTGTTGGTGTATATGACTTGCCAGATCTAGTTTCTGCCACTGACTCCTCCCTCCCAGGGATGTAGATTTCAAATTCTTCTTCATTCACACCTACTTGTGCAATATCTTGTTCTTCGTCAGACATGTAAATGATTATGGGCTTTGTTTTTTCTACTCTCATTACATTCTCCCTTGGAAATTGTGGGGCATAGCTTTCATGATCATATATCCCTACACCTGATATTGCTTCCTCTGAATATCCTGGGACAAAAATCCCATATTCATCTTCTGCAACGGCCACCTCACTTCCTAAATATTGAGGGATCAAAGCTTCATACTCATCTTCATATTCTTCCTCCCTTGGCACAGCTATCTCATCTTCCGAAAGACCGGGAACAAAGATCTCATATTCCTCTTCTTTTGCAACTGCCACTCCTTCCTCTGTTTGCTGTGACATGAAAATTTCATATTCATCCTCATACTCTTCATCTGATCCGATCATGTTGACATAACAGTCGCTCTCCCGATCAAAGCTTTGTGGTCGTCCTCTGGGCAGATGATCTTGACCATTCAGTGGGCTAATGAGGCTTGTTGGATTAAAGTGACTTTCATCAATTTCAATGGCCCCGACTGTATGCTGAGGTAATGGGTTGGTTGTCACAGAGGGGCGCTTTGCCCTGACCTCAAATTTCCCCTCATCGAGTAGGTCTTGGATGGCATGCCTTAGGCGAGGGCAATTTTCAACATCATGTCCAGCCTGATTATGGTATTTACAGAAGAGTGCTGGATTAAACCATCTCGGCTTGTTTTCCGGCAAGGGTTTTGCTTCAAGAGGTGCCAACAATCCCACTTTACACAAATTCTCAAAAGTCGCCTTCCTCGACATACCAAGGTCAATGAATTGTCTTGGTTGCTTCTGAGGGTATGGTGGGGCAAAATTTTCTAGTCTTGTGATCACAATCGGGGCTTGGGTAGCTACTGCAACAACACCCTTAGAAACAGGGGTAGGATTGGGATTGAATGGTCTTGGGGAATAGGGCTTCCTGCTGCTACTACTGCCAGCTTCGAATGTACTCTTCTCTTTCTTGTTAGGGAGCTCTTCCCCATGAGCAATAATGTCTTCCACCTGTTGTGCTGCAGCAATCAGAACCTCAAAGGTAAGGATGCCCTGGCCAAAAATATAATTCTTGTACGTCTTATGGAGCCCCTTCATCATCATGGCCACCTGTTCTCTCTCTGGGGGACGGTCCCACATTTGTGCAGCCAATGCTCTGAACCTTGTAAGATAGGCAGTAAAACTCTCACCGGGCATTTGAACCAAAGTTTCCAATTGCCTTCGAGTGGTCTCAATCTCGGTATTTTATGAGTACTGCTCGATGAATGCATTATGAATATCTGCCCATGACCGAATTTGGCTAGGCTTTAGGTTCATTAGCCAATGAAGGGCACTTCCCGTTAGGGAATGTTGGAAGGCTTGACCTAATTGCTCATCAGTAAAGTCCTTACCCCCTTTTAACAATCCAGTAAATAACCTCAGGTGGGTTCGGGGATCCCCAGTCCCGTCAAACTTCTCATCTTGCCACTTAAATTTGTCCGGAAGCTGAGATTTTGGGAAGAAAAGGAGGCCCTCTGTGTCTACCATCTGATTCTCAAATCCCTTCATACCTTTCAAAGATTGCTCTAGGAGCTCTATTTTGCTCCGAAGTTCCTGAGTCTCTGCATTGATTTGTACTACTGCTGGAGGTGGATGCTGTGGGAATCCCCCTCCCCCATTATACGCACCGTGAGCTGGTGGAGGAACATGTGGAGGATTGGGGGGAGGAGTCTGCATCCTGCTGCCCTAATCTGGCTGTTCAGTTGGTAAAGTTGGTGGCAGACGAGTCTGTATAAAATTAGTCAGATTGATCATCATATCTTCCATTCTGGCTATTCGAGCTTCCATGGCCTCTAAGGAATTCTGATTGTTTTCTGGATTCATGGTCTTAGAACTTGCCGCTGATCGGGAAGGTGTAGGATATGATGGAGGATAGGCAACCCTAAAAAGTCTCCTAGAACAAGGGCTTCTAACCCAGGACGGTCCGGCTCTTGAAGATATGGTGACTTAGACAACTTGACTGTAACCGGAAAATCAACAAGTTAGAAGAATGAGAAATTGGGTTGGGATTTGGAAGAGACAAACAGGCCCATTTATAGGAGACTTGACCAAACAAAGTTAGTTCACTTGTAGTATGATTCAAATCAAATATATTTTGGTCGGATTTTCTAAATCAAACGGCATTGTACCCTTGGATAATGGACAGCATGTATCTTTACCAAGTTATATTTTTGTCCCAGAATCCAAAGACACAAAACTGGTTCGACATAGAAAATTCGAACAAAATATGCTGATTTGAAAGATAAATACAAGCGATCAGCAAGCATAAGGTCACCAAGAAGGGACAAAACTATGGACAGTTCTTCTATCACATAATCAATTCATGATAAATTACTTGGTTTGCTCTCGAGGTTGATACTCCGAACATAGAAGGTATGACATATGGGAGATGAAAATATACCGAATGATCAGCATAGTTTCGCATACCCACGTGTTGAGCCATCTATGAAAGTGTATCAACAAGGAGAACAAATCATGTTTCGTTTATTACGAATTGGGTGTGATAGGCGACATAAGTCTATAGCATTATTCATTCTTGTACCCCAAGATGATGTCAGTGTAGAGACCTAAGTGTAGGTTCTATGTCAAATGATGCATGATAGGTGGTTATAGGACCGGCAGGCTACCTTGATGGGATGCAAAATATACCTATCACCCGTATAAACAGAATGAGTCGCAGGTACGGGCATCCTTTATATACCCGAAGGTACTAGGTCAAGGTTGTGGCTTCGTCGGAGGGCTGCCCAAAATATTCATAATGGGTCCGTTCCAACTAACCACGAGGTTTGGTTGATCTCATCCTCACAAATGCAATGCAAGATGCAAAAATGGAAATTAACAAACCAGTATTTACAATCACCTAACATCCAAGTATTTACAACAAACTAAAATATCTATTTACAACATGTTATATGCAAGAGTCTACAACAAATTAAACCACAGGTATTTACAAGAAACCAAGATACAAGAATTTACATGTAAACAACATACGGGTATTTACAACATGTTATGAGTATTTTTAGGAAACACGAAATGTAAACATTTAAGCTACAACACATATATTTACAAGAAATAAAAGACAACAATTTACATCAAGTAAACCTACAAAATACATCAACCTAAACATACAAAAGGGGAAAGGAAAGGAATGGACAGAATTCGTAGTCTGACATGATTCCCCAGTGGAGTCGCCACTGTGAGGACAAAATGGATTTTTCATACGATCCTCCACGAAATCAAAATTAGGCACTCGCCTTGGTTACTTTTATCCATCCATGCCAATGGACGGAGTAAAATATGGAGTCGCCACCTAGATAAGGTCTAGGACCAATAAATGGTCTCTCACTTGGAGAGACACTATGACTCATGCTCAATGGATTGGCTTCTAGTCTTACCAGAGAAGGGTAAGTGTCAAGTTACGAGTTGGGAAGGTGTTAGGCACCCAACTGGCCCGGTCAATGGACCAGTCTCCTTCTGTCCTATCCTTTCCTGCATTCTTAAAACTTATGTATCTTCAGGTCGTTCAATTTATCCTAACTAGGCAAATGAGGAACCCTAGACCAAGTTTCTAAGTTGTTCTAACTTAGGGTGCCACCACAAAGACTTGAAAAAATAAAATACAAATCAACAGACAATAAATGGATCCATGAACAAAAGAATGGATTAAAAATATGAAATAATCATGAATAAACAAATAATGAATTAAAAGAATGAATAACACAGAAAATACAACATATAATGGATGACCGAGCTCGAGATCAAGCGGCCTACGTATCCCTGTGCGGCGAGAATCAGGCCAAACGTAGTTCGTGCTGGGGGTTGTGGTTGTGGTTGTGGTTGTGTGTGAGGTGCTCCCTTGACAAAGGAAGCACGTGTGACCATGGGCGAAGGGTGAACTACTCAGAGTTCTCCACTTCCCGCTGCCTACGTATCTCTTTAGAGAATCAGGTCAAACGTAGTTCCCAACAGTTAACGGGCTGTTGGACCCCATATGGCATTACTGGAGAGGTGCTCAGACCTCAGAGGTACTCGGACCTCAACTCCCCGCGCTCAGCAAGGCAACACTCAAGAGGTACTCGGACCTCAGAGGTACTCGGACCTCAGAGGTACTCGGACCTCGACTTCCTTGCACTCGGCAAGGCGAACTCAAGAGGTACTCGGACCTCGACTTCTCGCACTCAACAAGGCAAACTAATATTATGAAAGTGATCGGTCCGCACATCGATTCCCAAACATGGGAGATGATTGGCCTAAGGCCAAAGACAAAACTAAGTAAAAGCTAGGTTGGAGATCAACATGATCCCAACCGTCGCCTGAAAATATGCAAACATGACACCTTTTTTTTGTATTTTTTTCTTTTCTCTCCTTTATTGATATTTTTCTTTGAGAGGGGGAAAAACAATTATGTGACGAACCCTAATGGTTGAGCGGGCCCATGGCCTAGGCAGGGCCCACACCAGTCAACATGGGATTTGGGAATCCCAACAAAGATAGACTCATTGGAGTCATCCTAAAAAAACTCACAACGTTGGGGAAGGGGATCCCTAAACCATGACACCCATGAAGTGGGCGGATGCATCACTTGAGGGTAGGGCATATGCATCAACTAAGCATAAGAATCAATTCAAACCAAGCATATAAAATTGGGATCAAACCCATGCATGAGACAACATGTATAAGTAGGCATGTAAATCACATGAGACAACAATAGATGACAAAAAAATCATGTAGAACAGTGCGATGGCGCCTAAGGAATAAAGAAACCATGTGTAGCAGTTGTTTAAAGAAAAAAAGCCAACATGGGATGGGAACTGATCTACTTGGAAAATGATGAAACTCAGCATATGTAGACCAAACAAGACTGACAAGTCAAAGTAAAATAACAGGTTCCAGAAAGACCAAGCAAAATTATAAAAAGAATTGCAAAAAGTATTAAAAGAGAACAAATGGTTAGCCATAAACTGTACTAAGCTGAACAAAAATCAGCAAGTCATATAAGTTGCAGGAAACATGAGAGAAAGAAATTTAGGCATGAGTAGGTGCCGAGCTCAACATGTTTAAACCAAATCTACTAGATGCCAGATCAAAACCCAATTTAATTAAATCAAAAATCTCGGGACTGAAACAAGCATTTACCCATATATAGCTAATGATAAAGGCACATGGGCAGCAATCAAAGAATGATTTATATGCACTATAGATTATGGATAAAGAGACAAATAACTAGATATTGAAAAGAATCAGCATGGAAATGGAATCACACAATGATGAATCAGCATAGCAGCTCAAAAAAAATAAAAAATAAAAATGGATGCGGAAACTGACGAACAACATAACATGGATTGATTCAACAAAATAAAGAGGGGTAGCAAATCACAGAAAAGTAATAAATTAAACCTCTATTGTGAACAAAATTCCCATTCAATCATTTAAAATTGAATCCCAGTTGAAAACCCAATAAAATCTGAACCTATCACTGAGAAACATGTAGAACAGTAAACTAAACCCCTGTATGACACTGCCTGTGGACAGAATATGAGAATGAAAGAGAAAAATCCAAGTTAAAATGAATTGAATTTTGGCAAGCAAACAAACACTATAAAATGCCCCTATGAAGCTAAAAAGAACAGTAATCAAACCTAACCGAACACCCTGCCTATGGAAAACAATTTTCAGCAGGAAAGAAGAAAATAACACAAAAATCTAATCCTTCAATACCGAGACCAACTGAGAATAGAGGGATAAGACCATCGCTTAGTCCTAAGAAAAACATGGCCGAAACCAACATCCATTCAGAATAATAAACACTCTAGTTGAAGAAATCAGCAGCATGTTCGGGAAGAAATATAACTTAGCATACCATGAACAGCAACATATCCCGGCAAGGAGAAGGTATATTCAAAAAGAAAAAATGGAAACATAAATGTCAAACGAATTGGACTCACCTGAGTAGCCTAATAGAAATTACAATCGAACTGTACCGAAGCTGGCTTGGTAGCTCAAGAATCGTCGGCCAGGTCGGAGAAGAGAAAAAGAAAAATCACAAGTGTGTGATTTCTTCTTCAGGCTTTCCTCCCTTTCCTCTGGTTTATTTCTCCTCTCTGTCTCTCACCGCCGATCTCTCTTCACCTCTGCAACAGCAACCGAAATCACCTTCTCTTCTTCTTGCGGTTCTCTATTTGTGGCTTATTTTCCCGTTCTGCTACTGCCGCCATTTCTTCCTCCTTATTTCTCTCACTCTTTTCTCTTCTCTTCTAGCCGAAATCTATTCTCCCCCCTTTTTCCTACTTCTTCTCGACTTTTGTTCTTTTTTCTTTTCTGGTTTTCACGCCCCAAATGGTTGCCGCCTCCTTCTTTCTTCTTGTCTAGTTTTTTCTTTTCTTTTCCTAACCCTTAATCCAAGGGCCAGGATTCTTCTCACTTGATTTCCTTTTAACCCAACATATGTGATAGAAAAAAGATTTCTACACCATTGATCCTAAGCCCAAACCCAAGCTCATTAACCTATACCTTATTAACATCTAATTTGAACCCACAGCCCAAACCCATTGACTCTAATAACTAAAAAAAAAAAAACTCTATCATAAGGCCCAATAACAACAAATGCCTAAAACAAAGCAACAAAAAGAAAACAAAACTAAAACCCAACTAACACCTAAACTAAACCCATTTAAATAACAAAATTAAAACCCACTACCACAAAACTAAAGTTATAGGCCCAAGCCCGATTCTCTTAACAATTTTTCCCATTTTTTTTCATTTCATAATAACCTAAAATGGTAGAGACATTCTAACATGACCAAAAGATGACAAAAATACCCTTGATGAGAAATAGGCCAAAATGGGGGTCTTACAGAAATATGGCTGACGAGGGTAGGGAGGCCGAAGTGGAAGTAGACATAGAGAATGCGGAGACATCTTCCAACAATAGTAGTAGTAGCTCGTCCTCGTCCGGAAGTGGGACGACCTCGGGCACGTCCTCGCCTAGTGGATCAGTGGGACGGGTATCCGGGGGCGGTCCCGAGGTAGAGCTTATTATCGAGGAAGAGGTCGAAGGGGGACAGCCAGGACCCATTGCTAGGCCCTCACGACGTGATCTTTTGGTGGGCGTGTCAACGCATGTGGTCGGCTCCGAAGTCTTGATCCAAGCTCGTGAAGAGGCCGAGGCTCCCCCAGAGTTTGATGCTCGTGGTGAGGTTTGCCTTTTGTCCAAGGCTGAGTTCGACAGTCTCCGGGAGCGGTACCAGATACCGGATGACGTGGAGATTAGAATGCCCACTGAGGGGGAGCGAGCCTACTGGAGTCAGAGGTCGGAACTGTGTGTCAACATTGAGATGTTTAAGGCCGGTTTCCGAGTGCCGGTACCAAAGTTGGTGGGCGAAATCCTGAAGTATTACCAAGTGGCCGCTATCCAACTAATGCCGAACTCTTGGAAGAACTTGATGGCGTTCGTCATCTACTTCCGGAGGTTGGGGCACGTACCGACGCTGAACATGTTCCACCACATATTCACCTTCAACGACTACTGTAGGACGGGGTGGTATTATTTTTCCAAGAAGCCCGACTTCGACGACCTCCTAACAGACAAGCCGACCTCAATCAAGCTGTGGAAGAACAAATTCTTCCACATTCGTGGTGATGACGTGCTGCTGGAGAACGTGTGGAAGAAGTTGGACGCCGAGACACTCAACACGGATGTACCCCTGATGCCCGTGGAGTCTGAGATGTTGCGGCGTGCTCAGCATTCTGAGGGGGCTCCCGTCTGCGTGGCCAAACTGAAGGATCCCCTCGTTTTGCATGAGAACCGTCTGTGTGAGTATTATTTTGACATAGAGCTGGCTGATGTCGACCTACTAACTAGGCTGATTCTGTTGTTGTTTCTCGCAGTGAAGCTAAATAAGACCTACCTGATGGAGCTGAGGAAGAAGGATGCGGCTCAGAAGGAGGCCGCGGCGAAGAGGGCCTGGAGGAGCAAATCATGAAGGCGTCGGCGGATCAGGCCGGTGCTGAGGTGGACTTGACGAATAGGCCATCAAAGAGGACACGTAAGTTCTCACCTGATACTGCCTTGGCCGAGGCCGCGCGTGTCTATGCAATACCACTGACTCTGCGGTACCGTGTGCTTGAATTTTTAGGAAAGGGGAGTACCGCGGCCGGGCCGGAGGCAGTCCTTGCACTTGGAGAGGCATCGTGAGTCAGCGCGGCCAGGCAGCCTACCCCGATACGGGTTCAGATGTCCCCGACTTTGCCACCAGTGAGGCCGAGGGTGATTCAAGGGCAGGGGGGGTCCCCAGTGAGATTAGACGCCTCCCCCTGATGGGTCCCTGTCCACAGGACCGCACTAGTGACGAGCGTGCTTTTCGCCCGGATTGGGCGCTGACCGAGGAGGATACGGCCATGGGCGATATCCGCGCCGCTAGGGAGCTGATGAAAGGGGCCATCTTGCCTCGGGACCATTCGTTGGTGCGAGAGCTTCCCATGCCTTCGCTGATTTCCGGGGCAGACACTTTGGGTGCGCCAGTAAGTAATCAGGGCACTGTAGTTCCGCCCCTCTCCATTCTAACTTGTTCTTGTTTTTCTTCATTTGACTGTTCTTCGTGTTTTGGTGCAGCTCGGTGTATATATGGAGACCTTAAAGGAGCATGCCGAGGAAATGGCCAGAAACTTGGTCGAGACGGACAGTAAACTGCATACGACCGAGGAAGAGCGGGACAATGCCCGAACGCAACTTAGGTACAAAGAGCGGGAGGTGACGTCCATTTCCGCCGAGGTCAGCCGCCTTCAGAGAGAGGTTGCCTAGGTACGTGAGGACAAGCGCCGCCTTGAGGAGGATGCAAAGGCGAGGGAGGACCGGGTCGGCCAGCTGAAGTCGGCCTTAGAGCCCGCAAGGGACCGCGGGGCGAGATTCAAGGATGCTTTCATGAAGACACGCTCCCTTGCTACTGGGGCGGTTCGGCTCTACCAGAAGTCCGAGGACTTCAAGGAGCTGGTGGGGCGCTTCTCCCTCCAAAGCTTCACCGAGGGGGCACTGGCTCTGAAGGAGTTCCTGGATGAGAGGGTGCCAGGGCTGGACTACACCGGAGCCGAATGCCTCATCCCTGCTGATGAGGAAGTTGAGATCCCTGAAGTGGATGAAGCCAAAATTCTTCGGAGGTTGGATGAGGTTTTCGAGGGTGAGGAACCTCCGGTCTCTACCAACCTGGAGGAGACTCCTACGACCCCCCAGGACTGTGCGGCATTGCCGATGGGCCCTCCCCAAACTCCTGGCGTTTCCCTTCCGCACGGTGAGGATGAATCGGGGTGCAGCGGGACAAACCCTCCTGAAGATAGTACTTGGGATTTTACCAGCATCGGAGTGAACCCCCCTGATGATAACACTTAACTTAGGATTTTTTTTTGTAAGCTTTTCTCTTTGTTTTTGTTGCACCGATGTGCCGTGTATCCTTGCCTCTTTTTGGCACCCATGTAAGCTTGATATTTGAATCAATGACAAAAGCCTTTGAATTGAATTGTCTCGCCTCGTCTCGTCTTCTTTTGTTTTTGAAAAGGTCGGTGTGTCAGTCCGTGTCTACCCTCCTCGGCCCAATGTGTTTCATACTTGAAGAAATCTTTGGGTCGAATGGGTCTCCCATCGGCGCGGGGCCGGGTCGATATTCATTTTGGCACGGAGCCGTGTCTACCCTCCTCGGCCCAATGCATTCCACACTTGGAGAAATCTTTGGGCCGAATGGGTCTCACATCGGCACAGGGCCGGGACGATATTCGTTTTGGTGCGGAGCCGTGTCTACCCTCCTCGACCCAATGCGTTCCACACTTGGAGAAATCTTTGGGCCAAATGGGTCTCACATCGGCATGGGGCCGGGACGATATTCGTTTTGGCGCGGAGCCATGTCTACCCTCCTCGGCCCAATGCATTCCACACTTGGAGGAATCTTTGGGCCGAATGGGTCTCACATCGGCACGGGGCCGGGACGATATTCATGTCGGCGTGGAGCCATATCTACCCTCCTCGGCCCAAAGATTCCACACTTGGTGAAATCTTTGGGCCAAATGGGCCTTTCATCGGCACGGGGCCGGGACGATATTTGTGTCGACGCAGAGCCATATCTACCCTCCTCGGCCCAAAGATTCCACACTTGGTGAAATCTTTTGGGCCGAATGGGTCATACTTCATCAAGGGGCCGGGACGGTATTCGTATCGGCATAAGGCCGTGCATTATTGATCTTGTCATGTTGTCGACCTTATGGCCGCTGGTGCTGGAGAATGGAGTAGAAGTCTGAATTTGGAATTTCATTTAGATGAAAAGGGGGCTGCCGTGGCCTATTTACATGGGTGGGGATAGTCACTGGTAGAATGGGCGAAGGTGCTCCGCGTTCTATGCTCGTGGCAAGGCTTTACCATCCATATCCCTGAGGTGATAGGATCCTGTCTGCAGTGCTTCGTGACTTGATATGGCCCTTCCCAATTTGGAGCGAGCTTCCCCTGATTGGTTGGGTCGGAGGCAATGGTCCGTCTGAGGACGAAGTCTCCAACTTTGAATGATCGCGGGCACACCTTCTTAATGTAGTGCTTGGCTACTTGCTGTTGATTGGTCGCAATTCGGATCTGGGCTTGATCTCGCACTTCGTCCACTAGGTCCAAATTTGCACGTAGGCCCGGCTTATTGGAGGTTGGGTCGTAGTTGGCGATCGGTGGGATGTAATCCAGACCTCCAATGGGACCACTGCATCTGTTCCAAAGGCAAGCCGGAACGGTGATTCTCCTGTGGCAGTTTTCGGAGTGGTGCGGTCCGCCCATAGTATGCGAGGCAGTTCGTCCAACCACTAACCTTTTGCCCCATCTAGTCTGGACTTTATCCCTTTCAATAAAATTTTATTGGTGGCCTCTGTCTGTCGGCTGGTTTGCGGGTGCTTCACGGCTCCGCGTCGGTGGTCAATGCGATGCTCTGCACAGAATGTCACAAAGGCTTTGTTGTCAAATTACTTACCATTATCCGTGATGAGCACCCTGGGGACTCCATACCGATACACCACCGACTTGATAAAAAATTCACGAATAGCGCTCTCTGGTATACTGGATAATGCCTCGGCCTCGGCCCATTTAGTGAAATAATCCACCGCGACAACCACAAACTTACGTTGATAGCGGGCCGGTGGAAATGGCCCCATGATATCCACGCCCCAAGTGGCGAAGGGAATGGGAGCTGCTTTGATGGATCGGAGTGGTGCGGCTGGGAGGTGAGACACTGGTGCGTACATTTGGCATTTGGCACACTTCTTGACGTAGTCAATGCAATCTTTTCGCATTGTTGGTCAATAATATCCCTGACGCAGTATTTTATGGGCTAGGACTCTTCCCCCCCTGATGTGCACTGCATATACCCTCATGGACTTCCTTGATGGCTTGGGCCGATTTGGAAGGTCATAAACACCGTAACAGGGGAAACGTGAAGGCTCTTTTGTAGAGGATATCCCCCTCAATGACGTAGTGATTGGCTTTGGATTGGATCGCCTCGCCTCCTTCTTATCCTCTGGTAATTGACCAGTTTTGAGAAAAGACAAGATTGGGTCGATCCAGGATGGCTCTGATGTGGCCGGCAGTATGGCCTTAGAGGTAGGATCCACCGATGAATGGACCAAAATTTCGGTGTATACTGAATGATCCAAATCACTCAAGTCCGATGTGGCTAGCTTGGAGAGGGAATCGGCCAATGTGTTTTGGTCCCCAAGTACATGGCGTAACATGAAATATTCGAATGTTGATGCGGCCTCCTGCACCTTTCTCAAGTAGGCGGACATGCTGGCCTTCTTCGCCTCGTATTCGCCATTGACCTGACGCACCACGAGCTGAGATTTACTGAACGCCTCTACCCTCCGAGCCATTACAGCCTTGGCCAGGCGAAGTCCAGCAATAAGCGCTTCATATTCAACCGCATTGTTGGATACCTGAAACATGAAACGGAGGGCGCACCGAATTTCAAATCCGTCCGAACTGGTGAGGATGAAGCCTGCGCCACAGTGAGTTTTGTTGGAAGCGCCATCGACAAATAAGGTCCATGGCAGCGAAGGTTCTGCAGAGGCCGGGGTGTCTGTAACTTGTTCTTCTTGAGGGGAGGATTCGATTAGGAAGTCGGCCAACGCCTGAGCTTTGATAGCAGTGCGAGGCTTGTAGCTAAGGTCAAATTCTCCTAGCTCGACCGCCCAATTGATTACCTGACCAGAGATATCAGGTTTGGACAAGATTTTCTTGAGGGGCTGGTCGGTCAGGAAGGTGATGGAATGCGCCTGGAAGTAAGGTTGTAGCTTTCGCGCTGATGTCACCAGCGCCACGGCGACCTTCTCGATAAACTTATATCTGGTCTCGGCCTCCAACAAGATTTTACTCACATAATAAATGGGGCACTGGACGCCCTCCACTTCCTTGATGAGCACCGCACTCACTGCTTTTGGCGACACAGCCAAGTACAACTCCAAAGTATCCCCAATTTCTGGCTTAACCAATAATGGGGGAGATGTCAAGTAGGTCTTCAGTGCCTCGAATGCCTGTTGACATTAGGTCGTCCATTGGAAGGTTTTGTTGCCCTTGAGGGTCTGAAAGAATGGTAGACATTTATCCGCCGATCGGGACATGACTCTATTGAGCGCTGCCACCCGCCCGGTGAGCTCCTGTACCTCCTTTATTCTGGTAGGTGCGGGCATGTCAAGAATGGCCATGATTTTTGTGGGGTTTGCCTCGATGCTGTGGCTGGAGACCATGAATCCAAGGAATTTCCCAGAAGTGACTCCGAATGCGCATTTGCCTGGATTGAGGCGCATCTTGTGCCTGCGCAGTACTCCGAATGCCTCTTCCAAGTCTCATATATGGTTGCTCCCGACCAAACTCTTCACCAGCATGTCATCCACGTAGACCTCCATATTTCGGCCTATCTGTGCTGCGAAGATCTTGTTAACTAACCTCTGGTAGGTTGCCCCGACATTTTTAAGACCGAAGGGCATTACGTCATAGCAGAAAAGGCCTCGGTTGGTCACGAAGGCTGTCTTCTCCAAATCAGCTGCGTGCATCCGGATCTGGTTGTAGCCTGAGTAGGCATCCATAAAGCTCAGCTACGCATGACCGGCAATAGCATCAATGAGTTGATCAATCCTGGGGAGGGGGAAACTGTCCTTGGGGCAGGCCTTGTTGAGGTCGGTAAAGTCGATACAAATTTTCCATTTATCCCCAGCTTTTGGGACCATGACAACGTTGGCGAGCCACTCTGGATAATGAATTTCCCGGATAAATCCAGCATCTAGCAATTTCCCCACTTCCTCATCAATGACCCGCTGATGGGAGGCGGCGAATGACCGCTTCTTCTGTCTTATCGACCGGCGTTGGGGATCCACATTGAGGCAATGCTGCGCTATGTCCCTTGGGATACCTGGCATATCAGCTGTAGACCAAGCGAAGATATCGGCGTTGGTCCTTAGGAAGTTGACAAGCTCCATCCTCTGCGGCTCTTCGAGGGAGGATCCTATCTGGATCGTCCTATCCGGATTCTCTTCTGTTAGCGGGATTTGGATCAGGTCTTCTGCGGGTGCGCCTCTTTGTTGTTTCGGATCGTCGCGGAGATCCTCAATTTGTACTTGTGTAGCTTGGGCTGGCTTTTTAAGGTCGGTAAGCTCGTCCAAGTAATCTTTTCAGGACATCAGCTGATCTATCCTTCGCAGGACTGGCTTCTTGAAATTGGTGAGCTCAGCCGAATAACACTTACGGGACACTAATTGATCTGTCCTGCATTCCCCTGCTCCTCTAGGCGTAGGGAACTTGATGACCAAATGATAAGGGGATGGGACTGACCTGAGGGCGATCATCCCGGGCCTCCCCAGTAATGCATTGTAAGAAGATGGGACATCGACCACCAAGAAATTCATGGTTATCCTCGACTCCCGTGGGTAAGTACCCGCCCTGACGGGCAACCAAATTGATCCTTTTACACTGACCAGGTCACCCGAGAAACTGACCAGAGGGTAATCCACGGGTAGCAACCGCTCCAACGAGATCTCCACCCGCTGAAAGGCTTGCCAATAAATGATATCGGCGGAGCTGCCGGTGTCCACCATGATTTTGTGAACATCACTGTCTTCTATCCACATAGTGATAACTATGGCATCTTCGTGAGGCAGCTCTAACCCGCACAGGTCTTTGTCACTGAAGGTCAGAAAATCCCCTGTACGGGCTCTCTTTCCTGGCCATTCAGTCGATTTAACGCTTCTTGCATATTCTTTTCTGGCTTTGTCCGATGTGTTTCCTGCCGCTGGACCACCGATGATGGTCATGGACTTCCGCCCTTGTGTGGAAGGGTCACGAATTTCATTATCTTCTGAATCTTTTGAGGCCGAGGTGGCCGCTTCGGCCATTCGAGGTCGGTGGATTTTGATAGTGTCATATGCGGTCGAGCTGGCCGTCTCGGCCAATACAGGTCGGCTACTCGACGGACTCTCGTCGCATCCTGATTCGATTATTACTGGTCTGGGAATGTCATGGCTAACCGTTGAACTACATCGAGGCGTTGCGCGCCTGACCATGTACACGCGTTCGTAAGGAATGTCTTCCTCTGAAGGTGGGTCGATGACGTGCAATGGAGGCGGCAGTCGCGTTTGGTCCAGGCGTTGTCTTGCCAACCTAGGGTCAGTCCTCAGCTTTGTCCTCCCCTGGGTTTCCAATGAATTCAGGACTCTGCCTCGTTCATGTATTTGCTGGGGGGTGCGAGCGAGCTAGCAGAGGATGACACCGATGTCTCGATGTGCTGGGGTAGGTCCTCTTTCTCTTCTCTCCACATGTTGAGCGGGCTCTTGGTCGAGGTGCCTTTCTTGGTATCGGGGCTCAGTTGCCCTATCTCTTCTTTTGTCCTCCCTAGGAGGATCTCTGCGAACTTCTCTTCTTTCACCCCTCCTGGGTTCTCTTTCCTCTTGCCTTTTTGGCTCTCTCTCTGGAGTCCTCGCCCGCGGTGGGGGAGGTTGTCTTCTCCGATCCTCGGCTGTAGTAGCTGGAACTCTCGGAGCATTATGGTCCACGTACTGCCTATAATATCCTCGTTGGATGAGGTCTTCTATTTCAGCTTGCAGGTTTCGGCATTCATCGGTGGTGTGGCCGATGTCCCTGTGATACTGGCAGTACTTGTTCAAATTTCTCCTTTTTGCTTCGATTACGATCTTATGGGGCATCTGTAGATACCTGTCATTAGCAATGAGAGTGTACACGTCCCCGAGGGATCGGTTGAGTGGGGTATAATCATTGAATTTCTTCTGAAGTAACCCTCTAGCTCGCTCTTCTTCTCTCATCGACCTCTTGTTCTCTCCTGGCCGTGCGAGGTCTTGCCTCTTATCCATTCGCTTGTGGGGAGTATCGACTAAGCCTTTGCTTGCCTCGTAGATTTCGTTAGCGGTGGCGAACTTCTCGCACCGTGCCAAGAGCTCCTGTAAGTCTGCCGGTTCCTTTTTAGCTATAGAAAATCTGAGCTTTGGGTCGGTGACCGCTGCTCTCAATGTGGCAAAGTAAACTGCCTCATCAATATCCTTGACTTGTAGTACTTCAAGGTTGAATCTGGCCAAGAAAGCCCTTAGGGTCTCACCGGACCTCTGTCTCATGTTCATCAGGTGTGCGCTGGTCTTCCGCTGCACCCTGCTTCCTTGGAAGTGCATCTTGATTAGTCTGCCCATGGTCTTAAAAGAGTCAATAAACTGTGGTGGTAGGTTGTTGAACCACATCCGAGCCGCGCCCTTTAGTGTAAGGGGGAAGGCTCTGCACATGATGGCGTTGGGGTTTGCATGGAGTACCATCGCGCCCACGAAATTGTTCAGGCGATCGACAGGATCTGTAGATCCATAATAAGAATCCACCGGCGGCATGGTAAACCGCTTGGGTAAGGGTACCCTCATGATAATGTCGGTGAGAAGGTTATCTATTGAATAATCCCTATCTTCATCCTGGGTGACTCCGACCTTCTCCATGGTCTCGACTTTTCGATGCAATGCCGCCAGTTGGTCTGCTAAAGTCGCCGCTACCTCCGGGTCCATGGGAGCATTTGGTTTGTCTGCGCCCATGACAACCTCTGGTAGAGTTATGCACCACGGGACCAAAAGCTCATCCATCGCGTCCTCATCCAGTCGAGGCGCTGCCCCAGGCTGTGGACCGAGCCTTTCTCGAGCGGGGATTCTTTCGCGCTATAAAGTTGATCTTGTGCCACTCAATTTCGGGACGGGACGAGCGCTGGTTCCTGGTCTCGAAGGTCGAGCTCCATCTCGCCCAAGGTGGTGATGAGGTTCTCTGGGGAGGTCAGTCGCCCTATGCAGGTCTGCTGGTGGGACAACTCCGACAGGGGGACGAGAAGTGGCTTCGGCAGCTGGGGACTATAGCCCTTGTACGAACCGTGTTAGCACTGCAAGCTGTTGTGCCACGGTCTCGAACTGTTCGTATGTGACAAAGGATTCATGTGCGGGGACTGGGTCAGCCGTGCGTTTTCCTCGGTCCCTGCTGGACCGCATTTCAGACCTGTCTCCTTCCTCGGGATTCACCCGTTGATCGATCACGGGGGGGTTGGGACTAATCATCTGGCTTCGAGTTCTTCTTGGGCTCATGACTAAAGATTCATCTCTGGCTTTATCTTACGATGCCGAATCTCACGGGCCCCACGGTGGGCGCCAAACTGTTTCGGCCCAGATCCATCCTGTGGGTCCTCCAAGCTGACTAGACCTGCAAGACAAGGAAAGGCAAAGGAGGGGGGAGGCGGGCTGGAAGCCCCAGGTCCACTCTGATGCCAAAGTTAGGGCTCTGTGAACAGTCAGTGGGCTCGGTGTCGAGCCCACTAAGATATTATAGAAAAGTGTGGGGTAATGTGAGATTTTCTGTCCCAAGTGTCAGAGCATGAATCTCTAGGAGTAAATGAGCAGTAAATGTTGTGTGTATAAAACCTCGGGATTCACCCATTTATAGTGAATAGTGCGAAATCCCAAAATGCCGATTTTACCCTTTGTTCTTGTATTTGAGGGGCCTTCTTATGTCGAATAGGGGGTCTCCACGTGGCTCTGAGATTGAGTCCTACGTGTCAGGGCCTCATTTCCAGCGTGGCGTAGTTCCCTAACAAGATCCATTCATTCCGTAACCCAAATCAAACCAGATCAATTGGTGAATAGATATGACTATTTAAAAAGATACACTCTTACCAAATGGGTTCGATCTGAACGATCGGATTAGATTTGAATAATCCAAGTTGCTAGATTGTAGAGGTGCATAAGGGGTGTGATCTTAACCCTCAGATCAGGATCTATCGATTTGAGCCATTGGAATGAATGAACACACCTACAACTAAGGGTGCTTAGAAAGGGCACGTCCTATTCTACAAATAGGGAAAGGTGGAACATTAATGGGGTTCAAAATTAAGAATAATTAACCCGTATCTTATGCTCTTCCTCCTTTCTTGTGTTCGGGTTGGTTCCAGGTTGCTTTTCATAGGCACTCGTCGAGCCCGGCCGGCCGATAGTGTAGTGACGTGGTGTGGTGCGGGTATGGGTGTAGGTTAACTCAAGATGTATTTTTTAAGAGTTGGTTTAATTTTGGTTTATGTTGGGTCGGATACGATTCATTTGGAGGGAAGTCTCCCTCCTCTCTTGTGTCTGGGTCGATGTGCATCTGTTCAACAGAACAGATCCATTCATTCCGTGACCCAAATCAAACCGGATCAATTGGTGAATAGATATGACTATTCAAAAAGATACACTCTTACCAAAGGGGTTCGATCTGAACGATCGGATTAGATTTGAATAATCCAAGCCGTTAGATTGTAAAGGTGCATCTGTTCAACATAACAGATCACTTGGTAAGGGGTGTGATCTTAACCCTCAGATCAAGATCTATCGATTTGAGCCGTTGGAATGAATGGACACACTTATAACTAAGGGTGCCTAGAAAGGGCACGTCCTATTCTACAAATAGGGAAAGGTGGAACCTTAATGGGGTTCAAAATTAAGAATAATTAACCCATATCTTATGCTCTCCCTCCTTTCTTGTGTTCGGGTTGGTACCAGATTGCTTTTCACAGGCACTAGCCAAGCCCGGCTGGCCGGTAGTGTAGTGACGTGGTGCGGTGCGGGTGTGCGTGTGGGTCAACTCAAGATGTATTTTTTAAGAATTGGTTTAATTTTGATTTATGTTGGGTCGGATACGATTCATTTCGTGACCCAAATCAAACCGATCAATTGGTGAATAGATACGACTATTCAAATAAACACACTCTTACCAAAGGGGTTCGATCTGAATGGTCGGATTAGATTTGAATAATTCAAAGGGTTTCCATCTGGACGGTCAGATTAGATTTGAATAATCCAAGCCGTTAGATTGTAGAGGTGCATTTGTTCAACAGAACAGATCCCTTGGTAAGGGGTGTGATCTGAACCCTCAGATCAGGATCTATTGATCTGAGTCATTGGAATGAATGGACACAACTACGATTAAGGGTGCCTAGAAAGGGCACGTCCTATTCTACAAATAGGGAAGAGTGGAACCTTAATGGGGTTCAAAATTAAGAATAATTAAAGAGAAAAAGATAGTTACCTCCCCTGTACTATAGCTTAATGATAGTTGACCCCCAAAGTTTCAGGAAAAGACAAACGGCCCCAATTTCTAATAGTGTTAAAGTTATAATTTTTTTGGACAATTCTACCCCTGAACAGAGTTCAAATTTTCAATCATATGCCATTTTTAAAAGAATCTCACCCGGATGCCATGCTCAAGACAACAAAGCTCTCAGTAGGAATTTCCGACCTGGATTCAATCTCTGTTTCTAATGAAGCACTAACAGACTCGAATGGTCAAGGGGGGATGAGTAAGTATTTAGATCATTTCCTATGAACAACAAGAGGTAGAAAATATAGGAAAACGGAGAAGCATGAATTTAGGTAAACCCCAGAGAAATAAACTCACTCAATCATGGCCATCTCCATTGCAAATACTCTGTTCTACAGTGTCTATATATCTTCTTACATTTGTTTTTCTTTCCTTCTTCTTCAGTAGCCGCAGCAGAAGCTCCATACAAAGATCCAAGCATTCCAATAAAGACCCGGGTGTACGATCTCCTCTCTCAAATGATGATACAGGAGAAGATGGGTCAAATGGCCCAGATAGAGCGCACCGTCGCATCCCCAAAAATTATCAAACTTTGGCATAGGTTTGATCTTCCAATTAACATCTTATTTTCTGTGATTCTTCAAATTGTTGTTTTGTTGTCAAATTTTTTTTTTAAATTAATGTGGAACGAATTGTTTGTGTGAATGGATGGATTGGTTTTAGGAAGTGTATTGAACGGTGGTGAGAGCGCTCCAATGCCGGGCGTGACCCCTGCAATGTGGGCAAACATGATCGATGGGTACCAGAAGGCAGCGATGTCGACGAGGCTTGGGATTCCCATCGTATATGGCACTGATGCTATCCATGGCCACAATCGCATTGTTGGAGCTACCATCTTCCCCCATAATATTGGCCTTGGAGCTACAAGGTCTGCCATGGTTTCCTTGTCCTTCGCCAAAATACATCCAAATTTGCTGCTTCTTCCCTCGGTATGTCAAACGCTGCTCGATGATGGGAATCCCATTGATCTTGCGAATCTGTTGATGTATAGACTTGACAAAATCATCAGGGCAAGCATGTATAACAATGGTATTACCACCAGAGATAGAGCGTACAAAAAATTATAACTTGGAAACGGAGCTTCCAACCCTTGCATCGGCATATCGAATGCAAGAAGCTGATGGAGTATCAGAAACCCTGGTTTCAAAATCGATAGTATGCCCTAACCTAGCGTACCCTTGAGCGGACAAATTTACAGCATCGTCGTCATGTTTCTTCATCCTTTTCAATAAATTTGAGAAATCCTCATCAGAAGCCCCATAATCGTCTAATTTCCTCTTAGAAGAGATCCGATCGTGGCATTGTTGGACGCAATCAATCGAATTTTCTTTGAAAGACATTGGTCAAAAGGGAAAAAAAGCAGTTTTATTAAACCAGAGCGAGAGATACCATCCATTTCCTTCAAAACCATAACCTGAATTGTAAGTGCCTGAACTAAAGACTAAAAGAGAGAAAGTAATGCAATTTTCAGCTCCTTCCCTGGATTCAATTTCTGTTTCTGACTGGAAGAGAGACAAAACCAGGGACGGAGTATTCAATCTCTGTTTCCTATGATACAAGGTTACTTTGGTCATAAAAAAATGTGGGCCTCTTACCATCAGTATTTAACGAAAAATACTAACAGTGTGGGTTTAGTTGTCTTCTAACAGTGTTTCTAGGGGAGGCATTTGTTTTTTCCTGAAACTTTGGGGGTCAATTGTCATTAAGCTATAGTACAAGGGAGGCAACTGTCTTTTTTCCATAATTAAAAAATGCTCTCTCTCTCCCTCTCTAATAACCCGTATCTTATGCTCTCCCTCCTCCCTTGTGTTCCGGATGGTTCCGGGTTACTTTTCATAAGCATTCGCCAAGCCCGGCCGGCCGGTAATGTAGTGAGGTGGTGCGGTGTGGGTGTGGGTGTGGGTGTGGGTCAACTCAAGATGTATTTTTTAAGAGTTGGTTTGGTTTTGGTTTATGTTGGGTCGGATATGATTCATTCTGTGACCCAAATCAAACCGGATCAATTGGTGAATAGATATGACTATTCAAAGAGACACACTCTTACCAAAGGGGTTCGATCTGAACAGTCGGATTAGATTTGAATAATCCAAGCCGTTAAGATCTCAACAGCTGGATTATAATTGAATAATCCAAGCCATTAAGATCTCAACAGTTGGATTAGAATTGAATAATCCAAGCCGTTAGATTGTAGAGGTGCATTTGTTCAATGAAACAGATCCCTTGGTAAGGGGTATGATCTGAACCCTCAGATCAGGATCTGTCGATCTAAGCCGTTGGAATAAATGGACACACTAAAGGTGCCTGGAAAGGGCACGTCCTATTCTACAAATAGGGAACGGTGCAACCTTAATGGGGTTCAAAATTAAGAATAATTAAATGCTCTCTCTCTCTCTCCCTCTCTAATAACCCGTATCTTATGTTGTCCCCCTGTCGATTTTATTTTAAATTTATACATTAAATTTATTTTTTCATTATTAACATTTTGCATTTGTTTTAGCACCACTCCGAAGTACTCGAAGGGGCGTATTAGACTAGTGCAGGTTTGATGCGGGAAGTCGAGAAGCTGTTTTATCTTTGAGCAAGATTTGGATTACAACCCAGTTGCACTATTGGGGGCAAATTTTGTCTTTATGATAGTATTGATTGTGATATGACCCAGCTTCAAACTCATTATTAATTGTAGTGTTCATCACAGTATAAACAATTTCTCAAATAAAGTACGAAATTATACAACAAAAATCCTTCTCCATTCTGTTATTGTGAGTGTTTGGAGAGGATGAAGGAGAGAGATAGAGGGTTACCTCTGTATTTAGGTGAGAGTGTTATTGTACTTTGTAGATAGACGTATTATTTTGGTGAGCTATTGTATCTCAAGAATGTGTGTATTTCTCTTGATGTTTGGTAGTTTTTAGTTTTGACTAAAGAGGATTATATTGCATTTATATTATTATCATATTAGAGATTTATATGGACTAGGTTTCATGGTTTTTCCTTTTTACTTTGAAAAAATTTCTATGTAAAAAACTGGTGTGTTCACTTGTGGTGCTTGATTCGACTATCATCTTTATGTATATATATTTGTTCTTGTATTCCATTGGAATTCTTGTTTTTCTCTAATACCAAGGATCTTCCGGGAATTTTTTTTAAAAAAAGGGATCTCCAGGTCGTCGAGGCTCCTGTATCAATGATGCCCTTTGTGAGGCTAAGTAATGAGGAATTTGGATCCTCTGTAAATAAAGCCACCCTTGTAGTGAGGATCTTCTCCACTCAAAGTGGATCAACATATATCCTAATACACTTGAATTGCCTTAGAATACATGTCGATCTATTCCCAGAGGTTCGAGAGAAGAGGCGGCGGCTCTATTAGATGGCCAACACCTGGGACTCGGGTGAACCGAGCCCTTCATCCGAGCCAACACCCCCTTGTCAGCTCGAATTCACCCGAATCCTAAGTTTCGGCCATCTAACGGTCATCTAAAAGGGCTGTTCCCTTTGGGAGGAGAGGATGTGGATCTCACTATAGTCTATCAGTCTATGGATGATCTTTTTCCAAGTAATAAAGGTAGCACACGGTTCGTGGGTCAATCTGGAAAGGCCGTTAAAAACACGTAGGTTAGTCCGATTTGGGTGGACTGAGGAAACATATAACATGCGACTCAAAGAGTCAAGAGGGTTTATGAACGCTAATACGTTGAAGATTCGGGTAAAACCGGAAAACTGCAAAGCCGGAAGAGACCGAAATTAGAGTAAAGGGAACAACTGTTCATGCAAAAGTAGGGGTGATACAGGGTCGGGTTGGGCCGGGTATCTGCAAACCCTACCTTACCCAAAAAAATTTCATGCTAACCTAAACCCTACCCTACCCTGTCAGGGTATTACATAACCTCAACCCTTACCCTACCTTGGCAGGGTATTACCAAACCCTACCCTACCCTGATTTACCCTGATTGGGCCGGACCAGGTCGGATTTACCCTGATTAACCCTAAATCAGGGTAGGGTTTACCCTGATTTACCCTGAACTCAATATTTTAACATATAAATGCCAAATATTTACAAATATAAGATATGAATGATTATCAAAAAGAAGAATACAATAACAAGAATAATGATAACTTAATAGAGAGGATCAAAATAAATTAAAGCACAACATAATAGAAATATAGAGTGATATAAACAGTAAAAATATTCCATGAGAATTCAAAATAGTAGCATAAAAGATAATGTTAAATTGTTAATAAAAAAGTCAGGGTCAGGTAGGGTCGGGCCGGGCTCTACTCGAGGCCTTAACCCTAACCCGCCCTTACCTTGACAGGGTAAAAATTACCCTGTACCCTGATTGGACCTATCAGGGCACGGGCCGGGCTAAACCCTGATCGGTTTCAGGCGGTTTTGGCGGGCTCGGTCAGGCAAAACTTTCACCCCTATGCAAAAGCAACGGACTTCGAAAGCCTTGAAAAGTCCTCTGTTTTCCTTGCAGCTCCACTCAGCTCTTATTTTCTTCTGTAACATAGATTATCTTTCTCTGTCTGAATCTCTCTTCTCCGGCTATGGCTGGACTGAGATTCGTCTTTGGGCTTCTAACCTTTGTCACCCTTGGAATGATGATCGGTAACTTTTCTGTCTACAGTTTGCTCTATCTTCAATTCAATTTGTTTCCATTTTGATTTGTGTTTGGATTGTTTAGTCTTTGAGGTTTGTGCTTTTCCCCTCTGCTTGCCTTGATTGAATATCTCTCGTTAGAGTAATAATTCGGTAAATTTTGCGAGTTCCGGTGGCTATGATCAGGCTTATTTTGGTATTTCTGTTGTTTGGTTTCCGTCCAATGAGTGCGTTGGCTGTGACTCACTATTTTTTGAGATTTTCAGTCAATAATCCTGCCACTTCGTTATTTTCAACAAGGGTTGAATTCACCTTCATTAATAAGAAGATGTTTTCTTCGATCTTCATTTAACGTTATTGTTGGCCGTAGTCTAGAACCAATTAGCTCATGACGTCAATTTATTTACTGTATTATTGAAATCCCTGGCTATGAAATTATCAACCATTTTGTTAACTCGTGAGCTAGAATCTTCTGAAGTATTGAGGTCAATTAATTGTGCATCCATAAATAGTTTCCATTATATAGAATCACAGCTCCTTTGTTTGTCCAGAATTTTATATTTTCGTTTGGTTCTAGGTAGACCCAGGAGGTAAATCTTTCCTTTGCAATTGACCTGCAGTCGTATCAATGCAATTGACTTTTGGAAATTGCACCCTTTTAAATTCAGGCTTTTATCAGTGGAATTAAATAACTTATGGAAGATGAAGATTTATCCGTTTTATCCATGTATTATATTTAGTTGATAATTAGACTAGTTTTGGAGTGTAATGGTGAAACAGGATTCCTATAGCCAAACTTAACTAGAGTTTCTACTGCTTTAAATAGTTTCCGCTACCATCAGACATGTCTTGAGAGTCAATTTCTTAGGAATGAAGGTGCATGTGTTAAGTAAGGCACTGATCAATGATAATCTTCCTGTACAATAAGTTATTTCCAATTGGCTGATCATGATTCAAAATTTTGACAACTGAAAGGTCAAAATTTCAGTGAAATGTTTTGACAGAAACCAAAACGAGAAGCACTACGAATTACATAGAATACCATATTTTGGCAAAATTTTTGGTGAAATGACTGGAATGTTGCATTGTTTTGGTTTTTTGAGAATACGATACAAAGCTCGCATATAAAGTCGAGATTTTGACCAATTTCTTCGAATATAGTATTTTTGCCCATTTCTCCGCAAGGTCTGGATTTCTAGAAATCCAGATTTTTGGTAAAAATACTTCAATCTGTTATTCAATCACGGCTTTACATTCTACTTTGGAGCATCTACTTCAATCTTTTGGTGGAATTGAACAACATTTGGGTGAAATTCGAATTTGAACATAACTCCTGTTTTTTTTTTTTTTTTTCAAAAAATAGGGTAATGTATATTGATTGTTGTTAATTTTTTTAAATGTTAAACACCATAGGCTGATCTACAATTTCATAGTCTGTTTTAATTTTCTATTTTTAGTTTTTATTTTTTATTTTTTATTTTTTATTTTTTATTTTTTTATTGACTTAGGTTTTTTTGTTTTTTTGAAACTAGGGTCCAAAGCTCAACTACTACTTCATTTTTTTTCCTTCTCAATATAATGATTCAAAAATATGTAATCATGCTTAAATAGGCACTCCCTGAAGTTTAGGGCACAAAATTGCACTCTTTGAGCACCGAAATAGCCATTTCTGTTTTTTCACTGAAATAGACCAAATTTCGATGGTATTTCGGCCAGTTCATCGAAACATGTCGGTTTCGATAGGCACCAAAATCCCATTGAAATCCGAAATTTTGTACCTTGGCTGTGGTCTTGCTAGTTTGATTTCAAAAGTTCAAAATCATTTGGAATGCATGGCTTTTTAGTAAATCTGTTGTTTGTTCTGTCCATCACATTCTTCAGCCTATCAGCAATTCATTGCAGGTGTCAAAACATTCATCAAGATTGGTAGCATAGATTTAGATAACCAGCTGAAACTCGTATAAGAAATTAGAGACTGAAATTCAATTAATTATTAGAAATTGCTTATTACAATTTGAAATAATGGAATAAACTAAACACTAGCTACTTGTAGAATCGTAGAACCTGTTTGTAGCCTCTCATTTTGAATCCTGCATTTTCCTTGCCAAATATAGGAATGATAACTTGGCGGCCCCCGCATTCTAAAATTCATCTCTATTAATGGACCTGCATAGACTTCTTATCAGCAACACTATGTGCCTTCTTTGGACTTCCACCCATGATTTGCATAATGTCTCTTGAACTGATCCCTGAATGCTGGCGTATGTCTAGTCATTGTCTGCTTCTGCTCCCTTTCCTTCACAAAATCTCCAAGGTTCCGACACAAATTCAAGCCTCTCAACCTTGATAGGTATTTGGTTATTTATTCAGTATATGTGGTGAGAAATGGTTGCATCTCTAAGTGTTGCATTCTAGGATATAGAATTGGTTTGATTAAAAGAACTGTGTTTTAAATAATTATGCAGCAACTGTCATTTTCATTGTCTTCATTGTTGCTGTCAACATGAATACAACCAGCTGCAACATGCTGCCAATTACAAATGTCTATGCATTGTTGAAAAGTATTAATAATAACTCACTGAATTGATATTTGGGATTTGCAGGTGCATTCTTTCAATTAGCATTTATCAGACGATTGGAAGAGTCATCTAGTAAGTTTTCTCTATAATTCTTGTAACAAAATAGAAAAATAAGTGTACCTGGAGAGAATCGATGTGTACTGCTCCTCTCCTTGTAGTTTGTATTTATATAAAATAGTAAACAACTATTAGATAGGATCTAGGACTCTACAAGTCAGAGTCCTAGTCACAAATTAAAGACAAAGTAAACTCAATATAGGAAAAGGAAATTAACAAACCTAATCGGTAAAGGAAACTAATAAAGCAAATTAATAAACTATTAGGAGTCAAAGTCCTAAAAAACTAGTACTAACTACTTTGACTAAGTCAAAGCAGTGTACGGTTACAATTTTATTACGCTAGCACTCCCCTCAAACTGGAGTATGGATATAGCAACGGAAGCAGCAGTTGTAGTAATAGGAGCAATAGCAGCAGCAGTAGTAGTAGTAGTAGTAGTGGTAGCAGCAGTAGTAGTAGTAGTGGTAGCAGTAGTAGTAGTAGTAGCATAGTATAGGTCATTGTGAACTAAGTAGTAGTCGCAGTATAGTATAGGTTACTGTGAACCAAGTAGTAGCAGCAGCACAATATAGGTCATTGTGAACCAAGTAGTGGTAGCAGCAGCGGTAGCAGGAGCAACAATAGTGGTGGCTGTACACCTAATAAAAAACCTTAAACTACCCTCAAAATGGGAACCCAGGTCATTGCTTTGATACCATGTAACAAAATAGAAAAATAAGAGAAGATGGAGAAAATCGAATGTGTATTGCTCTTTTCCTTGTAGTTTGTATTTATAGAAAATAGAAAACAACTATTAGATAAGATTTAAGACTCTACAAGCAGAGTCCTAGTCACAAATTAAAGACAAAGTAAACTAAAAATAGAAAAAGAAAACTAACAAATCTAATTGGTAAAGGAAACTAATAAAGCAAACTCCTAAACTAATTAGGAGTCCATATATTAATAGGAGTCTAAATCCTAGAAACTAGCACTAACTATTTTGACTAAGTCAAAACAGTGTACGGTTACAATTTTTTTATGCTAACAATTCTAAACATAGTCAATGAGCCAAGGCTACCCAAGGCGTTGGAGGGGTGTCTGGGCGCCTAGGCGTCAATAAGGCATCCAAGGCTCACCCCTTCTTTGATGCAGATCAAGAGTTGGGCCTGGCCCAATTAAGACAAACCAGCCCAGCTAGACCTATTCTAGCCCAGCGGCAAGCCAGCCTAGATTTTCTTCAAGATGTTGAGTTATTGCCAGCAGCATAGCCTAATTTAGTTACCGCCAGCAAGCATAGTCTATTTTTAGTTAGGAAATTATATTAGTTTCCTAATTGATTAGTGTCTCTATTCCTATTGTTTGGTTTCCTAAACAGTAGTCTAGTTAGTTTAGGAGTCTTAGTTGCTTTGAGACTAAGACTTGCCTAAATATAGTTTCCTAATTCTAGTTTTAAAGAAACTTTCCTTTTTTTTTTTTCTATGTTTAGAAGCTTCCTAATTTATAATGGAGGCTTAAATTAGTTTCTTTCCTATTTTATGTGTACTTCTTCAAAGCTATAAATAAGATACAAGGCTGGCAGCAGTACTAGACTTTTCCAGAAAAATTAAGAGAGCAAACTTCTATTTTTCTAGTTGGGTCCCACGGTTGTGAGACTCAACCACTTGTCTCCCTTCTTCCATGAGTTTTATTTTCTGTTTTGATTCCCAAGGACTCTAATATAGCTGGCGACGTTGATTTCCTATAGGCCTTTCAATTTTTATTGTTGACTTAATAAAGAATCATCAAACTGCCGTTAAAGCTTACACAACCTGGGCGGTACCAGGTCCAGCCGGCTTGCGTGATCGATAGCTACTTCAACTTTTGCTGGATCGTCCTCAATTTTGGAAGTGTATTCACAATTGTTATAAAGAACATCCCCACCAAATTTCATTAAATTCCGACGGTCGGATTTCCAGATAAGTGATTTTTTTTGTTGATTTTTACTGCAGATTTTGTGTTTGGACTGAATTAAGATCCTGTAGCAAAGAGGGATTGACAAATTATGTTGCTTTAAACCCCTTTGCCACCAATTGGTATAAGAGCATGGCTGAGGAGAGTTCTAATTCTCCTAATCAGTCCAACAACCCCAATGACCTTATTAATTTGGTTCTTCAATGGTTGGCCAAAATAGATGCAAAATTGGATAATGTGGACGGAAGAATGAGTAATTTGGAGGAACGAAATAATCCTAGGCTGGCTAGAATAAAAGCCCCTAGAAGAGAAGTTCCTATGGCCAATCTAATGCCAAGATGTGTTGCTAGGGTTCCCTAAAGAGTCCCTGGAGAGGAATACCAAGACCCACCCTATGAAGATTATGATGACAATCAACCCATCCGTTACCAAACCCATAAGGTACGGATAGACCTCAAGGAGTTTCATGGGAGGCAATACCCTGAAGCCTTTCAAGACTGGCTGAATGCTCTAGATGACTATTTCGATTGGTTTGATTTTTTCGAACTACAAAAATTGAAATTGGCTCACTCCAAACTTATGGGGGGTGCTCGTGATTGGTGGCGTAATTATGTTTATAGCCTCATGAGGAGACGGATGGAATCTACTACTTGGGAAGAGATGAAAGAAGAATTGAAAGAGAAATACTTGCCAAGGTCTTTCCAAAGAAGGTTACATGACTAGCTGAATGATCTTCGACAAGGCACTATGAGTATGGAAGATTATGTCTATCAATTTGACCAATTGTGTGCACGGCCTAGATCACGAGACAAGGATGATCAGATGATCTCTCGGTTTCGTTTGGGGTTGCGACCTGAAATTAGAGACAAATTAGGTGTGGTTGATATTGTTAGTCTTAATGATTGTGTTGATAAAACTTTTCAAGCCGAAGAACTTTTGAAGACAACACCGAAGCCCACCTCCAGTTCTAATGAAGTGAAGCACCCCACACCGAACAATAAAGCCATAGGGACTACGTTTCGTGCTACTCCAACAACAGATAAAGGTAAAACTCCCATGGTAGCAGCTACAGATGTGCAATGCTATCACTGCAATACATATGGTCACTTTGCTAGAGATTGTTCACAAATTTAAAGGTAAATTCGTTAGTTGCTGCAATCGAGGCTAATCCAGATACACAGGTATGTGAGCCGCAAAGTGATGACACTCCTGTTCCTAATACGGATGTCACAGATGATGGTGATGATTCATATGGAATCCATATAATCAACAGTATGGTTTTGAATGCCCCAAAAGTAGATATGGTTAAATTGGATGCCTCTGTTGAAGCTCCATGGATTGATAATGGCGACCACAATTTTGATGAAGACCACAGTGTTATGGAGACAATTGCGGAAGACAAAGAATTGAATAAGATTGTCCCTATGAATGCCACGATTCCACTTGACTTTTCTCAAGATGTTGAGCATATTGACTTTGTAATACCGTTTAAATATCTTGAAGAAAGTGGATCCAAAGTGATGGATTTTCTTCCGAAATCGCAAGCACAGTTAAAATTTCAAGATCAACAGGTGCTGCTTACTGACCCTTCTGTAGTCGTTCTTCACCATTACAAAACTTGTGGACGAGTTCTTTTTAAGTGTGGGGGGGGTGGGCCTGGCCCAATTAAGAGCAACCAGCCCAGCTAGACCTATTCTAGCCCAGCGGCAAGCCAGCCGAGATTTTCTTCAAGATGTTGAGTTACTGCCAGCAGCATAGCCTAATTTAGTTACTGTCAGCAAGAATAGTCTATTTTTAGTTAGGAAATTATATTAGTATCCTAATTGATTAGTGTCTCTATTCCTATTGTTTTAGTTTCCTAAAAAGTAGTCTAGTTAGTTTAGGAGTCTTAGTTTCTTTGAGACTAAGACTTGCCTAAAATATAGTTTCCTAATTCTAGTTTTAAGAAATTTTTTTTTTCTATGTTTAGAAGCTTCCTAATTTATAAAGGAGGCTTAGGGCCTGTTTGATAAAACTTCTGCTTCTGGATTCTATGGATTCTGGCTCCCAGGGAACCATTTTGGAGTAGAAGCGCGTTTGATAAGTCTGGTTGGATTCCAACTCCTCCAGAGTGAACCGGATTCAGAATGACTCTAGAATCCAAATTTTTGGAGTCATAAATACTTGCTCCAAGCTGTTGGATTAACTTTTTGGGAGGATGAAAAGAGTTGATTCTCACATGACTCTCACTTGACCACCACCACCGTCGCCACCACCCACCACGGCCACCACAACCACTGCCACCATCCGCTACCACCACTGCTGCCGCCACCACCCACCACCCACTTCCACCATCGCCACCACCACCACCACCGCCACCACCACCACTACTACCACCACCACCACCACCGTTGCCGCCGCCACAGCTGGCACTGCCATCACCATAACCACCACTACTACCACCGCCACCACCCACTACCACCGCCGCCGCCACCTCTACTACCACTACCACCAACACCGCCACCACCACCACCACAACCAGCGCCACCACCACCCACCACCCACCACCATCACCGCCCACCACCGCCACCACCCACCACCACCACCCACTACTACCATAACTATTTTTTTATACTTCGATTGGGGGGATAAGTGTGTTATCAAACATGTTTCTAATTCAAAGATGCTCTGGAATCCATTTCAGAATTGCGTTATCAAACAAGTTTCTATTCCAAAATAATCTTGGAGTAGCTTGGAGTAGAATCCAAATTTGAACCAAAATCCAGAATCCAAAAGCAGAAGTTTTATCAAACGGGCCCTTAGATTAGTTTCTTTCCTATTTTATGTGTACTTCTTCAAAGCTATAAATAAGATACAATGCTGGCAGCAGTAGTAGACTTTTCCAGAAAAATTAAGAGAGCAAACTCCTATTTTTCTGGTTGGGTCCTACGGTTGTGAGACTCAATCACTTATCTCCCTTTTTCCTTGAGTTTTATTTGCTGTTTTGATTCCCAAGGACTCTAATATAGCTGGCGACATTGATTTCCTATAGGCTTTTCAATTCTTATTGTTGAATTAATAAAGAATCATCAAACTGCCGTTAAAGCTTACACAACCTGGGCGGTACCAGGTCCAGCCGGCTTGCATGATCGATAGCTACTTCAACTTTTGCTGGATCATCCTCAATTGTTATAAAGAACATCCCCACCAAATTTCATTAAATTCCGATGGTCGGATTTCTAGATAAGATTTTCTTTGTTAATTTTTACTGTAGATTTTGTGTTTGGACTGAATTAAGACCTTATAGCGAAGAGGGATTGACAAATTATGTTGCTTTAAACCCCTTTGCCACCATTCTTATATCCCCTTATTATACTTATTACTATTTGTATAATTGTGTGCTTATATCATACACCAAAAATCAACTTAGGCAATGCAATAAGCCATTAGCATGACTATTATCACTGGCATCCATTGTATATTATATGCAAGACAGCAAGATAAATGACTGAAAGTCCGAAAAATCCATAAAAAAGTGTAGGGTTTCTCTACTTCAGAGTTTAGACTTGAGTTTAGCTTTTCTGAATTTTTTAAGATTGATTTTCTCATCTCATTTCAGCTTATATAGCCTACTGATCCTATGTATCTCACGTGTACCATGACTTATATACATAGTCGAATAAATATAGTACAACAAAATATTAAAAAAACTGATATAAAAACTGTCTCAGATAATGAGGTGACCATGGCGCCCTAGGTGACGCCTAGGCGACACCTAGGCAACGCCTAGATAGCCAAGGCGCTGGCCTTTCTGATATGTAATAAGGCACCTAATTGCCCAGCCTCCAGAGTGATGGCAAAGGGGATTCAAGGATGACAATCCTAATTAATTCCCTTTGTTGCAGGATCTTTCTTTAACCCAACCCAGAAATCAAAATAGAGACTTTAAAGAAAATTCAACTTATCTGAGAATCTGACCGTTGGTTGTTCTTCAAACTTGAAGGAAATGATCTTTAGGATGTACTTGAAGACATATCCAAAGTTGGAGATGATCCAATCACAGATGAGAGAGATGTGATTTTTTGAAAACTACCTATCATCTGAAAACGGGACTGGTTTAGTTAGAGCTGGTCGATATGATTTTAATCTTTAATCCCACGAGTTTTCGTTGATCAAATCAGCACTTAATGGTATCGCAATTCAGTATGCAATAATAAGAACTTGAAGGAATTAACAGAAGGACAAGAAAACCATAAAACAGAATATTTCGGTTGAGTCTCACAACCAATGAGACTCAACCAGAAAATCAGGAGCTAAACTTTCTTCTTTTTTCTGGTCTAAATCTGCCGGCTCTCTTATTCTTTATCTTATTTATAAACTTAAGAAAGATTACAAAATAATAGGATTTCCAAAACTGAAACAGAAACAAAACAAGGAAAGTTGACTCCCTATAGGACTCTCCTAACTTAAACTATGGCAAGAATTAAAAGGAAACTTCCCTTTATAAGATTAGGAAAGTTTCCAAACTAACAAACCAAATATTTAGGAAACTAACTCTAAGATACTGAACCAAATATTTAGGAGACAAATAACTTAATAAAATAGGAAGGAAATCTGCTGTTGGTACTGTTCACGTGAACAGTACCGTGAACACTGTTCACGTGAACACTGTGGGTTGGTCTTTGGGTTGGTCCAATGGACCAATACCGACCAATACTGATTGGTTCTTTGGGCTGACCCATTGTCGACTTGAGCTTGGGCCTTGGGCCTTCTTGGACTGCATCAACTCTCGCCGGCTTGAAAAAAATTCGTGGAAATTTTGCTGAGGTGAAGGAAAATGTTCATGGGATGCATATCCAACCACAGTCCGTAATAGAATTTCGGTAATACATGAATGATAGGAATGTAATCCTCAAGTTGTGGGATCCGTTCTTCAAAGAACGATGATGGGATCACAAATTCCATGATCGTATCGTCGCGAACGATCTCGGGTGCTTCAGTGAGGTCCTTCTTGGCTTCTTGACATTCTGGAAGAATTTCTTTCTTCAGCAATTCATTAGATTTGAATGTGATCAACTCACTATTCTTAAGTTCCTTGGATTGTCGCTGATGATCGGCCAACATATCTATGAGGCTTTGCATTTGCTGATGGATATCAAGCAAAAGGTCGAGAACCAACTCACGATCCATATCGACTGCCAGGTTTAGCTCTGATACCAATTGATGGCAAAGGGGATTCAAGGATGACAATCCTAATTAATTCCCTTTGTTGCAGGATCTTTCTTTAACCCAACCCAGAAATCAAAATAGAGACTTTAAATAAAATTCGACTTATCTGAGAATCTGACCGTTGGTTGTTCTTCAAACTTGAAGGAAATGATCTTTAGGATGTACTTGAAGACATATCCAAAGTTGGAGATGATCCGATCACAGATGAGAGAGATGTGATTTTTTGAAAACTACCTATCATCTGAAAACGGGACTGGTTTAGTTAGAGCTGGTCGATATGATTTTAATCTTTAATCCCACGAGCTTTCGTTGATCAAATCAGCACTTAATGGTATCGCAATTCAGTATGCAATAATAAGAACTTGAAGGAATTAACAGAAGGACAAGAAAACCATAAAACAGAATATTTCGGTTGAGTCTCACAACCTATGAGACTCAACCAGAAAATCAGGAGCTAAACTCTCTTCTTTTTTCTGGTCTAAATCTGCCGGCTCTCTTCTTCTTTATCTTATTTATAAACTTAAGAAAGATTACAAAATAATAGGATTTCCAAAACTGAAACAGAAACAAAACAAGGAAAGTTGACTCCCTATAGGACTCTCCTAACTTAAACTATGACAAGAATTAAAAGGAAACTTCCCTTTATAAGATTAGGAAAGTTTCCAAACTAACAAACCAAATATTTAGGAAACTAACTCTAAGATACTGAACCAAATATTTAGGAGACAAATAACTTAATAAAATAGGAAGGAAATCTGCTGTTGGTACTGTTCACGTGAACAGTACCGTGAACACTGTTCACGTGAACACTGTTCACGTGAACAGTGTGGGTTGGTCTTTGGGTTGGTCCAATGGACCAATACCGACCAATACTGATTGGTTCTTTGGGCTGACCCATTGTCGACTTGAGCTTGGGCCTTGGGCCTTCTTGGACTGCATCACAGAGTCTTGCCTTGTTGCTTAGGTGATGTAGGCTAACCTAGGGTATCTAGTTTAACCTACTCTACCACGACGAACTAACACAAAGATTTATGAAATAACTAACTAATGGGTAGGAACTGTTATGGGCAGAAACTCACATGACATGCTTATGAGGTTAGTACCATGATATCCACAAGTAAGGTATAGTATAAAGCCAAGTAACATGTTCAACTTAGCAATAGCTAATTAGGTTTCATGTTATGCTCATAATAAACTATAGGCTAAAGTATTATTGTGCAAAAGATGTCAAAATTCTTAAACTAACAAGATTGAATGCCTAGGGACTAAATAAACCTATAAACATGCAAAACAGGGGATTTCTAATATCAAAGAGATGAAAACTAACCATAAACAGTGCTAAAAAAAATACAAAGGCTTAGCTGTAAAGAGGCTTTCCATAGTGCTGTCCATGTTAGTAAGTACTAAACATAACAAGGCTATGATAGGGTTTATGTGGATGAGACTTACAGCATAGCATATGTATAACAGAATCAATAAACAGCAAGAACAATGGGAAGAAACGATAACATAAAGCAGTATTATAGCAAACCAGAAAAAAAACAAAGGAAGTAAACTTACTAACTGAAACAAGGAGCCTGCTGTGTTGTCGTTACAGCAGAGGACAAGAACGAGCGGAATCAATGTGTTCCCATTTCTGGCCTTGCATCGACCATCCAATGGACCATGGACTAACCGGCCATTGCCTGAAAGGGCTATGTTCAGGTGGGGTTTGGGTTGATTTCTTATAACCAGAAAAGAAAACAGAAAAAGAAAAAAGAAAGAGAAAGTGATACTGCCAAGAGAAGTAAAAGGGAGGGAAGACTTACTGTAACTGTAGAGAGAGAGAGGGGGAGGAAAGAGAAGGGAAATAACCTGTCAAAACAGATTCAGAAAGGGGAAGGGAACCTGATCTGCCGGACAGATCAGAAAGGGGGTGGGAAAGGTTCGTACCTGGTCCAAGGAGAGAGAGAGAGAAGCCGAGAGGTTGAGGGAGAGAGGGGAGTCGTACTTGCAGAGAAAAGAAAGAGAACCGAGAAAGAAAGAGAGAGCCTTTGGTGCAATTAATTTTCTTCAATAATTCATCATCTCCTAATAAAATTGCCTTTATAAGGCTTACAGTCCTAGTCATAGTTGGATTCTAAAAGATACCAATTAGATATAGAAAAATAAACCAACTCAAAGACTACTAATCAATCCACGTCTAAAGGGGGAATGTTTGGGGGGGAGGGGGCTACAATAATAGACACTAAGAAAATAAATAAAATAGAAACTAATTACCCACATTTAAGGGGGGGGGGGGGGGACACAACTCTAACAGAATTCAATAAAATAAAATAAAATTAATAAAGCAGTAAATAAAAAGTGCTACTGTTGATGTCTTCATCAATTCTCCCCGACTAGAAAGAATTCACCTCTAGTGAATAAACTCGCATAATAAACTAACTGTTGATTAGGAACTCGTCGCTGTAGCCTTTAGCAAAGTGATATCCTCGGAACACGTCATCAATCTACAGGAGAGGAGGGGAAGTCTAAAGTCTCTGTCTCTTCCACTGGTACACCCTAAAAGGTTAGTCTGCCGAGATGTCGTCATCAACTCTCCCCGGCCTGGAAGAAGTCACCTCAGGTGAGGCACTGATATAATGCTCAAGCATATCTGGGTCGAGTCGCTGTGGCTCCTTCATAGAAGTCCATGTACAATCAATATCTGGTCGTTCACACCATCGAACTAAAAACTCTAGAGAACCGCCAGTATGTGTAGCGGTGACTCTCTCATTAATAATCTCCTCAATCTCCTCAACTTGCTGCTTAAAATGGGGTATAGGAGGGGTAGAGGTAGTAGGATGGGTAATAGGGTCGGATGCAGAAGTATCAGCGATGAAGGAAAAGCCTCAAGGCTATCAGGATAAATTGAAGGGGCGGTAGTATGGTCATGGTAGGAAACCAGATCTTCAACATTGAAAATGTTGCTGATTCTCATGCCCGGAATTAGCTCTAGCACATAAGCATTCGCTCCCACTCGCTTAAGAATTTTGAAAGGTCCTGCATTGCGAGAATGTAACTTGCTTGACTTTCCTTTGACAAAACGCTGCGGTTTAATTTTGACCATCACCATGTCACCCTTTTGAAACTCTTGTAGTCGTCGATGCACATCTCCCTGGATTTATATTATTCGTTACTTAGAGTTATCCTGCGTCTAATCTCTGCATGCAAGTCATGTATGTGCTGCACAAAAGACTCGGCTGACTGGGATATCCTAGAGCTAGACACTACAGGGATAAGGTCCATTGGAGTCCTGGGCTGATGACCTAGACAAATCTCAAAGGGAGACATACTAGTGGTTTTATTCTTGGAAAGATTGTAAGCAAACTCTGCTTGGGTAAGGACACGGTCCCAACTAGTGAGGTGCTCACTTATCAGAAAACGTAACATATTCCCTAAACTTCTATTTATGACTTCAATCTGACCATCGGTTTGAAGGTGGAAAGCTGACGAAAAATAGAGTTTAGTGCCTAACATGCGTCACAGAGTTTGCCAGAAATGACTAGTGAACTTGACATCCCTATCTGACACTATTGTCTTAGGTAAACCATGATACTTGAAAACCTCACTAAAGAAGAGTTTGGCCACGACGGAGGCATCAGAAGTCTTTGAGCATGAGATAAAATGAGCCATCTTCGAGAAGCAGTCTACTACCACAAAAACAGAATCATGACCTCTCGAAGTCCTTGGTAGTCCTAGCACAAAGTCTTACTCAAATTCTGCCATGGGGTATGAGGCAAAGGAAGAGGAGTATACAAGCCAGTATTTTGCTTTTGTTGTTTAGTAATTTGACATGTTCGACACTGGCTAATAATCGAGATACATCCCTCTTCAGGTTAGGCCAATAAAATCGGCCCTCAACAAGGGCAATAGTTTTATCTTGACTGAAATGACCGGTGACCCCACCAGCATGTAATTCTAGATTAGAAAATCTTTTAATGAAGTCCTGGGAATACACAACCGATTTCCTTTGAAAAGGAATCCATCTCTAAGAATGTAGTCTGAACGATTCGTAGATGGGTCTTCTCTCAGAGAGTTGAAAGGCTCACTAAAAAAAATCTAAGCATGTAGGATACTGCTCCTTGACTCATTGAGGTGGGAGATTTTTGGGATCTCGACGAGATCTCGAAAAACTCACTGAGACACAGCATTTTTTTGACCATATAAAGGTTGAGATTTTCGAGATTTTGAGATCTCAAGGAGGTTGAGATTTTCGAGATTTCGCTGAGATCTCGCTGAGATTTAGAACTATGACTTCGCCTGGGCCATCCATCTTTATCCAAACTTCAGTTTATGGTTCCAAGTTGTGAGTTCATCTCCAGTCTTGAGTGTGAAGCGTGTAAGCATGGGAAGCATCTTTGGTCATAGTTTCCTGTTCGTTGTGAGTCTAAAAGTCAACCTTTATTTAGTTCATTTTGATATTTGGGTCCCTGTCGTGATAGGAAGAGTTTTTTTTATTTTTAATTTTTAATTTTTATTTTTTATACTTATGAGGGGCAGTTTATACATGTTGTTGACTGCCTAGCACTGTTGTAGCAATTTAGTTCTTATGCAATGCTTTAAGTATCCGCCATTATGGTATGATACTAACCGATACATATTAGTAAAGTGCTCAGACGATCTCAGTCTTGTCCACCACTTTGTCCAGATCATCTCAGGTTCCTCTAAGCAAGCATCGTCCTCCCTGGCAGACCAGGGCGGTTGTCCTTCTTGGCCTTGACAGGTCGTCCGGATCTTCATCTGGATGACTGTTTTTTGGACTTCTGGACTGATTGGCTGTAGGATCTCGGACAACTCAATGAGTTGACTTGTATGCTATGCTAGATATACCAATGTGGGTCCTCTTAGCATACTAATTGGCAAAGTTAAGGTGATGGGTATGGCCAACCTTCAGTCCATTTTGATAGTCTAGCCTACTTCATGACTTCTGATATCTTAGAATATTACAATTTAAGCAAACTATCCTATATCTTATTTCTTCAGACATCTTCCAAGGTCTTCGATTTTTTATGCTGAAGATGCTTGAACACATGAAGTTTGGATGTATCTTGATCTTCCACTGTGGCTTGCAACTTCATGACTTCTGTCAACTTTGAGCTCCTTGGGATGTCCCCTTCTCCATGAAGTCCATTAGATCTTCCATTTGTGGCATGGCCTCTTGACACGATGTCATTGTCAACTTTTATTTCTTGGTAGGTCTTCCACTTGTAGCTTGAGCCCATATTGCATTACAAGGTGTTTTATGCTTCAATACAGTATTTTGCTTATATCCTAAGCATTTCCATTCATTTTTTGACCATTTCTATGCGTATCTTTAGCGTTTCTTGTGTCTTCCAATATGATATGATATGTCTCTTTTAATCACTCTTCCTATATGATACCCAATATTGATACTTTAAATTTTATGCCCAGCATCTACCATTTGCTTTTAACCATTATCCCATAACAAAGATTAAGTTTTTTTTTATGGTAGTTATAGTTTCTTTGCCTTTGTTACATCTAGAAATTATCTTGGTGCCCTCTTTTTAAATCTTCTATGATCATTGTATTATTCTTGTTATTGTTTTGAGATTAATTAGTTCATAAGAACTGCATCTTTTATGTCTAGGCACCAAGTTCCTTCCTTTAGAAGAATGCATGAGAAGTTAAAATAACGGATATCTTTGATTGCCAAGAGGTTGGTCTGATTCGTATATGTTTAGGCATGTTTAAGCTGTAGATATGTAAATAAAATTTATGTTGTCAGACTCTGTATGGAATTTTTCTTTAAATTAGCTGAATTTTGATCACTTAGTCTTTGTATTTTCTGTAATATGATTGTGCATGAGAAAACAATAAGAGTTCCATGAAATCTCTGCAGTTTTTGCATGTTTCCCTATCCTGTTTAATCCTTCACTAGGGTTTTCTTAAAAAATGAAAAAAAAAAAAAAAAAAGAAAGAAAAAAAGAAAAAACAAAAGAAAGGATATAATTCAGCATCATTGATTGTTCGTTGGAATTTAATGCAACATATTATTCTTAGTTGGTCCAATCTTGTGTTTTTCAGGTATCCCTCAATGGGTTGATGACAAAGAGGCAGTTGTTTTGCGTCTTGGTATTGTATGTTCAAAATCTTGGTCTACATGGTCAATTGTTTATGCATCTGGAAATGGTTAATTTTGGTTCTCATGTTATTTTCAGTATCTTCTTTCAAATATGCTTAGAAGTCCTGATTGTGAGGAAATAGTTTGTGGCTTCTAAACTACCTTTGAATTTTCCCCATGACCATCGTAAGTTAATAAATCATCTTAAGTTTCCTCAAATATGTTAGTGATAATGTGGTTAAGTTGTCCTTAATGAAGTGTTCGATTGCTTTTGCAAATGCAACAATTTGTTACAAATCTTCTTCTTAATGTGATCTAGTTCTCTCTAGAATCATCCTAATTACGCTTGCCTGCTTGTTGATAACTTTGGCCTGCAATTTCAATATTGATTCCTTACATATGTTAGTGGTGATATGCTTAAGTTGTCCTTACTGAAGTACTAGATTTCTTTTGCAACACTTTAGTAACCATACAGATCTTCTACTTGAAGAAGATGTGATTTCTCTCTCTCTCTCTCTCTCTCTCTCTCTCTCTCATCATTTAGCTCTATAAACATTACTAAATGCTTCAATTGGATGCACATGTATAACAGCCATGAACATTTGTCTCATTTTCTTTTCTTTTTAAATTTGTATGGACCTTTTAAGAATTTGTTCAACAGTTTATTGGAAAAATATTAAATTCTGTATTTGTTTGCAGTGGCTCCATTGACATTTCTTTTTACTTATGTGGTTTCTTTTTGAGGATTTTATGGTGTGTTTCCCCTTCATTTTATTTTTATATTTTTCTGATGCAGGTCAAACCTGAAGTACTTAGCTGGTCACCACGAATAATTGTCTTCCATAATTTTTTGAGTTTGGAGGTATCAATTGATGGATGTGCTTTTGTTTATTTGTTTATACTATTCCTTTTGTTAGTGCTAGCAATACCATGTGCTGGTATGTGCAATGGGCTCCATTGGTCCCACCTTTTTATTTATGGTTTATTTAGATTGGTTAAGGTTCCCTTTATTTTTAGGATTTATTTCTTCAGTTATCTAGATTTACTTTCCTAATTAGCTTATTATTGTAATTAGGGAAGTTTCTTAAACTATTATTTTTCCTCTTTGATTATAAATAAAGGAACCACAAGAGGAGAAGGAGAATAATTGGTTCTTTCTCTTCTAAGAATTGAACCTCTCTCTTTTCTTCTCTCTCTTACGGTTTCTGTGTTACTGTTTTGCTTGTAAACTGCTATATGGTATCAGAGTGGGTGCTGTTTTGAGAGTCGTTTAAAGATCTCTGTTCTGGTGTGCAACCACCATTGTTGCCTCAGCTGTACCTAAAGAATTTTGTTTGGCATGCAAACTTCTACCACAAGGTTCTACTACTGGTTTTCTTCGTTGTTGATCTCTACTGCTGCTGTCTTGCTTTGCTACTATTGACGCTGATCTGATGTGATCTAAGATCAGATATAGATCTGATCTGCTCCTCTCTGTCGTACACTGTTCTGGTGTTTTCTGATCAATTTATTGCTACTACTGAATTGTTACTGAAGTGGATAGATTGTGTACTGCTGCCTGCGTATCTTGCTGCGTTGGGAAAATTACTTATTCCCTGCTCCTCACTGTTATTCTCTGCAACCGGCGAAGATACTCCTCCCTTCCTTCTTCCCTTTCCTTTATTCCCTGTTTTCTTCTTATTTTCCTAACTCTTCTCTGTTACTAATATTGTTTCCCTGTTCTGGGCATGTGTGAGACTGAGAGGAAGATTCATATACCCATCAAACCTGATCAGTTTGGATTGAGATTTGGGGTGTGGTCCCTCTCCCTTAGGGCGATTTAAATCCCAGACTCTCATCCCTGAGACAAGCTTCCTGCTGTGAGAAATCCAACCTACAACTTACCTCTTCTTTCTGCCCACTGCCTGGTTCTGTTTTCTGAACTAACCCATGATTGTTGGTTGATTTTTTGATGTGATTCAGCCCGGTTCAGCAGCACTAGGTGTTGCAACTCTTATCCAGAAATTCCAGCTCGATTGGGGTCTGTTCAAGAGAGTTTTCTCAAATTCTTTAAATCTGATCACTGCTTCTCAGTTTCTGCCATGGAGTTTTAAGGAAGAAGGTTACTTTTAATCTGGGTTTCCTAAAGTACCCCTGGGCTTAAAATAGAATTCTGTTTTGTCCTTCTTTAAAGTCTCCTTCCAAAACTGCCCTTATCTATTGAGTCCTTATTACATGTCTATCCTAAAGACTTCTTTGTTTGTGCAAGAAGATGGAATAGTCCTGATTATTCATAGAATTGCCATTGTTTATTATATCTTGTTTATTTGTCAATTGGGTGGGCCCATAACGGATCCAATTGGGTTTTCCAACCCTGGTCCCGCATTAAATGGCCCCTTGAACAGTGTGGTTAATTATCAATGTGCCACTAGCTCTTGTTTGTGACAAATTTGGAGTATTATTTTGCTTGGGTGGTCCCATAAGTGTGTGTGTCCATAATTTACAGAATTGTCATTGGACTTCTACATTTGCAAATTATTGCTTTGGAGGGTCCTTATATTACACTAATGGAATTTACATGGAATGCTGATTATTATTTCTCATAACTAGCATCTCTAGGATTTTATTTGCTATCGGTACGGGGTACTTGAAGATTGTTGGACTGTTATTTGTGGGTATTCTCGTTGGGTGTTTCCCTCCGTTATTTGTCCACGTGAGGGGGGGGATTATATACTACCATATGATGCCTGCTTGTTGCACATGATGCAACCTACTACTTTTTTGATGGAAGCTTACTTCTTGTGATTACTACACTACTTCTTCAAGATCTTCTTCAAAGGCCTTATTCAAGATTTGTTGGTTTTGGCTTCAAGAACTGTTGCTCAAGATTTTGTTTATTGTGGCCTCTACTACCTGATGCAGCCTCTACCACCTGCACCTAATGCGATATACTTCTACTTGGTTCATAGTGACCTACACTGTGCAGCAATTACACTGTGCTGCTGTTCCTGCTTGGTGTCTGCTCTACTGCTGATGCTATCTTTACTTGGTTTACAGTAACCTATATTGTGCTGCTGTTGCTTGGTTTACAGTGACCTTAAACTGTGCTGTTGTTGCTGCTTGGTTCACAATAACTTATACTGTACTATTGCTGCTTAGTTCAGAGTAACCTATACTATGTTGTTTTTTTTCTACTACTGCTGTTGCTGCTTGGTTCATAGTAACCTGTACTGTGCTGCTCTACTACTACTATCGCTGTTGCTGTTTCTGTTGATATATTATTTCAAGTTGTAGCTCTTACATTCCCTCGTGCTCCAACTTGAGGGAGGGTGTTAGCGCCAGTGTACAATGTACCGCTATGTGCACATGGGTCCCACTGGTCCCACATTGTTATTTATGGTTTATTTAGATTGGTATTATAGGTTCCTTTTATTGTTAGGATTTATTTCTTAAGTTGTCTAGATTTACTTTCCTAATTAGCTTATGATTGTAATTAGGGAAGTTTCCTAAACTATTGTTTTTCTTCTTTGATTATAAATAAAGGAACCACAGGAGGAGGAGGAGAACAATCGGTGCTTTTTCTTCTAAGAATTGAACCTCTTTCTTTTCTTCTTTCTTTTTACGGTTTCTGTGTTAGTATTTGCTTTTATTGTAAAGTGCTACACCTTTGTTTTTGATAGACTTGATTTCTTCTAACGCTTGGATTAGTAGAGATTTATATTCTCTGTTGCGTATATATTTATTGTGTGTGGGTGATTTCTTGCTTACATTTTGTGTATACATAGTTCATATATCTAAGTTGCTGGAAAAGGCATCAGTACTTTTTTTTTTAATCACAATCCATTTACTTAAACTAACAATATCGTTATAGACAAGGATTAAAGTATAGTGTAACAGTCGGGCGATTTTAAGAAACGTATCATATTGTGGATACGCATAGATACAAGGCAAGATACGTATGGGAATGATTAGGGAACATGCAAAACTTAATTTTGAAGCATTAAAACACTATAATTAGCAACATCAAGAAGGAAAATGTTTATTACATTTATATCGCTCAATTTAATACCATGTCGAGTGATGGACTGGTTCAAACTTAGAGTTATAAGTTTCAGGAAGGGGTGCAACCAATAAGATTTGGTAGATATTTTTTTACATATGTGCAATACCCATCCCAGTACATATACTGATTATAGTGTCTAACCACTCATGATAGATTCATGTACACTCTTTTAGAGCTGACATTCCCGTTGTTGGGAGCCACGATGCCTCAAATTAACTCCTCCCTGAACTTCGAAATGATGTATTCCTAATGTCGGAAAAAGAATCAGGAAGATGTCCATAATACACAAGTGAAGGAGTATTACTTGGTTCTGAACTCAATCTCATTGACTTAATCTCCTTCATAAGCATGTCACTGTCGTTAGGTTGGCCCTGCTGTTTACCCTTCTGACTGTAACTCCTAGGTTGTGGGCGACCACCATGATCATCATTTTAGGTTGCATGAGTATAAGCCTCCTCACCTGTGAACGACATTAAATCATATGTTTGTACACCACCACCACCACCACCACCACCACTACTACTAGCATCACTACCACCACCACCAGCAACAGACAGCAGCACTAGCACTAGCACCAGCACCGGCACCAGCACCAGCACCGGCACCAGCACCAGCACCACCACCACCACAACAACAATAGTGTTTCCATACTGAGCACCTGACTTAGTCTTCCTAGCATCACCACCAGAGAATCCAGAACTACTCTCGCTCTAATCTTGTGCTTGTGTTTGTGATGGTGGTTGTGTTTCATCATCATTATTCAATTGATGAATGATGTTCTTTACAACAGGATCAGTTGTGGTTGTAAGACCCGCACTTCACTAACTTGGTCTAACCGTGTCGTGCCAGGTCTTCCCATCATTCCTGGTCCAAGTGGACCGAGCGTGTGAAGATAGATCACAAACCAGGTATGAGAATCGAGTTAAAAACACTAAAAACATACCTAAGGTCGCATGCCTGGGTAGGTATGGTTGACCATAAGGAAGGGAACAAAAAATCTCAAATCCAGAATCCCACGGTCGATGATTTCGACCTTACAGTCGACGGTTTATGCGACCGTATGATCGACCGTGAGAACCCAGATCAGACTCCGAGTTTTGAAAACTTTCCTAAACTAAGAGATTGCTTTCCTAATTGAAAGAGGACTTTGTATGGAGAGTTTTTCTCTATATAAAGGACGTCCCTCAGTCTTTTTTCACTCTTTTAGAACATTAGTAAACCCTAGAGGAAGAGAAGGAAGAGAAGGAAGAGAAGGAGAAGAAGAAAAAGCTAAGGAGAAGAGTTTGCTGAGAAGGGATTGACTCTCTATCACAGGCAAAGGTATGAAACGAATCTCTGGAGATGTAAACACTAAGAATAAGACTTCTATGGAGAATAGGCAATATCAACTTATTATGATCTATGTGATTTCCTTGAGAAAATCCCAAGGAGAACCATGAGGAGTGAATTTGATGATTAGGGTTGATAAGAAATTACTAATGATGGTCATAGGATGACCTTAGAATAAAACCCATTAAAGAACAGAAGAATTTACCCAGGAGGAACTCGAATTTCAGGTAAACTGTGACCAGAAATCTCAAGGTCGCAGTTACGGTCGACCATAGCATGACCAGTATGACCAGAGGATCGACCATAGGCATTCGGGAAGATTTCAGAAATCATATAGACGCAGCTACGGTCGCCTATGGTGCGACTGTAGGGTATCGACCGTAGACAGTAAGGTCGATACAGCATGAGACCATAGGACCAATCAGGCATCTATCAGTGCTCTGTTTTGATTTTCGACTATTGTAGCATGTCACATATGAACCCTAACTTAAATTCATATAACTTTTAGGTTGTTAAATCAATTCAAAGAGAATTTCAAGGCTTGAAAGGACATCGAGTATTGCTAACAGGTGAGGGAACAAGACCTAAACTAATTGAATAATAACAAACTGTTTATTTTATTAAATCCAATGCCATGATTGATTCTATGTTTGTTTGCTTGTAATGTGCATCTCACATATCATCCAATATTCCTGCTATAACTGTTCATGCATATTTAATTCCGTTTATTTATAACATGATGATGATGATGATTCTAGGAATAGGCATATGAATGTATGAATGTGGTTGGTGTGTTGGATGCGAGTCGAGCATCAGGGGGAGGACGTGGCATGGTGGTCTTCGACCTCGTCACCAGACTCTAGCTCTATCTCTGCTCAAGTCTTGCCCACTAACATCGTCGTATCGCTATTACCTTAGCACAACTATTACGTTGTAGGGCATCAGGGGAGGTGGTCTCGGACCGTGTGGTTTCGGACCGTGTGGTCTCGGACCGTGTGGTCTCTGACTCTGCCGGGGGGCCTTAGCTCTATCTTTATGGACGTATTGAGGGATGCTGGGGTGAGGCCTTGGATGCACTGTATGGCATTAGGATTGGTTAGTTGCGAGCCCAGTTTGCAAGCCCTGACCAATAGGGGCTTACGTGTTGGTATGGGTAGAGCATCAGGGAAAGTGTTATGCAGTGTTTGATCCGGACACTTTAGTTCTATCTCTATTTCATGATGGGTGCATGTGGGATGACAATGGTATTTGATTCATTGGGTGGATTCACACACTCGTGTATAGAGGTATGACGGCCACCAAACCTTTCTATAGCATATTGCAAACTTATGAACCAGACCAAAGATATGAATTGAATGCATGCATATGTTTGTTGCATTGTTTTGTTTGCTCACTGAGCCGTGATGTGTGCTCATTCTTTCGACATCGAATATTTTTAGTTAATGATGCAGGTCCTACCGTTGAAGAATATATGAATGTGCCGACATATGGACACATTGCTGCGATGGGCGTAGAAGCTGAAGAAGATGCGCATGATTCATCATGCGAGTGCAACCAATGTGTTTTTGCTTAGGTTTAGTTATAGTTTGAACATCGGATATGTAATTGATTATTTATTTTTATGTCTTATGGTTTGGAGATAATTGGATTAAATATTTATTTATCATTGTTAGACTCTCAGTTCATTATCTGTAAGACTTTCGCTTATTTGTTTATTACCTCTGATTATTAATGTGGAATGTGTGTTTGGTTTGATATGATGGGTACGACCTATGCGAGATCCTGGGTGAACCGTTGGTTTATTGGTGGTTCATCACACCATTCTGGTTAGATCAGAATTGGGGTGTGACAGTGGTTGTTTGGTAATCCTTAGCAATCTCATCCAGCACCAATATTCTATCATTGTTCTCTTTCCATGCTCTAACTGGATCCTCCTCGACAAGCATGTGGTTAATGTCGATGGGGTCTACATCTATCCCGTTCTGTTGTTCCAAATCGAGAAATTTTTTCTTGAATCTCATATTGGAGTGGACGTAGACCAACTTTTAAAGTTTTTCATGGTTGAGGCTGTTCCATGGTTTAGTATTTATTAACCCGAAAGTGTCTTAGTTTCTTTCGCATCAACTTGAGGCAGCTGTTTGGGACGATATTGAGATTACAATCCTCCTCAAAGTGTGAAGTACTTCCTCTATAGTTAAGCCACCAATCAGTTGTATAAAGAGAAATATTTTTAATGAATGAACTTTGAAACTCATCAAGTTAAAAAAGAATATGTTATGTTGTCTAACTATACCAAGGTTCATTGAGGATCTTGCGCCGATAACCAGCCGACAACAAATCCTTGCATACTCACAGAAAATTTTAAGCTACAATAGTTAAATATATTAGTTAGCTAATCATTGAAGATTGTGCTAGTAACATTTATGAAAACAAGTCATTTTTTGTTACTTCCTCCATGGCATACGTAGCTTTTGTTGTATTTGGCTCCAATCTATTGACGGATTTTTTAATGGCATCTTTCACATCCTAAGCCAGGTTGAGTATATTGAAACTCTGGATTTAAGTAATATACTACACAATGTAAGATATTGATACATTAGAAATTTAGAATTCAAATCCTAAAAATAAAAAGAAATAGTCTAAGTGATACAAGATTACTTGCCATATGAATGTCTTACAACAACATTCATTCTCTATAATCTTCAAAAATTGTTTCTTCGTTGATGGATTTCAGTTCATTTATTTTCTCCTTCACCAACCATATGCCTTGCACCAACTTTTCCATTGTCTTTTCCTTATCACCATCAACTTGCCTAAGTAGAACAAAGTGAGGTTTCATAACCTTAGACGATCTTTCAATCTTGTCCCAAAATTTTGCATATAGAATGAGGCTCGTCACTTTTTTCCCTATATTGCGCCCACAATAAGGACTGAACAACCATTCCTCATTAGTAACCATCTGGAGTAGAGCTGCCTTTCGGCTGACCAGGCTAACAAAGGCAATATAGTTGGTGGAAAACTTCGTGGCTGTAGGCCTCACCATGTCGCTTCTCGTGTGCTTCCTCATCAATGCCAACACCCAACTGTGGTTGTAAATGAAATTGTTATCTTCCTTACATCATCAACCACCTTTAACACCTTGGTTATGTCGCCAATGTCTTTAAATATCAAATCAATGCAGTGTGCAGCACAAGGTGTCCAAAATATGTGCTGCCTCTTCATCATAAGTGTAAGTACAGCTCTCTTATAATTTGGAGCTTTGTCTGTAACAATCTGGACTATATTTTCTTCTCTAACTTCCTCTACAACTTCATTTATCAGATTATATACATATTGAGTCTTTTACATGCTTTGATAAGTTGATGCACAATTGTGTTGGTCCATACTCCATTCCAACCATCACACATGATGGTGACTCCATATTGTGGCTGCTTCTGCTTAAACATCTATACATATTCATCAACCTTATTTACAATGGTATCTAAGTATGGGCAAACAATCTGATAAGGTGTGGGTGGCGTCACACTTGATCGTTGCCAAGATTTGGTTCTAACATTTCTTTTAGATCTAGATTTGATTTAGATCTTCTAGATAGATTTAGCTTAGATCTGATTTAGATTTGATTTAGTTTCCTTTCCTAGTGTCCTTTTTGTTTAAGCAATGATTGTTATATTATTTCTATTTCTGTTTGGGAAGATTTAGATGCTGGATTCTTTATTCTATTTGAAGATTTCATGGGCTTCTCTTTAGAAGATTTTATCAGCATAGTTTAAAAGAGATCCTTGGCAGATTGTGTGGGACCCATTTGTGCCTTGCGTGGAGTGGATTTCTAGAAGATTGGCTGCTGGAATCTTTTAGTAGATTTTCTCTTCTATGTTTCTATTCTAGTAGTTGCTAAGTTAATGGAAGTTTTAATTTTAGAGTCAGTCTTGGTTGTAAAGAAAACTCTTCCCATGCACGGAGAGTTTCCGTTTTTGTCTCTTATTGAAGTAATAAAAAAGGAAGGGGGGAAAACTCAGCCGAATCAATTTGTGGCATTCAAACTTAAGAGTTCCTTTGAGCATGAAGCTACTGTGGTGAATCAGCAGCAACCCCAAGGCGGTGAAACCTTGGTTGGCTGGTGGTTAAGCCTTCCGGAGGCCTTGGTGGTGAAGCCGGGTCATATCTTTTCAGATATTTCTTTATATTTTCTATTCAATCAAAAAATGAAAAAAAAAATGTCAAGTATGCTGTTCGTGGTTTATTGGTTTCTTGACCATTCGCTGCATTCTGGTGGTTTTATTTGGGTTTGCTAGTCTTTATCTAGTCGATCCTACATTATTTGGTAGCAGTGAACCACAACCTAATGATACAACAGTCTTTGAAACTGTCCAATTGTTGGCTGAAGTTGTAAATGAACTGTCAACTAATGTTCCTATTCTCTGATGACACTTTGCTGAACCCGTCAATGATGATGAAGAGGGAAAATTGATAAAACCATATCCAGCAGTGGATGAAGAACTGTTAGAATTCTATGATGATGATGGAGAAGAAATCCTCCCATTGACTGAAACCGATGAGAACGATTGTGCACACATCAAGGCATCAGGTGCTGTTAGGGTCAAAGGCAAGGTTGAGGCAATGTTGGAAGACGTGACCATGGCAGAGAATGATTTCAGGAATTCTCTATTTGAAGCTGTTACTCTAAGAGTCCAATTGACATTCTTGATGTGGAAATAATCGAGTTTGTGATTCCATCTCACTACTTTGAAGAGAAAGCACCCTAGGCCCAGGTAGCATATTTCATTCCTATATTTTGTATGCTACCCCCAGAATATTTCTATGGATTGATGATGAACTGTATCGGCAGGGTGCTACTTTTTCATCCCTTCAAAATTCAAGGTAAAGTTTTTTGCAAGCTGGGAGCAGCTGATGCCATTCAGGACTGCAGAAGAGCTGATGCAGTTGGTGGTCGACCTGTCGTAAGAGGCGGTTGACTGGCTCACTAGTTCAGAAGCCACCAGTGCAGCCAGGCGAAAGATCATTGCCAAGATTTACTTTGAAGATTTGATTTAGATCTGATTTAGATTGATTTAGTTTCCTTTCCTAGTTTCCATTTTTTTTAAGCACAACCTAGGATAGTTATATTGTTTCTATTTCTGTTTGGGAAGATTTAGATGCTGGACTCTATATACTGTTGGAAGATTTCATGGGCCTCTAGATTTTGTCAGCATAGTTTGAAGGAGATCCTTGGCAGATTGTGTGGGGCCCATTTCTGCCTTTCATTGAGAGGTTTTTAGCAGATGGCTGCTGCTGGAATCTTTTAGTAGATTTCCTATTCTCTGTTTCTGTTCTTGTAGTTGCTAAGTTAATAGAAGTTTCTATTTTAGAGTCAGTCTTGGTTGTAAACAATCCTCCTCCCACACATGGAGACTGTCTATATTTTTTCTCTCTCTTATTGAAGTAATAAATAAAGAAGAAGGGGAAACTCAGCCGGATTGATTTTGGCATTCAAATTTAAATTTTCTTTTGAGCATGAAGCTATTGTGGTGAATCAGCAGCTACCTGAAGGCGGTGCAACCTTGGTTGGATGGTGGTGAAGCCTTCTATAGGCCTTGGTGGTGAAGCTGGGTCAATAAATGGGTCTTTCTTTATCTTTTCTTTATTCAATTAAAAAAAAAAAAGTTGAAGTAGACTGTTCTTGTTTTATTTATTTCTCAGCCATTCATTGTGTCCTGATATTTTTATTTGGTTTGCTAGTCTTTATCTAGTCGATCCTACATTACAAGGGTTTCATCCTAGCTAACTGGCATATCTTGCACAGATAAAATTCATCACCATCATCATCACCATTACCATTACCATCAGCATCATTATTATTAATTATAATAATAATCATCAGCATCGTGTAATTATGGATGATTAGAGGTTGCCAATGCCATTTGCTACTCCTAAGTCTGGTACTGATTCTTGTTTAAGATATATTTCTCACTTGTTTTTGGTATAATATATAATATTGAATAGCCTGTATGGATACTCTATAATAGTTTTGGTGAAGGAAACTTTCTGTCGATTATGTAGCAGCACGTTGTTGTTTCTGTAATTGTCCCTAAGTAATAAAATCATTTGCTTGATTTCTGCAACCACTAGGATTTTAGCGATGTCCTTATAAAGACGAGGCTGAAGTTAGAAAATGAGTTATTTGTGATGCTTGCAGGAATGTGATTATCTCAAAGCAATTGCCCGGCCTCGCCTTCAGACTTCCACTGTGGTGGACACAAAAACCGGGAAGGTATGTTTGCCATTTCATCTTGCTTGTTCCTAATAACGTAGCATATATTTATTAGTTGATTTATTTTTTGCCCTTTTTTTTTCTGCAAATAAATTTCTTATTTCCTTATTACCAATCAGTTAACTTATTATCAACATTTAATTCGAACTCATTCATATTGCTCCCACTCCTAACAGCTTTTTTGGTGGCTAATTTCTTCAAGGAATATAACTTACTAATTGAGCTAGCCTTTTATCATCAAATTTGTTATTAACTTATTAATTGAGCTGGCCTTTTATCAAGTTCCCTATAACATATTAATTGAGCTGGCCTTTTATCATTAAGCTTCCTGTAACTTATTAATTGAGCTAACCTTTTATCTTCAAGTTTGGTCTTTACAAGTTTTGTTTTACTAGTAATTATGTTCCTCATTCTCATCTCCAGGGAATTAAAAGTGATGTTAGAACAAGTTCTGGTATGTTCTTGAGCCCAGGAGAGAGAAAATATCCAATTATACAGGTCAGTTTTAGTTTCAGCATATGCATCTTTCATTGACTAGGATAGAAATTTACTTCACTCCAAGAAAGGGGCTTGCAATTGTACAGATAAATAGTTGATATGAAGTCATTAGATCAAAATATCTCAAAATTATTCATTACAGTTTTTATTTCATTTAATTTTTTTTTTGGGCGGGCGGATGGGCAGGCGTGCGTGCATGTGTGCATGTGAATATACCTTAACCAATACCCGCAACTATACCTTGTACAGGACATAGTTGTCAAGGCGACAAGGCGACCCTAGGTGTTGGAAGCTGTCCTAGATGCCTAGGCAAGGCATTCCTGGTGTATTTTTTTCCCTAAAATATCACTGCTATATTTATGCTTATATATTATATGCAATAATGCAATATGCTACATCAAAAATGAACATTTAAGGCATAACATAATATGAGACAATAACAAATAATGATTAAAATATAGAATGTAAGAATTAAAACAGCATATATATACTAAAACAGCATATATATATATATATATATATATATATATATATATATATATTCTTTTTTATCATTGCTCTTGTAAAATTTCCTTACACAGCAGGGAATAATATGCCAGCAGGAAATTTTTCTTACACAGCAGGAAAATTTCTTACAAATAATATGCCAGTTAATTGTGCTAATTTCCATATAAAGAACCAAAACAAATGAAAATTGAAGGCAAGTAGGCAATTGATAATTTTAAATTCAAAGTTCTTGATACTCACAAGGCAATATCACACTCAATCTGATATAATGATGGACTGATGGTTACAATGAGACAATCACAATAGTTTCAGCCTAGTCAAGAGTCAGCCACTAAGCCACATGTAAAAAATAAACAGAGAGAGAAATAAGTATCAGATTTGCAGTAGCAGAGGAGGAAGAAGAAGAACGCCAAAAAAAAAAAAGAGGTGTCGTGTTGGTTGCAGTTGCAGAGAAGAAATTGGGAAAAAAAAATGGGGGTTGCAGGAAGGGGAGGAGGAAAAAAAATGGGAGTTGCAGGAAGAGAGGAAGGAGGAGGAGGAGGATAAGAACAAAAAAAACAGAGGTGTCGGTGTTGTTTTGGACCTGTTGGTTGCAGTTGCAGAGAAGGATTCCCAAAAAAATGGGAGTTGCAGGAAGAGAGGAAGGAGGAGGAGGAGGATAAGAGTGAAAAAAACAGTGGTGGCGGTGTTGTATTGGACCTGTTGGTCGCAGTCACAGAAAAGGAATCCGAAAAAAATGGGAGTTGCAGGAAGAGAGGAGGAAAACCAAAAAAAAAAAGAAGAGTGAAAAAAAGAGGTGTTGTGTTGGCTGCAGTCGCAGAGAAGGAATCAGAAAAATGGGAGTTGTAGGAACGGGAGGTGGAGGAGGAAGAAGAAGATGGAGAAGAACCCCCAAAAAAAAAAAGAGGTGTTGTGTTGGTTGTAGTCGCAGGGAAGGAATTGGAAAAAAAATGGGAGTTGCAGGAAGGGGAGGAGGAAGAAGAAGGAGAAGAACGAAAAAAAAAGAAGAAAATGTGTCGTGTTGGTTGCAGTCGCAGAGAATGAATCAGAAAAAAAAAATGGGAGTTACAAGAAGGGGGGGAGGAGGAAGAAGAAGGAGGAGGAGAAGAACGAGAAAAATAAAAAACAGAGGTGTTGGTGTCATGTTGGTTGCAGTCGCAGAGAAGGAATCAGAAAAAAAAATGGGAGTTGCAGGAAGGGGAGGAGGAGGAAGAAGAGGAAGAAGAAGAATTGAAAAAAAAATATCAGTAGAGAGGAGGAAGAAGTCCAGAAAAAATATTCTTAATTCGTAGATAGGAGGAAGAAGAAGAATAACTTAAAAAAAAAAAATTTACATACCTGAAGGGGAGCTGACCGTCGGAGGAAGAGGAAGGTTGCAGAGCTTGCAGCCCCAAGCACAACAATGTTTGGTTTCTAATTCTTTCAAAACTGTTTAATTCTTTGCCTTATATACTAGATGATTCCATGTATTATGCACAATATATTATTGTACACAAACCCAATTGAAAGGTTAGTTTTAGAATAAAAAAAATTAAAAAAATACCAATAATACATTTGCAACAAGGTGACTGCCCAGACCTTTAGGGTGTCCAAGGCGTCCAAGGCACCCAAGGCCAAGCTTAGGCCACGCCCAGAAGACCTAGGTGGTCGTCTTTTGGACATCAACAAGGCGCCTCATCACCTAGCACATGTATTACTGCCTGGACGCCTAGACGCCTAGGCGACGCCTTGACAACAATGGTACAGGATGGTTTTTTCTTTTTCCATTTTCAATTGTGATGAGCAATAATGCAACTTAATTTCATCATTTCGTATGTATGTGTTAACTATATATTACCACTGTTTTGACTTCTGAGATGCGCAGGAAACGAAGTTTGCAGTGAACACAATCAATTACAGTTTCCCATAACTCATGTTTCACTAAGTTTTATATGAATATAATTTAAAAGATCTAAACCGCAGTGCATAAGAAAATTTTTCCCTGTTCCGTCCCTACTCGAGTTGATTTCATCCCATGTAGAAATAGCTTCCCGATGGTTCCTCATTTTCACATGCTTAATTGTCCCTACACCATACACTGCCATTTGGAGAGGTAAAGTATGATGGTGGTTCATTTCCCATCATCCAATGTTGTTATGGCTGGATTTTTCTTTTTGAATTGTCTCGTAGATTCTATGATGCAGTTTTACAGTAGAAGACTAAAGAAGAATAAAGATAAAAACGCAGTTGAGCCTAGCCGCAAGCAGCCAAACTGATTTGGCTCAGCTAGACCAAACCGTAATTAGTTATCTCTTCTTCATAGTTATTTTGGTTTGTTTCCTAAATTAGGTGATAGCCTATAATTAGGAAAAAAAATAGTTAAGTAGTTTAGTTTATGTTGGAAACTTTCTATAGTCTGTTAAGAAAGTTTCCTTAGCCTTTCTGTTTTGGATAAGTTTCCTAGTCCTTTTCTGTTCTGTTTTTGGATAAATTTCCTAATCCTTTTCTGTTTGGACTTTTCATAAGTTTCATAATCCTTTTCTATTTTGAACTTTCCATAGCTTGTAAACATTAGCCTCTCTCTCTCTCTCTCTCTCTCTCTCTCTCTCTCTCTCTATATATATATATATATATATGAATAAAGGAGAAGAGAAAAGTAGACTTGAAAATACAGAAACTGCTCTTGCGTTTCTGGTTGAGTCTCTAGGTTGTGAGACTCAACCGACCCCTTCCCCTTCCCTTTGTTTACTTCCAATCTCTCCCTCTATCTTCCTTATTGTTCCCTAGTGATTGTGCAAGTGTTTTATTGGCTGCTGAGTTTGAAGATTTGTCGATACTGCTGATTATCAGAACTCGTCACTAGGTTATAGACAATTTTGGAAAAATCATAACTTCGCAACCAACGGTCGGATCGACCTTAAATTCGGATATGGTTGCAAGTACATCCTAAACTACAATCCTTCCAAGTTTCGTAGTCAACTAACGATTGGATTGCTTTCAAAAATAAGTTTTCTTATTCTGGTTTCTTGGTTTTAATTGAGTTCTTATTGGGACGGGTTGTAAAAGATCCTATTGCAAGATTAAGGGTGTGGATTGATTGTAAACCCTAACCATTGCATCACTCTATAGGTGCCTCCTTATTAGTATTTTTTTTGATTTATTTATAATCTATGAACACTTCTTCTTACATGGTGAACAAAATAGCTCCAAAGGTTTTAAACAATGTTTGAATAGTATTATAGTCATGTAGTTGCCTTATTTCTTTTATCAGAGAAGGATGGAGTCTAGAACTTTCATTGAGTGCTTCCTTTTGCGATCTCTGTGCATTCAGGCAATTGAGAGACGTATTGCTGTTTATTCACAAATACCAGAAGAGAACGGAGAGCTCATCCAAGTTTTAAGGTGGAGCTTCTATCTTATTTTCTTTCAGAATACTTCCTATGAGCTGAATGACTAATTTGCTTTATTATCACTGCTAACATCTGAAGAAGCACAGGTATGAAAAGAGTCAGTTTTACAGGGCACATCGTGATTATTTTTCAGACACTGTAAGTTTCTATAACTGTTAGACTACTTGTAACAGCTCCTTTCCATCTTTAACTTCTGGTCATTTTAATCTTCATTTTAAGCTATTATAGTTCTTCGCTGGAAGTGTGCTTCTAAATATCAACAAATCTCTTATACAGTTCAACTTGAACCGTGGAGGCCAACGAGTAGCGACCATGCTCATGTATTTGACTGATAATGTCGAGGGAGGAGAAACATACTTTCCTATGGTCAGTATATTTATGAATGTCATGCTGTCACCCATTTATTTTTGTATTTCATGCTTAGTCACTCATTCTTCAGGAGGGGCTGGTGAAGGAAAACTCTGTTGGATGATTTGAGTGTGTTGAAATATATAAGCCTGCAAGGGCAGTTTGGACCTTTCCCAATGGAACCGATTCTCTATTAGTAGTCGGTCGGGTGGGGGCGGAGGTATTATAGTCTTTTTATTTGTCTCTTCTTTGTTATAAATGAAGGCCTGGCTGGTCCTGAAAGACCATCAAAGCGTTCAGTCTTATTAGTTGTTGTTAACATGGTATTAGAGCTAGAAACCTGATCTAGCTTTTCAGCAATAGAAAAAAAAAATTTCACGACTTCTCTTCTCGCCAACACAATTCTTCTCTCTCTCTCTCTCTCTCTCTCTCTCCTTCTCCAAAAGGGCAGCACTAATGAGGTGATCTCTCATGGATTTAGTTGCTGCCCTCCATCTCTACCTCGATTAAAGTATGATATGAGTCTTTGAAGATTGACAGTTGCATCGCAGTGACTGATCCAGTCTTTCAAGTGTACCAGCGGAGGAGGCATACATTCTAGCATTCCCCCCTCTTCTATGGTTCGACGACGAGTTTCGAGGCTACCTCTTGGCCAGGAGCTGCAGCAGCATTTTATTTTATATTACAGCTCTATTTATTTATTTTTTCCTATTTCTAGAAACTGTTTGTTTCTGTTTATATTTTTCAGTTTCTATCTCTGTTTCTGTTTCTTATAATTTGAATTTTTTTTTATTTTTTAAAGCATGTAAAGACCTCCCCCCTTCACGTGCTTACTGTTCCCCACCTCCTTTTTGTAGTTATATTTTTAGTTAATGGGTTGTAAGTTGTGACTGCCCTTAGGCAGTTCCAGCCACCCCCCACCCCACCACGGTTTGCATTGTAGGCCTTTAAAGGCCAATTCTTTTTATGTAATGAGGTTAGGCAATATGAATAAAAAGCAGAATGGAAGCTCTTTCTCTCTCTCGTTTTCAATTTCTATTCTCTTCTCCTTCCCCTCTCCTAAATCTATTTCTAAATCCTTACCCCTCTTCCCCTTCTTCATTCTTCTTCCTTCTACTTTCTATTTTTTGAAAGCATTAATTCTCCTCCCCTCTACAGTCCACAAATAAGGGCATCTCCCCATCTCTGTTTTTATTTTTTTTATAAGCTTATATCCCCCACTGTCATACCCCTCTATGAGCTCTTTTTTTTTTTTTATACTTATTCTGTTCTTGAACTTTCTGTGACTAGTAATTAGTAACTTCTGTTTTTATCCCCCACTGTCATACCCCTCTATGAGCTCTTTTTTTTTTATACTTATTCTGTTCTTGAACTTTCTGTGACTAGTAATTAGTAACTTCTGTTCCTATATATATATATATATATATATATATATATTGTTGTTTCTTTCTTGTTCTATTTTGTATACCGGTGTTTTTTGTTGACAGTATCTTGGTAGACAAAATTCTGACCTGCTTACTTCATTTGTTGCTTAATTGGTTAGCACTTTTCTTCTATAAGGAATGTTACTAATACACATAGAAGCTGGTTTCTTAGTTACCTAAAATATAGTTGTCAACATTTTGAAAGTATTGAAATTTCCTGCATACATTGCTTGTCAATTGCTGCCTTTTATTATTGAGTTATATTTCAACCTAGTTGAGTATTTGCTAAGTGGTATTACATATATTTGGATTATGTTGCTCATTAATTGATAAATTCAGCTCTACTCTTTAAATGCATGTCATGTATGCTACTATCCCCCTGTCCGAACTAGCTAAACCTTAGGTGACCTAATACCTAGCTAGTTGTAAGTTTAGGAGATCTAGACCCTAGACTACTACATCATGTTGTTTCCCTCATGTGATTGGTTTTTTTGATAATCGAGTTCTCCCTTTATATTGAGAGTCGAGCCTTCTCCTATTGAAGATCCAATTTCGCACTTATTGAAGCACATCTGTCATCACTTGCTGAGATCGAAAGCCATTTTCTGTTCATAAACAGATCGAGATTACTTTTTAGATCAAGATCTTTTAAGGCTCTAGTTACAACAGTCAATTCTGGTTGTTTTTGCAGTTTGCGATAACTGCAATATCCTTTTTTTGGGTTACAGTTTTATGAACAGATTAATATCTCTGTTCTGAATTTCTGGTTGATCACGCAGCTTGATACTACAGTATTTTTTTTAATAACCTGGAAGATCAGTATTTTTCTGGATCAATACATCTAAACAGCATCGATATCTCAGCGATATCAGTTTTTGGGATTTGTGATTTTGCCAGCACTATCGCTCCAGATTTTTCTTTGGTTTTTTGACAAAACCCTATTAAATTGACCTCACTATCAACTTGATTTGCTGCGATGTCGGATGTTATTACTTCCTCTTTCGATTTTGATGGACAGAATCGTCATGAGTGCCAACCGTTTGTTGCTGCTTCTATCAAATTCGATGGTACTAGTTACCTAATTTGGTCTCGATCAACATATCTAACCATTGTGGTTGTGGCTACACAGGTCATCAAATTGGTATGACTGGGAAGCCTTCTACTGCTGGCACTACTCAGGATTGGTTGATCTCTAATGATTCGTTGCTTATGTCCTTTCTCTTCAATTCTATGTTACCAAATATTGCTAGAGGTTATCTTCTGTTGGACTCTGCTACTCAGATTTGGATGGCTGCCAAGGAAACTTATAGTCAGTGAAGGAATGATGCCTAGGTAAATGAATTACGTAAGAAACTTCATGACACCACTCAGAAGGAGCTGTTTGTCTCTCAATAATATGCAAAACTTCAATGTCTATGGCAATAATTTGATCATTATGCTGATTACCAGCCCACCAATGCAACCGATATCGCTTCCTACAAGAAACATGTTGATATTTGATAAGATTCGAATCTATATTTTTTGGCTGGATTGAACATTGAATACGATCAGATTTGTGTTTAGGTTCTTAGTAGATCTCCTTTTCCCACTTTGGAGCAATCCTATGCTTTGGTACATACTGAGGAGAGCCGCCGCTCTGCCATGCTTCATTCTTCTACTACTAATCTTTTAGCTTTACAAAATGTATCCCGTTCCATCCCTGCTACTGATGGCCCTCCACGCACCGAGAGTAACTGATGCAGTCCAACTACGAAGATCGGCCCGCATCAAAGCCCAAGCTTACAAAGCCCATTTGGCCCAAGACCAAGGTATGAACCAAGCTACAAAAGAACCAATGAACCTGGCCCTTGCTCCTTAAAACCAGCCCCTTTTTGGTGACCTTTCAAGTCTTTAGTGGATAATGAGGTGGCCTTTTCTATTCAATATTTCTAGAGTCTTCTCTACATTGGAGCTTGCATCAAGACATTGAACCTAACATCAATACCTTGGACCTTGAATCAAGACTTTGGAACTTGCATCAATGCTCATTGGAGTAACCCCTTGCATTGGAAGAATTTATTTTTCTATTGTGGATTTAAAGATATGATTGTCTTTTTATTTTCTCTATTATGCCTATAAAAGGCCACCAAAGTAGTTTGTATTGTAGAGACAATTTGAAGTGATTCTTATGAATGAAATTTGCCTAAGTGCAATTCTTGAACCTAGAAGAGTTCTCCCTTGAAACCTTGAAGAAATTTCATTCCATCCTAGAAGAGTTGGAATTTTATTCTTCACCTACATCCTTGAAGAGTTGTAGGCCACCTTTGGAGTTGATTTACATCCTAGAAGAGAAGTAAGTCACCCCACCTTCACTTCCATCAATTATATCCTTTTCTTTCTTTACCTTTAACAAAATTCAAAATCCATTTCTGCACTTCACCTCCCTTTTGATTCCTTTGATTTAGTATAAGTCCACTCTCCCGATCCATTAGTTCCATAAGCCCAAAATTGGCTTACATCATTTGGTATCAGAGCAAAGGAGGAGAGATATTATGGGTCCAAAATTTCGAGGTGGTCGAGGTAGTCTAAGTGGCCGAGGTAGTCGCACTACCACCATCAATGATGATGCATTAGCACAAGCCTTACAAATACAACAACAAATGCAAGAACAAATTCAAAACCTTACTCTTGAGGTTCAGCGACTACGAGATGGTAACAATCCATCAAATTCAAGAGAAGATAGATTGGATGATTCCTTATCAGAAGGATCCGAACCCATAACAAGAGGGTTTCGTCCACACTACCCTCAAGGAGGTCGAGAACGGGACTGGGAAAAAGAAGTCCATAGGGATATTCCGGAGTTTTCAGGTACTGATCCTCCTGATGAAATTCTTGATTGGCTAACTCTTGTAAATGAAGTTTTTGAGCATAGAAATGTCCCGGACAATCGTCGGGTTGGCATCATCTCCATGCGCCTTCGAGGCAAGGCCATCGCTTGGTGGCGACGTGAGAAGCAAACACGTCAATCCATTGGCAAAGCTCCCATCACTTCATGGAGAAAGATGGAAGATAAGATGAAAAAATACTTCCTTCCCAAGGGATATAAGAGAGAGCTCTATCAACGGTACCAAAATTTGAGGCAAGGTACACGCACGCGGTAGACCAATACACCAATGAATTCAATGAGTTGGTGATTCGTAACAACATCATAGATCCAGAAGATGTACTTGTGAACAAATACTTGAATGGGCTCCAATCTTACATTCAAGAGGCCCTTGAAGTCCTAGACATTTGGGATGTGGGAGATGCACATCAAAGAGCCATTAAGGTGGAACGTTCTCGAGGTCGGAAACAACAATCTACTTTCACCTCCAATCGATCAAATCGGAATCCGGTGAGTACTACTAAACCAAGTAATTCTTTAGACCATTACTCTAACATGGAAAAGTTGTCTACTCAACCAAAGGTTACTAATCCTACCACCCAAACCGGTTCAAGTTCCTCTGTCGGTATAAAATGTTATTCTTGTGGAGAAATTGGCCACCGAGCAAGTAATTGTCAAAATTTTAAAAACTCTCATAAGGGTAAAGGTGCCTTGTTGGGTTTTGAGGACCAAGAAAATGAATTCGATCTTGAGGATGTCGATAATGATGATCTTTTAGAAGATCATAAAGAAGATGGAGAAGTGCTCCATGCCGATACCGGAGAACTCCTCATGATGAGAAAGATATTTCTCACCCCAAAGCAAGAAAATGGAGACCGATGGTTACGCAACAATATCTTCCACACAGCATGTACCATTTCCGGTAAGGTATGCCAACTCATCATTGATTCTGGATGTTGTGAGAATGTAATTTCGAAGAGAGCGACTCGAAAGTTGAAATTGGACTTGAAAGAACATCCTACACCATACAAAATGTCTTGGCTAAAGCGCGGTAGTGAGGTAACCATTTCCAAACGATGTCTTGTTCATCTTTCCATTGCATCTACATATTATGATAAAATATGGTGTGATGTATTACCCATGGATGCTAGTCACATCATTCTTGGTCGTCCTTGGCAATTTGATTGGAGAACTACTCATGATGGGAGGAATAACACTTATTCTTTTGAATTTGATAAAAAACGAATTATTTTGGCACCTAGCAAGGAGCCTTTCAAATCTCCAATGATGGAAAATTCTCCAACCCCAAATTTGCTCACAATAAAGGATGTAAAGGGTGCTATGGAAGGCGTAGATGTTGTGTATATAATGCTAAACAAATCGGAGTATGATGTACAAATGTCAATCATCCCAGACCAAGTGAAACCACTATTAAGTGAGTTTCAAGATGTATTTCCATTCGACCTACCCTCAAGTCTCCCTCCGATGAGAGAAATTCAGCATCAACTTGATTTGATACCTGGTGCACCTCTTCCCCATCTACCTCATTACCGGATGAGTCCAACCGAACATGCCGAGTTGCAACGGCAAGTTACGTAACTCTTATCTAAAGGGTTCATTCGAGAAAGCCTTAGTCCTTGTTCCGTGCCTGCACTCTTAGTGCCAAAGAATAATGGATCATGGAGGATGTGTGTTGATAGCCGAGCCATCAACAAGATCACGGTCAAGTACCGTTTTCCCATTCCCGCCTTGATGATCTCTTGGACAATCTATCTGGCTCTACCATTTTCTCAAAGCTTGATTTGAAAAGTGGTTATCATCAAATCCGAATCAGACCGGGAGATGAATGGAAGACGGCTTTCAAGACCAAAGATGGACTATTTGAATGGCTAGTCATGCCATTTGGATTGTCAAATGCCCCATCCACTTTCATGAGGTTTATGAACCAAATCTTGAAGCCTTACCTTGGAAGATTTGTTGTGGTTTACTTTGATGATATTCTTATTTATAGTAAGACTACTAATGAGCATTTGCAGCACCTCCAAGAAGTGCTACTTACCCTAAGGAAGGAGAGTCTCTATGCAGCCCTTGACAAGTGCTACTTCATGGTGGAGGAAATTCTCTTCTTAGGTTTCAACATCTCCCGGGGATGGCATCTCCGTTGATAATGCAAAGATTAAAGTAATTCAAGAATGGCCAACTCCAACCAATGTTCATGATGTTCGAAGCTTCCATGGATTGGCATCATTTTATCGGCGATTCATTGCCCATTTCAGTTCTTTAGCAGCCCCACTCACTTCTTGCATAAAAAAGGAGTCTTCGAATGGACCAATGAAGCCCAACGAAGTTTTGAGCAACTCAAAGAAAAGTTAAGCACTTTGCCCGGTTTTAGCTCTTCCAAATTTTGATCTTATTTTTGAAGTGCATTGTGATGCTTCCGGAACCGGCATTGGAGGAGTCTTGAGTCAAGGAGGACGTCCCGTCGCTTTCTTTAGCGAAAAATTGAATGGTGCTAAGCTCCGTTATAGTACTTACGATTTAGAGTTTTATGCTCTCTTTCGTACCCTTGAGTATTGGAGGCCATATTTGATTCATAGGGAGTTTATTTTGTACACTGATCATGAAGCTCTAAAGTACATTTCAGGTCAACAAAAGCTCAATTCTCGAAAAGCAAAATGGGCGGAGTATCTTCAAGAATTCAACTTCCATATCAAGCACAAGGCCGGTGTTCAAAATCGAGTTGCCGATGCTCTTAGTCGCAAGAAGGGTTTGCTCTCTATGATGCGTAGTACTGTACTTGGCTTTGAATCTTTTCAAGAACTTTATGAAGAGGATGAATACTTCTCCAAACTCCTCTCAGATGCAAAAGACAAGGTCCTTGTCGATTTTACTTTTTGTGATGGTTTCCTTTTCAAAGGAAATCGCTTATGCATTCCAAATTGTTCCTTACGGCAAAAGGTGATTGAAGAGATACATAACGGAGGACACTTTGGGAGAGACAAGACACTACACTTAGTTGCGACTAAGTACTTTTGGCCCCACCTCAAGAAAGATGTGCACCGTCATGTGATGAAGTGTCGAAAATGCCAAGTGGGAAAGGGACAAAACACCAATGCAGGCCTCTACTTACCCTTATCCATACCACAAGCTCCTTGGGAAGACATATCTATGGATTTTATCCTTGGATTGCCACGCACACTTCGAGGTATGGATTCAATTTTTGTGGTGGTTGATAGATTCTCAAAGATGGCCCACTTCATTCCTTGTCGCAAAACAATGGATGCATCCCGTATCGCCGATCTTTTCTTTAAAGAAGTTTACAAATTGCATGGTCTCCCTAAGACTATCACTTCGATCGAGATACGAAATTCCTTAGTCATTTTTGGCGACAACTTTGGAAAAATATTGGCACCAAACTGCAGTTTAGTACGGTGTTCCACCCTCAAACCGATGGCCAAACTGAAGTAGTCAACCGATCTTTGGGAAACTTGTTGCGGACCTTGATCGATGACAACCCCCGCTCTTGGGAAAATCGGTTATCACTTGGTGAGTTTGCCTTTAATTGTTCGGTGAATCGAACTACAGGTTATAGTCCATTTGTCATTGTTTATGGGAGACAACCCAAGTCGGCACTTGACCTCTTACCCATTCCATTTCCGGAAAAATCAATTGGCAAAGTTGATGATATTGTTTCTGAAATGAGACAAATCCATGAAAGTGTGTATCAAAAGCTTCAAGACAAGACAAAGCTCTACAAGAAGGCCTTTGATAAGCGGCGTCGTGAGGTAATCTATGAACCCGGTGATTATGTTTGGGCTTACTTGCCACCAGAACGACATCCAGTTGGAAGCTATAACAAACTTAGTGCTCGAAAGATTGGACCTCTTGAAGTTCTTGCTCGCATCAATCCCAATGCATATCAGCTCAAGCTTCCACCCCATATGAAGATTCATGATGTTTTCAATGTGCGTCATTTAACACCATTTATGGGTGATTCTACCAATGAAGAAGACTTGAATTCTGAGACGAATTCTTTCTCACAAGGGGGAATGATGCAGTCCAACTACGAAGATCGGCCCGCATCAAAGCCCAAGCTTACAAAGCCCATTTGGCCCAAGACCAAGGTATGAACCAAGCTACAAAAGAACCAATGAACCTGGCCCTTGCTCCTTAAAACCAGCCCCTTTTTGGTGACCTTTCAAGTCTTTAGTGGATAATGAGGTGGCCTTTTCTATTCAATATTTCTAGAGTCTTCTCTACATTGGAGCTTGCATCAAGACATTGAACCTAACATCAATACCTTGGACCTTGAATCAAGACTTTGGAACTTGCATCAATGCTCATTGGAGTAACCCCTTGCATTGGAAGAATTTATTTTTCTATTGTGGATTTAAAGATATGATTGTCTTTTTATTTTCTCTATTATGCCTATAAAAGGCCACCAAAGTAGTTTGTATTGTAGAGACAATTTGAAGTGATTCTTATGAATGAAATTTGCCTAAGTGCAATTCTTGAACCTAGAAGAGTTCTCCCTTGAAACCTTGAAGAAATTTCATTCCATCCTAGAAGAGTTGGAATTTTATTCTTCACCTACATCCTTGAAGAGTTGTAGGCCACCTTTGGAGTTGATTTACATCCTAGAAGAGAAGTAAGTCACCCCACCTTCACTTCCATCAATTATATCCTTTTCTTTCTTTACCTTTAACAAAATTCAAAATCCATTTCTGCACTTCACCTCCCTTTTGATTCCTTTGATTTAGTATAAGTCCACTCTCCCGATCCATTAGTTCCATAAGCCCAAAATTGGCTTACATCAGTAACAAAGAGGTAATTAAGTATGAACATTGTGGCAAACCTTGGAACACGAAGGCTACTCGTTGGAAAATTCATGGTAAACGAGTTGACTATGAAGCCAAGCGTGGTCACGGTTGCTCCAAGAACAAATGTAACCACATTGAGACGGTTGCCTTTATTATCAGTTCTGACACCAGTCTCTCTTCGGACGAATTCTAGGATTTTAGTTGGCTTCTCCAGGCCTTTTGTCACTACGTCTACTCCTACCACTTCTCTTTCAGGTTCCAATTTTCCCTATTCAGGTATTCCTTTTGGTGGTCATTGTGCATCAATGGTCTACAGCCCTTGGATCATTGACTTTGGTGCCATTGATCACATAACTGAATCCTCCAGTTTATTTCATCAGTAGTCTCCTTCCTCATAGAAAGACGGTCTGAGTGACTGATAGGTCTCTTTCATCTGTTTATGGCAAGAGTTTTATTTTTGTTTCCTTTATCTTCTATTTTATATAAACCTAACTTTACTACAAATCTATTCTCCATTAGTAGTCTTACGAGGGATTTAAACTGTTAAGTCATCTTTTTTTCCAACCCATTGTGCTTTCAGGATTTAGTAATAAGGAAGACGTTTGGATGTGGTAAGGTGCATGGTGGTCTCTACTTACTCGATGATGGTTTTCCGTCTTGGCTTATTTCCACCAGTTCATCAGCTACACTTCGATTCCTCAAATCTGCATCAGTGGCATTGTTGATCGATTAGGACATCCTTCTCTTGGTACTTTATCTCATGTTTTTCTTTATTTAGTCAAACATTGTAATAAGGATGAGTTTTTTTTTTTTTTTTTAGCCAAACAAACTCGTTCTAGTTATTTACCTTTAAATAAAAAAAAAATTAACTTTCCATTTAGTTCATACAAATGTATGGGGTCTTGCTAGTCGTGCCTGTATTTCTGGCCATTGTTCGTTTGCTTCATTGACTGCTACTCTCGTATGACATGTATATGATGCATCATAAAAGCACAATGGGTTGAAAAAATTAACTTTCCATTTAGTTCATACAAATGTATGGTGTATTAGTGTATATGATGCATCATAAAAGGGAGGTGTCCCGATGTTTTCAGCGCTTCCATAACGTGGTCTGCACTCAGTTCAATGCCCTCCAGATTTTTGTAGTGACAATGGTCGTGAGTATCTTGAGAGTCAGTTTCAGACCCATTTGGCATATTTTAGGATTCTCCATCAGACTAGCTATGTCAACACCCTAGTCCAGAATGGGGTGGTAGAACGAAAAGAATCCTCATCTTTGGAGGTGTCCCGAGCTCCCATGTTTGCCAGCCATGTTCCATCTCAGTATTGGAGTGATGTCGTACTTACTACCACCTATCTCATCAACCGTATGCCCACTTACACTTTGGCATCCCCGTGCCTTGACTGATGTTTTGATGGGTTCTAGTTCCATCGTTCCTCCCAAGATCTTTGGTCGTGCGTGCTATGCTCGCAATCATCGGTCTCTCGGCAAGATGGACCTATGTGGCATCCAGTGTATATTTTTGGGTTACTCATCTACTCAGAAGGGTTACAATTCTGACATCCTCCCATGCGATGTACCTTGGTGACGATGGACATTCTTTTCTATGTGACCCTTCCATACTACTCCTCGCTGTTTATTGAGGGGGAGTCTATGAATAGTGAAGATGTGTCTGTTCTTGAGAGTCTTCCTGTTTCGACTCTACCTAAAGATACTCAGCCAATTCCAGCTCAGGGGGAGCAACATACACCGTTACCACCAGTTTTGATAGAGTCAACAACCCCGGTTCCGACAGAGCCGAAAACACCATTCCGGTCTAGGACGAACTGCAGGGGAACCTAGATATATCAACTCTTTAGCTCTATCAGAGGACTCGGAAGAAATAGTAAACTGAGACTACTACCACTACTGCACCTTTGATCATCCAGTGGCCATCCTTGAGCCAGAGCCTCCTACCCCTTCCGGTAATAATTCTTCTTCCCCTAAGTTACCTATTGCTGTCCGTAAAGGTACTAGTACTTGTAATCAGCACCCCATATCTTATGTTGTCTCTTATGACTTTTTTAGTACTTATCATGCTTTCGTATCTTCCCTTTCCTCTGTTAGAATTCCATAGATGTGGCAGGAGGCTTTGCAGATCTGAAGTGGAAAGCAATTATGATGGAAGAGATGAAAGCTCTAAATAAGAATGATACATCGGATCTTGTTGTTCTTCCTCCGGGTTAGCGACCTATTGGCTGCAAATGGGTGTTTGTGGTAAAACTGAAAATTGATGGGATGGTGGAAAGATACATAGCAAGCCTTGTGGATAAAGGCTTTGCCCACACATATAGCATTGATTATTAGGAGACATTTGCTTCAACTGCCAAATTAAATAGTATTCGAGTTCTATTATCATGTGCTGTTAATCTGGGATGGGATTTCCATTAGCTTGATATCTAGAATGCATTTATGCATGCGGAACTTAACAAAGAAGTATAGATGGACATTCCTCTAGGTTTTTCTTCTGATAAAACTAATGGAAAAGTCTGCAAATTAAAGTGTGCACTCTATGGGTTGAAGCAGCCTCTTCAAGCATGGTTTCCCAGGTTTCACAAGGTTATGATTTTAGCTGGGTACAAGTAGAGCAATGCTGACCATACCTTGTTTAATAAGCGATTGGCTGAAAAAGTCGCTCTTCTCATAGTCTATGTTGATGCTATAGAAGTTACTAGAAGTGATAATGACGAGATTCTCGTGCCTCAAGAACTTCCTTGGTCGTGAGTTTGAAATAAATGATTTAGGAAAACTAAGGTACTTTTTTGGAATTGAAGTTACTTGATCCTCCATGGGCATCTTCCTTTCTCAAAGAAAGTGTGTCCTTGATCTTTTATCTGGTTTGATTGGGCTGCCATCCTTGTGACACTCCTTTGGAAGCTAATATTCGACTTAAGGATAAAGACGTTGAATCAGTTGATAATGACCGTTATCAGCGGTTAGTGGGAAAGTTGATTTACCTCTCACATACATGGCCAAACATTGCCTTTGCTGTAAGTTTGGTAAGTTAGTTTATGATGATCCTTACTCCTCATTGTAAGCACCCCATTTTTGCCACCCTCTGTGTAAGTAAACCAATATGGCAGGTTTTCGGCCTTTAATCCAAAGATTTATGATTTTTCACTGAATCCCACAGCAAGGTCATGGGCTATTATCTGCAGGGATGCATAGGTCATAAAATTATCTTCGAAATGAGACCAGAATTGCTTAATTCTGATATCAAATGAAGAAGATATGACCATTTTAGTCGGATGATACATATAAGGGAGGTTTCCGAAATTATTATAAATAATCCCAGGGTCTTCATGCAAATTATCGTAAGTCGGATTGTTTGAATTTCAAATCATCATATCTTGATCATCCGACATCGGATTCAGATGATTTCAAGGCCATTATTCTTCATTCATGATGTTCTACAAAGTGGACGTAAAAAATCCCGAATAAAAGTCACCAGTGGGTCCCATGCAAGCTTTCATGCAAAATTATCGTTAGAAGTTCAAAGCTTCATATCTTTTCCGTTCTACATCGGATTCAGATGATTCCAATGCTACTATTCTTCATTCATGATGTTCTACAAAGTGGACGTAAAGGATTTCGAAAAGAAGTCTCCGAAGAGTCTCATGCGAAATGGTCAGCCAAATTATCGATAATTGGCCCGCTTAAACTTCAAAAATTCATAGGTTGGCCATTTTATTTCTAAATGAGTTGATTCAAGCTCTAATATTCTTCATTTTTAATGTTCTACAAAGTGGATACAAAAAATGTAGAATAAAGGCTATCGGAAAATTCTGTGCAGAATGACAGCGAAAATGGCCCATGAAATGACAGAGTGAAAACCCAGTTAATTTCAGTCAATCCAGTCAACTCAGCTCAACCCAAGGTAGTTTTGGCCCAACCCAGTCAATCCGGACCAATTCATGGTGGCTTATATGCATGTATTTCTTTTATATATTATTATATAATGTATAATATATTGTAATATATCATATAATATATACATATATCTTATATGTATTAATATATTGATATTATATATATATATATATATATATATATATATATATATATATATATATATATATATATATATATATATATAGATAGAAAACAAAGAATCCAAAGAGAGAGGAAACGTGAGAGAGGGAAATTTAGGGAGAATCCAAAAGATTTTGTTTTGAGAAAAGGAAAGAAAAGAGAAAAAAAAATCTTTTGGATTCAAAAGATTTTGTTAGGGCATATAATCCAAAAGAAAAAAAAAAGAATCCAAAGAGGGGAAGGGAAGAGACGTCCAAAGTGGAGAGACAAAAAAAAATAGAAAAGGGAGAATCCAAAAGATTTTATTTTTGAGAAAAGAAAAGAAAAGAGAAAAAAAAAAATCTTTTGGATTCAAAAGATTTTGTTAGGACATATAATCCAAAAGGGAAAAAAAAATAATCCAAAGAGGGGAAGGGAAGAGACATCCAAGAGGGGGAGAAAAGAAAAAAAATCCAAGAAAGGGAGAATCCAAAAGATGTTTCAGAAAAGGAAAGAAAAGAGGAAAAAAAAATCTTTTGGATTCAAAAGATTTTGTTAGGGCATATAATCCAGAAGAAAAAAAAAGGAATCCAAAGAGGGGAAGGGAAGAGACGTCCAAGGTGGAGAGAAAAAAAAAGAAATAGAAAAGATCTCGGTTTTGAGAAAAAGGAAAGAAAAGAGAGAGAAGGAAAGAGGAGGAGAGGATTTTCTAGAAGAGGGAGAGATAGAGAACGTGTGGAATGGAGAAGGAGAAGAGAAAAAGGAAAGAAAAGAAGAAAGGAAAGAAGAAAAAGGAAGAAAAAAAGATTTTCTAGAAAAAAGAAGAAAGGAAAGAAGGATTTTTTAGAAAAGGAGAGAAAAATTATAAATAGGCAAGAGAAGAGAGAGGAGGGTCTCTTTTTCGAGACCATAGAGAGAAGAGAACGTGGGTGAGGGAGAGAAAAACGTGAGTGAGAGAGAGAAAACGTGAGAGAGGGAGAAAGAAAGAGAGAGAAGAGAGAAAAGAGAAAAGAAAGAAAAGAGAAGAGAAAGAAAAGAGAAGAAGAAAAGAGAGAAAGTGAAGAGAGAAAGAAGCAGAAGTGAGGAGAAGGAGGATTCACATTCAAAGAGGGTTGATACAACCTCCAATCACCCTTCATCAACGGTTTCGCTCGATTTGAGCCCAAGGTTAGTACTCTAAACAAATTTAGAGGTCGTTAGAATGCTCGAATGCCAATTTTGCTTGAAAAAGGCTAATTTCCATGAAATCTCAATCATGACTGCTCTATTACATGCTTGTTAATGTTAGGATGCCTATGTCTAACATTTTTCATGAATGATAATTTGTCTAAGCTATTCAATGATGAATTTTTGAATGATATACAATGATGTTTGATGTTTTTTGTAAAATTCATAAAGTGATTTTCTGATCTGAAAATTTCAGATTTAGGGTTCAAACTTAGGACGTACATCATATGTATTTTTTCTAAGCTTTTGAAGCCCAAAATTTTATGGGAGTCTCTCTGATATGTTAGAAGACTATCCTAAAAATTTCGTTCCATTTGGAATTGAAGAAATATATCAAAAAATTTGTCTTTGACATTGCTATTTTTCTCGGATGTAATGCAATCCTCCGTCAGAAAGTCTCTAGACAAAGGCCTTATGACCATAATAAAAAAATCCACTTAACATGAACTTTTTAGACATGAAAGTTTTCTAAACAATGGCACTAGTTTCATATTTTTTCTATTTTTTGTTGAATTGATATCAATTTTTAAGTGCATAGTGCTCTGATTTTAAATCTATCATGATGTATTGATTTGCATGATTGAAAAGAGTCTTTTTTTTACAAAGAAAATATACTGTTTTAACTTGTTTTTCTTAATGAAATTTTAGATCAGACAGTTATCTACATAGACATATGTCTGTATTTAATTTTCATTAAGAATAGAATTTTATTTGGAATTTATGGTGCAACTCGTCAAAAATCTGGAACAGATTTGACCAGTGTATATGTTCGGTCTTAGGGCATATCTTTGACCTATTTTTGCTTTCTGTTGGGATTCAAATCATTCATATGAAATATAATATATTAAGTCATCTTTCTATGAAAAAAATTTGAGCTTGATTTGAGTTTCGAAAGACCTATTTATGGTCATTCTTGTATAATGTGACAAATCTGAATACAGTTCATAGTTTTGTCCATTATCTGGAACCTTGTGTCACAATTTTTACAGTTTTGAGTCATTAATCTTCCCAAATTTCTTTATAAGAATTACAATTTTTCAAAGAACATTGAACATATGTTTGTTTTGATAATTTTGCACTTTTCAAAAAAAAAAAAGTTTTATTGATGTCTCATTCATTATAACATCAATGATTGTTTAAATGAATTCTGCCATATTTGGATAAATGGCTATATTTGGAGCATTCATATGCTTTGTTTGGATTGTGCATACCATGTTTGCCACATTCCATGTATTGTTATTTTTGGTAGAATAGATAAATTTTTACCATATTTTAGCAAAATCTTAATTTTTTTTAAGTCTTACTATGCTTAGAAAATAGCATATAAGATCTTTCCTTTTTTTTGAAAAATTTGTATCATATATGCATTCTATGATTGGTACTTACCATATTGATATATAGATATGCATATTAGATCTTGCCATATTAGATCTTGCCATATTAGATCTTACCATATTAAGCTCTTGCATTATTTGCAATACATGCCATATTTGAGAGATTTTAAACAATCTTACTACATGTGAATTTCTTGCCATAAATATTTTATATGCCATATTTAGATAGAATATTCTATTTTGGGCAATAATTTAATTTATGCAACACCTTAGTCGAACTGCCATATCTGTACACCTAGCAAACATATTAGGTGTGGGGACGTGCATTTAGGCACCCATATTCTTGGGAAGGGCATAATGAAAATAATAAAAACCTTAATAAAGAAAGAAAAATGCTTTGCTAAACCTTCCAAAATTAAAATTCAGGATGAAAAGGGTAATTTAGGACGATTTTGCCCCTCGGTAAACCCTAAACCTAGAATAGGTTCTAAAACCTAACCTAGAATAGGTTGTCAATCCCAAACCTAGAACAGGTTCTCACTTTCTAACTTAGAATAGGTTATATCCAGTTCGAACTACGCGGATTCTGATTCCTAGGTCAAACCCTAGGATACGTAGGCTATTTGGGAGAATCCCAAATTCGGATCCACAATTTAGTCCACTCGGACTATCCATAGATCCACTAGGATATCCCCCATATTTTAACCCAAATAGGGTTATCCACACCTTAGTCCACTCGGACTATCCATAGATCCACTAGGATAGTTACCCACATTTTGACCCAAATAGGGTTATCCAGCCCGAACTACGCGGATTCTGATTCCTAGGACAAACCCTAGGATACGTAGGCCATTTGGGAGAAACCCAAATTCGGATCCAAACCTTAGTTCACTTGGACTATCCATAGATCCACTAGGATATTTATCCACATTTTGACCCACATAGGGTTATCCACATTCAGACCCAGAATGGGTTATCCATATTTCAACCCAAATAGGGTTATCCTTAGATCCACTAGGACTATCTATCAGTCCACATGGACTATCCAGATCCTAATCCATAGGATTTCTCAGCCTTTCAAGCATAAATTTCAACTTGAACAAAAAACTTAATCATACACAAACATAAATCACAGCCATAAACTTTAATCACACCTGAACTACGATGGTGAACCTGATTTTCAGAATAATTCCGTGATACGTAGGCAATCTGATGGATACAGATTCGGTTCAATGATATCAAACCACTTGGTTTGGTTTGGTTTAACAAATAGAGTCTAGCATAGGAAAGGTATAGGAGATCGATTTCGATCTGATTGTTTGGGTGCTTAACCTCTTCCCATAACTGTAACCTGACACTTACCCAATCTCTGATGGACCAGAAATCCAATCTAAGGGTCATGAGTCAATCGAAGTCTTACCTTGGGGTGAGATTTCACATTTCTAAGGCCCTAGACCTAAATTTAGGTGGCGACTTCTAAATCTTTGTCCCCAGGTGAAGTCGCCACTGTGAGGACAAAGATGAAAATCTTTAGAAGTCGCCACCTAGATTTAGGTCTAGGGCCTTAGAAATGTGAAATCTCACCCCAAGGTAAGACTTCGATTGACTCATGACCCTTAGATTGGATTTCTGGTCCATCAGAGATTGGGTAAGTGTCAGGTTACGGTTATGGGAAGGGGTTAGGCACCCAAACCGCCTGATCGAAATCGGTCTCCTATACCTTTCCTATGCTAGATTCTATTTGTTAAACCAAACCAAACCAAGTGGTTTGATATCATTGAACCGAATCTGTATCCATCAGATTGCCTACGTATCACGGAATTATTCTGAAAATCAGGTTCACCATCGTAGTTCAGGTGTGATTAAAGTTTATGGCTGTGATTTATGTTTGTGTATGATTAAGTTCTTTGTTCAAGTTGAAATTTATGCTTGAAAGGCTGAGAAATCCTATGGGTTAAGATCTGGATAGTCCATGTGGACTGATAGATAGTCCTAGTGGATTTAAGGATAACCCTATTTGGGTTGAAATATGGATAACCTATTCTGGGTCTGAATGTGGATAACCCTATGTGGGTCAAAATGTGGATAAATATCCTAGTGGATCTATGGATAGTCCAAGTGGACTAAAGTTTGGATCCGAATTTGGGTTTCTCCCAAATGGCCTACGCATCATAGGGTTTGTCCTAAGAATCAGAATCCGCGTAGTTCGGGCTGGATAACCCTATTTGGGTCAAAATGTGGGGAACTATCCTAGTGGATCCATGGATAGTCCGAGTGGACTAAGGTGTGGATAACCCTATTTGGGTTTAAAATATGGGGGATATCCTAGTGGATCTATGGATAGTCCGAGTGGACTAAATTGTGGATCCGAATTTGGGATTCTCCCAAATAGCCTACGTATCCTATGGTTTGACCTAGGAATCAGAATCCGCGTAGTTCGAACTGGATATAACCTGTTCTAAGTTAGAAAGTGAGAACCTGTTCTAGGTTTGGGATTGACAATCTATTCTAGGTTAGGGTTTAGAACCTATTCTAGGTTTAGGGTTTACCGAGGGGCAAAATTGTCCTAAATTACCCTTTTTATCCTGAATTCTAATTTTGGAAGGTTTGGCAAAGTATTTTTCTTTCTTTATTTAGGTTTTTATTATTTCCATTATGCCCTTCCCAAGAATGTGGGTGCTTAAATGCACGTCCCCACACCTAATATGTTTGCTAGGTGTACAGATATGGTAGTTCAACTAGGGTGTTGCATAAATTAAATTATTGCCCAAAATAGAATATTCTATCTAAATATGACATATAAAATATTTATGGCAAGAAATTCACATGTAGTAAGATTGTTTAAAATCTCTCAAATATGGCATGTATTGCAAATAAGGCAAGAGCCTAATATGGTAAGACCTAATATGGCAAGATCTAATATGGTAAGATCTAAGTATGGCAAGATCTAATATGGAAAGATCTAATATGCAAGATCTAATATGCATCTATATATCAATATGGTAAGTATCAATCATAGAATGCATATATGACATTAATTTTTCAAAAAAAGGAAAGATCTTATATGCTATTTTCTAAGCATAGTAAGACTTTAAAAAAATTAAGATTTTGCTAAAATATGGTAAAAATTTATCTATTCTACCAAAAATAGCAATACATGGAATGTGGCAAACATGGTATGCACAATCCAAACAAAGCATATGAATGCTCCAAATATAGCCATTTATCCAAATATGGCAGAATTCATTTAAATAATCATTGATGTTATAATGAATGAGACATCAATGAAACTTTTTTTTTTGAAAAGTGCAAAATTATCAAAACAAACATATGTTCAATGTTCTTTGAAAAATTATAATTCTTATGAAGAAATTTGGGAAGATTAATGACTCAAAACTATGAAAATTGTAACACAAGGTTCCAGATAATGGACAAAACTATGAACTGTATTCAGATTTGTCACATTATACAAGAATGACCATAAGTAGGTCTTTCGAAACTCAAATCAAGCTCAACTTTTTTTCATAGAAAGATGACTTAATATATTATATTTCATATGAAGGATTTGAATCCCAACAGAAAGCAAAAATAGGTCAAAGATATGCCCTAAGACCGAACATGTGCACTGGTCAAATCTGTTCCAGATTTTCGACCAGTTGCACCATAAATTCCAAATAAAATTCTATTCTTAATGAAAATTAAATACAGACATATGTCTATGTAGATAACTGTCTGATCTAAAATTTCATTAAGAAAAACAAGTTAAAACAGTATATTTTCTTTGTAAAAAATGACTCTTTTCAATCATGCAAATGTACATCATGACAGATTTAAAATCAGAGCACTATGCACTTAAAAATTGATATCAATTAAAAAAAAAATGGAAAAAATATGAAACTAGTGCCATTGTTTAGAAGACTTTCATGTCTAAAAAGTTCATGTTAAGTGGATTTTCTGATTATGGCCATAAGGCCTTTGTCTAGAGACTTTCTGACGGAGGATTGCATTACATCCGAGAAAAATAGCAATGTCAAAGACAAATTTTTTGATATATTTCTTCAATTTCAAATGGAACGAAATTTTTAGGGTAGTCTTCTAACATATCAGAGAGACTCCCATAAAATTTTGGGCTTCAAAAGCTTAGAAAAAATACATATGATGTACGTCCTAAGTTTGAACCCTAAATCTGGAATTTTCAGATCAGAAAATCACTTTATGAATTTTACAAAAAACATCAAACATCATTGTATATCATTCAAAAATTCATCATTGAATAGCTTAGACAAATTATCATTCATGAAAAATGTTAGACATAGGCATCCTAACATTAACAAGCATGTAATAGAGCAGTCATGATTGAGATTTCATGGAAATTAGCTTTTTTTCAAGCAAAATTGGCATTCGAGCATTCTAACGACCTCTAAATTTGTTTAGAGTACTAACATTGGGCTCAAATCGAGCGAAACCGTTGATGAAGGGTGATTGGAGGTTGTATCAACCCTCTTTGAATGTGAATCCTCCTTCTCCTCTCTTCTGCTTCTTTCTCTCTTCTCTTTCTCTCTTTTCTTCTTCTCTTTTCTTTCTTCTCTTTTCTCTCTTTCTTTCTCCCTTTCTCATGTTTTCTCTCTCTCACTCACGTTTTTCTCTCCCTCACTCACGTTCTCCTCTCTCTATTGTCTCGAAAAAGAGACCTCCTCTCTCTTCTCTTGCGTATTTATAATTTTTCTCTCCTTTTATAGAAAATCCTTCTTTCCTTTCTTCTTTTTTCTAGAAAATCTTTTTTTCTTCCTTTTTCTTCTTTCCTTTCTTCTTTTCCTTCCTTTTTCTCTTCTCCTTCTCCATTCCACACGTTCTCTATCTCTCCCTCTTCTAGAAAATCCTCTCCTCCTCTTTCCTTCTCTCACTTTTCTTTCCTTTTTTCAAAACCGAGATCTTTTCTATTTCTTTTTTTTATCTCTCTCCACCTTGGACGTCTCTTCCCTTCCCCTTTTTGATTTCTTTTTTTTTCTTTTGGATTATATGCCCTAACAAAATCTTTTGAATCCAAAAGAGTTTTTTTTTCCTCTTTTCTTTCCTTTTCTCAAACAACATCTTTTGGATTCTCCCTTTCTTGGATTTTTTTTTCTTTTCTCCCCCTCTTGGATGTCTCTTCCCTTCCCCTCTTTGGATTATTTTTTTTCCCTTTTGGATTATATGCCCTAACAAAATCTTTTGAATCCAAAAGATTTTTTCTTTTCTTTTCTTTTCTCAAAAATAAAATCTTTTGGATTCTCCCTTTTCTATTTTTTTTTCTCTCTCCACTTTGGACGTCTCTTCCCTTCCCCTCTTTGGATTCTTTTTTTTTTTTCTTTTGGATTATATGCCCTAACAAAATCTTTTGAATCCAAAAGATTTTTATTTCTCTTTTCTTTCCTTTTCTCAAAACAAAATCTTTTGGATCTCCCTAAATTTCCCTCTCTCTCACGTTTCCTCTCTCTTTGGATTCTTTGTTTTCTATATATAAAACATATATATATATATATATATATATATATATATATATATATATATATATATATATATATATATGTTTTATATATTAATACATATAAGATATATATATAAGATATATGTATATATTATATGATATATTACAATATATTATACATTATATAATAATATATAAAAGAAATACATGCATATAAGCCACCATGAATTGGTCCGGATTGACTGGGTTGGGCCAAAACTACCTTGGGTTGAGCTGAGTTGACTGGATTGACTGAAATTAATTGAGTTTTCACTCTCTGTCATTTCATGGGCCATTTTCGCTGTCATTCTGCACAGAATTTTCTGATAGCCTTTATTCTACATTTTTTGTGTCCACTTTGTAGAACATTAAAAATGAAGAATATTGGAGCTTGAATCAACTCATTTGGAAATAAAATGGCCAATCTATGAATTTTTGAAGTTTAAACGGGCCAATTATCGATAATTTGGCTGACCATTTCGCATGAAACTCTTCAGAGACTTCTGTCTGAAATCCTTTACGTCTACTTTGTAGAACATCATGAATGAAGAATAGTGGCTTTGGAATCATCTGAATCCGATGTAGAACGGAAAAGATGTGAAGCTTTGAAGTTCTAACGATAATTTTGCATGAAAGCTTGCATGGGACCCACTGGTGACTTCTATTGGGGATTTTTTACGTCCACTTTGTAGAACATCATGAATAAAGAATAATGGCCTTGGAATCATCTGAATCCGATGTCGGATGATCAAGATATGATGATTTGAAATTCAAACAATCCGACTTACGATAATTTGCATGAAGACCCTGGGATTATTTATAATAATTTCTGAAACCTCCCTTATATGTATCATCCGACTAAAATGGTCATATCTTCTTCATTTGATATCAAAATTAAGCAATTCTGGTCTCATTTCGAAGATAATTTTATGACCTATGCATCCCTGCAGATAATAGCCCATGACCCTGTTGTGGGATTCAGTGAAAAATCATAAATCTTTGGATTAAAGGCCGGAATTGTTACCAATTGAAGGCTGAAGATAAAAAAACCACATTTTTGGAAATTGAGGGAGATTGTTTATTGGGATGCACTTAAGGTAATTCATCCTAAACTGCCTATGTATTCTAAGGGTGTCCTAGAAATCAAGCCCAGAACGTAGTTCGACTGGCAAGAAGAAATTGATGACTGTTCTTCTTGTATGAAGCTAGCTGTGAAGACAAGGCTCATTTGTTGGCTAGAACCATTTCTTGTTGAGGTGAGACTCATGATGCAAGGTACGTGCGGGCTTGAACCCAGCTTGAACCATTTGTAGGCTGATAAACCTCTTCTTGTATGAAGCTAGGCTATGAATACAAGGCTCATTTGTAGGCTGGGAACCTCTTCTTGCTGAGCTGGAACTCATGATGCAAGGTATGTGCGGGCTTGGACCCGACTTGATCCATTTGTAGGCTGATAAACCTCTTCTTGTATGGAGCTAGGCTGTGAATACAAGACTCATTTGTAGGCTGGGAACCTCTTCTTGTTGAGGTGGAACTCAATGCAAGGTATGTGCGGGCTTGGACCCGGCTTGATCCATTTGTAGGCTGATAAACCTCTTCTTGTATGGAGCTAGGCTGTGAATACAAAGTTGATTGCATGAGCTTGGGCTCGGCTTTGATTTGTCTGGATGGAAGACTTGATGTCTTTTCTTTGATTGAACCGAGGCTTTATTGATTGAAATTCTGAGATTGATTTTCTGAATAAGCTAGGGCTCTGCATTTGATTCACTTGTGGGCTGAGATTGACTTGATCTTTGAATAAGCTAGGGCTCTATGTTTGATTCACTAATAGGCTGAGATTGATTTGAACTTTGGATGAGTTAGGGCTCTGCATTTGATTCCCTTGTGGGCTGAGATTGACTTAATCTTTGAATGAGCTAGGGCTTTACGTTTGATTTACTAATAGGCTGAGATTGATTTGAACTTTGGATGAGCTAGGGCTCTGCATTTGATTCCCTTGTGGGCTGAGATTGACTTGATCTTTGAATGAGCTAGGGCTCTACGTTTGATTTACTAATAGGCTGAGATTGATTTGAACTTAGGATGAGCTAGGGCTCTGCATTTGATTCCCTTGTGGGCTGAGATTGACTTGATCTTTGAATAAGCTAGGGCTCTACATTTGATTCACTAATAATCTGAGATTGATTTGATCTTTGGATGAGCTAGGGCTCTACATTCACTTATAGGCTGAGATTGACTTGATCTTTGAATGAGCTAGGGCTCTACATTTGATTCTGAAATGAGTAAGAACTCAGAAGGTCACTTTTAGGGTGAGGAATTTGCTATTGATTCTGAAATGAGCAAGAACTCAGAAGGTCACTTATAGGGTGAGGAATTTGCTATTGATTCTGAAATGAGCAAGAACTTAGAAGGTCACTTATAGGGTGATACTGAATGACTCATCTTGGCAGTTCCTACCAGCTTTGGACCTTCGGGATTGAAAATAGGAATATCTTTCTTGGAAGCTCTATGGCTATGAACCTTTAGGATGCTTGAAAGTGACCGAAGGCTTTGTTGACTTTGAACCTTTAGGGTTGAAATCTGACCCATCTTGGAAGTCTCTTGACTTTGAACCTATAAAGTGCTGGACATATTTGAAATGATGGTGAATTCCTTGGCAGTTTTCTAAGTTTTTTTTTTTTGCTCCTGCTTTATTGGTGAAGGCACAAAACATGACATCAATGGAAATGGTGTCATGGACTTCGCTGGCATGATACCTAGATTTGAAATTTGCCATTTATGACCTGGTATTAAAAGTTTGACTCAATTTCAGCACGGTAGGGATGATTTGGTTACTCCCTTTGAAGGGTTCCATGTAATTTGAAGGTGATGATTTTCTTCAGCCAACATTGGTGTTGTTGGATTTTGGATTGAAAGAAACTCTAGCGAGGATTTTGGACAAGAATGAGGGGAGCTTGACAGTCTCTAACCATAGTGATTTTATTTATTGACCTTGGTGTTAAACTGTCGAGGGGCATCTGATCAACTAAGTTCTTTGACTGTGCATTATGGTAGACCAAATTGGTAGAATAGCCAAGCGGCGATGAAATGTGACATGGGTTTGGCCCTTGATCTAGGCTCATGAAAAGCTCAGGGCTTTGCAACATTGTTGTACCAATTTTGAAAGATGAATGAACCATGGCCCCAAAGTAGGCACGAGGAGCAAAGGATTCGAAGTGTTCCTTCAGAGAATTTGGTGACCAAATCCTAACAGGTGAGCGACCACATTGGATTTTCTTCATCAACATGATTGGGAGAATTGAAATTGGCAAAAACCAACTTGGACGGACCTACTTCTATTGACTAGGAAAGTCAATGACTTCAGACTAGACAATGGATCCTAGATGTAATGCTCCTGATCAAGTTCAATTCCTCTACATAGGGTATATCTATGCCCCAATGTCTGCATGTTGTGACAGTCCACTACTGTAGTGTGCTAGGGCAAGATAGAAGGAAATAGGCAATCTAACAGAGTTAGAACTAGGTTGAACCTGGATTGCATCTAGAATTTGACCATGCTTCCAAGGTCAGGGGAAGATTGACAGATTGATTGTAGAAAGTGACTTCTTTGATAAACCCTTCTTGAATCTTGAAAAATGAGGGAGCTGATGATTTGATGAATTTGGCTACATCTGTAACCAGGCCATGAGAGTTTGCTCTCTCCCTAACATGACCAAAGGATTTGAAGATAGAATTCTGTTGAAAGGCAATGCTATGGAGCCCAACAGATGATGGTTTGTTTAACTCCTCCGAGTATGATTCACTGGAGAGCAAGAGGGGTTCCTTTCCTTATGGAGGGTAGACTGGTATGACACTTGTCTACATGAACCACTGATTTTTTCTATGAAGGGCCAATGAGGGCAATGCTTTAGGGTTGCATCAGGTCGCCTATCACCACTGAGGTATTATGGGTTGCCCATTGAGGTTTCTCGGGTTACCTTTCCCTGAGGTTTCTTTTATTCCCTTTATTTTTTCATTTTTTCTTTTTGCAAACCCCATCTTGGGTTGAATAAAGAGTCCTGATATGGTGAGGATATTGCCAAAATTATGGTCCTATCCAATAGTCTGAAACCCTTAGGGGAAATCCGAACGGCATGACTTTCATGACAAATGGGTAGCCTTGCCCCACTGTTTAAGTTGACACCTATACGCATTGATAGGCGGACAACTATTTGAATCATCACTAAAAGCGATCTTAGGGAAATGTAGTCCCACACCAAAATTAAAATGGTGTCGAATTATGTTTTCCTTTCTTAGAGATGTTCAGATGGAACACGTGTCTCAACAAGTTACATCGAGATTCCGAATCAGTTACGATCATATCTGAGCCTGAAACCTTTAGGTTTGTTGACAAGTATTGATGTTGAAGGTCCAAGAGGACTGATGTGAAACTGTCCACATGGGTCTACCATTGGGAGAGTGTTTGGTTATTTATGTAGAATGAGTTTATCTTACCGAGAAGATCCCATTTTATTGGCTTAAGAAATGAAGGGCTTATAGGAACCTTGGGAAGCCGTCGGATGTAATGAACGACAGATGAGAGTTCTAGCCAAATTCATGAATTTGTATATAAAATGATGACATGATCACGAGATACAATGCCGTGAAAATTGATAATCAAAAGAAGGGCTTGTGATAGAGACTCCTTGGAAGGCCGTCAGATTGATAGACGGGAGAGAGAGTCTAATGTCGATGAGAAATCTTTCTTTGATGATGAAGAAGTGATGAGATCGTCTTCTGTAAAGGCGGGATGTAATTAGCCAAAATCAAAAGTCCGGTCCAACATGCTGTGAATCTCGAAGAATGATCGCACTTGCTTTTAGGCTTTAGTTGGAACTACCATCTTCTTGAAGTGAGAGGGGCAATTGGCTTACTGTCGAGCTCAAATGCCATTCAACATCTTACTATTTTTTTTTCTTTTTTTTTTTTTTTTTTTTTTGGATGTGAAGGCCACATAATGCAGTGCTTCGCTTGATCGCAAAATTGAATCCTGACTTTCAATATTGGATTTGAATCTTCTTCTTCCAAATATTTCCAATCAGATAGAGCATCTTTGCCCCAGTTAGTACTCTGATCTTCTGTAAACTTTATGAGCATTTGTGACTGCTCATCTAGATTTGATTTTATCTGAATGGTGAATCTGTATGCTGTCCTCTGGAAGTTAATCATCACCTTCTATCTGATGTGACTGCCTTCCCACTATTGATGTAGATAAAACATAGGCTTGAATTTTTTTTTTTTTTTGGATATTCCAATGACCTCATTCTTTGATCATGTATCTCTTGTTTGCAGATGATGTACTTTGCAAAACTTTGAAATTTCCATCGTCTTGGTGGCACATCTGTCCTCTACTCATTTGTACTGATTGACTGACCTGCTAATATGATCTGTTACTGTCTATTGCTTTCCTTGGAATCTTTTCATAGGTAGAACAAATGACAGCTTCTCCAATACATGTTTCTTGAGAGTACTCTTGTGTCTCCCGATTGATCATTTAAAGCTTTCCCAGACGGGTTGGACCTTTCTTTCTGAAGAGGCCGGGTGACGTAGAAGTTCAAGAGATGGCTCATCATTTCAATCATCTTTAGAGTTAGAATTGACTGCGCACGTATGATAGGAAGATGTATGAAACTGGGAGGAAATGTATGGAAGAGACAAGGCACAGAGTTTGAAATCCCAAACGGGTGATTTTTTTTTTTTTTTTTTACAGGGCAGATTGGACTGGACTTGTCAACAAGCATATCAATCTTGGACCTAGACATGGATGACCTATCGAATATCGATAATAGAAAGTTGAAACAACTAGTTCGTCCAAGCGGCTCCAGTTCGGGCATAACGCCTTCGACGACCACCTTCAGTCGTTGCGGGAATAAGTCTTCCTTCAGATTTCTAATAGTAGGACTCATCATGCCCCTTTATCAATAGGTGCAAGATACTTACCTTTTAGGGTTCCATACAATTCCTACCTTTTTTTTTTTTTTTTTAGTTTAGGATCCATTCATAACCGGACTATTGCTTTTTAAGCTCAAGGTTACTCTGGTTCATGCCCGAGTTTGGGGTTCAATGGATTCATCAATGGACCACTTCTAGCTGAATTCAAAATCATTTTGGCTTATGCCCCGGCTTAGGGAGCAAGGGGTATCACCATTGCACTACACCATTTTGAGTCTAAGATTAGACTAGTTTATGCCTTGGCTTAGGGGTTCAATGGATTTCTTCATTAGGCCACTCTCGGTTTGGGTCCAAGGTCAATTTGGTTAATGCCCCAGTTTATAATGGCTTTCCTCATTAGACCGCATTCAATTTAGGTCCAAGGTCAATCTGGTTCATGACCAACTTAGGGCTTAATGGCTTTCCTCATTAGACCGCACTCAATTTGGGTCCAAGGTTCAATCTGATTCATGTCCCAGTTCATGGGTTAAGAGTTTCATCATTGGACCATTCCCTAGCCGTGATTCTGGTATCTATCCTAGCCTAGGGTACATTGGATCTCTTATTTGGTCTATCCTACTGCTTGGGAAAATTCCATTTCCTCTCTTTGAACAATGAGAAATATGAGGGCAACTCTTTGGATTCTAGCATTTCCTTGGCCAATGGGGCAGAAATGCCCGAGATGGGACAGCACTATCATAGCTGAAGGTTCATGATTTCTTGATGACTCCAGAATCTGGAATTGATCTTTACTGACAAGCAATGAGGAATGCTTCTCATTCACCATTCCTGACGGCTATCCTAACTTGTAGCACTGGGCTATGATAGACATGGATCGGGCTCTAATTGATAGAGCCAGAGATTGATTTTGAATCGGTCTCCGATTGATAGAGACAAGATTGACTTGAATTGATCTCTGATTGATAGAGATCAAGATTGACTTTGAATTAGTCTTTGATTGATAGAGATCAAGATTGACTTTGAATTGGTCTCTGATTGATAGAGATCAAGATTGACTTTGAATTGGTCTCTGATTGATAGAGATCAAGATTGACTTTGAATTGGTCTCTGATTGATAGAGATCAAGATTTACTTTGAATTGGTGTCTGATTGATAAAGATCAAGATTGACTTTGAATTGGTCTCTGATTGATAGAGATCAAGATTGACTTTGAATTGGTCTCTGATTGATAGAGATCAAGATTGACTTTGAATTGGTCTCTGATTGATAGAGATCAAGATTAACTTTGAATTGGTCTCTGATTGATAGAGATCAAGATTGACTTTGAATTGGTTTCTGATTGATAGAGATTAAGATTGACTTTGAATTGGTCTCTGATTGATAGAGATCAAAATTGACTTTGAATTGGTCTCTGATTGATAGAGATCAAGATTGATAGTCATGGACTGGGCTCTAATTGCTAGAGGCAAGGATTGCTTGAGTTGGGCTCCGATTGATAGAGGCCAAGGATAACAATCATGGATTGGACTCTAATTGCTAGAGATGATGGATTGATTGAGTTGAAATGACTGAAATTCTCTTTGATTCCTTTATGAAGTGGAACCTGGACCAAAGGTAATGATTGAACAAGCCTAGAGGCTAACTCAAGCTCACATTGAGTTCATATGAATGGAACCTTTCTTAGTTCTAACATGAATCGGAACCTGAACTGGAGTTGACGATTGGATAAGCCTAGGGGCTAATTAAATTCCAATGAATGGAACTCTTCTTAGTTTCAACATGAATCAGAACTTGAACCATAGTTGATGATTGGATAAGCCTAGTGGCTAAATGAATTCAGATGAATGTGACTCTTCTTAGTTCCAACATGAATTAGGACCTGAACCAAAGTTGATGGTTGGATAAGCCTAGTGGCCAATTGAATTCAGATGAATGAGATTCTTCTTAGTTCCAACATGAATTAGAACCTGAACCAAATTTGATGGTTGGATAAGCTTAGTGGCTAATTGAATTCAGATGAATGGGACTCTTCTTAGTTCCAACATGAATTAGAACCTGAACCAAATTTGATGATAGGATAAGCCTAGTGGCTAATTGAATTTAGATGAATTGAACTTTTCCTAATTTCGTCATGAATCGGAACCTAAACAAGAGGTGAAGGGTGAAAAAGCCTAGGGGCCGAATGCCTCCTCCATTCTAGCATGATCATGAAGCGATGATTGAACTTGCCTAGGAGTTAAACCCTTCTTCAGTTCTGAGATGAACCAGAAATGGTGGTTGAATCTGGGGTTAAATATTTTTTTGATTCTGAGATGAACTGGATGTGATTGAATCTGCCTAGGGGCTGAATCTTTCCTTAATTATGGATAACCGAAATGATGATTGGACCTGTCTAGGGGCTGATCTTTCCTTAGTTCAAAGGTGAATAATGAACAATGATTGGATTTGCCTAGGGCCTGAATCTTTTCTTAATTTAAAGGTGAATCGAGAACTATGATTGGATTTGCTTAGGGGCTGAATCTTTCCTTAATTCAAAGGTGAATCGAGAACTATGATTGGATTTGTCTAGGGGCTAAATCTTTCCTTAATTCTGAGGTGAATCGAGAACTATAATTAGATTTGCCTAGGGGCTGATCTTTCCTTAATTCAGAGATGAATCGAGAATGGTGATTGGATTTGCCTAGGGACTGAATCTTTCCTTAACTCTGAGGTAAATCGAGAACATTTTGGATTTGCCTAGGGGCTGAATCTTTCCTTAATTCAAAGGTGAATAGGGAACAATAATTGGATTTGCCTAGGGGCTAAATCTTTCCTTAATTCAGAAGTGAATGGAGAATGGTGATTTGATTTGTCTAGGGACTAAATCTTTCCTTAATTCTGAGATGAATTGAGAACAGTTATTGGATTTGCCTAGGGGCTGAATCTTTCCTTAATTTTGAGGTGAATCGAGAACTATGATTGGATTTGCCTAGGGGCTGAATCTTTCCTTAATTCAAAGGTACATTGAGAACTATGATTGGATTTGCCTAGGGGCTGAATCTTTCCTTAATTCAATGGTACAATGAGAACTGACTGAATTTGCCTAGGGGCTGAATGTTTCCTTCTTTCTTACAAAATTTGATGTTCAATCAAGATCTAGATTCATAACTTCCATTAATTCATTTAGAAAGATAATATGGATGGATCTCAAGGTGGGAGATCAAGACAATTCCCTAATTGTAGGGGCCTCTCACCCTAAAAGGGTGGATATGGTTGCAGATTGATTTCTTTTCCAAAGGCATTGTAACCCAATGGAGAAATATCAAGATTCTAGACATTTAGAGGAGTAGAAGTCATATGCACAATCAAGGATGACTCAACCAAACAAGAGTTAGATCCCTCATAAGGGCGATTGGATAAACATTATTCAAGTCAATTTAATTGAATTTGATTAAGCCATGTGTTCAGTCTTAGGACCTCATGATTCCAAAATGGATAATCAGTGGTACCAAGGTCTGGCCAATTGGATTACCGAATTCGATGAAATTGAAATGGATATATTAATCCGTCGTCCTTATTAGGGATGGTTAGCAAAAGCGGTTCATAGATGAAAAAATCGGTAAATTTCTACTTGATCATAGTATCTATGCCGTGACGAAGATTTTCCGATCGTTTTTGAGATTGATGTGTCAATATTGAACGGTCAACACAATGAGCTTTGTACGATGGAGGGCGTGTACAGACCGCCCATACTAATGTGTATGCGGGTATATGTAACCTTCACGCTCCCAACAAGTGAGAGACAAGAATACTCAAGTGTGGATCCAAACATGTTGACAAGTCAAGGACAAAAATGGGCAGAACTTCGACGTCTCGGATGTAAATATTATGATCGAGTGGATTTTACCATGTTGGTTCAAAAATGGACCAAAATTAGCATACATGTGGCTCAAACTGGGTTAGGACAGAAAAGGCCACCTTGACGAGGATGGGGTAACCTAGAGGCTGCTCGTCGGTCGTGGTCTCACAAAGTACAGGCCAAGGCTGTGTGTTTCGCCTAGCGGGCTGCCCCATATGCATGGGACCCGGTTCGGCTACTCGCACGAATGTGTGACTGAACCCATTCCCCCCAAAGCAAGCAATAATATACAAGCATAAATATAGTATCCTAAAATCTAGCATCCAATTCACACAAGGAAAGTTTTCATTTAGGAGTTTGACATTTATATCCCCAGTGGAGTCGCCACTGTGAGGACAAAGATGAAAATCTTTAGAAGTCGCCACCTAGATTTAGGTCTAGGACCTTAGAAATGTGAAATCTCACCCCAAGGTAAGACTTCGATTGACTCATGACCCTTAGATTGGAATTCTGGTCCATTAGAGATTGGGTAAGCGTCAGGTTACGGTTATGGGAAGAGGTTAGGCACCCAAACTGCCCGATCGAAATCGGTCTCCTATACCTTTCCTATGCTAGACTCTATTTGTTAAGCCAAACCAAACCAAGTGGTTTGAAATTATTGAACCGAATCTGTATCCATCAGATTGCCTACGTATTACGGATTTATTCCGAAAATCAGGTTCACCATCGTAGTTCAGGTGTGATTAAAGTTTATGAATGTGATTTATGCTTGTGCATGATTAAGTTCTTTGTTTAAGTTGAAGTTTATGCTTGAAAGGTTGAGAAATCCTATGGGTTAGGATCTGGATAGTCCATGTGGACTGATAGATAGTCCTAGTAGATCTAAGAATAACCCTATTTGGGTCAAAATATGGATAACCCATTCTGGGTTGGAATGTAGATAACCCTATGTGGGTCAAAATGTAAATAAATATCCTAGTGGATATATGGATAGTCCAAGTGGACTAAAGTGTGGATAAATATCCTAGTGGATCTATGGATAGTCCGAGTGGACTAAGGTGTGGAACCGAATTTGGGATTCTCCCAAATGGCCTACGTATCCTAGGGTTTGCCCTAAGAATCAGAACCCGCGTAGTTCGAAACTCTGGGTTGAAATGGAAATGGATATCCTAGTGGATCTATGGATAGTCCGAGTGGACTAAGGTGTGGATCCGAATTTGGGATTCTCCCAAATAGCCTACGTATCCTAGAGTTTCGAACTACGCGGATTCTGATTCCTAGGTCAAACCTTAGGATACGTAGGCTATTTGGGAGAATCCCAAATTCGGATCCACACCTTAGTCCACTCGGACTATCCATAGATCCACTAGGATATCCATTTCCATTTCAACCCAGAGTTTCGAACTACGCGGATTCTGATTCCTAAGGCAAACCCTAGGATACGTAGGCCATTTGGGATAATCCCAAATTCGGATCCACACCTTAGTCCACTCGGACTATCCACATTTTGACCCACATAGGGTTATCCACATTCCAACCCAGAATAAGTTATCCATATTTTGACCCAAATAGGGTTATTCTTAGATCCACTAGGACTCTATCAGTCCACATGGACTATCCAGATCCTAACCCATAGGATTCTCAACCTTTCATGCATAAACTTCAACTTGAACAAAGAACTTAATCATGAACAAGCATAAATCACATTCATAAACTTTAATCACACCTGAACTACGATGGTGAACCTGATTTTCGGAATAAATCTGTAATACGTAGGCAATCTGATGGATACAGATTCGGTTCAATGATATCAAACCACTTGGTTTGGTTTGGCTTAACAAATAGAGTCTAGCATAGGAAAGGTATAGGAGACCGATTTCGATCGGACGGTTTGGGTGCCTAACCCCTTCCCATAACCGTAACCTGACGCTTACCCAATCTCTGATGGACCAGAATTCCAATCTAAGGGTCATGAGTCAATCGAAGTCTTACCTTGGGATGAGATTTTACATTTCTAAGGTCCTAGACCTAAATCTAGGTGGCGACTTCTAAAAATTTTCATCTTTGTCCTCACACACTCATATGGAGGTGGTTTTTCACATTCTTCATTACTTGTGGTTAGTTCTTGGAAAATGGATTCTTTTATCTCCTCATGATCATTTGTGTATTGAGGCATACACAGATGTTGATTGGGGTGGATCTCCTGATAGGAAATCTGGTTATAGTACTTTTGTTGGTGGTAATCCTGTCACGTAATGTAACAAGAAGTAGAATGTTGTGGTAAGGTCCAATGCTGATGCAGAACTTCATTCTATGGTAAAGGATTTTGTGAGTTACTTTGGCTCAGAAATTTACTAGAAAACCTTGGTGTTCCTATTCGTCTTCCAATGATGTATTGTGATCAGAAAACTGCAATTATCGTTTGCTCTTGACCCAGTACAACATGATCATACTAAGCATGTGGAGATCGACTAACATTTCATCAAGGAGAAACTCGAGAGTGGACTGATTTGTATACCTTTGGTGAAGTCAGAAGACCAATTAGCTAAAGTTTTCACTAAGGGTTTGGGTGAGATTTTTTCATCCTAATTTCGCCAAGTTGGGCATGTGTGACATATATGCACCAAGCGACATATATACACCAAGCTACCAACTTGAGGGAGAGTGTTGAAATATGTAAGCCCGCAAGGGCAGTTTGGACCTTTCCCCATGGAACCGATTCTCTATTAGTGGAGTTGGTCATGGGTGTAGTCTTTTGGTTTCTCTTTTTTATTTTTTAATTTTTTTTATTTATTATTATAAATAAAGGCCTTGCTGATCCTTGACGACTATCCAGGCATTCAGTCCTATTAGTTGTTGTTAACAAATTGAAATCATTATGTTTGGTGTTTTAGAACATTCTAATGCTGACTAATCTCTTTAACGGAAATTGAAATTTCATTTATGAAATTCATGGAAGATAAAAGTTAGATCAATGCAGACTGAAAAGCAATAATGCCTAAAAAGTTACTATGAGATTCTGAGAATTCGCATTTCCAAATCAAATCTTTCTAATTAAATTAAAATGTTGAAGAGGAAAAAAAAGGTCTTATCACTATATGATATCAAAACCTTTCTAAAATTGCTGACTAAACATTTGTATATATGATGATGGGAAAATATGAGGGAATGTTTACAATATAAATATGTAGTTATCTTAGCAGTTGATTAAAACTGAACTCCTCCTACCCCCTGGAGTCCAGACAATTAGTAAATAAGCAACTTAAAGGGGTCTTGTGGATGGACTCCCTAATCAGTGGGGATATAGGGGCTTTAGTTTGTTAGCTCAAATGATTTTGACTTTCTGCTTTTTTAGTTGAAACCACCATGCCCTGGCCATTTTCAAATCCTTGCATGCTACGCAGGAGCTCTTCAATATAATTTTAACTCCCTAGTCAGTGGGGATTATAGGGGCTTTAGTTTCTTAGCTCAAATGACTTTCTGCTTTTTAAGTTGAAACTACCATGCCCTGGCCATTCTCAAATCCATGCTTGCCATGGAAGAACTATTCAATATAATTTTAAGTACTCTCCTAGACTTTGTTTGGCTTTCTTTTGTACTTGTTCTCTTCTTCAAGGAATCTTAAATTGACTGTTAAAAACAGTTTGGAGTATCAACTGTATTTAAGGGCTTTTGCATGGTGTGTCTTGACAAGAAACACACTCTAAAGCTGTGATCCAAAGGAGTTAGCAGCCTAAGATCCACAGTTCCTCGTCCATTAAAAAAGAGATCCCGTTTCTGCGGGTAACATATCATACTGTCACTTCGTCTATTTTGATCAAATACGAACAATTACCATTCCCCGAAACATAATTGTGATTCAATAGAAATGTGTGAAGTGTGTGTACATAGACAAAATTGGAGCCCATCTTTCAATATGGTAGGATCCAGTCAGCCAACCTTACCATTGAGATGTATAATTATATTGATTATTAATCTTCATAGTTGATTTATCCGAGGCAAAGAAACTGCTTTCTGGCCTTGAAGTTTGTTATTGTCCGCTTGAAATATTTTGTCTTCCCCTTGATTACTTGTTGGAATATTTGGGCCAAGCAGCCAAGTCGTGTTTCTTTGATTGTCTTTTTTGCCCGCCCGTGCGTTTTGGGGGGATCTGTGTTTGAAAGAAGACACAATATTGTTAATCATCCTGCTCCGGCTATTTTCTTCTTCAATGGCAAATTTCACCAGATAGAAGTATTGGCATTGTTCAGAACTTTATAAAAGGGAATTATATTTCAGATGAAGTGAAGTTATCCTGCACTTCCTTTTTTTTTTTTTTGTGTATGCATTTGTGCGTGTGTGTGCTGCACAAGTTAGCACTTACGTTTGAGGCACTTTAACTGCATGTAATAGGACAGTTGGCACATTGGACTCACTATTAAGGCCTGACATCCATGCATAAAGAGCACCTTATTATTGTTCAGATACCATCTAGCTCCTTGGATGGATTCCTTGGTTAGTGTAACAAAACTTGGGTGGAACCAAGAACCCAAATCGAAATATCCTATTTTAACCTGAAACGGAAAGGACTGACTAGTTATCTCTCTCCCTCTTATTTATGCTTTCATAATCTTCTCTTCTTAAATTTCCAATGTAGGGCTAAAAAATGAGTGCATTCTCTTTCTCTTGGTTCTTTCTCCTCCCTTGGAGCAAGAGGTGTTTTTTTTTTTTTGTCCCACATTGGAAACCCATCAGAGGGAATAGAGATTGTGACGTCTATAAATAAGACTATGACAGTCCAGCATAAGAACAATTATATTGGTTTGGTCTTGGGCCCATTAATCATTTGATAGACCAAGACTGATAAAACCAAAACTGATAGGTTATTGGTTTTGGTCTTGGGTCTGATGTTCGATAAGCTTATCGGTCTGGTTTTAGTTTTGGGCCAAATAGGTGGGTCCTTAAGGTCAGCTCAGCCTGACCGACCCTTGGATTTCCTTCTGATCAGTTTCCTAGCTCATTTATGTATGTCTTTTTTTTGGGTGGAGGAGCTTTGGGTTTTCTTTTTCTTCTTCTTTCTTCTCGTGGATGTTTTCTGTTTTGAATCTACTTAATGCTATCTCAGGCTGGATCGGGTGAATGTAACTGTGGGGCAAGGACAATAAAAGGATTGTGTGTAAAACCGATCAAAGGAGATGCAGTGCTGTTCTGGAGCATGGTTTGTTTTTTTCCGTCCTCTTTTCTACTCAAATTGAATATGTGTTGATTGTTAAATACACGTTGAGAATGCGGCTTTTGATGTATAAATCCGTAGTTCAGTAGTAGAGCAAACCATTAGATGCATGAGCAAATAGATCAAGTAGTTTAGGCTATTCAAATCATTGGGTAATTTTGTTTGTAGTGTATTCATATCTGTAAATAAATGCATTTCATTACCCTTGATGGATGTGCTACTACAAAATTTAAAATGTTGACTATCCCAAGCATTAGATGATTGGTGGTTTCCAAGTGCCATTCTACATATGCATCCAAATGACAACATTTTAGAGGAGTAAGATTATTCTTTTCTTATAAGTTCATTTTTGTTTTTGCTTTTACGGTTTCCTGTCTGACTTAGCTGCTTAGCGGTATTAATCAAATGTTGAATTGGGGAGAATTGGAAAGCTTAGTCGATTCTGACTAGCCCCACATATTTATTAATGAAAATAATGGTCATGACTAAAATACTCTTACGACCATTTAAAAAAAAAAATGGCATCCTAGTGCACGAGGCTCCCGCCATTGTAAGGTTTGGGGAGGGGTAGAATGTACGCAGCCTTACCCCCACAACACGGAGATTCTGTTTCCGTGTTTCGAACCTATGACCACCAGGTTACAATATGACAACCTTAATGTTACACCAAGGCTCACCCTCACTTTTACAATCAATACAACCAATAATAATAATAAAAAAAAAGACTGAACAGTCCCTATACTATTCGATTCTGATACTCCCCTCAGGTTGGTGCATAGATGTCATACATTCCCAACTTTCATACGATAGAAGAAATTTTTTTAAGAGAAAGACCCTTGGTGAAGACATCAGCCAACTGATCACCAAACTACACAAGAAATGCACACAATTCCTTTTTCTATCTTCTCTTTGATAAAGTGCCGATCGATTTCCACATATGGCGATGTTGATGGTAGACTTGCTGTCAGAGTAGAGCATCATCGGCAACATAAGAGGCACTCACAAATCAGTAAGAAGGCACTTGAGCCCCAAAAGCTCACGTATACCATGAGCCATTGCTTTGAACTCAGATTCAGCACTTGAACGAGCCGTCACATATTGCTTCTTGCTCCTCCAAGTGACCAAATTACCTTCTACAAAAGTAGCATACCCAGATGTGGACTGTCTATCATCATGGGACCCTTCCCAATCAACATCAGTGAAGGCCTCTACTCAAAGGTGGTCATGGCGAGAATAAATGATCCCTTTGCTAGCAGATATGAGATTGCGCGGGATACGGTACACAACCTCTAGATTAGAGGAATAGGGGTCATGCATGTATTGACTAACAATATTGATAGCAAAGACAATGTCAGGGCGAGTATGGGACAGATATATTAGTTTTCCAGCTAACCTCTGATAGCTGCCCTTATCAATTGATTCACCAGTTTTCACTAGTATACGAATATTAGCAGCCATGGGAGAATCAGCTAGCTTGCATCCTAGCATTCCTGTCTCCGAGAGAAAATTTAGGACATACTTCCTCTGGGAGAGAATGAGACCCTTAGAAGACTGAGCAACCTCGATTCCAAGAAAATAACGAAGCATACCCAATCTTTCATCTCAAACTCCGTACTAAATACTTCTTCAATCTGGCCGTTTCCTCCATGTCATTGCCTGCAATCACAATATCAACATACACCAAGAGAACTGCAGTTTTACCCCCGGCCCGCTTAATGAAGAGGGTGTGATCAGCATTGCTTGGATGGTACCCTGTTGACACCATAGCTCTGTGAAATCTGCCAAACCAAGCTTGGGATGATTGTTTAAAGCCATGGTTCGAGGTTTCGGTCAAAACCACTAGTTTCGACCGAAATAACTCGGTTTCAAGCCTGGCCAAGATGAGACCCAAGCTCGAAACTGATTAATACAATATCTTCAGTTGAACCCAACTCCAGGTTTCGTACGAAACCCTTGTTTCGACCCATAAAATGAACCAGGGTCTATATTTAAGTATCGAAACAAGTTGAAACCTTACTGGCAGTTATCAGGTGATACTTATTTATGAATAATATCATTTAAGTAAATGTTTCTTTAATTTTACCTAAGATATTATTCATAAATAAGTAAATACCCCCCATTTGAATCCAATAAAAATAGTCTAAAATTCAAATTCCATAAGGATAGAAAGTCAACCCTCTAGTTCAAGACAAAAACCGTATTTTTGGGTACAGGGGCGATTTTCAACTTCCAAGCCTTTTTTCAAATATAAAAATTTCATAAATCTTATTATAGTAAAGCATTACTAAAAACCAATAATGCACCAAAATAATTTCTTGCTTTGATGTCCAAAAATTGTTTACATTTAGATGACTTTAAACAGCATTTGCGTACTCCGAACAAGGTTTGACCAGAGTGTAACTCCTTCATTATAAGTCGGATTCAAGCAATCTCGGTTTTGTTGGAAAGATGATTATGCTATCTTTGCAACGAATTCAAGATTGCTTGAATCCGATCTATATTAAAGGGTTACACTTCAGTCAAATCATGTTAAAAATACGTAAATGTTAGTCATAAATACGTGTTGCCTCCTTAACTCTAAACACAATCTCATGTCTCAACGTACACTAACAAACTTGGGTCCACACCACATCTTATCATTTTGGATGTATTTATTTTAACTAGTGTGAGAATATGTGTAAAATGGTTAAAATAGGCTATAGAAAAAAACTCGGATCAAGAAAAACACTTTTGGGTGTTGAAACCATGCTTCGAGATCAACGGGGAAAAATACCAGGTTTCGACCGAGTTTCGGTTGAAACCCAAGATATCTCGGTTTCCAGGCTGGCCGGAACTGGCCTTGAAACAGGCACCTCGAACCTTGTTTAAGACCATGCAATGCTTTCTTTAGTTTACCCACTTTCCCAGTAGTGACATTCGAGGAGAAGCTAGGGGAACGTCCATATACAGCTCTTCATCTAAATCTCCATGAAGAAATGCATTTTTGACGTCCAGTTGTTGAAGATCCCATCCTTGATTAATTGCACAGGACTAGACAACTCGAATAGTGTTCAACTTGGCATCAGGGTGAACGTCTTGTGGGAGTCAATGCGATAGGTTTGGGTGAAACCTTTGACAACCAGCCTTTCTTTATAACGGTCCACCATACCATTAGCCTTTTGCTTGATAACAAACTCCCATTTGCAGCTGACCACTGCCTTCCCGGGGGGAAGGGGAATAAGCTCCCAAGTTCCACTTTTCTTTAGAGAATCCATCTCTTCCACCTTTGCATCCTTCCACTTATGTTCTGCCAGAGCTTCCTGCCAAGATTTAGGAAGAGACGTAGCATCCAACAATGAAACAAAGGCATAACATGAGGGAGCAAGTGAGTTAAAGGACACAACATTAGATATAGGATGGTAAGTGCATGACCTACGAGGTTTCCTAAGAGCAATAGGTAAATCAAGAGATGGATCAATTACATGATGGAATAAGATCTGGATCAAGCAATGGTGTAATGGTGGTGACGAACATATAACTGGAACCCCATCAACATCTTCCTTGTGGATCTCTTTTTCTCGTAGTGGCAAAACATCACCTACAGGATCACTAGGAGCATCGTCAGTCACACCTGCATCTCTGATACATCTGTCCCATCTCTGTCCATGCCCACATAAAAAAAATGGAACCAGCTGCTGTCCAGCTGTTCTAGCTAGTGGTGACACCACTTTCTTCTGAATCTCCCCCTAAAGTGGGGGTGTCAGCATAGGGTACAAAGCCACTGAGTCCTAAAAGCTCACATCCATGGAAACGAACACCTTCCATGTCAGTAGGTGATAGCATTTATACCCTTTCTGTGTAGCAGAATAGCCAATAAAAATACGAGGAAGAGCTCTAGGGGAACTTATCGGGAACCTGATGATCCCGCATGAAATAGACACAGCCAAACACCTTCGGAGGAACGACAAAAGCAATGGAATCCTTAGGAACATTCAAGGGGGGTTCGAATAGAGGGAATCCAAGTAGGCTGACGATTAATAAGATACGCAGCCGTGAGAACTGCCTCACTCCAACACTGATTAGGAACATTCATTTGTAAAGTAGGGAACAGGTTACTTCAAGGAGATGATGATTCTCTCTCTGCAATGCCATTTTGTGCCGGCGTATCCTTAACTCGTTTGATGTAGAATGCGTGATAAATAGGACTGGAAGGGACCACCTGAATACTCTGTCCATTGTCACTCTGAAGTCCGAACTACCTTAACTCGAGCTCCATATTGAGTTTAAACCATGTGATAGAAAAATTGAAACCATGACAAAACTAAACTTTTCTGACGCATCAAATAAACCCACGTAGTGCGAGAGAAGCAATCAATAAACGTTACAAATCATCTATATCTAGTAATGGAAACAGTATGAGTAGGACTCCAAACATCACTATGAATTCAATCAAAAAGTGCACCACTTTTATTATGAGAATTAGAATAAGTACTTCTAGTATGCCTTGCCATTGCACAAGCATCACAGTACAATTTATTGACTTGACAATGCTGAAATAAGGAAAAACACGTTCCATGGTGCCCAAAGGTGGATGTCTCAAGCGATGATGCTACTGATAAATCTCTGACTCTGAGTAGGTCTAATGTGCGTGTCCAATATTACCAGAGGAAGAAGTTGAAGAAGTCACAATATCATCTAGCAAGTACAGCACACATACTCTACCATGGCCAATTGTTTTCTCTGTCACCAAATCCTGGAAATCACAACGAGATGGGAAAAAGGTGACCTTCCAGTTAAAATCTCTAGTAAGACTGCTAATAGATAAAAGATTGGTAGAGAAGGTAGGAACATGTAACACAGTCGATAGATTAAGAAGATGGAGAGTAGTGGATATACTTTCCAGTGATAGAGGAGAGGGAACCATTTGTGACTTAAACCTTATCTTTACCAAAACATGGAGAGTACTGAAAGAATGAACTGGAAGAGCTGTCATATGGTCAGTAGCCCAAGAGTCAGTAATCCACGGACAAGATGTGACCAGGGAGCAACGACCTCCAAAAGGTAATGCCTGTATGAGCAAAATTTGAGTTTGAAATAGCAGAAGGTACAAAAGTATAACCGGATGCAATGGAAGCGGTGGGTGTATTTAATAAACACTGTAGATGAGTAATCTCTTCCTGAGACAAGGAAGCTCCATCACCACCATCATTAGCCAACTCCCTAGCCTCGGTGTAATTAGCACGAGCTGAAGAGGATCTCCCACGTTCTCTACCACGACCGCTAGGTCTACCAGTAGCTTATAGCAATTTTCTCTGGTGCGGCACTCCTTTCCATAGTAGTCACACTTGATAAGGTCTGGATCCGAGGCACCAAGGTCACCAATACAATCCCTAGGCTGAGAAGAGTTGTTGGTTGGGTACAGGGTAGATCGATCCTCAAAAGTGGGTGGAAGCATAACATGGTGTCTGCTGTCCTCAAGCTGAACCAAAGCATGGGATTGTTACAGAGAAGGGAACGGAGTTTGGCTCAATACCTGTGAGTGAATATGGTCAAATTCCACATCCAGACCATCTAGGATGTATAAACTCTCAACTTAGCTATGCTTTTCTTAAAGGAAACTACATCATTAGGATTGGAACAAGCAAATTAGTCATAAAAATCAAGTTCCTGCTTAGATCAGCATGATAATGTGACAAGGAAAGATCTCGTTGCTTGGTTTCATGTACTCTCTTGCGTAGATTAGATCTCAGCATCATTGTCAACCTGAAAATAAGTGGCTTGGCAGCTGTCCAAATCTGATCTGCAAAATCCATCAAGTACCCACGAGCAATAGAAGGTTGTATCGAGTTGATCATGATTCAAAATTTCGGTTTCGGTGCTGGTTTTAGCCTGCCCCAAAACCAAAATTTTGGCCAAAATGCAGCCAAAATCTGGGATTTTTTCTGAGTGAATTGGAAAAACTTTGAGTTCGAGACCTAGAAGTTGGTTTTTTGCCTTGATTTTGTTTATATAGCCTATTTCATCCTTTTTACACATATTCCCTCAATTAGTGTAAGAAAAATCATCCAAAATGGTATTATGGGATGCAAACCGAAGTTTGCTAGTATATGCTGGAACCTTGGATTGTATTGTAATAAACATTTACTTAAGATATTATCCATAAATAAACGAACACCCCCATTTGAATTCAATAAAAATAGTCTAAAATTCAAATTCCAAAAGGATAAGGAAGTTAACTTTTCAGTTCAAGAAAAAAAACTGGATTTTCGATCGTGGGGCAATTTTCAACTTTCAAATATTAGCATTTTTCTCCAATTTAAAAATTCCATAAATCTTATCAGAGTAAAGCATCACTAAAAACCAAGAGTCTGCCAAAATAATCTTTTGTTTTGATGTCAAAAAAATTAATTTTCATTCAGACGACATTAAACAACATTCGCATAGACCGGAGCGTAATTTCTTCAATATAACTCGGACGCAAACAATGCTAGATTTATTGGAAATCTAGCATATTATTAGCTTTGCAACAAATTTGACATTGTTTGAATCCAAATTATATTGTAGAAATTACGCTATGGTGTTCGGAGTATGTGAATGTTATTTAAAGTTGTTTATATGAAAATAATTTTTTTGGTTTTTAAACAAAAGATTGTTTTGGCAAACTCTTGGTTTTTAGTGATGTTTTACCTTAATAAGATTTATGAAAAATTTAAATTGGAGAAAAATGCTAGCATTTTAAAGTTGAAAATCGCCCTGTGATCAAAAATCTAATTTTTGTTCTTGAACTAGAAAGTTGACTTTTTATTCTTTTGAAATTTGAATTTTAGACTATTTTTATTGGATTTAAATGGGGGGTGTTTGCTTATTTATGAATGATATTTTCAGTAAATGAATTATAAATATTAAATGAAATATAAATGTTAACAAACATTTACTTAAATGATATTAGTCATAAATAAGTATTGTGTGTTGTATACTGCCCCTCCTATATATTGCTCCCTGTCTTGTACTATGACTTCTAAGGTCGACAACAAGTTATGAGAGTCGAAATAAACTAGTTTCGATTGAAACTTGACATTTTATAAGGTGTTTGAACCTAGTTTTGGCCGGAACTTAGTCGAAATAGTGATTTTGGACCGAAATAGTGATTTCGGACCGAAATAGTGATTTCGGACCGAAATGGGTGACTTTTCATTTCGTACCCCTATTTCGTTTTGGTTTTGCAAAAAACCGAAATGGGTAATTTTGGCCAAAATTTATAACTATGGAGCTGATAAAAAAAGACTTCACCAAGAAATTCAGACTCCCATTTGTCCTAGGGAGCACCAGCGGCCGTTGGCTATACTGTCGTGCCTAAAAGATAGCCAGCATAACCTATGGCTTCCATGGAAAGGTAAAAAGTTCTGAACCACATCAAGTAGTTTGTGCCATCGAGCTTGATTGAACTTGCTGGGAACGGTGAATACTCGTTATTACTCCCACGAGTCACCCCTCTCTCAGTTGATCTTGTTGACACTTCAAACATGATCTTGAGCTTGCAGGAATCAAGGAAAAAAAAAATCTATTCACTTCATTTAACTTCAATAAACAAGAGTCAGGCTGTGATAATGAATCCAACAGATTGGAATACATTCACAGCCGTATTTAAGAGGAAAAGCTCATAGAGGTAGGGTTCTAGAAGGAACCAAACCAAGAGGTCAAGAAAGCCCCTCAAATCTGGCCGCAAGGTCCTAGTTGTAAGAGAGAACTACCACTAGGCTCTCACGATGGTAGGAGAGAAGGGTGGAAGGCACTGAGAGGAGAGAAGAAGATCGAAGGAGGAAGATGAGAGGCGAGAAGAGGCGGTGGCAGGTGCAAAACCGAGAGAAAAAAGGATCACAGATCCCTAGGTTGATCCCCATGCTCTAATACCGTGTTGAATTGGGGAGAATTGGAAAGCTTAGTCGATTCTGACTAGCCCCACTTATTTATTAATGAAAATAATATTGTCATGACCAAAATACCCTTACAACCAATAATAATAAAAGAACCAAGACTAAACAGCCCCTATACTACTTGATACTTACTGTAACAGATAGGAGATCTGGATCTGAACCTTACCTGTCAGCCATGATGTTATACAGAAGTTTCCTCAATCCACTTTACATGGTGCCATGTGTACCCATGGGAGATTACTGCTTCCTTGATTCAGTGAATTCATGTTCATGCCTACTGAGATTGTATTGGTCAATGTGAGCATAGATCCACTAAATAACATTCGCATGGCATATCTGAAAGAGGGGAAAAATCTGAAGAAATATCATTCTGTTTCCTGTGAAATGTAGAAAATATAAACAAATGGAACTAACATTTTCTCCCTCTTTTGCATGTGAAGTTTCAGGAAGAATAAATTCATGCGGATAAAACAAAACACAGAACCATAGTAATAAATTGCAAATTTAGTGAAAATATAAGCTTTGAAAAAGCCTTCAGATAACTGTGAACTGTTTTCGTAAGTAAAATATGGATTGTATGTAGGAAAAAAGATTCAGCTCTGGTGGTAGAGTGGGAGTGCAGTTTGTGTACACACTGATTTCTGCCACGTCGCACATTAACTGGAAAAATCCGTACTTTTTGTTGGAAAGAGGTTACCATGAATTGGTTAGGTGTCAAATTTCGGGCCCCTAAATCAATTGAATGGCCCATCTATTGTTGCACAAATTCCCTTGTATTTTAAACAGTCCCTGGTAAAAAAAAAAAAAAAACCACTAAGCTGCAGTTCTGATGGACAACAAAGAGTTTATTTTTAAGTTTCCAAGTTTTTGATTATTTTGATTATGTTTTTCAGGGGCTGGATGGAGAGTCAGACATGAAAAGCCTACATGGAGGATGCGAAGTATTGTCAGGGGAGAAGTGGTCAGCTACAAAATGGATGAGGCAGAAAGCTGCAACTTGATTATTTCTAAATTGCCTCTTTTCCTTGTCACTCTCAATCATAAAATATGTATAGCTTCTCACAGGCTCCTTTCATGTGTACATCCAAGAATAATGATTTAATGTAAAAGTGTTTTGTTTTAAGCTCTTTATTTTTTAATTGTGGTGAAACTCTTACCTAAATTGGGCCATCCCTTTCACGAACTGTATAGTGTCCATCTGGGTAGAAGTGAAGTAAAATTGCTTTTTTTTATTTATTATTATTTATTTATTTATTTTATTTTTTCACCTTACTTCCAATCAAGCATCGAATTGAATAGTTTCTTTTTTGTATTTTATTTTCATTTTACGCCACTTTACCGAAGAAAAACTTATTTAACTTCACTTCTGACCAGACGATCTTAATCTCGTAATCGTGGGAATATTTTCTAGGAGTTTTCTGTTGCAGCATGGTTGCATTACTGAGTTTAACTGGAAGGCAATGCCTAGGCTTGTTCCATGCTATCATGCAGTCACTGTATGTTAGGTTGTGGTTCTTTGTCAATCTTTTGTAAGAAACTCAGATAGTATTGACATGATCCATACTTTTTGGGTGTCTAGGAGTTATATAGAATGGATATGCAAGTTAGTGCTTGTTGTCATTGGTGAGTTGTATCTTGCTGGATCATTTCGCTGGAATGGTAGGATCTCGTCACTGGCTAGCGAGTTACCCATGACGCAATCGTTGTGACTTGCTTGTCTATAGATGCGACGAGGTGCATGTGCGTAGTTCCTTGATCATTCTTGAAACAGCCACGTCAGTAGATGTAGAAACTGTTGATCACAGTGACACAACATTAAGACTGGCCGTAGGATCTTCATCCAATGGTTGGGCGAGGATATCGTTGACGCTCTTGGCAGTTAGGCTGTTAAGTTGGAAGTCTATCTGGAACTCTCTCCATTATATATAACTCCTAGACGCCCAAAAGGCATGGATCATGTCAATACTATCTGAGTTTCTTACTAGCGATCATACTACTAATACGTCTTTCTTGAATTTCGTCGTCCCCACTCCCTCCGAGCTGGCCATCTTGGCTTAGCTTTGGACTGTTTGTGCCTGTATGCTGCAAGACAAGTACAGGAGGTTAACGGAGCCGGGCTAAGGTGCCCGCAGTCCACTCCGATGGTAAAGTCGGTAATAGAGCAAACAGTCCAAAGCTAAGCGAAGATGGTTAGTTTGGAAGGAGTGGGGATGACGGAATTCAAGAAAGACAGTATGATCACTAGTAAGAAACTCAGATAGTATTGACATGATCCATACCTTTTGGGCGTCTAGGAGTTATATAGAATGGAGAGAGAGTCCCAGATAGACTTCCAACTTAACCGCCTAACTGCTAGGAGCGTTCACGATATCTTCGCCCAACCATTGGATCTTCATGGTCAGTCTTAATGTCGTGTCACTATGATCAACAGTTCCTACATCTACTGACATGGTTGTTTCAAGAATGATCAAAGAACTATGCACGTGCACCTCATCGCATTTGTAGATAAGCAAGTCGCAAAGATTGCAACATGGGTAACTCGCTAGCCAGTGACGAGATCCTACCATTCCAGCAAGATGCAACTCGCCAATGACAACAAGCGGTAACTCATATAGAAAGGTGAATTGAAATATCTGGACACGTGTCTCCTAATTACTAGGATGAAATATGGTATCAACAGTTGTCCCTTGTCGCAATATACTCGACGAGTGTGATGGAACAATCCCTTTAAGAATCGTATTCCGTCCTGCTAATCATAGATCTCGTAAAATGATCAAACTCACAAGTTGTTCCAGAGCTTGTTAGATGATCTGGCATCCAGTTAACCCTTGACAGTGCTAAATACAAGTAATGAATGCTACACTTGCAAGGTGCCATGTAGCGCGCACTGTAACGACAATTCGGGATGATGGGGCTCTTAGGTCTTATTCTGCGGCTTTCTTGGGGGAATGTGTTTTGTTCCTACAGGGAAAGTAGTCGTTTACACCTACGGCTGGGTAGAATGACGATGGGGACTGACTATCCTAGAAGATCGAACACTCGAGAACTTGAAACTCTCTAGAAAAAGCAAATTACGAAGGTAAGGGGGCATGACTTAATGGTTTCTCGGTGGAAATCGAACTGGGAGTATGTAGGCAGTGAGTAGTTGCTCCGATGAAAGTCAATCCAAGAACGAAACTCTTTGCAACTGGTAAAAACGATGAAGGCGAAAAACGAAGGAGACCTTCGAGTTTTCGACAAAGGTAAGGAATCGAAACAGCAAGGAAGATATTTCGCCAAGTGAGCAACTTACTTATACCATAGGTCTTGAGGCCATTATGCGCTGTAATTGTTACACGAATCACAATCCCGGCTAACAAGATGTGCACCTCAATACGCTGCTTTGCATTAAATGGCTGGTTTGAAAAGTTGGGGACATAACTGCTCCATGGCGTTACGGTTTGCGGCTTTGTCAGTATCTACTATACTATTGAGTCGGCGCGTGGCACGCCTCTTGGTCTTTTGAATTAAAGTTTGGTGCTTTAAATCCCTTTCGTACGAGGGGCACGCGCGAAATCAATTATAGGAATATTCTCTACAGCTGCCATTAAAGTGTGGACTACGTGGCACATTATGAGTGTAGTATTCATTATACATGGGTTAACTTGATGCAAGATCACCTAACGAGCTTTGGAATAACTTGCGATTTTAATCGTTTTATGAGATCTACAATGATTAGCAAGACGAAATACGATTCTTAAAGGGATTGTCTCATCACACTCGTCAAGTATACTACGACAAGGGGTAATTGTTAATGCCGTATTTCATCCTCCAATAACTAGGAGACACGTGTCCCCAGGCGTTGGCATACGGGAGGGTGACACGTGTCCAGATATTTTAATCCGCCTTTCTATACGAGTTGGTGATTGTTGTCATTGGCGAGTTGCATCTTGCTAGATCATCTTGCTGGAATGGTAGGATCTCGTCATTGGCTGGCGAGTTACCCATGTCACAATCGTTGCGACTTGCCCGTCTACAGATGCGATGAGGTGCACGTGCGTAGTTCTTTGATCATTCTTGAAACAACCACGTTAGCATATGCAAGAACTGTTGATCACAGTGACATGGCATTAAGATTGGCCGTTGGATCTTTATCCAATGGTCATACGAGAATATCATGGACGTTCTTGGCAGTTAGGCGGTTAAGTTGGAAGTTTATCTGAGACTCTCTCTATTCTATATAATTCCTAAACGCCCAAAAGGTATGGATCATGTCAATACTATCTGAGTTTCTTACTAGAGATCATATTACTAATACGTCTTTCTTGAATTCCGTCGTCCCCACTCCCTCTGAGCTGGCCATCTTGGCTTAGCTTTGGACTGTTTGCTCTGTTACTGACTTTACCATCGGAGCGGACTCTGGGCACCTTCGCTCGGATCCGTTAACCTCTAGTACTTGTCTTACAGGATATGGGCACACCAGCAAATCCGGCTACAGCAGCAACAATTCATTTGTAGTTTTATATCTTTCTTTTCTTTTTTTTTTTCCAGATTCCTGTAAACAGTGATAGACAGAACCAGTTCTTTATATAACATGAACATTTCATAAAGCAATCAGAAGACTAAATCCAAAGAGGTGGTTTAACAGGCCAGATTTAATAGCATCCATAACCCAATGAGAAATAGGCAATGACATGATGTCACAAGCTTATGGGCTTACCCCACCTGAAACAAAGAAACTAATCCATTGGGCCAGCTCACCATGGTGCCCAATACCCACATACTAGAAGGTCCTACCTACTAGAGTCTTCCACACTTGCATAGAAATGAAGAAGACTCTAGAAAGGAGATTAGATATTTAGAGAATAGTAGCAAAGTATCTAGTAGTATAGAAAGTTCTAGAGATAGTTCTAGACAATTCTTTACACCATTAGATCAATAACATATCTACAAATCCTAGCCATTGATTTGTAACGCCTCCAAGTATAAATAGGGGTTGGCCACCCTCATTTGAAACAACACGAGGGTTAAGCATTCTCAAAGCATTCTAAGCTTCCTTTCTAAAAGTGTCTCTTGTTCTCTCTTTCTCTCTCTCTCTCTCTCTCTCTCTCTCTCTCTCTCTCTCTCTCTCTCTCTCTTTGTGTGCTAGCAAGGCTTGAGAGTCTTAGCAACAAGGGAGTCTTGAGTGAGTAGGCTGACTTGGGTGACGAATACGAGGATTGCATGAGTGCCGCGCGCATGGACGAGTTAGCTTCTTCAAATAAGAAGTTTGTGACAAGTGGTATCAGAGCCAGGTTCGAGAGGGGAGCTATGGCGAGACCTGACATCAACAGGGTGCTGTCCGATGAAGGTGCAGTTTTGGAGGCACGCCTAGATCAGTTGGAGGCTACCATGGCCAAGGGTGACAAGAAGATAACCGAATGCTTTGATTTGGTTGAGACGCTTGAGAGCACAATGAAGATAGCATTAGACGGGGTCAAAGAAGATTTTGCCGGATTGGTGGATTCACTCAGAGAAGAGATTGATAACTTAAGAGTTGTCAATGAAGACTTGAAGGTCAAGATCACCGTGCTGGAGAGGGCCATGTCCAATGGAGGGCTTAGCCAAAGGGAGATCCCTAAACTTTGGATCCCTGAACCTAAACCCTTCAATGGGACAAGGGATACCAAAGTTTTAGAGAACTTCATTTGGTAAATGAAGCAATATTTCAAGGCTTCCAAGATGGAGGATGAGGACGAAAGGGTTAGCACAAGTGTCATGTACCTCACTGATGATGCTATGTTGTGGTGGCGATGAAGATATGAAGATATTGAGAAAGGGCTCTGCACTATCTCAACATGGGAGGAATTAAAGAAATAGTTGAAACACCAATTCCTACCTGAAAATGTGGAGTACCTTGCTCGTAAGAGCTTGAAATGGTTGAGGCACACGGGCTTGATAAGGGACTACATGAAACAATTCACAACCTTGATGCTAGACATCATCGACATGTCGGAGAAGGATCGACTCTTTTTCTTCATGGATGGACTCCAGAAGTAGGCAGAATAGGAGTTGACATGACAAGGAGTCAAGGATTTGGCCTCTTCACTTACGGCACCCGAATGCTGGAGTTTAGTGACAAGGCTAGTGACTCTTCAAAGTTCAAACAAACTAAGAGCTATAACAAAGACGAAGGTGGGGGAGAGAAGAAGGATAACTTCAAAAGCTTCAGGAAGCCGAGCAAAGGTCAAGAGGAGCCCAAGAAAACAGGTCGTTTTTTATGTGATGGGGATCATCGGGTGCGAGATTGTCAACAGAAGAAGACCTTAAATGCAGTCAAAGTTGACGAAGGTACATCTGAACCTCGCATGGGTACCATGAGATTACTTAATGCCTTGAGGGGTAGTGATATTATGAATCCAAAGCCCCACCAAAGAGAATTAATGTTAGTAGATGTTAAACTCAATGAGAAAGACACACGAGCATTAGTTGATATGGGGGCAACCATAACTTTGTCGCGAGTGACGAAGCTAAAAGGTTGGGCCTTAACATTGTAAAGGATTCAAGCCGAATGAAGGCAGTGAACTCTAAAGCCCAACCCAAACTTGGAGTAGCAAAAGATGTAGATCTTCGTGTGGACACATGAAGGGGTCCTATGAGTTTCTGCGTAGCACCCATAGATGACTTCAAGGTGGTTCTTGGGATGGACTTTTTAAGTGTAGCTACAACAATCCCTATGCCAGTATTTCAAGCTATATGTGTCCTAGACAAGGACGTCCCTTGCATGGTACTCGTAGTGCATGAGAAACAGGGGAGGGGAGTAGAATTCATCTCTTCCCTCCAACTAACTAAGGGTCTCACGAAAGGAGAAATCACCTATGTGGTATCCTTGAGAGAGGAAGATGATATCGGACCCAAGAAGGCCCAACCATAGGAGATTGAAGTAGTCCTTGATGAGTACAAGGACATAATGCCTAACGAGTTTCCTGAGAAACTACCTCCACGAAGAGAGGTAGACCACGAGATCAAGTTGGTCCTTGGTGCCAAACCGCCGGCCATGGCACCATATCGTATGTCACCGCCAGAGCTTGAGGAACTACGGAGACAATTAAAGGAGTTGCTAGATGCAGGGTACATTAGACCCTCTAAAGCACCTTATGAAGCTCTGGTGTTGTTTTAGAAGAAGCACGATGGGAGCCTACATCTATGCATTGCCTACAGAGCACTAAACAAGGTGACCATCAAGAATAAATATCTGATTCCATTGGTAGGTGATTTGTTTGATCAACTAGGCGCAGCTAAATATTTCACAAGCTGGACTTGATATCGGGCTACTATCATGTGCGTATAGCAGAAGGGGATGAACCTAAAATGACATGCGTGACGAGGTACAGAGCCTTTGAGTTTATAGTCATGCCTTTCTGTTTAACCAATGCACCTGCCACCTTTTGTACCTTAATGGACAAGATCTTTCACGCTACTTAGATCAATTTGTTGTAGTATACTTAGATGACAATGTGATCTACAGTAAGACATTGGAAGAATACATTGTTCATCTAAGGACAGTCTTCCAAGTCCTAAGGGAAAACACCTTGTATATGAAAAGGGAGAAGTGCAGACAACCTGAGGTGTGCTTCCTTGGACATTGGATTGGGGATGAAAAATTGAAAATGGACCAAGGAAGGTGCAGGCTATAATGGAGTGGGAGGAACCCACTAATTCATTCTTGGGCCTCGTCAACTACTATCTAAGGTTCATCAAGTCATACTCTGGGAGAGCAGCCCCACTTAAAGACTCATTAAAGAAGGAACATGAGTGGAGATGGACGGTCGGGTGTTAGAGGGGTTCGATGACTAAAAGAAAGCGGTAATTGAAGAACCTGTCATTGCCCTTTTTGACCAAACAAAGCCATTCGAAGTTTAGACTGATGCATCTTACTTTGTGATAGGTGGATTGTTAATGCAAGATGGTCATCCCATATCTTACGAGAGCTATACGTTAAATGAGACCGAGCGACGTTACACAGTGCAGGAGAAGGAGATGACTGCAATTGTATATTGTCTCCGCACTTGGCAACACTACCTGTTGGGCTCAAAGTTTGTGATCAAGACCGACAATGTTGCCACAAACTACTTTCAGTCCCAAAAGAAGCTCAGCCCCAAACAAACATGTTGGCAAGACTTCTTGGCCGAGTTCGATATGGTGTTAGAGTATCAGCTAGGGAGAATCAACCAAGTGGTTGATGGTTTGAGTAGAAAGGCTGAGCTTGCCTCCTTAAAGTTAGAAGAGTTGGTTAGTATAAGTGTCACACCCCAATTCCGTACTATTCAGAATGGTGTGATGAACCGCTAATTAACCAACAGTTCAACCAGGATCTCGAATAGGCTGTGTCCGTTTGCTTAAACCATACACATCCACGACAATAATCAAAGTAAATACACAATAGCGGAAGTCTTTATACTAATGAACTGAGAGTCTAACAATTATAAAATAATAAATTATCCAATTATTCTCCATTGACTAAGACATAAAATAAAATATTTAATCAATTACATCGTCTGTATAAATTGAATAAAATTCTAATCGAAAACACAAAAGTTGCACTCGCATGACGAATCATGCGACTCCACCATAAGTTCAGCGTCCATCACCGCCGCATGTCCATATGTAGGAGCATTCATATAGTCTTCAACCGTGGTACCTGCATCATCAACTAAAAGCATTTGACGTCGAAAGGGTGAGCACACATCATGGCTCAGTGAGCAAACAAAACAATGCAACAAACATATGCATGCATTCAATTCATATCTTTGGTCTGGTTCATAAGTTTGCAATGTGCTATAGAAATGTTCGGTGGCCGCCTCGCCTCTATACACAGGGTGTGTAAGCCCACCCAACGGATCAAATACCATTGTCGTCCACATCCACCCCACCATGGAATAGAGATAGAGCTAAAGTGCTTAGGACCGCACCACATCACACTTCCCCTGATGCTCTACCCATACCAACACGTAAGCCCCTGTTGGCGAGGGCTTGTAAACTGGGCTCGCAACTAACTAATCCTAATGTCAAACAGTGTATCCAAGGCCTCACCCCAGCATCCCTCAATACGTCCATAGAGATAGAGCTAAGGCCCCCCGACAGAGTCAAAGACTACACGGTCCGAGACCACCTCCCCTGATGCCCTACAACGTAATAGTTCTGCTAAGGTAATGGCGATAGGACAATGTTAGTGGACAAGACTTGAGTAGAGATATGGCTAAAGTGCTTAGGACCGCACCGCATCACACTTCCCCTGATGCCTCACTCGCATTAAGTACACTAACCACACACAAACATTCATATGCCTATTTCTAGCATCATCATCATCATCATGTTGTAAATAAACTGAATTAAATATACATGAACAGTAATAACAGAAATAGTAAATGACATGTGATATGCACATTACCATCATAGAATCATAGAATCATACATGGTATTGGACTCAATAAACGAAAATAGTTTATTATTAGCCAATTAGTTTAGGTCTTGTTCCCTCACCTTTGATTGAATGTAGATCCTCGTTCAAGCTTTATGAATCACCTTTAAATCACTAAAAAGGCCTAACAAGTCGATAGATTTTAATTAGAATTAATTCCAACAAATTTAGACTAGCTGAAATTGTAGGGTCGCAGGTAGGGCAGCACCTAGGGTCGGTTACCAATCGACCCTAGGGTGTAGGGTCGGACGTGGGGTCGGTTACCTATCGACCCTACGTGCGACCACACCCTCCCTGGGACTTCCCGAGGGCATGTGGTCGATCCTGTGGTCTTGTAGGTCCATTCTAAGATTGTTCTATGACTCATAACTATGATTTTTACACACTTTCCATTGTCTATGATGATTACTTCCATGGATTCCTTTGGAACTTGTCCATGGATAGATGATTTGGGTTTCTCTTAATCCTAACTTCTTCTTAATCTATTCTTATGAAGGGACTTAGATTTATAGCTGAAGTTGGTTGAGATTCAGAGGTTTCTCTGAACTTCCTCCTCTTCCTTAGTCTTTTCTTCAATTTTTCTTCTCTTCTTCTTTTCCTTCTCTTTCTCTTTTCTCACTTTCAATTAGGGTTCTAAAAGGAGTGAAAGAGGCTAAGGGATGTCCTATTTATAGAGGAAAACCCTCCAAAATAAGTCCCATTGAGTTTAGAAAAGAACCCCTTGGAATTAGGAAAGTTTCCTAATTTACGGTTTCTGTCTAAAATCATAGGGTCGGACGTAGGGTCGCAGGATCCATCGACCCTACGTTTTTCTAGTCATGCGACCCTACGACTAGAAAATCATAGGTTGGACTTCTGTTGAGGTGGGGTCGACCCCACCTATTTAGGCATGCAACCCTACCCTCACATTTACTGTTTTTAGGTCAGACTCATACCTGGTCTTGTGATTTTCTTCACGCACTTGGTCCACTTGGCTCGACCATGATAGGTAGACTTGGTACAAGGTGGTAAGACTGGTTAGTTTGATACGGGTCTTACAACTCCCCCCTTCTTATTCAAAATTTCATCCTCAAAATTTGTACATACCTTTCGAGTCGAAAAGGTGAGGATATTGCTTCCGCATAGCATTCTCTTCTTCCCATATGATCTCTTCGATATCTCGGCTCCTCCAGGTGACTTTAACATAGTATATGTTACGATTTCGTAGACGTTGAACCTTTCGACTATTGATTTCAGTTGGTGCTACTTCTAATGTCAAATCATCAGTTAGATCTGGTGGATCTACTGTCAAAACATACATTGGGTCTCTGATGTACTTCTTTAATAAGGAGATATGAAATACATCATGCACACTTGACATAGATGGTGGTAGTACTAACTGATAAGCCACTTTTCCACGTTTGGCTAGAATCTCATATGGCCCGACATATCTCGAACTTAACTTCCCTTTCTGTCTGAATCGTTTTAAACCCCGCATAGGTGATACTTTCAAGAATACCTTATCACCTATGACAAATTCAAGGTCTCTATGTCGAGTATCTGCATATTGTTTCTGACGATTCTGAGCCGTTCTAACTCTTTCCTTGATAATGTCGACTACTCGACAAGTCTCTTCAACAAATTCTGGTCCAACGATGCTACGTTCACCAACTTCATTCCAGAACAAAGGAGTTTGACACTTCCTCCCATACAGTGCTTCATAAGGTGACATCTGTATAGTAGCCTGATAGCTGTTGTTATAGGCGAACTTGATCAATGGTAGTTTCTCATCCCATGATATCAATTACACAGGCTCGAAGCATTACTTCTAAAATCTGAATGGTACGCTCCGACTGTCCGTCTGTCTGAGTATGGAATGCAGTACTGAACTTCAACGTTATACCCATAGCCTTTTACAATCCTTCCCAAAACTTTGAAGTAAAGCGTGGGTCTCTGTCGGACACAATGCTTTCAGGTACACCATGTAATCTGACAATGTTATCCACATATAGCTTGGCTAACCTCTCTAGGGTATACTGTGGTCGTGTTGCTATAAAGCGAGCTGTCTTAGTCAGACGATCTACAATCACCCAGGCCGCGTCAACTACTCGAGGAGTCAATGGTAACCCGGTGACGAAATCCGTAGTGATGCAGTCCCATTTCCATGCTAGTTCTGGCAGCGGTTGCAACAGTCCTGCAGGTCTTTGTCATTCAGCCTTCACCCTCTGATAATTTAGGCATTGAGACACGAATTTAGCTACATCTGCTTTCATTTCTCTCTACCAATATAATTTCTTTAAATCATGATACATCTTTGTACTTCCAGGATGTACCGAATAGGCGGTGGTACGAGCTTCCTTCATTAGTCGATGTCTAATGTCCACATTTTCTGTTTCAGGAACACATTTTCTTCCTTTGTACTTCAGTACCTTTTCATCATCTAAGGTGAACTCAGGAATAGTCCTACCTTTTTCGATGTCTTCTTGTACCGTTCTTAGATAAGGATCTGATCTAATAGCTGCTTTCACTTCATCAATTATATCAGGTACAATCTTCAACGTTGCAAACATATTTAAAAATCGATGAATAAACCCTTGGTTGGTTGATTCACCCGGTGCATCTATCACGAACTGCTCATTACTGTAATTGAACACTTTTCCTGTAGTACACATTGCTGCAGTTGTGTTAACCTCTCCTTGAGATTTTATCATTGCTTTTCTGCTTAGCGCATCAGCAACTACATTAGCCTTTCCTGGATGATACTGAATATCACAATCATAATCGTTCAATAATTTCAGCATTTTCTTTGTCTCATGTTTAACTCATTCTGATTAAAAAGATAAGTGAGACTCTTATGATCTGATTTAATCTGAAATTTCTCTCCGTACAAGTAATGTCTCCATATCTTGACAGCATGTACTACTGTCGCTAATTCCAAGTCATGAGTGGGATAGTTCTTCTCATGTGTCTTCAGTTGTCTTGAGGCATACACAATTACTTGTTCTCCTTGCATAAGTACACATCCTAAACCCAAGCCCAACGCATCTGTATACAAGATAAATGGCTGTCCTGGAATAGGAATAGTCAAGATTAGAACATATATCAATTTAGCCTTCAATGTTTGAAAACTCTTCTCACATTTATCAGTCCAAACAAACTTTTTGCCCTTTTTAGTCAAACTGGTGAGAGGTACGACAATTCTAGAATAGTCTTCCATGAATCGTCGATAATACCCAGCTAGACCTAGGAAACTTCTAATTTCTGCAATGCTCTTTGGTGCTTCCCACTTCACAATGGCTTCAATCTTGCTAGAATCCACTTTAATTCCTTCAGCGGATACAACATGGCCTAAGAAAGCGACCTCCTTTAACCAAAACTTACACTTTGTAAATTTGGCGTAAAGCTTCTCTTTCCTTAATCGCTGCAGAGCGGTTCTTAGATTCATGACATGAGTTTCCTTGTCCTTGGAGTAGACCAATATATCATCAATAAATACAATGACTGACATATCCAACATATCATGGAATGCCCGATTCATGAGTTCCATAAAGGTTGCGGGTGCATTAGTCAATCCAAAAGACATGACTAAAAATTCATAATGTCCATATCTTGTTTTGAATGCTGTTTTTAGAATATCACCGTCCTTAATCTTCAACTGATGGTATCCTGATCGAATATCAATCTTGGAGAACACCTTGGCACCTTGCAACTGATCGAACAAGTCATCGATCCGAGGCAACGGATACCAATTCTTGATTTAAGCTTATTTAATTCTCGATAGTCTATACACAGTTGAACGCTACCGTCCTTCTTCTTTACAAATAATACTGGTGCTCCCCATGGTGATATGCTGGGTCTGATGTAATCCTTGTCCAATAATTCTTGTAATTGTACCTTCAATTCCTTCAGTTCAGTAGGAGCCATTCGATAGGGTGCTTTAGATACTGGTGCGGCTCCGGGTATCATGTCTATAACGAACTCTGTCGCTCGATCGGGTGGTAGTCCTGGTAGTTCTTTAGGAAATACATCTGGAAAGTCATGCACAACATCAATATCCTCCATTCGTGGTGCTTCCTTGGTGAGGTCGACCACTGATACTAAATACCCAACTCCTCCTTTTTCGAGGCATTTCCTAGCCTTTAATGTAGAGAGGATGAGTTTTCGTTTACGGGAAAGTTTGGTTCCCGCATTACTAAACTCCGCTCCTTCCTTGTCTTTAAATGTCAGCTTCTTTTCTGCACATAATAGGTTTGTAGAATGCCGAGCTAACCAGTCCATTCCCAAGATGACGTCAAAGTCTGCTATCTCAAGTTGAATCAAGGTTGCATCCAAAGTCTTCTCGTCAATAAGAATTGGACATGGTCCATAACCCTTTTCTAATTCCACTTCTAATCCCATAGGCGATCGTACAAGTAGTTTGTAGTCTAAAGATTTGAGGGGTAGATTCAGCTTCTTTCCAAATGACACAGATATAAAAGAATGAGTAGCTCCCGAATCAAAGAGTACTCTAGCGGGTATGCCATTAATAGGTACGATATTTGTGATTTGTTTTAATTTAGTCTACATGCTCTCACAATGTAATACAAAATGAAAGGTTCAGGTCATACCTGTGACCACATCAGGCGATGCGGAAGCATCCTCAGATGTAACAGCATAAACTCTTCCTTGCTGTAGTTGCTTCCTGGGCTTAGGACATTCTCTGGAATAATGTCCCACTTGATTGCAGTTATAGCATTTTACTCCTTCATTATTTTGCTTTTGTTGCGGTTGAGCTACTGGAGTAGTCTTGGCTGCAGCATTAAAGCCTTGAGTACGGAAGGGTTTGAATGTCCTTGTATTCCCTCCGTTGTATGAATTTCCGTTTGGCCTTTTAATACCCCTATTTTTAGCAAAGTAGCTCTCCTTCTGGCTCGACTCTATTACTCAAGCAATCTGTACTGCTTCGTTGTAAACTTTCTTTTCCAAGCCCAGAACATGCTCACGGATGCTTCCCCTGAGTCCCATGATGAACCTTCGGGTCTTAGTATTTTCCTCTTGCATGCTTGCGGGTGCAAAGAAAACAGCCCATCATAACACTGTTGGTATGCATCCACGGTCATTTGCCCCTGATATAAACTCAGGAACTCTCTCTCCATAGAATCTCTAAAACTTCTAGGAAAATACTTCTCAAAGAATGCCTCTTTCTATATAGCCCAGGTCAATTGGGCATGCTTAGTTAACAGATAAGTTCGAGTGGACTTCCACCAGTGGTGTGCATCGCCTATCAGCATAAAGGTTGCACACAGTACTTTCTCCTCCTCATTTATCGTCATCATCATAAAATTCCTTCTATTTCATCAATCCAGTGTGTTGGCCACAAAGGATCTGCTGGCTTACCATTATATTCTTTGGGCTTCATCTTCAGAAAATGATCGATTAGTCGGGAGTGGTCCAACTGATACGGAGCATAGGCCCCATACATAGGTGGTTGATACTGGTAACTGCCTTGAGCTACCTCAGGATTCTGTACTTAGGCCTGCATGACTGGTGTTTGAGGTGCGTGGAGTACCGTGTTACTTCCCCCTGGTATTGTGCTGGCCTACCCTGCTGGCATAGGTGTTGTATGGGCAGCTGAAAAAGCCATCCCTATAGTAGCTTGCATATTGACTTGCACCTGCTGTATTTGCTATAGCTGTTGTGCTAAGTTCATTACGGCTGTGGCCAAATCCATAGGTGGGGCTGGCAAGTTTGTAGGATTTGCCTGACCACTAGCTACTGATGGTGCCGTATTCAGATTCTCCTGTGCTTCAGGATTTATATGGCTGTCTTCCTCCACAAGTGGTGGTGGTGGAATTGAGTTACGGCTTTGTCTAGTCACTCTTCGCCCAGCCATTTCCTGTTCTGGTGGTGGTAGTGTCTGTAAACAATCATAGCACATGTGAGGCAATCAATATAAGTTGTTCTCAAGTCAAAAATCCAACTAATCAATATAAATTTCAAAATTTTCAAATCATTCTGAAAAAATACTGTATTTTCCATCGTAGGGTCGATGGTAGGGTCGGTCCTTATTCGACCCTAGGGTATGCGACCTTGATAAACACTGTCAGCTTACCGAGAGCCTAGGGTCGATGGTAGGGTCGGTATATGTCCGACCCTAGGTCCGACCCCTGGTTCTCTGTCAGATCACCGAGAGCCTAGGGTCTATGGTAGGGTCGGTAATTGTGTGACCCTAGGTCCAACCCCTGGTTCTCTGTCAGATCACCGAGAGGCTAGGGTCGATGGTAGGGTCTGACGTAGGGTCGCACACTTTGGTGTAATTCAGCGACCCTACGATCCAGAATCAGGTTTTCAAACCTGATTTTGGATTCATTTCCCATTCTTTCTCCTTTCTTCCAACACAACCCATTTCTCTGAGTTGCTACAGTAACGATCCCTACCTGTTTAGTGATCATATCCTCCGTTCGTGACTCCCTCTCCTTCTCTTCAGGTATGCTCTCTACTGTTTCACATTTTTAAAGCTTTCTAAACTAGGTTTTTGTCCATTTACATCGTTTTCTTCAAATTAAACTTTTTCTAACCGTAAAAATTTAATTTTTATTGGGGACTTTTGCTATTGGTCACCCAATGGACGAAAGTCCTCAAAAATATTCGAGTTTCATCGGTTGGTTATCGAGAAACTTGAAATTTTCCATTTTTGACCTAATTTTTGAGATTTTTCAAATTTATTGAAATTTCTTCAAATTCGATCTTTCAAAATTAAATTTCCAACTGTATGAGCCTTGCAAGATGGTTTAAAACCTATGTAAGTCTTCCTGTCCAAGTGTTTGGGTGAAAAGTGAGGCTTTTGACCAATTTATGCAGTTATAATGCCAAAATTTTTGAGTTTTTCACCATTACTGATATATTATTTGTTTTTCTTTGTTTTGGTAGATAACATGGCTCGTACCAAGGTGCCTAGGGCTCATGACCCCGTTCGTTTCCACTCCAACGAGGCCGAAGCTCAGTATGCTCGCTATGAGCGTAAGAAAGTAGAGGGCGGTCACTGTGTGGACTTGGCTAGTCTATCCTTGTTCAACGTGGAGGGGGCATTTGGTGACATGGGTTGGCTCCCTGTGATCACCTATGACGCGTGTATACGTCCGGATTTGGTGAGATAGTTCTATTGCAATCTCCAGGTAGTGGGGGATCACAATGACACAGAGAGGGGTAGGGAGCTCAGGATCATGAGCTACGTCAAAGGGGTAGAGGTTTCCTTTGACTGTCAGCAGTTGACTGATCTTTTGGGCATATCAAATGATGGCCCTTTGGTGTACTGTGCTCCCAAGGAGCCCCAGTTCCTTTCATTGGAGATGCATGCTGAGATTGACAGTCAGCTTATCAGAGATGATCGCTGGGAGATGAAAGTGATCAACCTACGTCCAGAGCCTCGGGTGTACTGCAAGATCATCCAGCACAACCTGATACCCCAGAGTGGACACTATGAGAGGATCTCCCATTTGACCTAGTATGTCCTCTACTGCATTTTCACTAGGCAGCCTGTCTGCCTACCTTACATTATCCTGAGGACGATGATCCGTGCTACGCTGCCTGGTTAGATAGGCAACCTGCCCTACGGACGTCTGATCACTACTCTGCTCACCCACCCAGGTGTTGATTTAGTAGATGAGAGGATTCAGGAGAAGACCTTCTCATCGATTCTGGATTGGGAGGCCATCTGTAGGATGGGTATGCGGGATGCTCAGGTCAGTGATGATGAGAGGAACGCTCTGGTGCATCCTCGTACTCAGGTAGAGGTAGCAGACGCTGAGGCGACAGCAGCAGCAGCAGCAGCAGCCAGAATAAGTAATGTATAGGATACTGTAGACACCAACTACATCACCAATGAAACCAATTTAGAAGAGAAGCCAAATTTAGACAATGTTGCTTCAATGAAACTCTACTCAAGCCTATCATAAGCTTTCTGCATATCTAGCTTTAAGGCCATCAAAAATTGGTTGTCTTTCTTCCTTCTCCTTATGAAGTTGAAAGCCTCATGAGCAATTAGGACATTGTCTGAAATGGCTCTAGACGGGACAAAAGCCGACTGAAATGGGAAAATGATATTATCTAACAAAGGTCTCAGTCTAAGAGCAAGAATTTTTGAAACAATTTTTGTGCATACCCCACACTAACTAATGGGCCTAAATTGTTCCACTGTCTCTCCGGATTCTTGATTTTAGGAATGAAACATATATAAGTCTTGTTAAGCTCTTTGGGTAAAATACCTGTTAAGAAGACATTTTGCACGAACTCGATGACAGCGTCCTTGGTGATACTCCAGAATTTCTGGAAAAACAAGGAGAGAAGCCATCTGGGCCAAAAGACTCGAGAGGCGCCATGGATTTAAGGGCTGTAAAAAATTCCTCAGAATCTGAAACTCTACATAATCTTTCATTGACATCCTCAGTCATCACCGATTGAATGTGTTGAATAACTTTATAAATGTCTTCTTGATCAATTCCGGATGAAGAAAAAGCACCTTTAAAATTATTGAAAAAATTTGCATAGATGTCCTCTTCATGATCGGATCATTCACCATTTGGAAGTTTGAGATGGGTAATATGATTATTGCTTCTTCTTTGAATTTTAGAAGCATGGAAAAATTTTGTATTCGCATTTCTGCATCGCAACCATTCAATACAGGATTTTTGTTGCCATAAGGTCTCCTCCTTGAGTAACTCCAAATCCAGCTTTTTAATTATCTCAAGTTCCTTGGCTATGTTAAAATCCGACTGAGGAAGGCTTTGTAATTGAAGGAGATCTTCTTGTAGAGAGGCAATGTTAATCTGAACCATCCCGAAAGATTCTTTATTCCACTTCCTAAGACTGTTCCTACAATTTAAGAACTTTTGAGATAAAAGAGGGATGTCGTTTGATAAAGTAGGGAGAGTCCAACCTTTCTCTACCACTGCTTTACATCCAGGATTCAGGAGCCACATGGCTTCAAATCTAAATGGAACCAATATTTCTATGCACAGATTATCATTCCATAAAAGAACGAGTCCCCCAGCAGTCCACTTGGATCCACAAAATAGGAATGATTCCACTGAAATTTCCTGAGAATGTGTTGAATCTTAAATCTTTTGTTCTTGGTTTCCATAAAAAAAACAATGGCTAGTATCCGCTTGGATGAGTTCTTTGAATGCTCGAGGGACTCCCCAATCCTTGACAGTTCCAGCTAAGCAGCTTCACGAGTACTCGTGGGGCAGATTCTCCCCAACCACCAATTGTTTGAATTGTCAAACTCCTTGATGAATGTTGAGCTCTCTTGGCTCCTTGCTGAGTAGGTCCAGAAATGGTAAACTGTGGTCTTTGGTGTGAACGCTGATCAATGTTTGTAGTCCCCACTTTGGTCTGTTGCATTCTAACACCCGAGTCATTAAGATCCTGTATCGGCTCAGTCGAAATATCTTCTGAGATGGTAGCTGGGCTATCATCATTGTTCACATTTAAGTCCAAAGGAACAGGGCTTTAAGTTTAGTAATCCGAATCGTCTCCTATGCGTACGGGCATAGGAGAGGAGGCGAAGACCGTCGGATGACCGCCACGTGGATATGCGGTCATCCGACGGTGTTAAGAGGAATGAATGAAGAGAAGGATGTTGTTTTCGCATACACTGGATCTCTTGCCCATTTTGAATCGGTTCTCTCAAACAATAGACCCGAGGAGCAGAAAACAAAAAAAAAAAATCGAGAACTAGAAGGGAGGAGAGGAGAGGAGGCAGAGACGAAGTGAAGAAGGTTTCTGGGAAAGGAGAGGCGGAGATCCAGGCACAGGTTGAAGCTCCGTTACTGGGACAGATAACAGGCGGAGATCCAGAAGACGAAGTGAAGAAGGTTTTTGGGAAAGGAGAGGCAGAGATCGAGGCGCAGGTTGAAGCTCCGATTACTGGGAAAGAGAACAGGCGGAGATCCAGCACCAGATTCGTCTTCTCCAAAGGTGTGAAAACAGAACCAGAAGGGAGGAGGAGAAGACGCACCAGGTAAGTTTTCTCACCGTTACAGATCTGATATGTCTTCTCTAAATTTTCTCACCGTTACAGATCTGATATGTCTTCTCTAAATTTTCTGTAACGGTGAGAAAATTTAGAGAAGACATATCAGATCTGTAACAGTGAGAAAACTTACCTGGTGCGTCTTCTCCTCCTCCCTTTTGGTTCTGTTTTCACACCTTTGGAGAAGACGAATCTCGTGCTGGATCTCCGCCTGTTCTCTTTCCCAGTAACCGGAGCTTCAACCTACGCCTCGATCTCTGCCTCTCCTTTCCCAAAAACCTTCTTCACTTCATTTTCTGGATCTCCGCCTGTTATCTTTTCCAGTAACCAGAGCTTCAACCTGCGTCTGGATCTCTGCCTCTCCTTTCCCAGAAACCTTCTTCACTTCGTCTTCGCCTCCTCTCTTCTCCTCCCTTCTGGTTCTCGGTTTTTTTTTTGTTTTCTGCTCCTTGGGTCTTTTGTTTGAGAGAACCGATTCAAAATGGGCAAGAGATCTAGTGTATGCGAAAACAACATCCTTCTCTTCATTCATTCCTCTTAACACCGTCGGATGACCGCATATCCACGTGGCGGTCATCCGACGGTCTCCGCCTCCTCTCCTATGCGTACGGGCATAGGAGAGGAGGCAGAGACCGTCGCAATCCGAATCTTTTTTGGAGAGAGAACTGAATCTTTTCTGACCGCATATCACCGTTACAGAAAATTTTCTCACCTGTTTGCGTAAGCTTATTAAAAAAAAAAAAAACTGAAACCTTTTTTGGATGAGATTATCTCTTCTTCTCAATAAGCCTTTATTCTAATAGGCTTTGATAATATTTTGATAGACATGAAGCTTTCAAAATTATCAAGAAGAAGAAAAAGGGGAAAACAATCTGATGGCATTAAAAATTGATATGCAGAAGATATATAATAGGAAAAGAATGGTTTATCAGTCTGACTCCCGACTCCTGACTCCCGTCCTACTAGTTATTGATTTATTTAAATCTCAAATCCTATTTTCCGTCTATTCGATTTTGCTACCAGATTATGTTCGTAACCCATAACATGCTAATCGAGCTTGAAATGCTGAAACAAAATCAAAGCTCTGAATTAAACTTCGATTTTTACCAGAAATAAAAATAAAATAAAAAGAATTAAACTTCGAAGACCAATCGAGCCACCGTAGATCAGAATCTAAAACGCTGAAAACAAATCAAAGAGACCAACATTTTGCTGAAACAAGATCCAGATCCGTGGCCGAAGAACTAAATCAAAACATCAAAGGAAGAACGAACAATCACAGGATCAAATCGCAGGATCAATTTCACTTTGATTGTAGAAATTGTTAAGCAGGAATGACCGTTTACTTGTTGACGATGATGAAAGAAAGAACTAAAGAAAATCATCGTCGAAAATGAAGAGTGAGAGATGAGGGAGAGAGAGAATCTGAGAAGAAATAGGGAAGAAGATGAGATGAAATAAGGCACAAAAACCTTTTTCGACTGGGGAAGGACTTGGTTTTAGTTTTGCATTCCAAAGGAATCTACAATTAATGGGTCAAGATGCATAGCAGGGAACTCAGAAAAATGGAGAGTGAAGAAGATAGAAAGGGTTCGTTGGAATAAGAAGTGCAAGAGAGATCTACGAGAGTTGGAGAAACCAAGAGAGAGAGATCCAAAAGGGTGTTCGGTCTCTTCTTTGCAGCAGATTCAACAGGATTTAGTACGAAAAAAAGAAGAAGAAGCTAAATTAGCTCCAATCTTGCAGACCCCATTGCTACAGCAGAATTGACGATTCAATGAGCGATTTTGTTTCATGCGTCCGATCGGGTTAAAACCAGCTACTGTCCATGTGAGTTTTAACTATATATTCATTCTTTTTTTTTCTTTTGTTGTTCCAGTTCTAAAACCAAATCTCTGCGGCCCTACTTCTAAAACCGAATCTCTGCAACATACAAAATCGCAGGAGAGAAAATAAAAAATTTCTCTCATCATCTTCTCTACTTTCTCCGGCCAGACCCCGTGGTTCAGATGCCCTAAATGCGATGGCTACACAAGAGGGGAGAACGATGAGGGAGGGAGAGAAGAAAGGAAAGAAAAGGGTTATATTAGTAATTTTATTAACTTTTAAAATTTTCAAATAAATAACATAAAGGGTAAAACTATCCAACATTGATTTCTGTCACCTCCATCAGTTACTTGGGTATAGTTGATGTTTTTTTGAAAGGTATGGGTGGTAGGTGATGTTTTGAAACTATTATAGGGGATAGCTGATTTTTTTTCCATATAATAGACTGGAATGGAATTTCATTGAGGCCACTATGCTTAGACTTGGTTTTTCATCTACTTGGGCAACTTTGTTATGAAACTCATAAAGTTGGAATCATATACCCTCATTATTAATGGTGTTGAGCGGGGGAGTTTTATCCCTCACTTGGAATCATATACCCTAATTATTAATGGTGACCCACTTTTTCAAGCTCTTTTTAGTCTTTGCACCCAAGTACTATCTTCCATTATTCACCATTAAACCACTAATGGTGCGGTTAAGGGTATTCAATTTAGAAGATCTTCCCCTTCATTGACTCATTTATTATTTGTTGATGATTGTTTGTTGTTCTCTCAAGCTAGTTTGAATCAGATTATTTTGCTTAAAGATTGCTTGGATAAATATTGTGTTGCATTAGACAGTGTATAAATCTAAAAAAATCTTCTATTACCTTTAGCCCTAACACCTCAGCCCGTTTTAAATGGTGGTTTTCTAGAATTCTCAAAATTCTTTATGTGGATAGCCCATCAAAGTTTGGGACTACCTTCAGAATTTCAGCTTTTAAAGAAATACAGTTTTAAAAATATTTTGGATAGGGCTCCCAATAAATTAAAAGGGTGGAAAATTGTTGGCCATCGGTGGACACAACAAAAGCGAGAAAAATTATGCTATCGGTCACAAAGATGCACTTGAAAAGATTCATAGTGAGCTGGGAAGGCCTTACAAATGAGAAATAGAAGTGATAAGCTAAGCAGGGCGCCGTAGCGCCTGGTACTCAGACATTGGCTCGAGGCATGTTCTCTACCCCTTCTTACCCTAAAAAAGGGTTACTAAAGTGTATAAAATAAACTTTGTAGCCGAATACAGACGTTTCTTCCCCCCCCAAATGAATAGAAGTAGGTAAACGGGAATTAATTTTAACTCTCTCATGCTGGGAAAGATGTTCGATTACAGTTGATTGCCTTTTCCATTTCAAATTTTGTTGCTTCTCCCTTTAAGATCCTATCTTTACATTATGATGCTTGGAAAAAAGCAGCTGCTAATTTCTTTTGGAGTAATGGGTCTGATTCCAAAGGAATATATTGGATCTCTTAGTGAAGGCTTGGTAAATTGAAGCAAAATGGGGGATTGGGTCTTCATGATCCCCTCCTTTATAATAAATCTCTTTTAGCTAAATTAGCTTTGAGAATCTAAAAGAACCCTAATTCCTCATGAGCTCAAATTTTAAAATCCATTTATTATCCTTATACTGATTTTCTGTCAGCTAATCTTGGCAATATGCCTTCATGGGCTTAGAGGAGTATCATGGAAGGAAGGCATGTTCTTTTAGATGGCTTATGTTGGCAAGTTGAAAAATGCAATCAAATCAGGAAGCAATCAGACTAGGATTCAATAAACTCTGGTTAGAATCTGATTCCAGTTCCATGGTGCATACACTATTGACTGATGATATGCCATGGTTCTGCAGGTAGGAGTAGAGGGTTCTCTCTGTAATCATGCTTCTTGTTAAGTTAGATATACACATTGTTTCAAAGAAAGAAACACATTCGCTGGCATGCTCGCAAGGAAAGCTATTCATGATAGAAGTTCTTATGTTTGGGATGCCTGCCCAGACTTTGTGGCTCGTGAGGTTGTGTGGGATGCATCCCACTGACCTTGGTATAAATTTTATTGTTGTTTTACCTGGGATGGCCCTTGCTGATGACTTTGCTGAAAGGTAGGGGTTCTTACATCCTATTAGGGAATGTTGTGTAAATTTATTTCCTTTCTTAATATATTTAGGCTTCTAGCAAAAAAAGAAAAAGGCAATCAAATCAAGATTTGGGAAGATAATTGGATTCCCAGTAATCCCGGATTCAAAGTAAAGAATCCAAAGTCACCAAACTATCTCCTTCTTTGGGTGAGTGATCTTATTGATCATAGGAACTGATCTTGGAAACATAATCTTCTCAATTTGTATTTTCATCCTGAGGACGTTGTTAATGTCACACCCCAATTCTGAACCAACCAGAATGGTCTGATGAACCGTCTATGATCCAACGGTTCAACCAGGATCTCGTATAGACCGTGTCCATTTGATTAAACCAGATACAACCACAACCATAATCAGAGTAAATAAACAATAACAAAAGTCTTTAATATTAATGAACTAAGTATCTAACAGTGATAACATAATTAATAATCCAATTATCTCCAAATGACTAAAGACATAAAATAAAATAAATAAATCAATTACATGTTTCGATAAACCAACAACTAAATTTAATTGAAAACACATGAGTTGCACTCGCACGACGAATCATGCAACTCCACCATAGCTTCCACATCCATAGCAGCAACATGCCCGTACATTGGTGCTGTCACTCCCCAATTCCGACTGAACCACAAGTGTGAGTGAACCGACCTTAAACTACGGTTCACACCAGGATCTCAATAGACCGTGTCAACCAATCATTCCCAAGCAATCTAACACAATAAGAGATTAATACATAGCAGCAGAATAAAATAAATGAACTGAGATCTATGTGTTAATTTAACATAATTAATCAACTTATTCTATCATCCACAAAATTTAAATAATAATTATTACAAAGTTTTAGCAGAAAAATAAACCCATCACTGAGAGAAAACACAGAACGAGCACTCGCATGACGCATCATGCTCGTCCTCTACAGTCTGTGTTTCCAAAGCCGCCAACGTACTATAGGCTGGAGCAGACATGAAGTCTTCCACAGAGTAACCTGCATCAAGATCTGAAAAAGAAAAGGATATATCCGGTGAGCTCGCAACATAGCTCAGTAAGTACAAGACCAATGCAACAATACAATATGCATGGGATAACATTACAATTTGGGTCAGGTATAACTTACAAATATACTATGGTAAGATTTGGCGGCCACCGCACCTCCATGCACGAGAGTGTGAGCACACCCAACAGTCAGGCACCTACCACACTACTGTTGTTGCCCCACATCACTCACTCCGGTATGGAGATAGGGCTCGAGTCTGGTGGGCAGGAAGAACCACAATCCCACGTCCTCCCCCTGATACCCCATATCGTACCAATACCTAAACCCCTATTGGCAAGGGCTTGCAAGTGGGTTCCGTTTCTAACCAGTCCTAAATGTCAATACAATATCAATGGCCCTACCCCAGCACGGCTCCCTGCGACATAGAGATAGGGCTCGAGTCTGGCGGGCAGGAAGAACCACAATCCCACTTCTTCCCCCTGATACCCTATTCGCACCAAGTCTGCTAAAGTAAAGGCTATATGACCATACCCCAACACTACTCCCTACGACATAGAGATAGGGCTCGAGTCTGGTGGGCAGGAAGAACCACATTCCCACGTCCTCCCCCTGATACCCTATTCGCACTGAGTTTGCTAAGGTAAAAGACGACACGAGAAAAATGTTAGCTGTGGATATATCCAGGGCACACCCCCTTCACATTCCACACACTAACTAAAACATACACATGCCTAACATCCAACCATCCTAGCATTTGAAATGCATGAATAGATAGTAATGATAGAAATAATTACATGGCATGTGAGATGCACAAACATCAAGCATTATATCTAGATATAGAATAAATTACAAAGGTTTACTGTTAATTAGTTATTTAGGTTTGGGGTATTGTTCCTTACCTGACGCGTGATATCGATCCCGTTCTGCGTCAAAGGGTTCACTCACGCTATCTACAGGTCCTACATAATAACATTTATATGTTAGAACCCATTCATTAAGGCTACAGAGGTCAGAACTAGGTTTGGCCAAGCAAACCAAGCTCGGGAGGCATACTGGTCGCAGGTACCGGTTGTAGTATTGTGCAACCGGTATGTGCGACCTGTATATACCGATTCTACTTACCGGTCTCACTCAGATCTCACTGAGTGAGACCGGTATGTGCCTGCGGTATATACCGCAGGCCCATACCGCTGGACCTTGCGTCCAACCGGTATACCCCACGGTTTGGATCCGAGAGCGAGATCTCGGATCTCCCCTCCTTGTCGGCTAATGGTTAGGTCTCTAGGGTTTCTCCTATCCCTTACTAAGGTCCAAGCCTTCTAATGGCCTTCGGATTTTGGCTAGAACGCCGTATCAAACCTAGGTTAGATCCGACTGAGAAAAACAAATGGAAATTATAGGCTTTTTGGATCGCTGCGCTGCTTTGCGGCTTCGATCCGACATCCTAAAATTACTAAGAGGATAGAGCACTTACCGGGGATGTCTGTCGGTTGGCGGCGTGCTCTTCCTTCCTGGGCGGCTTCCACCTCCTTGCTCCTTCTCAGCTCTTCTCCAGACGGCTAGGGTTTTTAAGAAGGAGCAATGGAGTGTCTCCTTCTCTATTAATAGAGGGAGGCCGTCCATGGAAAGCCTTTCCCTCACTTGGAAACTTTCCAAGTTTCCATTCTGAGAGAAAGGCCCGCTGGAGTCCGTCTCCAGCCGAAATCAAGCATACCGGTCGCACATACCGGTTGGAGTGCCCGCAACCGGTATGTCCAACCGGTATACCATACCGATTGCACATACCGGTTTCACTGACCGCAACCGGTATAGTCCAACCGGTATGAGACTTAGGCATTTTTTACAGTTTTTCTTACCTGAAATTTGAGTGGCTCGTCACCCGGCTTCGCCTTCCGGTCCGGTTATGATTGGGAGACCTGTCATCATATATAACCATGGATTAGACCCGGTTTTAGAACACGGTTCTTACAATTCTACCACCCTTAAAAGAAATTTTGTTCCCGAAATTTGCATGTAGGTCTCACAATTCCCCCACCCTTATTAGAAATTTCGTCCCCGAAATTATACGTACCTTCAGAGTCGAAAAGATGGGGGTATTCTTGTCGCATGGCATCCTCCTCTTCCCAAGTAATTTCTTCTACGTCCTAACTTTTCCAAACTACCTTGACATAGTGGATAGCTCGCCTTCGAAGCTATTGTACCTTTTTACTAATGAGCTGGATTGGCACCACCTCGAAGGTTAAGTCTTCTGTCAACTCTGGGGGGGTCTGCAACAAGAATGTGCGAAGGGTCTCTCACGTACTTCTTCAGTAAGGACACATGGAAGATGTCGTTGACACTAGACATCGCTGGTGGCAATGCAAGTTGATAGACTACTTTTCTGCATCGGGATAGAATTTCATATGGTCCCACATATCTAGGACACAATTTTCCTTTTCTGCCGAACCGCTTCAGGCCTCTTACTGGTGACACCTTCAAGAACACTTTGTCACCAACCATGAATTCAAGGTCCCGTCATCTGTTATCAGCATAGTGCTTCTGACGCACCTGAGCTGTCTTTACTCTGTTCTTGATTATGTCTACTGCCTTGCAGGTTTCTTCCACAAATTCTGGTCCTACGATCTGTCTTTCTCCAACTTCGTCCCATAATAAAGGTGTCCGACATTTCTTGCCATACAAGGCCTTGTATGGGGCCATCTGGATCGTAGACTGGTAGTTGTTGTTGTAGGCAAACTCAATGAGTGAAAGCTTCTCATCCCAAGCCCCCTTGAAGTCGATAGCACATGCCCGAAGCATGTATTCTAGGATCTGAATGGTCCTCTCTGACTAACCATCAGTTTGAGGGTGAAAAGCTGTGCTAAACTTTAGTTTCGTCCCCATTGCCTTCTGTAGTCCTTCCCAGAACTTAGATGTGAACCGTGGATCTCGATCAGACACAATACTCTCTGGAACCCCGTGGAGCCTGACTATATTGTCCACATACAACCTTGCCAACCTGTCCATAGTATATTGTGGTCTGACAGGGATAAATCTGGCTATCTTGGTGAGGCGATCTACAATTACCCATACTGCATTCACCGACCTCGGAGTCATAGGTAGGCCAGTGACGAAATCCATGGTTATACAATCCCATTTCCATGCTGGCTCGGGTAATGGTTGTAGTAATCCTGCAGGCCTCTGTCTTTCGGCTTTGACTTGTTGACAGTTTAAACATTGAAATACATGTCGGGCCACATTAGCTTTCATACCCCTCCACCAGTACAACCTTTTCAAGTCATGGTACATTTTAGTGCTTCCAGGGTGTACTGAATATGGGGTGGAGTGAGCTTCCAACATAATCCAATTTCGGATTTTCAGATCTTCTTCCTCAGGTATGCACAAACTTCCACGGTATCTGAGTACCTTGTTTGCATTTAAAGTAAAATCAGGATTGGCTCGACCCTTTTCCAAATCCTCTTGAACTGTCCTGAGGTATGGGTCCTGTAGGACTGCTGCCTTTATTTCTTCCTTCAGGTCGGGAAAAATCTTCAATGCTGCAAACATTAAGGTAAACTGGTGTATCAACCCTTGCTTAATAGGATCATCTACTGACTTTATTAAGAGTTGTTCTTCATCCTCTGATGAACCAGAAATAGCAGCGCACAATGCTGCATTTGTACTTGGTCCTGCTTCAGGGTTCGATGCCCATTTCCTGCTCAGTGCCTCAGCTACAATGTTAGCTTTACCAGGGTGATACTGAATGTCACAGTCGTAGTCCTTGAGTAATTCAAGCCACCTCCTCTGCCTCATGTTCAGGTCTTTCTGGGTGAACAGATATGTCAGGCTTTTGTGGTTAGACTTAATCTGGAATTTCTCACCATACAGGTAGTGCCTCCAAGCCTTGATAGCATGAATGACCGCTGCCAATTCTAGGTCATGTGTAGGGTAGTTCTTCTCATGCTCTTTCAGCTGTCTTGAGGCATAGGCAATCACCTTCTCTCCTTGCATCAACACACAACCCAGTCCCAGACCTGAAGCATCTGTATATAGTGTAAATGAATGGTCTGGAGCTGGAATAGTCAATATAGGTGCTGATACCAGTCTTGACTTCAACGTCTGGAAGCATTTCTCACATTCATCGGTCCATATGAACTTCTCCCCCTTTTTGGTTAATCTGGTAAGTGGAACAGCAATCTTGGAATAATCCTCCACAAACCTTTTGTAGTATCCAGCTAAGCCCAGGAAACTATGAATTTTAGCAACTGTCTTCGGTGCCTCCCATCCTACTATGACTGAAATTTTACTGGGGTCTACCTTGATTCCTTCAGCAGACACCACGTGACCAAGGAAGGCCACTTCATCTAACCAAAATTCACATTTCTTGAATTTTGCATATAGCTTCTCTCTTCTCAGTCTTTGCAATGCTGCTCTTAGATGCATTTCATGTGTTTCCTGGTCCTTGGAGTACACTAAAATATCATCGATAAACACGATAACCGACGTATCCAACATGTCATGGAATACCCGGTTCATTAGCTCCATGAATGATGCAGGTGCATTAGTCAACCCAAAGGACATCACTAGGAACTCATAGTGCCCATAACGTGTCCTGAAAGCTGTCTTGGGAATGTCTGCTTCCTTAATCTTGAGCTGATGATACCCTGATCTCAGATCAATCTTCGAGAATACACTTGAACCCTGTAATTGGTCAAACAAATCATCTATCCTTGGTAGTGGGTACCTGTTCTTGATAGCGAGCTTGTTCAATTCTCGATAGTCCATACAGAGACGTACGCTACCATCCTTTTTCTTGACAAATAGCACAGGTGCTCCCCACGGTGAGATACTAGGCCTTATAAATCCCTTGTCTAGCAGTTCTTGCAGCTGAGCTTTTTAATTCCTTCAATTTGGTAGGAGCCATCCTGTACGGTGCTTTAGACACCGGTGCCACCCCTGGTAGGAGGTTTATCACAAACTCAGTAGCTCTGTCTGGTGGTAAGCCGGATAGGTCTTCTGAAAATACATCAGGGAATTCCCATACTACATTGATGTCCTCCATTTTTGACAAGTCAGCGGTCACATCCACCACTGATACAAGGTATCCCACTCCCCCTTTTCTCCAAACATTTCTTTGCTTTTAAGGCTGAGAGTATGAGCTTTCTCTTCCTAGGCAACTTAGCCCCTTTAAAGTTGAACTCCGACCCTTCACTGTCTTTGAACACCAATTTCTTCTCAGCACATAATAGGCTTGCTGAATGTTTAGATAACCAATCCATGCTAAGAATTACATCGAAATCTGACATCTCCAGCTTGACGATTGGCTTCCAACTCTCGTCCTTCAATAAGCATTGGGAAAGGACCATAATATTCCTCTAGTACTACCTCCATTCCCATGGGAGACCGAACTAACAGACTTGGTTGTAGAGTCTTGATGGGTTGATCTAGTCCTTTTCCGAATGACACTGACACAAAGGAATGGGTGGCCCCCGAGTCAAATAAGACTCTGGCGGGTAACCCTGCTATATTTACTGTACCTGAGGTTTTTGTTCAAATTCTCCCTTAGTTTGAAATGCACAAACAATTAATGCAATAGTTAAGGAACAAGTATAAAATCATACCTGTAACCACATCTGGTGATGCGGCTGCCTTTTCTGTGGTAACAGCGTACACCTTGCCTTGCTGTTGCTCCCTCTTTGGTTGTGGGCATGTTCTGGCATAATTCCCCACCTGTTGGAAATTGTAGCACTTTACATTAGGGTTCGGCCCCGTTGCCTGTGGTGGCATTGCAAGAGCCGGTCTGGGAGGCACTGTGCTAGTTGGTGGCCTGAACGGATGGTATGTCCTGTTGTTTCTTCCGCCATGGATCTCAGGATTAGGCCTCTTTAGACCCCTACTTTGTGCTATGAAACTTTCTCTCTGACTTGACTCGATGACTCGAGCCACCTGTACAACTTCATTATAGATGTTCAACCCTCGTCCCAACACATGTTCTCTGATAGCACCCTGAAGACCCATAGTGAAACGACGAGTCTTTGTTTCTTCCTCCTGCATACTGGTTGGAGCAAAGAAGAATAACTCCTCATACCTCTGCTGGTAGGCTTTTACGGTCATCGGTGATTGCTGCAAGTTAAGGTATTCCCTTTCCATCTGATCACAGAAACTCCTGGGAAAGTACTTGTCAAAGAAGGCTTCCTTGAATATGGGCCAAGTGATGATCTGGTGCTTTGTTTCCAGACACGACCTGGTAGAATTCCACCACCCATTGGACTCTTCCTTCAGCATATGGGTGGCATATAATACTTTGTCCCCATCCTGACACTCCAGTAGCCGAAAGTTTTTCTCCATTTAAGCTATCCACTGTGCTGGCCACAGTGTTTTCTCTGACTTCCCTGTAAAGGTGGGTGGTTTGAGCTTTAAGAATCCATCCGCTGCCCTGGAAAGACTACTCTGAGCATAAGGAACCTTCCCATATGGTGCCTGTCCATACCATTGTGGCTAATATGGGTAGCCTATCACACCCCAATTCTGCACTGTTCAGAATGGTGTGATGAACCGCTAAATAACCAACGGTTCAACCAGGATCTCAAATAGGCTATCCCCGCGTTATCTAAACTTACACACATCCGTAATCATAATCAGAGTAAATACACAATAGCGGAAGTCTTAATAAATAAATGAACTGAGAACTAAAATGATATCCATAAATAATAGCAAATTATTCTGTATTCAACTTGAGACATAAATATTTAAATATCAAATACATGTCTTATACATCCAATAGAGGAACCTATAAAAATATCTAATCAAATATACACGAGTTGCACACGCAAGAGGAGTCGTGTGTATCATCTTCAGCTCCAGCGTCCATTGCTGCTATATTCCCGTACGCAGACACGTTCATATAGTCTTCAACTGTGTAACCTGCATCATCAACTAAAAATATTTGACGTCGAGGGGTGAGCACACAACACGGCTCAATGAGTAGCCAAAACAATGCAACATTACATATGCATGCGCATCAATATATATCTTTGGTCTGGTTTGAAGTTTGCAATATGCAATAGAAAGGTTGAGGTAGCCAAAGGTCGTGTTTATTGACTCCGCCTCTATACACGAGTGTGTGATGTTACCCGAAGATCACGTTTATCGTCAACTCACATGCACCCAACCATGAACAATATATAACAAATGTTACGTTTATTGCTATATAGTACCATACCAACATGTAAGCCCCTATTGGCGAGGGCTACAAACTGGGCTCGCAACTAACGAATCTTAATGCCAAACAGTGTATCCAAGGCCTCACCCCAGCATCCCTCAGAATGTCCATAGAGATAGAGCTAAGGCGCCCCGGTAGAGTCAGAGACTACAAGGACCGAGACCACCTCCCCTGATACTCTATGACATAATAATTCTGCTAAAGTAATGGCGATACGACGATGCCAATGCACAAGACTTGAGTTAGAGATAGAGCTAAAGTGCTGAGACCCGCCAAAGGTTAACGTTTATTGACGTTCTCATCACACCTCCCCTGATACTCGCTCGCATCAAGCACATCAACCACACACATACAAGCACATGCCTATTCCTATCAACATCATCATCATCATTTTATAAACAATAAAATAAATATGCATGAACAAATAATAGAAATATTGGATGGCATGCTGTATGCACATAACAATCATATTCTCATAGAATCAAACATAGCATAGGACTCAAGAAATAGAAAATAGTTTATTATTAACCAATTTAGTTTGTAGTTAAGGTTCCTCACCTTAGCTTGCTATAAGATACTTTTCCAAGCTTTAAAATCACCTCTACAGTGTTATTATAATGCTAGCAAACCTAACAAAGTCGATAGAATTTAATTAGAATTAATTTCCAATTTAAAAACCATGCTGTTAACTGAGGGTCGATCAGAGGGTCGATGGGTCTATCGACCCTGTCCTCTGTCTGAACTTCCCGAATGCTGAGGGTCGATGGTCAGGGTGCATAGGGTCGATGGGTCTATCGACCCTGTGTGCGACCCTCTGTGCAATCAGGTCCAATTTCCAGTTTTTAATTCATTCTTCATGTTTGGGGTCCTATGGCTTGCTTCCACATTCCATTAAACATTCATTCCATGGTCTGAAACCATGATTCATCCTCCTAGATGGCTTTCATGCATTATCCTAGGTTTTTCCATGACAACCTAACCATGGATGGATGGTTTGGGTTTCTCCGAAATCCTACACTCAACCATATCTAATCTAAGGTCTGTAGAAACTCATGGAATTAGTATCCATACCTGAGAAGATTACTTTTCTCTGGAAATTCTTCTTCTTTTTGCTAAGTCTTCTTCCTTGCCTCTTTTCTTCCTCTTTTCCTTCTTCTCTCTTTCTCTCAATTCAATTAGGGTTGTGAAAGGAGTGAAAGTGGCTTAGGGACGTCTTTTAAATAGAGTAGGAATGTCCTATAATAGTCCCATTGAGATTTGGAAAGAATCCCAATCAAAAATTAGGAAGTTTCCTAATTTCAGTTTCGGCAGTAAGTGAGGGTCGATTAGAGGGTAGATGATCCCATCGACCCTGTGGTCTGACACTGTCCGACCCTCTGTCCATTTTTCAGGGTCTGAGTTTCTAATTTGAGAGGGTCGACCCTGTTTAGCTGGGTATGCGACCCCTGCTCTATTTTAAGTGTTTTTGGGTCGATTTGATACCTGGGATCTCGCTCTCCTTCACGCCCTTGGTCCATTGACTCGACCATGATGGGTAAACCTGGTTCAATGTGGTAAGACCGGGTTAGTTTGACACGGGTCTTACAACTCCCCCCAACTTATAAAAATTTCATCTTCGAAATTAGACGTACCTTCTGAATCAAATAAGTAAGGGTATTGCTTCCGCATAGCATTTTCTTCTTCCCATGTAACTTCTTCCATGTCTCTACTTTTCCATGTGACCTTAACATAGTAGATATCTTTGTTGCATAGACGTTGAACCTTTCGACTAGTGATTTCCATTGGTGTTACTTCAAATGTCAAATCATCAGTCAATTCTGGAAAATCCACTGTTAAAACATGCGTTGGGTCTTTGACATACTTCTTCAATAAGGAAATGTGAAATACATCATGCACGCTTGACATAGATGGTGGTAGTGCTAACTGATAAGCTACTTTTCCACGTTTAGCCAGAATTTCATATGGCCCGACATATCTTGGACTTAGTTTCCCTTTTTGTCCGAACCTTTTCAATCCTCGCATAGGCGATACCTTCAAAAATACTTTATCACCTACGGCGAACTCTAGATCTCTTCGTCGAGTATCTGCGTATTGCTTCTGACGGTTCTGAGCTGTTCTTACTCTTTTCTTGATAATGTCGACCACTCGACTAGTTTTTTCAACGAATTCCGGTCCAACAATACTACGTTCTCCAACTTCATTCCAGAACAAAGGAGTTCGACACTTTCTTCCATACAGTGCTTCATAAGGTGACATCTGTATAGTAGCCTGATAGCTATTATTATAAGCGAACTCGATCAATGGTAATCTTTCATCCCATGATCCCTTGAAATCAATTACACATGCTCGTAGCATTTCTTCTAGAATCTGAATTGTGCGCTCTGACTGTCCACCTATCTGTGGATGGAATGCAGTACTGAACTTTAATGTTGTACCCATAGCCTTTTGTAGTCCTTCCCAAAACTTGGAAGTAAATCGGGGATCTCTATCAGACACAATGCTTTCTGGTACACCGTGTAAGCGAACAATGTTATCCACATACATCTTCGCTAACCTTTCCAGTGTATACTGAGGTCGTATAGGTATGAAGCGAGCTGTTTTTGTCAGACGGTCTACAATCACCCAAACTACGTCAACTACTCGAGAAGTCAATGGTAGTCCTGTGACGAAGTCCATAGTGATGCAGTCCCATTTCCATGCTGGTTCCGGTAACGGCTGTAACAGTCCTGCGGGTCTTTGTCGTTCAGCCTTTACTTTCTGACAATTTAGGCATTGAGACACGAACTTAGCTACATCTGCTTTCATTCCCCTCTACCAATATAGTTTCTTTAGATCATGATATATTTTTGTACTTCCAGGATGTATCGAATAGATGGTGGTATGAGCTTCTTTCATCAGTCGGTGTCTAATGTCCACACTTTCTGTTTCGGGTACACATATTCTTCCTTTGTATTTCAACACTTTTTCTTCATCCAAGGTGAACTCAGGGTTAGTCCTACCTTTCTCAATGTCTTCTTGTACTGTTCTCAGATAAGGATCTGCTTTGATAGCTGTCTTCACTTCATCCATTATATTCGGTATAATCTTCAATGCTGCGAACATATTCGAAAACTGATGAATAAACCCTTGGTTGGCTAATCCATCCGTTGTGTCTATCACATACTGCTCGTTGCCGTGATTGAATACCATTTCGGTAGTGCACATTGCCGCAGTCATTCTAACTTCTCCTTGAGATTTTATCATTGCTTTTCTGCTTCAATGCATCTGCTACTACGTTCGCTTTTCCTGGATGATACTGGATATCACAATCATAGTCTTTCAATAGTTCCAGCCATCTTCTTTGTCTCATATTCAACTCCTTCTGATTAAATAAATAAGTAAGACTTTTATGGTTCGACTTAATCTGGAATTTCTCTCCGTATAGGTAGTGTCTCCATATCTTGACAGCATGTACTACTGCGGCAATCACTTGCTCTCCTTGCATAAGCACACATCCTAATCCCAATCCCGACGCATCGGTATATAAGGTAAATGTCTGTCCTGGGATCGGAATAGTCAAAATTAGAGCGGATATCAATCTGGTCTTCAGTGTTTGAAAACTCTTTCCACACTTATCCGTCCATACAAATTTTTCTCGTTTCTTGGTCAAACTAGTAAGAGGTACGGCAATCCGAGAATAGTCTTCTACGAATCTCCGATAATAACCAGCTAGACCCAGAAAACTTCTAAAATCTGAAACGCTCTTTGGTGCTTCCCACTTTACGATAGCCTCGATCTTATTGGGGTCCACTTTGATTCCTTCAGCGGATACTACATGGCCTAGAAAGGCGACTTCACTTAGCCAAAACTCACACTTTGAAAATTTGGCGTATAACTTCTCTTTCCTTAAACGCTGTAGGGCTGCGTTTAGGTTCTTGACATGGGTTTCCTTGTCCTTGGAGTATACCAATATGTCATCAATAAATACTATAACCGACGTGTCCAACATATCGTGGAAAACTCAGTTCATAAGTTCCATCAATGTTGTCGGTGCATTAGTTAATCCGAATGACATTACTAAGAATTCATAATGTCCGTATCTTGTCCTGAAAGCTGTCTTTGGAATGTCACCTTCTTTAATCTTCAGCTGATGATAGCCCGATCGAAGATCGATCTTTGAAAATACTTTTTCTCCCTGTAACTGATCGAACAAGTCATCGATCCTAGGTAGTGGGTATCGATTCTTGATGGTCAGTTTATTCAACTCTCGATAGTCAATACATAATCGAATGCTACCATCCTTCTTCTTTACGAACAACACCGGTGTTCCCCATGGAGATATACTGGGTCTAATATAACCCTTATCCAGCAGTTCTTGTAATTGCACTTTTAATTCCTTCAGTTCAGTAGGAGCCATCCTATAAGGTGCTTTTGATACGGGTGCGGCTCCGGGTAGAAGGTCTATTACAAACTCTGTGGCTCGGTCAGGTGGTAATCCGGGTAGTTCCTCCGAAAATACGTTGGGAAAGTCTCGCACGACATCAATACCTTCCATTCGTGGCCCGTCCTTGGTTAGGTCGACCACTGATACTAGATATCCGGCAGCCCCTTTCTCAAGGCACTTCTTAGCCTTAAATGCTGAGAGTATGAGCTTTCGTCTCCTGGGAAGTTTGGTTCCTGAGAAACTGAATTCTGCTCCTTATTTATCTTTAAATGTTAGCTTCTTTTCGGCGCATAACAGATTTGCAGAATGCCGAGCTAACCAGTCCATTCCCAAGATGACGTCAAAGTCTGCCATCTCAAGTTGTATCAAAGTTGCATCCAAGGTCTGCTCTCCAATGAGAACTGGACATGGTCCATAACCTTTCTCTAATTCCACTTCTAATCCCATCGGTGATCGTACAAGTAATTTGTAGTCTAATGTTTTGATGGGCAAGTTGGTCTTCTTTCCAAACGACATAGATAAAAATGAATGAGTAGCTCCTAAATCAAAGAGTACTCTGGCGGGTATGCCATTGATAGGTACGATACCTATGATTCGTTTTTACTTAATCTAAATGCTCAATCAATGTAATTAAAATCTTAAAAGTTTTGGTCATACTTGTGACCACATCGGGCGATGCGGCAGCATCTTCTGATGTAACAGCATATACCCGCCCTTGATGTAACTGCTTCTTGGGTTTTGGGCACTCTCTTGCCATATGCCCTGGTTGGTTGCAGTTAAAGCACTTCGGGACTTTAAAATTTGACTTTGGCTGTGGTTGAGCTGCTGAAGTAGGCTTCGATGGAGTAGCCAAATTCTGAGGACGAAAAGGTTTATACGTCCTATTATTGCCTCCGTTGTAGGTGTTTCCGGCTGGTCTCTTGATTCCTCAGTTCTGGGAGAAATAGCTCTCCTTCTGGCTTGATTCAATTACTCGAGCGATCTGGACAGCTTCGTTGTAAATCTTCTTCTCTCAGCCCAGAACATTTTCTCTTATGCTTCCTCTTAGTCCCGCGACGAACCTACGGGTTTTTGTATCTTCTTCTTGCATACTCGCCGGTGCGAAGAAAAATAGTTCTTCGTAGCGCTGTTGATATGCGTCTACGGTCATCTGTCCCTGGTACAAACTCTGGAACTCTTTCTCCATTGAGTCTCTGAAGCTTCGTGGGAAATATTTCTCGAAGAACGCTTCTTTATAGATAGCCCATGTCAGTAGGGCATGTCTGGTCAATAAGTATGTTTTTGTGGATTTCCACCAATGGTGTGCGTCACCTTTGAGCATGAAGGTGGCGCATAATACTTTCTCTTCTTCTGAAATAGTCATAATAAGGAAGTTTCTCTCCATCTCGTCTATCCAGTGTGCTGGCCACAACGGATCAGACGGTTTACCGTTGAATTCCTTAGGTTTCATCTTCAGAAATCTCTCTACTAGTCGGGAGTGCTCCAGTTGGTTTTGGGGGTTTTCCCCAAACATATAGTATGGATACTAGTAGTTCCCTTGGGCTGCTTCTGGGACTTGCACTGGAGTTGGTGCAGCCGGTTGTTGAGGTGTCTGTTGAGCTGGGTGATTACCCACTGGTGCTACACTAGCTTGCCCAGTGTGCATGGTTGCAGCCTGAGTGGCTTGAAACATAACTCCCATTGCAACCTGCATTTGAGCTTGTGCGTGTTGCATTTGCTGTAGTTGTTGTGCCAGATTCATCACCACTGTTGTTAGCTCTGGTGGTGGTGGTGGCAAATTTGTAGGGTTTGCCGGTTTGGGATTACCCTGTGCATAATTGTTCTCTTGACTAGTCTCATCCGCCGGTGGTGGTGGTGGGACTGTGTTTCGGGTCTGTCGAGTAACTCTACGCCCAGACATAATTCTTTTCGATGATTGGTGGTGCCTGAAAATTATCAAAATCGGTGAGAAATCATGTATATGTCATGTAGGCACGTTAACCAATAATCAATTCCAATTCGAGCTCATTTTATAAAAAAAATACTGTCTTTTCTGTACAGGGTCGATGGTGAGGGTCGATGGTATGTCAGACCCTTAATGTCCGACCCTGTAGTTTCTGTTAGATTCCCGAGAGCAGAGGGTCGATTAGAGGGTCGATCAGAGGGTGGATGGCCCTGGTCGAGTTGTCCGACCCTCTGACCAGAAATCAAATTTTTAAAGTTTGATTTTGGGTCATTTTCTATTATTTCCCTCCCGTTTCGACTTGTCTCTTCTCTCCGAGTTGCTACAGTGCTACTTCACTGTTGTGGATCATTCTTAGTCCGAGTTTCGACATCCACATCACCTCTACAGGTATACTTTCCCAATTTTACCTGTTTTTAGTTTTTTATTTCTAGGTTTTTGCTCATTTAACTTGTATTTTTCAAATTAAACTTTTTTTCCAACCGTAAAAATTTGATTTTTATTGGGGGCTTTTGTTTTTGGTGTCTTAAGGAACGAAAGCCCTCAAAATTTTTTGAGTTTCATCGGTTGGTTATCGAGAAACTTAAATTTTTCTTTTTACCCTAATTTGTCGAAATTTTTTGATTTCTTGGAATTTCTTCAAATTGGACCTTGTCAGTTACCATTTCCTTCTGTTTAACTGTTGTGTGATGTGTTGGAACTTACGTAAGTCCTCTTGCCCACTTGTATGGGTGAAAAGTGAGGCTTTTGACCAACTTACGTCGTTATAATGCCCGATTTTTAAATTTTTATCCTATTAACTCCTTGTTTTCCTTTTTCTTTCTTATCTGCAGATACTATGGTTCGTACCAAAGTACCCAGAGTTCATGATCCGCTTTGCTTCCGCTCCAATGAAGCCGAGGCACAGTATGCCTACTATACAGGCAAGAAAGTGGAAGGGGGTCGTATGGTGAACCTGGCTGAGCTAGCCTTGTTCAATGTAGAGAGAGCTTTTGGTGATATGGGGTGGCTCCCTGTCATCACATACGATGCGTGCACCCGTACAGAGTTAGTGCGCCAGTTCTATTGCAACCTTCAGATTGTGGGAAACCATAACGATGTGGAGCTTGGTCAGGAGTTGCGCATTGCTAGCTACGTCAAGGGGGTGCAGATTTCTTTTGATTATCGACAGCTGGCCGATCTGTTGGGCATTCCATATGATGGTCCTATGGTGTACTGTGCACCTGGTGAGCACGACTTTATTGAGACGTGGTTGCGGGCCGAGATTGATAGTCAGTTACTACAGCCCGATCGGGCGATGAGGGCGTGCTACTTGCGTCCGGCTCCACGGGTGTTCCGGAGGATCATTCAAAGATAACCTCGATCCCGTAGAGTGGGCATTATGAGAGGGTGTCTCGGCTGACCCGTTTTTGATCTACAGTATATGTACTCATCAGCCCGTCTGTCTTCCTTACATCATCATGCGGACGATGATCAGTGCTACATTGTCCGGTCATAGGGGAAATCTACCCTATGGACGCATGATTACAGTGCTATTGACCCGTCTGGGGGTGGATCTGGTAGATGAGAAGATCCAGGAGAAGACCTTCTCGTCGCCTCTAGATTGGGAGGCTATATGCAAGATGGGACTTCGAGACGCCAGGGTTAGCGATGATGAGAGGAACGCGATGGTGCGCCCTCACACTCGGGTTGAGGTGGCTGATGCCGAGGCTGCTGCTTCTGCCGCTAGAGCTCGGGGTGGATCCCGTCGACGATGATGTTCGTATGTATATGGACGTCGATGCGATACCCCCGCCTTCACCCACACAGGCGGATGGAGTTGGTATTTCTACTGCGGCGGCTCCTGCACCGGAGACCGGTCCTTCTCATGAGGCTGGTCCTTCGCATCCACCTTCTGATATGATGGAGATATTGCGTGAGCTCAGGGATGCTCAGCGCAGATCCGATTTGAGGATGGATGAGCTGTTGGCTGCTCAGTACGCATCAGACGCTCGGATGGGAGAGCTCCTAGAGGTGCAGCGTGCTACCGATCGAGGGATAGCCGGTCTCACAGCCTAGTCTACGACGACCCGGACTCGATAGTCAGGTTGACTAGAGTCTACGCTGAGGACTACGACAGAGACCGTGAGGCACCGCCTCCTCCTTCGCCTCCAGCTTCCTGATTGTACTTTTATTTTTCTTTCTTGTACTACAGAGTAACTGTCCGGGTTGTGGACTGTACTCTGCTTTCATTATATACATTCTATTTCTCTCTCTCATTGTATGTAACTTGTTTCCCCTTTAATAGATATATTATTCTCTTTTAAATTTGGTCTCAATCATCACTTGTGCTTACAGTGTGTTTATATTAAAACTTTTAATTTATTCTATCTCAGTTCATATTTATCTTGAATGTATGTTAGTTTAGCGGGCAAGGCTTGAGAAGCTCTGATACCAAGTTGTCACACCCTAATTCCGCACTGTTCAGAATGGTGTGATGAACCACTAAATAACCAACGGTTCAATCAGGATCTCAAATAGGCTATCCCCGCGTTATCTAAACTTACAGACATCCGTAATCATAATCAGAGTAAATACACAATAGCGGAAGTCTTAATAAATAAATGAACTGAGAACTAAAATGATATCCATAAATAATAGCAAATTATTCTGTATTCAACTTGAGACATAAATATTTAAATATCAAATACATGTCTTATACATCCAATAAAGGAACCTATAAAAATATCTAATCAAATACACACGAGTTGCACTCGCAAGAGGAGTCGTGTGTATCATCTTCAGCTCCAGCGTCCATTGCTGCTATATTCCCGTATGCAGACGCGTTCATATAGTCTTCAACTATGTAACCTGCATCATCAACTAAAAATATTCGACGTCGAGGGGTGAGCACACAACACTGCTCAGTGAGTAGCCAAAACAATGCAACATTACATATGCATGCACATCAATATATATCTTTGGTCTGGTTTGAAGTTTGCAATATGCAATAGGAAGGCTGAGGTAGCCAAAGGTCGCGTTTATTGACTCCGCCTCTATACACGAGTGTGTGACGTTACCCGAAGATCACGTTTATCGTCAACTCACATGCACCCAACCATGAAAAATATATAACAAAGGTTACGTTTATTGCTATATAGTGCCATACCAACACGTAAGCCCCTATTGGCGAGGGCTGCAAACTGGGCTCGCAACTAACGAATCCTAATGCCAAACAGTGTATCCAAGGCCTCACCCCAGCATCCCTCAGAATGTCCATAGAGATAGAGCTAAGGCCCCCCGGTAGAGTCAGAGACTACAAGGACCGAGACCACCTCCCCTGATACTGTATGACATAATAGTTCTGCTAAAGTAATGGCGATACGGCGATGCCAATGCACAATACTTGAGTTAGAGATAGAGCTAAAGTGCTGAGACCCGCCAAAGGTTAACGTTTATTGACGTTCTCATCACACCTCCCCTGATACTCGCTCGCATCAAGCACATCAACCACACACATACAAGCACATGCCTATTCCTATCATCATCATCATCATCATGTTATAAACAATAAAGTAAATATGCATGAACAAATAATAGAAATATTGGATGGCATGCTGTATGCACATAACAATCATATTCGCATAGAATCAAACATAGCATAGGACTCAAGAAATAGAAAACAGTTTATTATTAACCAATTTAGTTTGGAGTTAAGGTTCCTCACCTTAGCTTGCTATATGATACTTTTCCAAGCTTTAAAATCACCTCTACAGTGTTATTATAATGCTAGCAAACCTAACAAAGTCGATAGAATTTAATTAGAATTAATTTCCAATTTAAAAACCATGTTGTTAACTGAGGGTCGATCAGAGGGTCGATGCTCAGAATGCATAGGGTCGATGGGTCTATCGACCCCGTCCCTCTGTCCCGAACTTCTCGAATGTTGAGGGTCGATGGTCAGGGTGCATAGGGTCGATGGGTCTATCGACCCTGTGTGCGACCCTCTGTGCAATCAGGTCCAATTTCTAGTTTTTAATTCATTCTTCATGTTTGGGGTCCTATGGCTTGCTTCCACATTCCATTAAACATTCATTCCATGGTCTGAAACCATGATTCATCCTCCTAGATGGCTTTCATGCATTATCCTAGGTTTTTCCATGACAACCTAACCATGGATGGATGGTTTGGGTTTCTCCGAAATCCTACACTCAACCATATCTAATCTAAGGTCTGTAGAAACTCATGGAATTAGTCTCCATACCTGAGAAGATTACTTTTCTCTGGAAATTCTTCTCCTTTTTGCTAAGTCTTCTTCCTTGCCTCTTTTCTTCCTCTTTTCCTTCTTCTCTCTTTCTCTCAATTCAATTAGGGTTGTGAAAGGAGTGAAAGTGGCTTAGGGACGTCCTTTAAATAGGGTAGGAATGTCCTATAATAGTCCCATTGAGATTTGGAAAGAATCCCAATCGAAATTTAGGAAGTTTCCTAATTTCAGTTTCGGCAGTAAGTGAGGGTCGATTAGAGGGTCGATGATCCCGTCGACCCTGTGGTCTGACACTGTCCGACCCTCTGTCCATTTTTCAGGGTCTGAGTTTATAATTTGAGAGGGTCGACCCTGTTTAGCTGGGTATGCAATCCTTGCTCTATTTTAAGTGTTTTTGGGTCGATTTGATACCTGGGATCTCGCTCTCCTTCATGCCCTTGGTCCATTGACTCGACCATGATGGGTAAACCTAGTTTAAGGAGGTAAGACCGGGTTAGTTTGACACGGGTCTTACTTAGCCACCCTGATTTCCTCCCTGATATCCACCATAGTATGCACCCTGATACGGACACTGATACCCTCCCTGATATTGGTTAGGAATTGGCGTCCCTTTAACTGGGTGGGGTACTGTATTGGGTTGATCCTGTTGTGGTGGTCCTTCATTAGCTGTGCTAACCCCCACTGGTGTAGCTTGAACATTCTCAGCATTTGTGGATGGCATGTTTGTAGGTGTCGACACTGGCCCAGGTGGCCTAAACATTTTTAGCATTTCTTCAAAAAACTTCTTCTGCTGAGCTTCCATATTAGTGATCAAATTCGCCATCATTGTCTCGGAGCTAGTAGAAGGTTGTCCCTGTGACGGATATTCTTCATTTACCTTCATCAGATCCTCAGTGTCATTTAGGGGGTTGAGTTCTTCCCCTCTCACCCTCTCTGCATTTTCTTCTGAGTTTTCTGTTCCTGAACTTCTATCCATGGTAGGCGCCCTTGAGTGACGACACCTGCGATGAACTCTACGTCCATTTCCTCCCACCATTGAAGCAATTTAAATTTCCCTGTACGATATCTGAATACATTGAAACACAAAGAACAACTTAAAAAATTATTCCAACAATATTTGGTCTCAACATATGAAGCATAAGTATTCATCAACAGGGAAAGAATCATAAGCAAAATTTTCAGTTATCTGTCGAAATTTCCACAAGTACAATGTCTTATCATGCAGGCGTGAGGTCTAGGATCAAGTTCAGACAAATTCTTAGGATGGTTTTGTACTCCCCATCTCCGTAGGGTTCCAGAGACAGTACTGGTCTCTCCTGGAGTGAGACCGGTATAGCTGACCATTCATACCATTCTGGCCATACCACCGGCAGTACCGGTCGCACAGTCCATTATTATGTGCAACCGGTATACCCTGTGGTAGGTACCGGTCGCACCATACCGCAGGGGGGGTACCGGTTGCACAGCCCATAAATATGTGCAACCGGTATACCTTGCGGTAGGTACCGGTCGCACCATACCGCAGGGGGGTACCGGTCGCACTATCCAGCCCAGATGTGCGACCGGTATCTCTAAAAACCTTTTAAAATCGTGATTTTTGGTTTTATTTCTCACTTTTCTCTTTTGAGTTTACTCCGGTGAGGATTTCTCTCTAGGTCTCCGAGTCTCTACAGTGCATCCGGTGCTCCTAAGATTATTTCTACTTCATCCTAGGGTACCAATCTCGTCTCTCAGGTAAGCTCATCCTTCTCTTCTTTCTTTTGAAAAATTTTTCATCGTCTTTTATACCAAAATCTAGGTTTTTCTTGATTTGAAAGTTTTTAGCCATAGAAAACTTCTTTCTTCACTTGAAAAAGGTTTTAGGGGTCTAAATGGGTAAAACCCCTCAACCAATTCGAATTTTTATCGATTGGTTTAAAGATAATCTCAAAATTTCGACTTTTAACCTAGGTTTCTAGGTTTTTTTTCGAGATTTTTGATAAATTTGTTAATTTGCCTCCATTTTTTTTTCTGTTTTGATGACATTGTTTGACCTATGTTAGCATTGTATCATCACCATAAATCATTCCATTCATATTAGGTATGTTGTTAGGATTTTTCACCATTTTCTATCGTTATCTGAATTTTTCTCTAACTGATTCTGGTTCTTTGTTTAACAGATACATTATTTCTGGACGTCGTGGAGCGGGAAAACGATCGTATATGCCTGGTATGCACAGGCCACATCCCCCTCCTGTCTTATATGGTGAGAGGTACTTTCGGTCGGAGGCAGCCGCTTCTCGCTCAGCATGGTTTCGAGCAAAGCATATCGAATCAGGCCGTTTTGTCAACTTGGAGCATCTTCACCGCTTTGATGTGGAGTCTGCCTTTGGGATAGTAGGTTGGTTACCCCTTATCCAGTATAGGGAGACTACTCGTCCCAACTTGGTAAACTTATTTTTCACCAACCTGGATGTGGAAGGTGACTTAGATGATTGGGAGCATGCTAGAGATTTTCGCATCACCAGCTATGTGAAAGGGGTGATGATTTCATTTAACGTAGCCGAGCTAGCGGCTCTTTTGGAGATTCCTGACGACGGGGAACTCATTTATTGTCCGCCCAGAGCCAAAGGATGTGTCACTGAGGACTTGCGGGCAGCCATCGCCGCGCAAATCTTATTACCTGGTAGAGTCATGTTGGCTTCCAACCTATGTCCCCAGCCTCGCCTTTTCTGCCGGATCATTCAGCATGACATTGTTCCCCAGAGAGGACATTATGGAGAGTTATCCCAGTTGACTCAGTACCTCAACTACTGTATGGATACTCGGCAACGGGTTCGCTTGCCTTATTTGATTATGCGGGTTATGATTTATGCAGCCACGCTTGGTGTATCGGGCAATCTCCCCTATGGTAGGTTGATCACAGCTTTGTTACAGCGTCTGGGTGTGGATATGCAGGGTGAATTGGCTGGGGAGTTCACCATGAGTTCTGATATAGATGCCGAGGCCATCTATAAGATGTAGATGGACGATCTTGAGCTCAGTGACGAGGAGTTACAGGCTTGTCCTGTAAGACCCGCACTCCGTGAACCCGGTCTAAACCTTGATTTCATGTCGTAACAGGTCTTCCGATCATCACCGAGCCAGACGGGATGAGCGGATGACAAACATGCACGAAATCGGATCAAAGACGATCAAATAATCAGTATTTTATGTTGACCGGTCGATGATACCGGTCTTGGTACCAGTCGACAGGTCAGCTCTGCACAGCTGACTACGGAGATTTGGAAATTGATCTCTGCAGGTCCCATTTTCCTAAACCCTAATACTTGGACCTTCCTAATCCTAATAGGGTTACTAAACCCTAATCCAAGCCTATATAAACACTCTTAAACCTCCTCAAATCCTTTCCATTATCTCTCACAAACCTTAGAGAAGAGAAGGGAGGTTGGAAAGGAGAAGGAGCTAGGAAGAAGAAGGAGGTGCCGCCATTGTCGTTTGACGACGCTCATTTTATGCCAGTCGACGGTAAGTGTTTTAATCATTCTTCTTACTCTATGACTCTAGGATAGTTGTATGGGTGGATCAATACCATGCAAAGTAGGTATTGATCTAAAACCCTAAATTGGATATTAAACCCTAAGTTGCCGTCAAACCCTAGATTCGAGTTCTGAGATGATATTCATCGAAACTAGACTGGAATGAGTTGGAGATAACTCTAACTCAAAGCTCAGATTTAGAATGGATAGGAGACCCTGGAAATCCATGGAGAATGATCGATGGCAGTCAAAAAACCTAAAGTATGGTCTTTCGGAGACATACCGATCGACTATACCGGTTGCACCTTGTGTGACCGGTATGTTAAAACTATACCTTCCGGGGGGCTGGTCTGTAGGGACCGGCGGACCATACCGGTCGCCAGTCTTCCCCACAGAGCTGCGACCGGTACATGCCACCGGTCATGTCACACCCCAATTCTGATCCAACTAGAATGGTGTGAGTGAACCGTCATTGAACCAACGGTTCATACCAGGATCTCGAATAGGCCGTGTCCACTCATAAAAACCATTACACATAACCACAATCAGAATATAAATATACAACGGAAGACTTTAAATAAAATGAACCGAGTATCTATTGATAACTTAAATAAATATCCAATTATCCAAATTCAAACACATAAAATAATATCATTACATCCCTTTAATCCAAAAAAAAATAAGGAAATTAAATAAAGAAAACAAATCAAAGGTACACGGAGAAAGGGCACTCGCATGAAGCGTCATGCTCGTCCTCTCCTGCTTGTGCACCCAGAGCAGCAACATCACCATAAGCCGGGGCATTAATGTAATCATCCACAGTGTAACCTGCATCAACATCTAAAACAATGTACGTACAAAGGGTGAGCTCACAACACAGCTCAGTAAGACAATCAGACAGTTTCACAATATTATGCATGAGTAACAATCATTTTATGCTGTGGTCTGGTTTTAAGTTTGCAATGTGCTATAGAAAGGTTTGGTGGCCCCTGCACCTCTATACACGAGTGTGTGGCACCTCATGGTTCACACCCCCATCGGCCCACATGCACCCATCATGGAATAAAGATAGAGCTAAGATACCCACGTACCTCCCCTAATACTCTACCCATACCAGTACCTAAGCCCCTCCTGGCCAGGGCTCGCAAACTGGGCTCGCAACTAACCAATCCTATATGTCATCAATGTACGCTCTATCCCAGCACAGCCGTCTACGGCATAGAGATAGAGCTAAAGCATTCTCACACATCCCCTGATGCCATATCCGCAACTAACCCACTAGGATAGAAACAATACAGGTAGACCCTATCCCAACATAACTCCCTACGGCATAGAGATAGAGCTAAAGCATCGTGGACAAGCCAGCGTCGACCTCGGAGACCACAGTGCCACATAACAATGGCCAGGCCAACATCAATATCGGAGACCACTGTACCACGACCTTCCCCTGATGCCCTACCCGTACCAAGTATGTTAAGACAGAATACTACAAAAGGTGCTAGTGTGAGGAGCGATCCCAGGCCCATGCCCCACTCCACACACTAACGAAAACAATCACATGCTTAACAATCACATCTTAACAATGCATGAACAGTAATAATAACTGAAATTAAAAGATGGCATGTGAATATGCACAAACATCACATCATAGATATTCAGGTAATTAACAACAACTTACTGTCCATTAATTATTAGGTTTAGGTCAGATTCCCTTACCTGACGCTCGTTCGATAACTTACTCCACGTCGCAAGGTCCAAACGATATGTCACAAAGTCCTACAATATTATTAGGGTCTCATTAGAATATATTGTTTAGGGTTTCATGTTGGTCGGAAACCAACACGGTTACAAAACACCCTCACAGAGCTGACCGGTGGTATGTAGCGATCGAAGCTCTGTGGGAAAGACTGGCGACCGGTATGGTCAGCCGGTCCCCACAGACCAGCCTCCCGAGGGATATCAGTGGCAACATACCGGTCGCACTATGTGCAACCGGTATAGTCGACCGGTATGTCTCCGGAAGACCATACATGGGTTTTCGACTGCCGTCGATCATCCTCCATGAATTTCCAAGGTTTCTCCTATCCATTCTAAGTCTAAACTTGGAGTTAGAGTTATCCCCAACTCATTCAAGTCTCGTTTCGATGAGTATCATCTCGAAACTCGAATCTAGGGTTTGACCGCAACTTAGGGTTTATTGGCCAATTTAGGGTTTTAGATCAATACCTACTTTGCATGGTATTGATCCACCCACACAACTAACATAGGATAAGAAGAATAGTTAAAACACTTACCGTTGACTGGCGTAGCGTGAGCTTCGTCGAACGGTAATGGCAGCACCTTCTTCTTCTTCCCAGCTCTTCTCCTTTCCAACCTCTTTCTCTTCTCTAGGGTTTGTGAGAGACAATGGAAAGGATTTGAGGAGGCTTAAGGGTGTATTTATAGGCTAGATTTAGGGTTTAGTAACCCTACTAGGATTAGGAAAGTCTAAGAATTTAAAATCAGGCAAGTGGGACCCTCAGAAGTCAATTTCCAGATTTCCACACTTAGCTGCGCAGACCTGACTGGTCGACCGGTACCAAGACCGGTACCATCGACCGGTCAACATAAAATTATGTTGATTCGATCGTCTTTGGTCTGATTTCATACCTGTTTGTCATCCGCTCGTCCCGTCTGGCCCGGTGATGATCGGAAGACCTGCTACGACACAAAACCAAGGTTTAGACCGGGTTTACGGAGTACGGGTCTTACAACTCCCCCACCCTTAAAAGAAATTTTGTCCCCGAAATTTGCATGTAGGTTTCACAACTCCCCCACCCTTAAAAGAAATTTCGGCCTCAAAATTTGAACGTACCTTGATCGTCGAAAAGGTTAGGGTACTCCTTCCTCATTGCGCTCTCCTCTTCCCAAGTAATTTCTTCCACATTTTGGCTTCTTCAATGCACCTTCACATAATGGATATCCTTGGTTCGAAGTTGCTGAACTTTTCGACTCGAGAGCATTACAGGCACCACTTCAAAAGTTAAGTCTTCAGTCAAGTCTGGGGGATCAGCGGTCATGATGTGCGATGGATCTCTGACATACTTCTCCAGTAATGATACATGGAACACATTATGAACACTAGACATAGATGGTGATAGAGCCAATTGATATGCTACATTACCACGTCGGGTCAATATCTCATACGGTCCCACATACCTGGGGCAAAGCTTCCCCTTCTTACCAAAACGTTTTAGGCCTCGCACTGGTGACACCTTCAATAATACTTTGTCACCCACTGCAAACTCCAGATCTCGACGTCGATTATCCGCATAGTGCTTCTGTCGAACTCGAGCAGTCTTTACTCTCTCCTTGATTTGATCAATCACTCGACAAGTTTCTTCAACAAACTCCGGTCCTACAATTCTTCTTTCTCCCACTTCGTTCCATAACAGAGGTGTACGACACTTCTTCCCATAGAGTGCTTCATATTGGGCCATCTGAATTGTAGCCTGATAACTATTGTTGTAAGCGAACTCGATAAGTGATAGCTTTTCATATTAAGCTCCCTTGAAGTCTATTGCACAAGCTCGGAGCATATCTTCCAAAATTTGAATAGTTCGCTCTGACTGTCCGTCCGTCTGAGGGTGAAAAGCTGTGCTGAACTTCAACTTGGTTCCCATAGCTTTCTGTAATCCTTCCCAGAATTTTGATGTAAAACGGGGATCTCTGTCAGATATTATACTCTCTGGAACGCCATGAAGTCTGACTATATTATCAACATATAACTTGGCCAGTTTCTCCATGGTATACTGAGGTCTAATCGCAATAAATTGAGCTGTCTTGGTGAGTCGATCCACTATAATCCAAACTTCATCCACTGACCTTGGTGTCAAAGGTAAGCCAGTGACGAAATCCATAGTAATACAATCCCACTTCCACGCAGGTTCCGATAATGGCTCTAGTAAACCTGCGGGTCTCTGCCTTTCTGCTTTAACTTGTTGACAATTCAGACACTGGAACACAAAACGAGCTATATCTGCTTTCATACCCCTCCACCAATATAGTCTTCTTAGATCATGGTACATTTTGGTACTTCCTGGATGTACCGAATATGGGGTGTAATGAGCTTCAGTCATAACTCTGTCTCTGATATCGCAGTCTTCGCTCTCAGGTATACATAACCGTCCACGATACCTGAGTACCTTGTCTGAATCCAAGGTAAAGTCAGGATTGCTTGTACCCTTCTCTAAGTCTTCTTGCACTGTCTTGAGATGAGGATCCTGTAGGATTACTACCTTGACTTCATCAACTAGATCCGGCGAGATCTTCAAATCTGCGAACATCATAGTGAACTTATGAATTAAGCCTTGCTCAACTGGATCTTCTGCAGTCTCTATAATAAACTCTTCATTACCTTCGATTGAACTTGAGGCTACGGCACATAATGCAGCATTTGTACTTGGTCCTACCTCAGATTTCGATGCCCACTTCCTGCTTAAGGCGTCAGCCACAACATTTGCCTTACCCGGATGGTACTGGATGTCACAATCATATTCTTGTAATAACTCCAGCCATCTCCTCTGTCTCATATTCAGATCCTTCTGAGTGAAAAGATAAGTTAAGCTCTTATGATCTGACTTAATCTGAAACTTCTCACCGTACAAGTAGTGTCTCCAAGTCTTGATTGCGTGAATAACCGCTACTAGCTCCAAGTCATGCGTAGGATAGTTCTTCTCATGCTCTTTTAACTGTCTTGATGCATAAGCAATCACCTGTTCTCCTTGCATCAATACACACCCAATACCCAACCCTGAAGCATCCATATATAAAGTAAACGGTACGCTTGGTTCTGGGATGGTCAAGATAGGTGCAGAGACAAGTCTTGACTTCAAAGTCTGAAAGCACTTCTCACACTCATCTGTCCATATAAATTTCTCTCCCTTCTTGGTCAATCTGGTGAGTGGAACCGCGATCCTGGAGTAATCTTCCACGAATTTTCTATAATAACCAGCCAACCCAAGGAAACTACGAATTTTCGCAACAGATTTTGGTGCTTCCCATCCTACTATAGCAGCTATCTTACTTGGATCAACCTTGATACCGTCTTCGGATACAACATGGCCCAAGAAAGCCACTTCCTTCAGCCAAAACTCGCACTTCTTGAACTTAGCATAAAGCTTCTCCTGTCTCAGCCGTTGTAGGGCTGCCGTCAAATGTGCTGTATGAGTCTCCATGTCCTTAGAGTAGATCAATATGTCATCGATGAATACGATGACCGAAGTGTCCAACATATCATGAAACACTCGGTTCATCAGTTTCATAAACGACACTGGGGCATTGGTCAACCCGAAGGACATAACTAGAAACTCATAATGCCCATACCTCGTCCTGAAAGCAGTCTTCGGAATATCTCCGGCCTTGATCTTCAGTTGGTGATACCCCAATCGGAGATCAATCTTCGAGAAAACCTTTGCACCCTGCAGCTGATCGAATAAATCATCGATCCTAGGCAAAGGATACCGATTCTTGATAGTCAACTTGTTCAGTTCACGGTAGTCAATGCATAGCCTAGTCAATGCATAGCCTTACACTTCCGTCCTTCTTCTTGACGAATAATACCAGTGCTATTTGAATCCGATTTCTTCCGTTCAAGACCTAGCACATCGTCTCCAGGTAAGCCTCTTCCTTCTCTCTCATGTTTTTAGATATTTTTCATATCGTCTATATGTAGAATTTTAGGTTTTTCATTGATTGAGATGTTCTAACCATAGGAACTCTTTTCCTTCGGCTTGGAAAGGGTTTAGGGACCCCCAAGAGCAAAAACCCTCAACCAATTCGGGGTTTCACCGAACGGTTTTGATAAAAATCGAATTTTTACACCTTTTGACCTAGGTTTTCCAAAATTTTTAAAATTTCTTGATTTTTCTTAATTTCTTGAAATTTATTATTGTAATTGCCTATGATTGGTTTGTTGAAGAGTGAGGGGGTTACGTAAGTCCTCCTCCCCATGTTTTTGGGTGAGTTCAAGGCTTTTTCTTGAATTACAGTCATTATGCTGCCGAAATTTCAACAATTTCTAACATTTTATCTTGTTTTCTTTTGTTTTGCAGATTAATATGGCTCCACGACGCACCCTTGGGAAACGTCCTCATGGCTCGAGCTCACGTGCTCCCTAGCCACTAGTTCCCCAGCTTGACGAGCACTGGTTTCGTTCCTTAGAGGCACAAGCTCGGTTCCCGTGGTTCGATAACAAAAGCATTGAATCCGGGCGTCGGGTTAACTTGGAGCAATTAGACCGGTTTGACGTACGAGCGGCGTTCGACAGGCTTGGTTGGTTTCCCGTCATTACATACACCGACACCACCCGTCCTAACCTGGTTAATCATTTCTTTGCAAACCTGGAGCTGCACGGAGATGTGAACGATCCCAACCAAGGTAGGGATTTACGCATCTCTAGCTATGTCCGGGGTGTTCCCATTTTCTTCAACACCCACCAGCTGGCCGACCTTCTAGGGGTTCTAAATGATGGAGACTTAGTATATTGCCCTCCCAAGGCGAAGGGCTATCTGACTGAGGACCTGCGCCGGGAGGTAGCACATCAGATACTGAACCCTGGAGCTCTTATGAAGACGGCTAGCCTGAGACCTATACCCTGGGTCTACAGTCGCATCATTCAACACAACATCGTTCCCCAGAGCGGTCATTATAGTGAGTTATCCCAGCTCACTCAGTATATTACTTATTTCGTCTGCATTGGGGAGCGGGTCTCTCTCCCATAACTCATCATTAGGACCATGCATCAGGTGACCCTGGCTGATCAGGCTAGTAACCTTCCCTACGGTCGTCTCATTACTGCCTTGCTACGTCGCCTTGGCGTGAGCATGAGAGGTGAGGTGACCGTTGAGGACACTATGACCTCCGACATAGACTAGGACGCCATTCAGAGGATGCAGATGGTTGATCTGCCAGTCAGCGATGACGAGTTGGAGGCTCGCCCTCGTCCACTTGGGGGGTAGCAGCCGCAGTGGCAGCAGCAGCAGCAGCCAATGCGGCCTATGCAGCCGAGCTCGAGCGGGATGATGACGAGGATAGGGCCGAGGATGTACCAGTGCCAGCTCCACAGCCTACACCAGCAGCACCTCCGTCTACCTCTACCGCTGGACCATCTCAGCCTCCCTCCGACACCATGATGAGTATGATGATGGAGATCAGGGACACTCAGCGCGAGATGAGCCGTGACTTGGCATAGTTGGCTCACAGTCTCAGAGTCACACAGGATCAGGTGCACTGGCTCAGGGTTGCTTACGAGCGAGACTATGATATAACATACCCTATTCCTCCCAGGTCGCCTACCCCATGATTGTCCCTCTTTATTTTATTCTCTTTTGCATATGACTGTTATATAACAGGGTAACTGTCCGGTTTGTGGACTGTACCCTGTAGCACTATTTCATTTGATACTCTTTTCTTTTAATGAAAATTTTTATGTTTCACCTAACTAGTGTATGTGCACATGTTAAGTTCCATATTTAGAATAGTACATTATTCTCTTTCTTAATCAGTCTCAGGTATCAAACAATGCTTAGGGTGTGTTTGTATTAAGATTTTAAATTTTTTCTAACTCAGTTCATCGACTTAGTTAAGTGCATTATGGTTTGTTGGACAGAGCCCGAGAGCTCTGATACCAAGTTGTCACACCCCAGTTCTGATCCAACCAGAATGGTGTGAGTGAACCGTCATTGAATCAACGGTTTACACCAGGATCTCGAAAAGGCCGTGTCCACTCATACAAACCATTACACATAACCACAATCAGAATATAAATATACAGCGAAAGACTTTAAATAAAATGAACTGACTATCTATTGATAACTTAAATAAATATCCAATTATCCAAATTCAAACACATAAAATAATATCATTACATCCCTTTAATCTAATAAAAAAATAAGGAAATTAAATAAAGGAAACAAATCAAAGGTACACGCAGAAAGGGCACTCGCATGAAGCGTCATGCTCGTCCTCTCCTGCCTGTGCACCCAGAGCAGCAACATCACCATAAGCCAGGGCATTCATGTAATCATCTACAGTGTAACCTGCATTAACATCTAAAACAATGTACGTACAAAGGGTGAGCTCACAACACAGCTCAATAAGACAATCAAACAGTTTCACAATATTATGCATGAGTAACAATCATTTTATGTTGTGGTCTGGTTTTAAGTTTGCAATGTGCTATAGAAAGGTTTGGTGGCCCCCGCACCCTACTGGCCAGGGCTCGCAAATTGGGCTCGCAACTAATCAATCCTATATGTCATCAATGTACGCTCTATCCCAGCACAGCCGTCTACGGCATAGAGATAGAGCTAAGGCATTCCCACACCTCCCCTGATGCCCTATCTGCAACTAACCCACTAGGATAGAAACAATACAGGTAGATCCTATCCCAACATAACTCCCTACGGCATAGAGATAGAGCTAAAGCATCGTGGACAAGCCAACGTCGACCTCGGAGACCACAGTGCCACATAACAATGGCCAGGCCAACATCAATATCGGAGACCACCGTACCACGACCTTCCCCTGATGCCCCACCCGTACCAAGCATGTTAAGATAGAATACTACAAAAGGTGCTAGTGTGAGGTGCGATCCCAGGCCCATGCCCCACTCCATACACTAACGAAAACAATCACATGCTTAACAATCACATCCTAATAATGCATGAATAGTAATAATAACTGAAATTAAAAGATGGCATGTGAATATGCACAAACATCACATCATAGATATTCAGGTAATTAACAACAACTTACTGTCCATTAATTATTAGGTTTAGGTCAGATTCCCTTACCTGACGCTCGTTTGATAACTTACTCCACGTCGCAAGGTCCAAACGATATGTCACAAAGTCCTACAATATTATTAGGGTCTCATTAGAATATATTGTTTAGGGTTTCATGTAGGTCGGAAACCAACACGGTTACAAAACAGCCTCACAAAGCTGACCGGTGGCATGTACCGATCGCAGCTCTGTGGGAAAAACTGATGACCGGTATGATCAGCCGGTCCCCATAGACCAGCCTCCCGAGGGATACCGGTGGCAACATACCGGTCGCACTATGTGCAACCGGTATAGTTGACCGGTATGTCTCCGGAAGACCATACATGGGTTTTCGACTGCCGTCGATCATCCTCCATGGATTTCCAAGGTTTCTCCTATCCATTCTAAGTCTAAACTTGGAGTTAGAGTTATACCCAACTCATTCAAGTCTCGTTTCGATGAATATCATCTCGAAACTCGAATCTAGGGTTTGACGGCAACTTAGGGTTTATTGGCCAATTTAGGGTTTTAGATCAATACCTACTTTGCATGGTATTGATCCACCCACACAACTGACATAGGATAAGAAGAATAGTTAAAACACTTACCGTTGACTGGCGTAGCGTGAGCTTCGTCGAACGGTAATGGCAGCACCTTCTTCTTCTTCCCAGCTCTTCTCCTTTCCAACCTCTTTCTCTTCTCTAGGGTTTGTGAGAGACAGTGGAAAGGATTTGAGGAGGCTTAAGGGTGTATTTATAGGCTAGATTTAGGGTTTAGTAACCCTACTAGGATTAGGAAAGTCTAAGAATTTGAAATCAGGCAAGTGGGACCCTCAGAAGTCAATTTCTAGATTTCCACACTTAGCTGCGCAGACCTGACCGGTCGACCGGTACAAGACCGGTACCATCGACCGGTCAACATAAAATTATGTCGATTCGATCGTCTTTGGTCCGATTTCATACCTGTTTGTCATCCGCTCGTCCCGTCTGGCCCGGGGATGATCGAAAGACCTGCTACGACACAAAACCAAGGTTTAGACCGGGTTTACGGAGTACAGGTCTTACAACTCCCCCACCCTTAAAAGAAATTTCGTCCCCGAAATTTGCATGTAGGTTTCACAGGTCAGCTCTGTGAGTGTATTTTGTAACCTTGTTGGTTTTTCCGACCAACGTAAACCCTAAGAAACTATTCTAATTGAACCCTAATATTATGTTGGACTTTGTGATAGCACGTTTGGATCTTGCGACGTGGAGCAAGCTATCAAACGAGCGTCAGGTAAGGGAATCTGACCTAAACCTAATAATTAATGGACAGTAAATCTTTGTTAATAACCTGAATATATATAATGTGATGTTTATGCATATTCACATGTCATCTTTTACTTTCAGTTATTATTATTGTTCATGCATTGATAGGATGTGATTGTTAGGCATGTGATTGTTTTCGTTAGTGTATGGAGTGGGGCATGGGCATGAGATCATTCCTCACACTGGCACCTTTTGTAGTATTCTATCTTATATTGCTTGGTACGGGTGGGGCATCAGAGGAAGGTCGTGGTGTGGTGGTCTCCGATGTTGATGCTAGCTGGCCATGGTTATGTGGCACTGTGGTCTCTGAGGTCGACGCTGGCTTGTCCACGATGCTTTAGCTCTATCTCTATGCCGTAGGGAGTTATGTTGGGATAGGGTCTACCTGCGTATTGTTCTATCCTAGTGGGTTAGTTGCGGATAGGGTATCAGGGGAGGTACAGGGATGCCTTAGCTCTATCTCTATGTCGTAGACGGCTATGCTGGGGTAGAGCCTACATTGATGACATATAGAATTGGTTCGTTGCGAGCCCAGTTTGCAACCCTGGCCAGTAGGGGCTTAGGTACTGGTATGGGTAGAGCGTCAAGGGAGGTATGGGGATATCTTAGCTCTATCTCTATTCCATGATGGGTGCATGTGGGCCAATGGTGGTGTGATCCATGAGGTTCCACACACTCGTGTATAGAGCTGCGGGGGCCACCAAACCTTTCTATAGCACATTGCAAACTTAAACCACACCACAGCATAAAATGATTGTTACTCATGCATAATATTGTAAAACTGTCTGATTGTCTTACTGAGCTAAGTTGTGAGCTCACACTTTGTATAAATACATGTTTTTAGATATTGATGCAGGTTATACGGTGGACGACTATATGAGCGCTCCGACGTATGGTGGTGTTGCTGCTCTGGATGTACAGGCAGGAGAGGACGAGCATTACGCTTCATGCGAGTGCCCTTTATGCGTGTACCTTTGATTTTATTTATTTATTTTAGTTATTTTCAGTTGGATTAATGTGGATGTAAATATATTTATTTTATGTTTGAATTTGAATAATTAAATATTTTATTTAAATTTGTCAATTGATTTTCAGTTCATTTTATTTAAAGACTTCCGCTGTATATATTTATGTTCTGATTGTGGTTATGTGCAATGGTTTGTATGAGTGGACACGGTCTATTTGAGATCTTGGTATGAACCGTTGGTTCAATAACGGTTCACTCACACCATTCTGGTTGGTTCAGAATTGGGGTGTGATAACTTGGTATCAGAGCGCTCGGGCTCTGTCCACAGACCATATTGCACTTAACTAAGTCGATGAACTGAGTTAGGAAAAATTTAAAAATCTTAATACAAACACACCCTAAGCATTGTTTGATACCTAAGACGGACTAAGAAAGAGCATAATATACTATATTAAATATGAAATTTAACATTTGCACATACACTTGCTAGGGTGAACCATAAAAACTTTCATTAATAAAAAAAATGAGTATCAAATGAAATAGTGCTACAGGGTACAGTCCACAAATCGGACAGTTACCCTGTTATATAAACAGTCAAAAGAGAAGAAAATAAAAGGGACAATCATGGGGTAGGGGGCCTAGGAGGAATAGGGTCCGCTATGTCATAATCTCGCTCGTAAGCGAGCCTAAGCCAGTGTACCTGGTCCAGTGTCACGCGTAGGCTACGAGCCAGACGTCCCAACTCCTGACCCATCTCTCGCTGAGACTCTAGGATGTCCCTCTGGGTGTCCCTAATCTCTGTGGACATGCTCAACATCGGGTTTGGAGGGGTATGAGACGGTCCAACTGTAGATGTAGACGGTGGTGCTGCAGGTATAGGCTGTGGAGCTGGCACTGGTACACCCTCTACCCTATCATCGTCATCATCACTCTTAGCCTCTGCTGCATATGCCACATTGGCTACTGCTGCTACTGCTGCTGCGGCTGCTACCCTCCTGAGTGGGCGAGGGCGAGCCTCCAACTCGTCATCACTAATAGGCAGATTGTCCATCTGCATCCTCAGGATGGCATCCCAGTTGATGTCGGAGGTCATGGTATCCTCCACAGCCACCTCGCCTCTCATGCTCACTCGTAGGCGCCGAAGAAGAGTGGTGATGAGACGGCCATAGGGAAGGTTACTGGCCTGATCGGCCAGAGTTTCCTGATGCATGGTCCGGATGATGAGGTAAGGGAGAGAGACCCGCTCCCCTGTGCAGACGTAGTAAGTGATGTACTGAGTGAGCTGAGATAACTCACTGTAGTGGCCGCTCTGGGGCACAATGTTGTGCTGGATGATGCGGCTATAAACTCGAGCCAGGGGCTTCAGACTAGCAGCCTTCATAGGAGCCCCAGGATTCAGTATCTGCTTCGCTATCTCTCGGCGTAGATCCTCACTCAGATAACCCTTCACTTTTGGAGGGCAATACACTAGATCTTCGTCATTGAGAACCCCTAACAGGTCAGCCAATTGATGAGTGTCGAAGGTGATATGGATGCCCTTGACGTAGCTGGAGATGCGCAAGTCCCTACCCTGATTGGGATCGTTGACATCCCCATGAAGCTCTAGATTGGCGTAGAAGTGTTTGACCAGATTGGGGCGAGTGGTCTCAGTGTAAGTAATGACAGGCACCCACCCAAGCCTGTCGAAAGCCGCTTGCACATCAAACCGGTGCAACTGTTCCAAGTTAACTCACCGTCCAGATTCAATGTTTTTGCTATCAAACCATGGGAACCGGGCTTGTGCCTCCTCAGAACGGAACCACTGCTCGCCGAGTTGTGGAGCTGGTGGCTGAGGAGCACTCACACCCAAGCCATGAGAACGCTTGCCAAGAGCACGTCGTGGAGCCATTTAAGCTGCAAAACAAAAAGAAAACAAGAAGAAAAATGTTAGAAATTGTCAAAATTTCAGCAGCATAACGACAGTAAATTGGGAAAAAGCCTCGAACTCACCCAAAAACTTGGGGAGGAGGACTTACGTAACCCCGCACTCTTCAAACAAATCAAACACAGGCAATTACAACAAGAAATTTTAGGAATTTAGGAAAAATCAAGAAATTTTGAAATTTTTGCAAAACCTAGGTTAAAAACTAGAAAAATTTGATTTTTACAAAAACCTTTTGGTGGAAGTCCAAATTTGTTGAGGGCTTTTGCTCTTAGGGGTCTCTAAACCCTTTCTAAGCCGAAGGAAAGAAGTTCCTACGGTTAGAATCTTCCATCGAAGAAAAATCAAGAATTTTAGGTAAAAACGATATGAAATCTATGTAAGAATTTGATAGAGAAGGAAGAGGCTTACCTGGAGACGATGTGCTGAGTCTGGATCGGAAGAAAATCACTCCTAGGAAGACCGGTCGGACTGTAGCAACTCAGAAGCCAGAGGAGAATCGCCACCGGTGAGGAAGAAGGAGAGAAAAGTGAGATTTTTCTCACTTTTCGCGATTTTAAAAGCCTTTCTGGGCATACCAGTCGACCGGTACCCCAGAATGGCTGCGACCGCTATGTCTCGGTCAGAATTTCATTCTGACCGATCGACTATACCGGTTGCTCCATTTTTCTACAGAGTGTCGACCAGTATGTTGCGACCGGTCAGCACCAGAACAACCAGAAAAAATTTTATAAAAATTTAAAAAAAAAAAATTTGTAAATTGAAAATTTTACTTTACGACTGTTTCGCATTATAATGTTCAAGACTAACACCGCTACTATTGTTTTCATGTGTTATGTCTTCTTCTCAAATCCAAACAGAACAGTCTGAGATGGTAGGCGAAAACGGTCGTAGGGGCTGAAAGCGTCACCAGGCTAGGGTGCGCCTCGAGGAAGAAGAACAAGTAGAACCAGGCTATGTTAGAGAGCCAAGCCCGGTAGCTGAGGAAGAGCAGGTTCCAAGGGTAGCAACAAATTTGCCTGGGCCTCCTTACAGGAATTCCGAGACAATTGTTACAAATCTGGTCTATCAAATGCAAGCTCAGCAGAAAGCATTCCTGAGCGAGATGTTGAAGATGTTCAGGCCACCGGGTTCTATTCCCACTGAAGGTACGCTTGAGTCTGGAGGGAATAATACTACACAGTCGATGCACGGTAGTCCAGGGCTGATGGGCCAAGCTCAGAATATACCACCACCGCACCAATTTCTGTCGTCTTCTGCCTATCAGGGAGCCTATCCGTATCCACCACCATGGTATGGGATGAATACACAGGGACAACATGATCTGAGTCGGGCGGTGGACAGATTCCTAAAGTTGAAGCCTTCTTCATTTACAGGTAAGACAGGGAAACCATTGTGGCCAGCACAGTGTGTAAGACCCGTGTCAATCTAACCCGGTCTTACCACCTTGAACCAGGTTCACCCATCATGGTCGAGTCAAATGGACCAAGGGCGTGAAGGAGATCGAGATCTCAAGTATCAAATCGACCCAAAAACATTTAAATTAGGGGAAGGGTCGCATACCCAGCTAAGCAGGGTCAGACCTCCCAAAACAAAGAGTCAGACCCTCGGTTTTGGAGGGAGGGTCGGACAGCTTAAGACCCTAGGGTCAACGGGATCATCGACCCTCCCATCGACCCTCGGATTCTGCCGAATATAGAAATTAGAAAATTTCTATATTTTTTTATTGGGATTCTTTCCAAATCTCAGAGGGACTTATTTAGGATGTTCCTACTCTATTTAAAGGACGTTCCTAGGCCACTTTCACTCCTTTCACAACCCTAATTGAATTGAGAGAAAGAGAGGAGAAGGAAAAGAGGAAGAAGAGAGGCAAAGAAGAGAACCTAGCAAAAAGGAGAAGAGTTGCAGGAGAAGATTAATCTTCTCAGGTATGGATACTAATTCCATGAGTTTCTACAGACCTTAGGATAGTTATTGGAGAGAGAGCGATCTCGGAGAAACCCAAACCATCCATCCATGGTTAGGTTTTCATGGAAAACCCTAGGAGAATGCATGAAAGCCATCTAGGAGGATGATTCATGGTTTCAGACCATGGAATGAATGTTTAATGGAATGTGGAAGCAAACCATAAGACCCCAAACACAAAGAATGGATTAAAAAGTGGAAATTGGACCAGAGTGCACCGAGGGTCGCACCCAGGGTCGATGACCATCCGACCCTAGGTGTTTTTGACCATCGACCCTCAGCATTCGGGAAGTCTAGAAAGAAGGGAGGGTCGATAGACCCATTGACCCTAGCATCGACCCTAGCATCGACCCTCAGTTAACAGAATGGTTTTTAAATTCAGAATTTATTCTAATTAAATTCTATCGATTTTGTTAGGTCTTCTAGCAATATAATAACATTGTAAAGGTGAATTTAAAGCTTGGAAAAGTATTTTATAGCAAGCTAAGGTGAGGAACCTTAACTCCAAACAAAATTGGTTAATAATAAACTATTTTCTATTTCTTGAGTCCTATGCTATGCTTGATTCTATGCGAATATGTTTGTAATGTGCATACAGCATGCCATCCCATATTTCTATTACTTGTTCATGCATATTTACTTTATTGTTTATAACATGATGATGATGATGACGATGATAGGAATAGGCATGTGCTTGTATGTGTGTGGTTGATGTGCTTGATGCGAGCGAGTATTAGGGAGGTATGATGAGAACGTCAATAAACGTTAACCTTTGGCGGGTCTCAGCACTTTAGCTCTATCTCTAACTCAAGTCTTGTGCATTGGCATCGTCGTATCGCCATTACTTTAGCAGAACTATTATGTCGTAGAGTATCAGGGGAGGTGGTCTCGGTCCTTGTAGTCTCTGACTCTACCGGGGAGCCTTAGCTCTATCTCTATGGACATACTGAGGGATGCTGGGGTGAGGCCTTGGATACACTTTTTGGCATTAGGATTGGTTAGTTGCGAGCCCAGTTTGCAACCCTCGCCAACAGGGGCTTACGTGTTGGTATGGCACTATATAACAATAAACGTAACCTTTGTTATATAATGTTCATGATTGGGTGCATGTGAGTTGATGATAAACGTGATCTTCGGGTAACGTCACACACTCGTGTATAGAGGCGGAGTCTATAAACGCGACCTTTGGCTACCTCAATCTTTCTATAGCATACTGCAAACTTTAAACCAGGCCAAAGATATAAATTGAATTTTTACATGCATATGTATTGTTGCATTGTTTTTGGCTACTCACTGAGCCGTGTTGTGTGCTCACCCCTCGACGTCAAATATTTTTAGTTGATGATGCAGGTTATACCGTTGAGACTATATGAATGCGTCTACGTACGGGAACGTGGCAGCTACGGAGGTTGAAGCTGAAGCAGATACACACGACTCCTCTTGCGAGTGTAACTCGTGTGTATTTGATTAGATATTTTATAGGTTTCTTTGATTGGATTTATTAAGACATGTATTTGGTATTTAAATATTTATGTCTCAGTTGAAAAACGGAATAATTTGCTATTAAATTAATGATATTATGTTAGTTCTCAGTTCATGTTATTATAAGACTTCCGCTATTTTGTATTTACTCTGATTATGATTATGGATGTGTGTAAGTTTAGATAATGCGGGGATAACCTATTTGAGATCCTGGTTGAACCGTTGGTTTATTAGCGGTTCATCAGACCATTCTGGTTAGTCCAAAATTGGGGTGTGACAACTTGGTATCAGAGCATCTCAGGCCTTGTCCGTTGAATTAGCATACATTCAACAAAATTGTGAACTGAGATAGGATAAAAATAAAAATAGTAATATTAACACATTGTAAGCACCAGTGATGTTTGAGACAAAATCTAAAAGAGAATAATGCATCTATTAAAAAGAGAAACAAGTTTACATAACAATGAGAGCAAAACAAAACATATATATATAACGAAAGCAGAGTATAGTCCACAACCCGGACGGTTACTCTGTAGTACAAGAAAAATAAAGTACAATCAAGAAGCTGGAGGCGAAGGAGGAGGCGGGGCCTCACGATCTCTGTCATAGTCCTCAGCATAGACCCTAGTCAACCAGGCCACCTGGGTCTGGGTCGTCTGGAGACTAACTGTGAGACCGGCTATCCTCTGATCAGTCGCACGCTGCACCTCTAGGAGCTCCCCCATCCGTACGTCTCGATGCGTCGTGAGCATCCAACAGCTCATCCATCCTCGAGATCAGATCTGCGCTGAGCATCCCCGATCTCCTGCAAAGATCTCCATCATGGCTGAAGGTGGAAGTAAAGGATCAGCGGAATGGGAAGGACCAGCCTCAGGTGCAGGAGCCGCCGCAGAAGATGTACCAACTCCAGCCGCATGTGTGGGTGATGGCGGTGGTATCGAGTCGACGTCCATATACATACAATCATCATCGTCGACCGGATCCCCACGAGCTCTAGCAGCAGCAGCAGCAGCCTTAGCATTAGCCATCACGACCCGAGTGTGAGGGCGCACCATCGCGTTCCTCTCCTCATCACTAACCTCTGCATCTCGCAGCCCCATCTTGCAGATAGCCTCCCAATCTAGAGGCGACGAGAAGGTCTTCTCCCCGGATCTTCTCATCTACCGGATCCACCCCCCCGGACGGGTCAGTAGCACTTTAATCATGCGTCCATAGGGTAGATTTCCCCTATGATCGGACAATGTAGCACTAATCATCGTCCGCATGATGATGTAAGGTAGGCGCACCGGCTGTCTAGTGCATATACTGTAGATCAAGAACCGTGTCGGTGAGAGACCCTCTCATAGTGCCCACTCTGCGGGATCAAATTATGCTGGATAATCTTGCGAAGACCCGTGGAGCTGGACGCAAGTAACAAGCTCTCATCCGCCATCGATCAAGACGGAGCAACCGGTTTGTCGATCTCGCCCTCATCTCCATCTCAACAAACTGTGGCTCTCCCGGCGCACAGTACACCATGGGGCCATCATAGGGAATGCCCAACAGATCGGCCAGCTACCGATAATCAAAGGAAATGTGCACCCCCTTGACGTAACTGGTGATGCGTAACTCCTGACTGTGCTCAACATCATTGTAATTCCCCACCACCTGGAGATTACAATAAAACTAACGCACCAAGTTTGGACATGTGCACATGTCGTATGTGATGACAGGGAGCCACCCCATATCACCAAACGCTCCATCTACATTGAACAAGGCTAGCTCAGCCAAGTTCACCATGCGACCCCCTTCAACCTTCTTACGGGCATAGTCAACATACTGTGCCTTGGCTTCATTCGAACGGAAGCGAAGCGGATCATGCACCCTGGGTACTTTGGTACGGGCCATAGTATCTGCAAAATAAGAAAGAGAAAAGAAACAAGGAGTTAGTAGGATAAAAATCCAAAATTTATTTAATAGTGACGTAAGTTACTAGAAAACCTCAAATTCTCACCATACAAATGGGTATGGGAACTTACGTAGGTTAAAACATATCCTACAACCCACATGCAGTAGGAAATTTTAACTGACGATGTCCAATTTGAAGAAATTCAAGAAAAATAAAAAATGTCGACAAATTAGGGCAAAAAGAGAAAATTTCAAGTTCCTCGATAACCAACCGATGAAACTCAAAAATTTTTGAGGGCTTTCATTCCTCGAGACACCAATAACAAAAGCCCCCAATAAAAATCGAATTTTTACGGTTGGAAAAAGTTTAATTAGAAAAATATGAGTTAAACGGGAAGAAACCTAGAAAAGAAAACCTAAAAACAGGTAAAAACGGGAAGATATACCTGTAGGGATGACGTGGACGTTGAAACCCGGAGTTAAACCGACCAAAAAACAGTAGAGTGGCACTGTAGCAACTCAGAGAGTAGAGACGAGTCGAAACGGAGGAGGAATAGTGAGAAATGACCCAGAATCGGATCTTAAAAATCTGATTTTTTGTCCGAGGGTCGGACAATTGGACTGACACCATCGACCCTCGGATCGACCCTCCCATCGACCCTCAGCTCTCGGGAATCTGACAGAAAATAGAGGGTCAGACTGAGGGTCGGATACCCATCGACCCTCGCATCGACCCTCAGCTCTCAGGAAGAACAGGTCATTCCCAGGGTCGGATACCAAGGGTTGGACATACCATCGACCCTCACCATCGACCCTACATAGAAAAGACAGTATTTTTCACATAATGAATTGAGGATTTTGAATTTTATATCGGTTAGCGTGCCTACATGAAGTATAAATGATTTCTCACTGATTTTGATGATTTTCAGGCACCACCCATCTCAGAAGGAAAATATGTCTGGAAGAAGAGTAACTAGACAGAGCCGAAATGCAGTCCCACCACCACCACCAGTGGAGGAGACTAGTCAAGAGAATAACCATGCACCGAGAAATCCAAAACCGGTAAACCCTTCAAATTTGCCTCCTCCACCACCGGAGCTAGCAACTGTGGTTATGAACCTAGCTCAGCAGCTACAACATATGCAACACGCACAGGCCCAGATGCAAGTTGCCATGGGCATTATGTTTCAAACTACTCAGGCCACACCCATGCACACAGGACAAGCCAGTGCGGCATCAGTGGGTAACCACCCAGCCCCTCAGACACCTCAACAAACTGCTGCACAGATTCTAGTGCAGGTTCCGAAAGCAGCACAGGCTAATTATCAGTATCCACCCCATATGTTTGGGGCATATCAAACTCAGATGGATCACTCTCGACTGGTCGAGAGGTTTTTGAAGATGAAGCCCAGGGAATTTAATGGCAAACCTTCTAATCCATTATGGCCAGCACACTGGATAGACGAGATGGAAAGAAATTTTCTGATGATGACTATTACAGAAGAGGAGAAAGTATTGTGTGCCACCTTCATGCTCAAAGGCGACGCACATCATTGGTGGAAATCGACCAGGGCCTATCTATTGACTAAGCACGCCCTACTGACTTGGGCTACATATAAAGAAGCCTTCTTTGAGAAATATTTTCCACGAAGCTTCAGAGATTCGATGGAGAAGGAGTTCCTGAGTCTTTATCAGGGACATATGTCAGTGGATGCAGAGCTGTTTTTCTTCGCACCACGGAGTATGCAAGAGGAAGAAACCAAAACCCGTAGGTTTGTCACGGGACTGAGAGGAAGCATAAGAGAACATGTTCTGGGCTTAGAAAAGAAGATTTATAATGAAGCTGTCCAGATCGCTCGAGTGATTGAATCGAGCCAGAAGGAGAGTTATTTTACTCAGAACAAGGGCATCAAAAGGCCAGCCGAAAACTCCTACAACGGAGGCAATAACAGGACGTATAAGCCTTTTCGTCCTCAGAATTTTAATGCTGCAACCAAGACTACCCCAGCAGCTCAACCTCAGCCAAAGCCAAATTCTGAAGCCCCGAAGTGTTTTAACTGCAACCAGCCGGGACATATGGCAAGGGAGTGCCCTAAGCCCAAGAAACAATTCCATCAGGGATGTGTATATGCTGTTACGTCCGAGGATGCGGCCGCATCACCCGATGTGGTCACAGGTATGATTGAAACTCTTAAAGTTATACATACATTGAATGAGCATGTAGACTAAGTAAATATGAATCACAGGTATTATACCTATAAATGGCGTACCCGCCAGAGTACTCTTCGATTCCGGAGCTACTCATTCATTTATATTTGTGTCATTTGGAAAGAAGACAAAAATACCCATCAAAACATTAGACTACAAATTACTTGTACGGTCACCGATGGGGTTAGAAGTGGAATTAAAAAAAAGGTTATGGACCATGTCTAGTTCTCATTGGGGAACAGATTTTAGATGCAACATTGATACGACTTGAGATGGCAGACTTTGTTGTCATCTTAGGAATGGATTGGTTAGCTCGGCATTCTGCAAATCTGTTATGCGCCGAGAAGAAGCTAACATTCAAAGACAAATAAGGGGCAGAATTCAGTTTCTCGGGAACCAAACTTCCCCGGAGACGCAAGCTCATACTTTCAGTAGTAAAGGCTAAGAAGTGCCTTGAGAAGGGAGCAGTCGGGTACCTAGTATCAGTGGTCGACCTAACCAAGGAAGCACCACGAATGGAAGACATTGACGTCGTGCGGGATTACCCTGACGTATTTCCAGAGGAACTACCCGGATTACCACCCGACCGTGCCACAGAGTTTGTAATAGACCTGATACCTGGAGCCACACCAGTATCAAAGGCACCTTATAGAATGGCTCCTACTGAACTGAAGGAATTAAAAGTGCAATTACAAGAACTGCTGGACAAGGGTTATATTCGACCCAGTATATCTCCATGGGGGGCACCGGTGTTGTTCGTAAAGAAGAAGGATGGTAGTGTTCGATTATGTATCAACTATCGGGAGTTGAACAAACTGACAATTAAGAATCGATATCCACTACCTCGGATCGATGACTTGTTCGATCAGTTACAAGGAGCAAGAGTATTTTCTAAAATCGATCTTCGATCAGGCTACCACCAGCTGAAGATTAAAGAAGGGGATATTCCGAAGACAGCTTTCAGGACCAGATATGGACATTATGAATTTTTGGTGATGTCTTTCGGATTAACTAATGCCCCGGCAACGTTCATGGAACTTATGAACCGAGTTTTCCACGATATGTTGGATACGTCGGTTATAGTATTTATTGATGACATATTGGTATACTCCAAGGACAAGGAAACCCATATCAAGAACCTAAACGCAGCCCTACAGTGGTTAAGGAAAGAGAAGCTATATGCCAAATTTTCAAAGTGCGAGTTTTGGCTAAGTGAAGTCGCATTCCTAGGCCATGTAGTATCCGTCGAATGAATCAAAGTGGACCCCAGCAAAATCGAGGCTATTGTAAAGTGGGAAGCACTAAAGAGCGTTTCAGAAATTAGAAGTTTTCTGGATCTAGCTGGTTATTATCGGAGATTCGTAGAAGACTATTCTCGGATTGCCGTACCTCTCACCAGTTTGACCAAGAAAGGTGAAAAGTTTGTGTGGATGGATAAATGTGAGAAGAGCTTCCAGACATTGAAGGCCAGATTGATATCCGCCCCGATTTTGACCATTCCCGTTCCAGGATAGACATTTACTTTATACACTGTTGAATCGGGATTGGGATTAGGATGTGTGCTTATGCAAAGAGAGCAAGTGATTGCTTATGCTTCAAGACAGTTAAAGGTACATGAGAAAAATTATCCCACTCATGATTTGGAGTTAGCGGCAGTAGTACATGCTGTCAAGATATGGAGACATTACCTATACGGAGAGAAATTTCAGATTAAGTCGGACCACAAAAGTCTTACTTATTTATTTAATCAGAAAGAGTTGAATATGAGACAAAGAAGTTGGTTGGAACTATTGAAAGACTATGATTGTGATATCCAGTATCATCCGAGAAAAGCGAACGTAGTAGCGGATGCATTAAGCAGAAAAGCAGTGATTAAATCTCAAGGAGAAGTTAGCACGACTGCAGCAATGTGTACCAACGGAATAGTATTCAATCACGGCAACGAGCAGTATGTGATAGATACGATGGATGAATCAGCCAACCAAGGGTTTATTCACCGGTTTTCGAATATGTTCGCGGCATTGAAGATTATACCGGATATAGTGGACGAAGTGAAGACAGCTATCAAATCAGATGCTTATTTGAGGATAGTACAAGAAGATATTGAGAAGGGTAGGACCAACCCTGAGTTCACCTTGGACGACGAGAAATTACTGAAATACAAAGGAAGAATATGTGTACCTGAAACAGAAAGTATGGACATTAGACACCGACTGATTAAAGAAGCCCATACCACCATCTATTCGATACATCCTGGAAGTACAAAAATGTATCATGATCCGAAGAAATTATATTGGTGGAGGGAATGAAAGCAGATGTAGCTAAGTTCGTGTCTCAATGCCTAAATTGTCGCCAAGTAAAGGCTGAACGACAAAGACCCGCAGGACTGTTGCAGCCATTACCGGAACCAGTATGGAAATGGGACTGCATCACTATGGACTTCGTCACGGGACTACCATTGACTCCTCGAGTAGTTGACACAGTTTGAGTGATTGTAGATCGTCTGACTAAAACAGCTCGCTTCATACCGATACGACCTCAGTATACACTGGAAAGGTTAGCGAAGCTGTATGTGGACAATATTGTTCGGTTACATGGTGTACCAGAAAGTATTGTGTCCGATAGAGATCCATGATTTACTTCCAAATTTTGGGAAGGACTGCAAAAGGCTATGGGTACAACATTGAAGTTCGATCTCGCATTCCACCCACGGACAGACGGACAGTCAGAGCGTACAATTCAGATTTTAGAAGATATGCTACGAGCATGTGTAATTGATTTCAAGGGATCATGGGATGAAAAGTTACCATTGATCGAGTTCGCTTACAATAACAGCTATCAGGCTACTATACAGATGTCACCATATGAAGCACTGTATGGCAGGAAGTGTCGAACTCCCTTGTTTTGGAGTGAAGTTGGAGAACGTAGTATTGTTGGACCGGAATTTGTTGAAGAGACTTGTCGAGTGGTCGACATTATCAAGGAAAGGGTGAGAACAGCTCAGAACTGTTAGAAGCAATATGCAGACACTCGACGAAGAGATCTAGAGTTCGCCGTAGGTGATAAAGTATTTCTGAAGGTATCGCCTATGCGAGGATTGAAGAGGTTCGGACAGAAAGGAAAACTAAGTCCAAGATATGTCGGGCCATATGAAATTCTAGCTAAGCGTGGAAAAGTGGCTTATCAGTTAGCACTACCACCATCTATGTCAAGTGTGCATGACGTATTTCACATTTCCCTATTGAAGAAGTATGTCAAAGACCCAACGCATGTCTTGACAGTGGATTTGCCATAATTGACTGATGATTTGACGTTTGAAGTAACACCAATAGAAATCACCAGCCGAAAGGTTCAACGTCTACGCAATCGAGATATCTACTATGTTAAGGTTACATGGAAAAGTAGAGACATGGAAGAAATTACATGGGAAGAAGAAAATGCTATGAGAAAGCAATACCCTTACTTATTTGATTCAGAAGGTATGTACAATTTCGAGGAAGGAATTTTTATAAGTTGGGGGGAGTTGTAAGACCCGTGTCAATCTAACCCGGTCTTACCACCTTGAACCAGGTTCACCCATCATGGTCGAGTCAAATGGACCAAGGGCGTGCAGGAGATCGAGATCCCAGGTATCAAATCGATCCAAAAACACTTAAATTAGGGGAAGGGTCGCATACCCAGCTAAGCAGGGCCAGACCTCCCAAAACAAAGAGTCAGACCCTCGGTTTTGGAGGGAGGGTCGGACAGCTTAAGACCCTAGGGTCGACGAGATCATCGACCCTCCCATCGACCCTCGGATTCTGCCGAATATAGAAATTAGGAAATTTCTATATTTTTCGATTGTGATTCTTTCCAAATCTCAGAGGGACTTATTTAGGATGTTCCTACTCTATTTAAAGGACGTTCCTAGGCCACTTTCACTCCTTTCACAACCCTAATTGAATTGAGAGAAAGAGAGGAGAAGGAAAAAAGAAAGAAGAGAGGCAAGGAAGAGAGCCTAGCAAAAAGGAGAAGAGTTGCAGAGAAAGATTAATCTTCTCAGGTATGGATACTAATTCCATGAGTTTCTACAGACCTTAGGATAGTTATTGGAGAGAGAGCGATCTCGGAGAAACCCAAACCATCCATCCATGGTTAGGTTTTCATGGAAAACCCTAGGAGAATGCATGAAAGCCATCTAAGAGGATGATTCATGGTTTCAGACCATGGAATGAATGTTTAATGGAATGTGGAAGCAAACCATAGGACCCTAAACACGAAGAATGGATTAAAAAGTGGAAATTGGACCAGAGTGCACTGAGGGTCGCACCTAGGGTCGATGACCATCCGACCCTAGGTGTTTCTGACCACCGACCCTCAGCATTCGGGAAGTCTAGAAAGAAGGGAGGGTCGATAGACCCATCGACCCTAGCATCGACCCTCAGTTAACAGAATGGTTTTTAAATTCAGAATTTATTCTAATTAAATTCTATCGATTTTGTTAGGTCTTCTAGAAATATAATAGCATTGTAAAGGTGAATTTAAAGCTTGGAAAAGTATCTTATAGCAAGCTAAGGCGAGGAACCTTAACTCCAAACTAAATTGGTTAATAATAAACTATTTTCTATTTCTTGAGTCCTATGCTATGCTTGATTCTATGCGAATATGTTTGTAATGTGCATACAACATGCCATCCAATATTTCTATTACTCGTTCATGCATATTTACTTTATCGTTTATAACATGATGATGATGATGATGATAGGAATAGGCATGTGCTTGTATGTGTGTGGTTGATGTGCTTGATGCGAGCGAGTATCAGGGGAGGTGTGATGAGAACGTCAATAAAAGTTAACCTTTGGCGGGTCTCAGCACTTTAGCTCTATCTCTAACTCAAGTCTTGTGCATTGGCATCATCGTATCGCCATTACTTTAGCAGAACTATTATGTCGTAGAGTATCAGAGGAGGTGGTCTCGGTCCTTGTAGTCTCTGACTCTACCGGGGGGCCTTAGCTCTATCTCTATGGACATTCTGAGGGATGCTGGGGTGAGGCCTTGGATACACTTTTGGCATTAGGATTGGTTAGTTGCGAGCCCAGTTTGCAGCCCTCGCCAACAGGGGCTTACGTGTTGGTATGGTACTATATAGCAATAAACGTAACCTTTGTAATATAATGTTCATGATTGGGTGCATGTGAGTTAACGATAAACGTGATCTTCGGGTAACGTCACACACTCGTGTATAGAGGCGGAGTCAATAAACACGACCTTTGGCTACCTCAATCTTTCTATAGCATACTGCAAACTTTAAACCAGACCAAAGATATAAATTGACTTTTTGCATGCATATGTATTGTTGCATTGTTTTTGGCTACTCACTGAGCCGTGTTGTGTGCTCACCCCTCGACGTCGAATATTTTTAGTTGATGATGCAGGTTATACCGTTGAAGACTATATGAATGCGTCTGCGTACGGGAACGTGGCAGCTATGGAGGTTGAAGTTGAAGCGGATACACACGACTCCTCTTGCGAGTGCAACTCGTGTGTATTTGATTAGATATTTTATAGGTTTCTTTGATTGGATTTATTAAGAAATGTATTTGGTATTTAAATATATATTTCTCAGTTGAAAATAGAATAATTTGCTATTAAATTAATGATATCATGTTAGTTCTCAGTTCATGTTATTATAAGACTTTCGCTATTGTGTATTTACTCTGATTATGATTATGGATGTGTGTAAGTTTAGATAACGCGGGGATAGCCTATTTGAGATCCTGGTTGAACCGTTGGTTTATTAGCGGTTCATCACACGATTCTGGTTAGTCCAAAATTGGGGTGTGACACAGTGGGTTGCAGAAACAGAGAAGAATTTCCGACTGATGACTTGTACAGAGGATGGAAAGGTCCTGTTTGCCACACATGCGGAAAGAAGATGCGAATGCTTGGTGGAATTCTACACGGGCGTATCTGGAGACGAAGCTTACACAGGTGGATTGGGAAGCATTCAAGGTTGCCTTCTTCGATAAATATTTTCTGAAGAGTTTCAGAGATCAGATGGAGAAGGAGTTCCTTAATTTACAGCAGTCTCAGTCGACTGTGGATGCTTACCAGCAGAGGTACGATGAGTTATTTTTCTTCGCCCCAGCAAGTATGCAAGAGGAAGAGACCAAGACACGTAGGTTCACCATGGGACTACGTAGAGGCATCAGAGAGCATATCTTGGGTTTGGACAAGAAAATTTATAATGAGACTGTACAGGTTGAGAGAGTGATAGAATCCAGTCAGAGGGACAGCTTCTTCGCACAGAACAGGGGTGTGAAGAGACCTTCTATTGAGAGTTCGGGTGGCGGTAACAAGAGACCTTTCCGCCCATACAGGGCTCAGACCGCTACAGTGCCTGTAAGGAACAATACGGCACCACCTGTGCCACAGTTCGTTGGACGCAATCCGAACATTAAATGTTTCAACTGTCAGTAGGTGGGTCATATTGCAAGGACCTGCACTCTACCTAGGAAGCAACCTCTCCAGCAAGAAAAAGTATTTGCGATCACTACCAAAGAGGCAGCCGCATCACCTGATGTGGTCACTGGTATGACTCTATCCCTTACTATTTAGCTTACTATTTCATTGTGTGTAAGAGCATGTAGAACTAAGGGACAATAAAATTTCAGGAATTGTAAATGTAGCTGGTATACTTGCCAGAGTACTCTTTGACTCTGTAGCCACGCACTCCTTTGTTTCTATTTCCTTTGGAAAGCGAATGGAGTTACCAATCAAGCACTTGAACCCAAGCTTGATAGTTCGCTCTACGCTAGGAGTCGAAGTGGCTTTGACTGAATATTATGGACCATGTACAGTATGTATTGAGGGCCGAGACTTAGAAGCAAGTTTGATACTACTTGAGATGGCAGACTTTGATGTCATCTTGGGAATGGATTGGCTAGGCCATCATTCAGCCATCTTACTATGTGGTGAGAGGAAGCTTGTGCTTACAGACAAAAAGGGGAAGGAGTATAGCTTCACTGGTACCAAGTTACCTAGGAAGCGGAAGTTGATCCTCTCCGCCCTAAAATCTAAGCGATGCTTAGAGAAAGGGGGAGTGGGGTATCTAGTATCTGTAGTCAACATCACGGTGGAGTCACACAAGATGGAAGATATAGATGTGGTTCAAGAGTTCCCAGATGTATTTCCAAAGGAGCTTCTAGGTCTACCATCGGACAACGCTACAGAGTTTGTGATAGACCTTATGCCAGGTTCGGCGCCGGTGTCTAAAGCACCATACAGGATGGCCCCTACCGAGTTAAAGGAGTTGAAGACCCAATTACAAGAATTGTTAGATAAGGGTTTCATACGACCTAGCATATCACCTTGGGGAGCACCTGTATTATTTGTCAAGAAGAAGGACGGAAGTGTAAGACTATGCATTGACTACCGTAAACTGAACAAGTTGACGATCAAGAATAGGTATCCTTTGCCTAGAATCGATGATCTGTTTGATCAATTGTAGGGTGCAAAGGTTTTCTCGAAGATTGATCTCCGATCGGGGTATCACCAACTGAAGATCAAGGCCGGAGATATTCCGAAGACTACTTTCAGGATGAGGTATGGGCATTATGAGTTTCTAGTTATGTCATTCGGGTTGACCAATGCCCCAGTGTCGTTCATGGAACTGATGAACCGAGTGTTTCATGATATGTTGGATACTTCAGTCATCGTATTCATCGATGGCATATTGGTCTACTCAAAGGACATGGAGGCTCATACAACACATTTGAGGGCAGCCCTACAACGGTTGAGACAGGATAAGCTTTATGCTAAGTTCGAGAAGTGCAAGTTTTGGCTGAAGGAAGTGGCTTTCTTGGGCCATGTAGTATCTGAAGATGGTATCAAGGTTGATCCAAGTAAGATAGCTGCTATAGTAGGATGGGAAGCACCAAAATCTGTTGCGGAGATTCGTAGTTTCCTTGGGTTGGCTGGTTATTATAGAAGATTTGTGGAGGATTACTCCAGGATCGCTGTTCCACTCACCAGATTGACCAAAAAGGGAGAGAAATTCATATGGACAAATGAGTGCGAGAAGTGCTTTCAGACTTTGAAGTCAAGACTAGTCTCTGCACCTATCTTGACCATCCCAGAACCAAGTGTACCGTTTACTTTATATACGGATGCTTCAGGGATGGGTATCGGGTGTGTATTGATGCAAGGAGAACAGGTGATTGCTTACACATCAAGACAGTTAAAAGAGCATGAGAAGAACTATCCTACGCATGATTTGGAGCTAGCAACAGTTATACACGCAATCAAGACTTGGAGACACTACTTGTACAGTGAGAAGTTTCAGATTAAGTCAGATCACAAGAGCTTAATTTATCTTTTCACTCAGAAGGATCTGAATATGAGACAGAGGAGATGGCTGGAATTGTTAAAAGATTATGATTGTGACATCCAGTACCATCCAGGCAAAGAAAATGTTGTGGCTAACGCCTTAAGCAGAAAGTGGGCATCGAAACCTGAGGCAGAACCAAGTATAAATGCTGCATTATGTGCCGCAGCATCAAGTTTAATTGAAGGCGATGAAGAGTATATAATAGAGACTGCAGAAGATCCAGTTGAGCAAGGCTTAGTTCATAAGTTCACCATAATGTTTGCAGCTTTGAAGATCTCACCGGATCTAGTTGATGAAGTCAAGGTAGCAATCCTACGGGATCCGCATCTCAAGACAGTGCAAGAAGAGTTAGAGAAGGGTACGAGCAATCCTGACTTTACATTGGATTCAGACAAGGTACTCAGGTATCGTGGACGGCTATGTATATCTGAGAGTGAAGACTACAATATCAGAGATCGAGTTATGACTGAAGCTCACTACACTCCATATTCGGTACATCCAGGAAGTACCAAAATGTACCATGATTTAAGAAGACTATATTGGTAGAGGGGTATGAAAGCAGATATAGCTCGTTTCGTGTTCTAATGTCTGAATTGTCAACAAGTTAAAGCAGAAAGGTAGAGACCTGCAGGTTTACTATAGCCATTACCGGAACCTGCATGGAAGTGGGATTGCATTACTATGGATTTCGTCACTGGCCTACCTTTGACACCAAGGTCAGTGGATGCAGTTTGGGTAATAGTAGATCGACTCACCAAGACAGCTCGATTCATTGCGGTCAGACCTCAGTATACCATGGAGAAGCTGGCCAAGCTATATGTAGATAATATAGTCAGACTCCATGGCGTCCCAGAGAGTATAGTATCCGACAGAGATTCCCGTTTCACATCAAAGTTCTGGGAAGGATTACAGAAAGCTATGGGAACGAAGTTGAAGTTCAGTACAACCTTTCATCCTCAGATGGACGGGCAGTCTGAACGAACTATTCAGATTTTAGAGGATATGCTCCGAGCTTGTGCATTAGACTTCAAGGGAGCTTGGGACGAGAAACTATCACTTATCGAGTTTGCTTATAACAACAGCTATCAGGCTACAATTCAAATGGCTCCATATGAAGCACTCTATGGGAAGAAGTGTCGTTCACCTCTGCTATGTAATGAGGTGGGAGAAAGAAGAATTGTAGGACCAGAGTTTGTTGAAGAAACTTGTCGAGTGATTGATCAAATCAAGGAGAGAGTAAAGACAGCTCAAGTTCGACAGAAGCACTATGCGGATAATCGACGTCGAGATCTGGAGTTTACAGTGGGTGACAAAGTATTCTTGAAGATATCACCGGTGCGAGGTCTGAAACGGTTTGGTAAGAAGGGAAAGCTATGCCCCAGGTATATGGGACCATACGAGATATTGGCTAGACGTGGTAATGTAGCATATCAATTGGCTCTACCACCATCTATGTCAAGCGTTCATAATGTGTTCCATGTATCATTATTGAAGAAGTATGTTAGGGATCCATCGCACATCTTGACAGCAGACCCCCCAGACTTGACTGAAGACTTAACATTTGAAGTGGTGCCTGTGATGCTCTCAAGCCGAAAGGTACAACAACTTCGAACCAAAGATATCCATTATGTGAAGGTGCATTGGAGAAGCCAAAATGTCGAAGAAATTACTTAGGAAGAGGAGAGCGGATGAGGAAGGAATACCCTAACCTTTTCGACGATCAAGGTACGTTCAAATTTCGAGGCCAAAATTTCTTTTAAGGGTGGGGGAGTAGTGAAACCTACATGCAAATTTTAGGGACAAAATTTCTTTTAAGGGTGGGGGAGTTGTAAGACCCGCACTCCGTGAACCCAGTCTAAACCTTGATTTCATCTCGTAACAGGTCTTCCGATCATCACCGAGCCAGACGGGACGAGCGGATGACAAACAGGTACGAATCGGATCAAAGACGGTCAAATAATCAGTATTTTATGTTGATCGATCGATGATACCGGTCTTGGTACCGGTCGACCGGTTAGCTCTGCGTAGCCGACTACGAAGATCCGGAAATTGATCTCTGCGGGTCCCACTTTCCTAAACCCTAATACTTGGACCTTCCTTATCCTAATAGGGTTACTAAACCCTATTCCTAGCCTATATAAACACTCTTAAACCTCCTCAAATCCTTTCCATTATCTCTCACAAACCCTAGAGAAGAGAAGGAAGGTTGGAAAGGAGAAGGAGCTAGGAAGAAGAAGGAGGTGCCGCCATTGCCGTTCGACGACGCTCATTTTATGCCAGTCGACGGTAAGTGTTTTAATCATTATTCTTACTCTATGACTCTAGGATAGTTGTATGCGTGGATCAATACCATGCAAAGTAGGTATTGATATAAAACCCTAAATTGGATATTAAACCCTAAGTTGCCGTCAAACCCTAGATTCGAGTTCCGAGATGATATTCATCGAAACTAGACTGGAATGAGTTGGAGATAACTCTAACTCAAAGCTCAGATTTAGAATGGATAGGAAAAACCCTGGAAATCCATGGAGAATGATCGACGGCAGTCGAAAAACCCAAAGTATGGTCTTCCGGAGACATGCCGGTCGACTATACCGGTTGCACCCTGTGTGACCGATATGTTGTCACCGGTACCTTCTGGGGGGCTGGTCTGTGGGGACCGGCTGACCATACCGGTTGCCAGTCTTCCCCACAGAGCTGCGATCGGTACATGACACCGGTCAGCTCTGTGAGTGTATTTTGTAACCTTGTTGGTTTTTTCGACCAACGTAAATCCTAAGAAACTATTCTAATTGAACCCTAATATTATGTAGGACTTTGTGATAGCACGTTTGGATCTTGCGACATGGAGCAAGCTATCAAACGAGCGTCAGGTAAGGGAATCTGACATAAACCTAATAATTAATGGACAATAAATCTTTGTTAATAACCTGAATATATATGATGTGATGTTTGTGCATATTCACATGTCATCTTTTACTTTCAGTTATTATTATTGTTCATGCATTGATAGGATGTGATTGTTAGGCATGTGATTGTTTTCGTTAGTGTGTGGAGTGGGGCATGGGCCTGGGATCATTCCTCACACTGACACCTTTTGTAGTATTCTATCTTAACATGCTTGGTACGGGTGGCGCATCAGGGGAAGGTCGTGGTACGGTGGTCTCCGATGTTGATGCTGGCCTGGCCATGGTTATGTGGCACTGTGGTCTCCGAGGTTGACGCTGGCTTGTCCACGATGCTTTAGCTCTATCTCTATGCCGTAGGGAGTTATGTTGGGATAGGGTCTACCTGCGTATTATTCTATCCTAGTGGGTTAGTTGCAGATAGGGTATCAGGAGAGGTACGGGGATGCCTTAGCTCTATCTCTATGCCATAGATGGCTATGCTGGGATAGAGCCTACATTGATGACATATAGGATTGGTTCGTTGCGAGCCCAGTTTGCAAGCCCTGGCCAGTAGGGGCTTAGGTACTAGTATGGGTAGAGCATCAGGGGAGATACGGGGATATCTTAGCTCTATCTCTATTCCATGATGGGTGCATGTGGGCCAATGGTGGTGTGATCCATGAAGTGCCACATACTCGTGTATAGAAGTGCGGGGGCCACCAAACTTTTCTATAGCACATTGCAAACTTAAACCAGACCACAGCATAAATGTTTGTTACTCATGCATAATATTGTGAAACTGTTTGATTGTCTTACTGAGCTAAGTTGTGAGCTCACCCTTTGTATGTATACATGTTTTTAGATATTGATGCAGGTTATACGGTGGACGACTATATAAGTGCTCCGACGTATGGTGGTGTTGCTGCTCTGGATGTATAGGCAGGAGAGGACGAGCATGACCACAACATAAAATGTTTGTTACTCATGCATAATATTGTGAAACTGTCTGATTGTCTTACTGAGCTAAGTTGTGAGCTCACCCTTTGTATATATACATGTTTTTAGATATTGATGCAGGTTATACGGTAGACGACTATATGAGCGCTCCAACGTATGGTGGTGTTGCTGCTCTGGATGTACAGGCAGGAGAGGACGAGCATGACGCTTCATGCGAGTGACCTTTCTGCGTGTACCTTTGATTTTATTTGTTTATTTCAGTTATTTTTAGTTGGATTAAAGTGGATGTAAAGATATTTATTTTATGTTTGAATTTGAATAATTGGATATTTTATTTAAATTTATCAATAGATTTTCAGTTCATTTAATTTAAAGACTTCCACTGTACATATTTATATTCTGATTGTGGTTATGTGCAATGGTTCGTATGAGTGGACACGGTCTATTCGAGATCCTGGTATGAACCGTTGGTTCAATGACGGTTCACTCACACCATTCTGGTTAGTTCATAATTGGGGTGTGACACATCCTCTCCTACCTAGGAACCATGCGGCTCTTGCAATAGCAGCAGCTGCAGCAACAGAGGCAGCCGAGATGGGAGATGATGGGGATGCACACATGGAGGACATCCCAGCACCCGCACCCTAGCATTCTCCAGTTGCAGGTCCTTCTAGGCCTTCTCCAGTTGCTGGACCATCTAGGCCTTCTCCAGTTGCTAGATCATCTAGGCCTTCTCCAGTTGCTGGACCATCCCATTCCCCTTCAGACCCAGTGATGAGCATGCTCACGAAGATCAGAGATACCCAGAGAGGCCTCATTGATACTCAGAGAGACATCCTAGATACCCAAAGAGGACTCATGGATTCTTAGCGAGAGATGGGTCAGGAGTTGGGGCGTTTAGCTCGTAGCCTACGGGTCACACAGGACCAGGTTTATTGGCTCAGAGAGGTGTACGAGCGAGACTATGATATTGCAGACCCGGTACCATCTAGGCCTGCTACACCACCTTAGGCAAATGTAGTTTTTATTTTTATTTTCATGTATTTTATTTTGTTACTAGAGTAACTGTCCGACTTGTGGACTGTACTCTGTTGTTCACTTGTACTTAAAGAAAATTGTATGAAATGATTAATTTGTTTCCTTTAAATTCTTCAGTGTTTATAATTGTTCTTCCATTATTAGTATATTATGCATCTTTCTTAAGTCTCAGGCATCAAACAAGCTTATGGTGTGTTCTTATTAAAGTTTTTTTTAATTTTCCTAACTCAGCTCATTGGACACAGTTAGATGCAAAATGATTAGCTGGACAGAGCCTTGTGCTCTGATACCAAGTTGTCACACCCCAATTTTGGCTAAACCAGAAGTGTGAGTGAACCGGCCTTAAACCACGGTTCACACCAGGATCTCAATAGACCGTGTTAACCAATCATTCCCAAGCAATCTAACTCAATCAGAGATTAATACATAGCAGCGGAATAAAATAAATGAACTGAGATCTATGTGTTAATTTAAAATAATTAATCAACTTATTCCATCATCCACAAAATTTAAATAATAATTATTACAAAGTTTTAGCAGAAAAATAAACCCATCATTGAGAGAAAACACAGAACGAGCACTCGCATGACGCATCATGCTCGTCCTCTACAGTCTGTGTTTCCAAAGCCGCCAACGTACTATAGGCTGGGGCAGACATGAAGTCTTCCACAGAGTAGCCTGCATCAAGATCTAAAAAAGAAAAGGATATATCCGGTGAGCTCACAACATAGCTCAGTAAGTACAAGACCAATGCAACAGTACAATATGCATGGGATAACATTACAATTTGGGTCAGGTATAACTTGCAAATATGCTATGGTAAGGTTTGGCGGCCATCGCACCTCCATGCACGAGAGTGTGAGCACACCCAACAGTCAGGCACCTACCACACTACTGCTGTTGCCCCACATCACTCACTCTGGTATGGAGATAGGGCTCGAGTCTGGTGGGCAGGAAGAACCACAATCCCACGTCCTCCCCCTGATATCCCATACCGTACCAATACCTAAACTCCTATTGGCAAGGGCTTGCAAGTGGGTTCCGTTTCTAACCAGTCCTAAATGTCAATACAGTATCAATGGCCCTACCCCAGCACGGCTCCCTGTGACATAGAGATAGGGCTCGAGTCTGGTGGGCAGGAAGAACCACAATCCCATGTCCTCCCCCTGATACCCTATTTGCACCGAGTCTGCTAAAGTAAAGGCTATATGAACCTACCCCAGCACTACTCCCTACGACATAGAGATAGGGCTCAAGTATGGTGGGCAAGAAGAACCACAATCCCACGTCCTCCCCCTGATACCCTATTCGCACTGAGTTTGCTAAGGTAAAAGGCGATACGAGAAAAAATGTTAGCTGTGGATATATCCAGGGCACACCCCCTTTACATTCCACACACTAACTAAAACATACACATGCCTAACATCTAACCATCCTAGCATTTGAAATGCATGAATAGATAGTAATGACAGAAATAATTACATGGCATGTGAGATGCACAGACATCAAGCATTATATCCAGATACAGAATAAATTACAAAGGTTTACTGTTAATTAGTTATTTAGGTTTGGGGTCTTGTTCCTTACCTGACGCGTGATATCGATCCCGTTCTGCGTCACAGGGTTCACTCACGCTATCTACAGGTCCTACATAATCACATTTATATGTTAGAACCCATTCATTAAGGTTACAGAGGTCAGAACTAGGTTTGGCCAAGCAAACCAAGCTCAGGAGGCATACTGGTCGCAGGTACCGGTTGCAGTATTGTGCAACCGGTATGTGCGACCGGTATATACCGGTTGCACTTACCGGTCTTACTCAAATCTCACTGAGTGAGGCCGGTATGTGCCTACGGTATATACCGCAAGCCCATACCGCTGGACCTTGGGTCCAACCGGTATACCCCGTGGTTTGGATCCGAGAGCGAGATCTCTGATCTCCCCTCCTTGTCGGCTAATGGTTAGGTCTCTAGGGTTTCTCCTATCCCTTACTAAGGTCCAAGCCTTCTAATGGCTTTCGGATTTTGGCTAGAACGCCGTATCAAACCTAGGTTAGATCCGACTGAGAAAAACAAATGGAAATTATAGGCTTTTTGGATCGCTGCGCCGCTTCGCGGCTCCGATCCGACATCCTAAAATTACTAAGAGGATAGAGCACTTACCGGCGGTGTCTGTCGGTTGGCGACGTGCTCTTCCTTCCTGGGCGGCTTCCACCTCCTTGCTACTTCTCAGCTCTTCTCCAGACGGCTAGGGTTTTTGAGAAGGAGCAATGGAGTGTCTCCTTCTCTATTAATAGAGGGAGGCCGTCCATGGAAAGCCTTTCCCTCAGTTGGAAACTTTCCAAGTTTCCATTCTGAGAGAAAGGCCTGCTGGAGTCCGTCTCCAGTCGAAATCAAGCATACCAGTCGCACATACCTATTGGAGTGCCCGCAACCGGTATGTCCAACCGGTATACCATACCGGTTGCACATACCGGTTGCACTGACCGCAACCGGTATAATCCAACCGGTATGAGACTTAGGCATTTTTTACAGTTTTTCTTACCAGAAATTTGAATGGCTCATCACCCGGCTTCGCCCTCCGATCCGGTTATGATTGGGAGACCTGTCATCATATATAACCATGGGTTAGACCCAGTTTTAGAATACGGTTCTTACAGGTGCATTCATATAATCTTCCACAGTAGAACCTGTATCATCAACTAAAATATTTGACGTCGAAAGGGTGAGCACACATCATGGCTCAATGAACAAACAAAACAATACAACAAACATATGCATGCATTCAATTCATATCTTTGGTCTGGTTTATAAGTTTATAATGTGCAATAGAAAAGATTGGTGGCCGCCGCACCTCTATACACGAGTGTGCGAAGCCGCCCAATGGATCAAACACCATTGCCGTCCCACATGTACCCATCATGGAATAGAGATAGAGCTAAAGTGCCCGGATTAAACACCGCATAACACTTTCCCTGATGCCCTATCCATACCAACACGTAATGTAAGACCCGTATCGAACTAACCGATCTTACCACCTTATACCAGGTCTACCTATCATGGTCGAGCCAAGTGGACCAAGTGCATGAAGGAAATCACAAGACCAGGTATGAAATTGACCCAAAAATAGTAAAATAGAGGATAGGGAAGCATACCTAAACAGGTAGGGTTGACCCCACCTCATCAGAAGACAGACCCATGACTTTTAGTCCTAGGGTCGGACAACTGAAACCCTAGGGTCGACGGGATCTGCGACCCGAGCATCAACCCTAGGATCACCGACAGAAACTATAAATAGGAAACTTTCCTAATTTCAAGGGGATTCTTTCCTAATCTCAATGGGACTTATTTTGGGAGGTTTTCCTTTATAAATAGGATGTCCCTTAGCCTCTTTCACTCCTTTTGAAACCCTAATTGAAAGTGAGAGAAAGAGAAGAGAAGTAGAAGAGAAGGAGAGTTGGAGAAAAAGACTAAGGAGAAGAAATTCAGAGAAATCTCTGAATCTCAGCAAGCTTAAGGTATGATTACATTCTCCATAAATTATGTAAGACCCTAGAATAGTATATAAAGAGGGTATGATCTAGGAGAAACCCAAATCATCCATCCATGGGAAGATTTCAATGGAATCCATGGATGAAATCATTGAATACTATGTAAAGTGAGTAACTTGGAGTTTTAAGCCATAGAACAAGCATAAAATGGACTATGGAAGTAAGCCAAAGGACCCAAACATGAAAGAAGAGACTGTAGAATGAAATGTCACACCCCAATTCCGCACTATTCAGAATGGTGTGATGAACCGCTAGCAAACCAACGGTTCAACCAGATTCTCGAGTAGGCTATATCCGTGTTATCTAAACTCCCATACATCCATCATCATAATCAGAGTAAATACACAATAGCGGAAGTCTTATAGTAAAACGAACTGAGAATCTACTGTGATATTAATAATTAAATAGCAAATTATTCTGTATCAACTGAGACATAAGTAAATATCAAATACAAGTCTTTAATAAATCCAAATAAAGAAAACTAGAAAAAACATCTAATCGAATACACATGAGTTGCACTCGCAAGAGGAGTCATGTATATCTACTTCAGCTTCAACCTCCATTGCTGCTACGTTTCCGTACACTGGAGCATTCACATAGTCTTCAGCTGTGAAACCTGCATCATCAACTAAAATATTCGACGTCGAGGGGGTGAGCACACATCACGGCTCAGTGAGTAAACAAAACAATGCAACATTACATATGCATGCAATCAATTCATATCTTTGGTCTGGTTTAAGGTTTGCAATATGCAATAGAAAGGTTTAGGTAGTCAAATGTCGCGTTTATTGACTCCGCCTCTATACAGAAGTGTGTGACGCCGTCCGAAGGTAACGTTTATCGTCGACTCACAAGCACCCAATCATAAACATTATATAACAAAGGTTAACGTTTATTGCTATATAGTGCTATACCAACACGTAAGCCCCTATTGGCGAGGGCTGCAAACTGGGCTCGCAACTAACCAATCCTAATGCCAAATAGTGTATCCAAAGCCTCACCCCAGCATCAGAATGTCCATAGAGATAGAGCTAAGGCCCCCCGGTAGAGTCAGAGACTACAAGGACCGAGACCACCTCCCCTGATACTCTACGACATAATAGTTCTACTAAAGTAATGGCGATACGACGATACTAATGCACAAGACTTGAGTTAGAGATAGAGCTAAAGTACTGAGACCCGCCAAAGGTTAACGTTTATTGACGTTCTCATCACACCTCCCCTGATACTCGCTCGCATCAAGTACACCAACCACAAACACATACAATCACATGCCTATTCCTATCATCATCATCATCATCATGTTATAAATAATAAAATAAATATGCATGAACAAATAATAGAAATATTAGATGACATATTGTATGCACATTACAAACATCTTCGCATAGAATCAATCATGGCATTAGACTCAAGAAAATAGAAAACAGTTTGTTATTAACCAATTAGTTTAGAGTTCTGTTTCCTCACCTTAGCTTGCTAATAGATACTTTTTCAAGCTTTAGAATCACCTTTATATTGTTATTATATTGCTAGAAGACCTAAAAAAGTCAATAGAATTTAATTAAAATTTATTCTGAATTTAAAAACCATTGTGTTAACTGAGGGTCGGAGGTAGGGTCGGAGTCATGATCGACCCTGGGTGCGACCCTCCCCAAACTCTGAACTTCCCGAACACTGAGGGTCGATAGTTTGGATCACCTTGGGTCGGATGGTCATCGGCCCTCGGTGCGACCCTCGGTGTACTTTGGTCGATTTCCCTCTTTTAGTCCATTCTTCGTGCTTGGGATCCTATGGCTTGCTCCTACATTCCATTCTACATTCATTCCATGGTCTGAAACCATGAATCATCCCCTCAAAATAGCTTTCATACATTCTCCTATGGTTTCCCATGAAAACGTAACCATGGATTGATGGTTTGGGTTTCTCCGAGATCACACTCTCATCAATATCTAACCTAAGGTCTGTAGAAACTCATGGAATTAGTATCCATACCTGAGAAGAATACTCCTTCTCTGCAACTCTTCTCTTTTGGCAAAATTCTCTTCTTCCTCTTTCCCTTCTCTTATCTTTCTCTCAATTCAATTAGGGTTGTGAAAGGAGTGAAAGAGGCTTAGGGACGTCCTTTAAGTAGAGTAGGAACATCCTAAAATAAGTCCCTTTGAGATTAAGAAAGAATCCAAATCGAAAATTAGGAAATTTTCTAATTTCAGTTTCGGAGGCAACTGAGGGTCGATGGGAGGGTTGATGATCCAGTCGACCCTAGGTTTCTAATAAGTCCGACCCTCCCTTCAAAACTGAGGGTCTGACTTTCTGTTTTGGGGGAATCCGACCCTACTTGGTTGGGTATGCGACCCTCCCCTTAAATTAAGTGTTTTGGGTCGATTTGATACCTGGGATCTCGATCTCCTTCACGCCCTTGGTCCATTTGACTCAACCATGATAGGTAAACCTGGTTCAAGGTGGTAAGACCGGGTTAGATTGACACGGGTCTTACATGAAAGGTCGACTTAAACCACGTGCGGTCGCACGTAGGTTCGATTGGGAACCGACCCTACCAGACCACAGGATCAACCCCAAGCTCTCAGGAAGTCCAAGGAAGCTAGAGTCGTACCTAGGGTCGATGGAAAAATCGACCCTAGCATCGACCCAATACCCTGGGGTCACAGAAACCTACGACCTAACCTGCGACCCATCCTGCGACCCTAGCTTTACAGCAAGCTTAAAACTGTCGGAATGAATTCTAATTAAAATTTATCGACATGTTAGGTTTTCTTATTGATATAAAGGTGATTCTTAAAGCTTAAAAGAGGGTTTACAATCAAGCAAAGGTGAGGGAACAAGACCTAAACTAATTGGCTAATAATAAACTGTTTTATTTTATTGAGTCCAACACTGTGTATGTCACACCCCAATTTTGGACTAACCAGAATGGTGTGATGAACCACTAATAAACCAACGGTTCAACCAGGATCTCAAATAGGCTATCCCTGTGTTATCTAAACTTACACACATCCGTAATCATAATCAGAGTAAATACACAATAGCGGAAGTCTTATAATAAGAAGAACTGAGAATCTATGTGATATTAAAATTTAAATAACAATTTATTCTGTTTCAACTGAGACATAAATATTTAAAACCAAATACATGTCTTAATAAATCCAAATAAAGAAACCTATAAAATATCTAATCAAATACACACGAGTTGCACTCGCAAGAGGAGTCGTGTATATCCACTTCAGCTCCAGCTTCCATTGCTGCCACGTTCCCGTGCGCAGACGCATTCATATATTCTTCAACGGTATAACCTGTATCATCAACTAAAAATATTCGACATTGAGGGGTGAGCACACATCACGGCTCAGTGAGTAGCCAAAACAATGCAACAATACATATGCATGCAATCAATTTATATCTTTGGTCCGGTTTAAAGTTTGCAATATGCAATAGAAAGGTTTAGGTAGCCAAAGGTCGCGTTTACTGACCCCGCCTCTATACACAAGTGTGTGACGTCACCCGAAGATCACGTTTATTGTCGACTCACATGCACCCAACCATGAACAGTATATAACAAAGGTTAACGTTTATTGTTATATATTGCCATACCAACACGTAAGCCCCTGTTAGCGAGGGCTGCAAACTGGGCTCGCAACTAACCAATCCTAATGCCAAAAAGTGTATCCAAGGCCTCACCCCAGCATCCCTCAGAATGTCCATAGAGAGAGAGCTAAGGCCCCTCGGTAGAGTCAGAGACTACAAGGACCGAGACCACCTCCCCTGATACTCTACGACATAATAGTTCTGCTAAAGTAATGGCGATACGACGATGCCAATGCACAAGACTTGAGTTAGAGATAGAGCTAAAGTGCTGAGACCCGCCAAAGGTTAACGTTTATTGACGTTCTCATTACACCTCCCCTGATACTCGCTCGCATCAAGTACATCAACCACACACATACAATCACATGCCTATTCCTATCATCATCATCATCATCATGTTATAAACAATAAAGTAAATATGCATGAACAAGTAATAGAAATATTGGATGGCATGCTGTATGCACATTACAAACATATTCGCATAGAATCAAGCATGGCATAGGACTCAAGAAAATAGAAAACAGTTTTGTTATTAACCAATTAGTTTGGAGTTCTGGTTCCTCACCTTAGCTTGCTAATAGATACTTTTCCAAGCTTTAGAATCACCTTTACAATGTTATTATATTGCTAGAAGACCTAACAAAGTCGATAAAATTTAATTAGAATTAATTTCAAATTTAAAACCATGCTGTTAACTGAGGGTCGGAGGTAGGGTCGGAGTCAAGATCGACCCTCGCTGCGACCCTCCCTTAACTCTGAACTTCCCGAACACTGAGGGTCTGTCACACCCCAATTCTACACTATTCAGAATGGTGTGATGAACCGCTAATAAACCAACGGTTCAACCAGGATCTCGAGTAGGCTATCCCCGCGTTATCTGAACCCCATACATCCCTAATCACAAGCAGAGTAAATACACAATAGCGAAAATCTTATAAATAAATGAACTGAAAATCTATGTCATATTAAAATTTAAATAACAATTTATTCTGCTTCAACTTAGACATAAATATTTAAATACCAAATACATGTCGTAATAAATCCAAATAAAGAAACCTATAAAATATCTAATCAAATACACACGAGTTGCACTCGCAAGAGGAGTCGTGTGTATCCACTTCAGCTCTAGCTTTCATTGCTGCCACGTTCCCGTACACAGACGCATTCATATATTCTTCAACGGTATAACCTGCATCATCAACTAAAAATATTCGACGTCGAGGGGTGAGCACACATCACGGCTCAGTGAGTAGCCAAAACAATGCAACAATACATATGCATGCAATCAATTTATATCTTTGGTCCGGTTTAAAGTTTGCAATATGCAATAGAAAGGTTTAGGTAGCCAAAGGTCGCGTTTACTGACCCTGCCTCTATACACAAGTGTGTGACGTCACCCGAAGATCACGTTTATCGTCGACTCACATGCACCCAACCATGAACAGTATATAACAAAGGTTAACGTTTATTGTTATATATTGCCATACCAACACGTAAGCCCCTGTTAGCGAGGGCTGCAAACTGGGCTCGCAACTAACCAATCCTAATGCCAAAAAGTGTATCCAAGGCCTCACCCCAGCATCCCTCAGAATGTCCATAGAGAGAGAGCTAAGGCCCCTCGGTAGAGTCAGAGACTACAAGGACCGAGACCACCTCCCCTGATACTCTACGACATAATAGTTCTGCTAAAGTAATGGCGATACGACGATGCTAATGCACAAGACTTGAGTTAGAGATAGAGCTAAAGTGCTGAGACCCGCCAAAGGTTAACGTTTATTGACGTTCTCATTACACCTCCCCTGATACTCGCTCGCATCAAGTACATCAACCACACACATACAATCACATGCCTATTCCTATCATCATCATCATCATCATGTTATAAACAATAAAGTAAATATGCATGAACAAGTAATAGAAATATTGGATGGCATGCTGTATGCACATTACAAACATATTCGCATAGAATCAAGCATGGCATAGGACTCAAGAAAATAGAAAACAGTTTTGTTATTAACCAATTAGTTTGGAGTTCTGGTTCCTCACCTTAGCTTGCTAATAGATACTTTTCCAAGCTTTAGAATCACCTTTACAATGTTATTATATTGCTAGAAGACCTAACAAAGCCGATAGAATTTAATTAGAATTAATTCTGAATTTAAAAACCATACTGTTAACTGAGGGTCGGAGGTAGGGTCGGAGTCCTGATCGACCCTCGGTGCGACCCTCCCCAAACTCTGAACTTCCCGAACACTAAGGGTCGATGGTCAGAATCACCTAAGGTCGGATGGTCATCGACCCTCGGTGCGACCCTCGGTGCACTTTGGTCCAATACCCTCTTTTTAATCCATTCTTCGTGTTTGGGTCCTATGGCTTGCTTCTTCATTCCATTCAACATTCATTCCATGGTCTAGAACCATGAATCATCCACCTAAATAGCTTTCATGCATTCTTCTATGGTTTTCCATGAAAACCTAACCATGGGTTGATGGTTTGGGTTTCTCCGAGACCACACTCTCATCAATAGCTAACCTAAGGTCTGTAGAAACTCATGGAATTAGTATCCATACCTGAGAAGAATAATCCTTCTCTGCAACTCTTCTCTTTTGGCCTAATTCTCTTCCTTGTTTCTCTTCTTCTTCTTTTCCTTCTCTTATCTTTCTCTCAATTCAATTAGGGTTGTGAAAGGAGTGAAAGTGGCTTAGGGACGTCCTTTAAATAGAGTAGGAACATCCTAAAATAAGTCCCTTTGAGATTAGGAAAGAATCCCAATCGAAAATTAGGAAATTTCGTAATTCTATTTCCTACGGTAACCGAGGGTCAATGGGAGGGTCGATGATCCCGTTGACCCTAGGGTTCTAAGCTGTCCGACACTCCCTTCAAAACTGAGGGTCTGACTTTCTGTTTTGGGAGGTCCGACCCTGCTTAGCTGGGTATGCGACCCTCCCCCTATTTTAAGTGTTTTTGGGTCGATTTGATACTTGGGATCTCGATCTCCTTCACGCCCTTGGTCCATTTGGCTCGACCATGACGGGTAAACCTGGTTCAAGGTGGTAAGACCGGGTTAGATTGACACGGGTCTTACAGAGTCGATGGTCAGAATCACCTAGGGTCGGATGGTCATCGACCCTCGGTGCGACCCTCGGTGCACTTTGGACCAATTCCCTCTTTTTAATCCATTCTTCGTGCTTGGGATCCATGGTCTGAAATCATGTATAACCCACCTAGATAGCTTTCATACATTCTCCTATGGTTTTTCATGAAAACCTAACCATAGATTGATGGTTTGGGTTTCTCCGAGATCACACTCTCAACAATAACTAACCTAAGGTCTGTAGAAACTCATGGAATAGTATCCATACCTGAGGAGAACACTCCTTCTCTGCAAATCTTCTCTTTTGGCTAAATTCTCTTCCTTGTTTCTCTTCTTCTTCTTTTCCTTTTCTTCTCTTTCTCTCAATTCAATTAGGGTTGTGAAAGGAGTGAAAGTGGCTTAGGGACGTCCTTTAAATAGAGTAGGAACATCATAAAATAAGTCCCTTTGAGATTAGGAAAGAATCCTAATAGAAAATTAGGAAATTTCCTAATTCTATTTTCTACGGTAACCGAGGGTCGATGGGAGGGTTGATGATCCCGTCGACCCTAGGGTTCTAAGCTGTCCGACCCTCCCTTCAAAACTGAGGGTGTGACTTTCTGTTTTGGGAGGTCCGACCCTTCTTAGCTGGGTATGGGACCCTCCCTTCAAATTAAGTATTTTTGGGCCGATTTGATACCTGGGATCTCGATCTCCTTCACGCCCTTGGTCCATTTGACTCGACCATGATGGGTAAACCTGGTTCAAGGTGGTAAGACCGGGTTAGATTGACACGGGTCTTACAACTCCCCCCAACTTATAAAAATTTCATCCTCGAAATTGTACATACCTTCTGAATCAAATAAATGAGGGTATTGCTTTTACATAGCATTCTCTTCTTCCCATGTAACTTCTTCCATGTCTCTACTTCTCCATGTGACCTTAACATAGTAGAAATCTCTGTTGCGTAGACGTTGAACCTTTTGACTAGTAATTTCTGTTGGTGTTACTTCAAATGTCAAATCATCAGTCAATTATGGTAAATCCACTATCAAAACATGTGTTGGGTCTTTGACGTACTTCTTCAATAGGGAAATGTGAAATACGTCATGCACACTTAACATAGATGGTGGTAGTGCTAACTGATAAGCCACTTTTCCACGCTTAGCTAGAATTTCATACGGCCCGACATATCTTGGACTTAGTTTCCCTTTCTGTCCGAACCTCTTCAATCCTCGCATAGGCGATACCTTCAAAAATACTTTATCACCTACAGCGAACTCCAGATCTCTGCGTCGAGTATCTGCATATTGCTTCTGATGGTTCTGAGCCGTTCTCACTCTTTCCTTGATAATGTCGACCACTCGGCAAGTCTCTTCAACAAATTCTGGTCCAACAATACTACGTTCTCCAACTTCATTCCAAAACAAGGGAGTTTGACACTTCCTGCCATACAGTGCTTCATAAGGTGACATCTGTATAGTAGCCTGATAGCTTTTGTTATACGCGAACTCGATCAATGGTAACTTTTCATCCCATGATCCTTTGAAATCAATTACACATGCTCGTAGCATATCTTCTAGAATCTGAATTGTACGCTCTGACTGTCCATCTGTCTGTTGGTGGAATGCGGTATTGAACTTCAGCGTTGTACCCCTAGCCTTTTGCAATCCGTCCCAAAACTTGGAAGTAAATTGTGGATCTCTATCAGACACAATGCTTTCTGTTACACCGTATAACCGAACAATATTATCCACATACGGCCGCTTGCCTTTCCGAAGGTATACGGAGGTCGTATAGGTATGAAGCGAACTGTTTTAGTCAGACGGTCCACAATCACCCAAACTGCGTCAACTACTCGAGGAGTCAATGGTAGCCCTGTGACGAAGTCCATAGTGATGCAGTCCCATTTCCATGCTGGTTCCGGTAATGGCTGTAACAGTCCCGCGGGTCTTTGTCGTTCAGCCTTTACTTTCTGACAATTTAGGCATTGAGACACGAACTTGGCTACATCTGCTTTCATTCCCCTCCACCAATATAGTTTCTTTAGGTCATGATACATTTTTGTACTTCCAGGATGTGTCGAATAGATGGTGGTGTGGGCTTCCTTCATCAGTCGGTGTCTAATGTCTACACTTTCTGTTTCTGGTACACATATTCTTCCTTTGTATTTCAGTACTTTCTCGTCACCCAAGGTGAACTCAGGGTTAGTCCTACCTTTCTCGATATCTTCTTGTACTGTTCTCAAATAAGGATCTGCCTTGATAGCTGTCTTTACTTTATCTACTATATCCGGTATAATCTTCAATGCCGCGAACATATTCGAAAACCGATGAATAAACCCTTGGTTGGCTGATCCATCCGTTGTATCTATCTCATACTACTCGTTGGCGTGATTGAATACCCTTCCGGTAGTACACATTGCTGCAGTCGTGCTAACTTCTCCTTGCGATTTTATCATTGCCTTTCTGCTTAATGCATCCGCTACTACGTTAGCTTTTCCCGGATGATACTACAATCATAGTCTTTCAATAGTTCCAGCCATCTTCTTTGTCTCATATTCAACTCCTTCTGATTAAATAGATAAGTAAGACTTTTATGGTCTGACTTAATCTAAAATTTCTCTCCGTATAGGTAATGTCTCCATATCTTGACAACATGTACCACTGTCGCTAACTCCAAATCATGAGTGGGGTAATTTTTCTCATGTACCTTCAACTGTCTCGAGGCATACGCAATTACTTGCTCTCCTTGCATAAGCACACATCCTAATCCCAATCCCGTCGCATCAGTGTATAAGGTAAACGTCTGTCCTGGAATAGGAATAGTCAAAATTGGGGCAGATATCAATCTGGATTTCAATGTCTGGAAGCTCTTCTCACATTTATCCATCCACACAAACTTTTCACCTTTCTTAGTCAAACTGGTGAGAGGTACGGCAATTCGGGAATAGTCTTCTACGAATCTCCGATAATAACCAGCTAGACCCAGAAAACTTCTAATTTCTGAAACGCTCTTTGGTGCTTCCCACTTCACAATAGCCTCGATCTTGCTAGGGTCCACTTTGATTCCTTCAGCGGATACTACATGGCCTAGGAATTCGACTTCACTTAGCCAAAACTCGCACTTTGAAAATTTGGCATATAACTTCTCTTTCCTTAAACGCTGTAGGGCTACGTTTAGGTTCTTGATATGGGTTTCCTCGTCCTTGGAGTATACCAATATATCATCAATAAATACTATAACTAATGTATCCAACATATTGTGGAAAACTCGGTTCATAAGTTCCATGAACGTTGCCGGTGCATTAGTTAATCCGAAAGACATAACAAAAAATTCATAATGTCTATATCTGGTCCTGAATGCTGTCTTTGGAATATCACCTTCTTTAATCTTCTGCTGATGATAGCCTGATCGAAGGTCGATCTTAAAAAATACTTTTGCTCCTTGTAACTGATCGAACAAGTCATCGATCCGAGGTAGTGGATATCGATTCTTGATTGTCAGTTTATTCAACTCCCGATAGTCGATGCATAATCGAACGCTACCATCCTTCTTCTTTACGAACAACACCGGTGCCCCCCATGGAGATATACTGGGTCGAATATAACCCTTGTCCAGCAGTTCTTGTAGTTGCACTTCAGTAGGAGCCATTCTATAAGGTGCTTTTGACACGGGTGCGGCTCCAGGTATAAGGTCTATCACAAACTCTGTGGCTTGGTCGGGTGGTAATCCAGGTAGTTCCTCCGGAAATACGTCAGGGTAGTCTCGCACGACGTCAATGTCTTCCATTCGTGGTGCTTCCTTGGTTAGGTCGACCACTGACACTAGATACTCGATTGCCCCCTTCTCAAGGCACTTCTTAGCCTTTAGTGCTGAAAGTATGAGCTTGCGTCTCCGGGGAAGTTTGGTTCCCGAGAAACTGAATTCTGCTCCTTCTTTGTCTTTGAACGTTAGCTTCTTTTCGGCACATAACAGATTTGCAGAATGCCGAGCTAACCAGTCCATTCCCAAGATGACATCAAAGTCTGCCATCTCAAGTTGTATCAAGGTTGCATCTAAGGTCTTCTCTCCAATGAGAACTGGACATGGTCCATAACCTTTCTCTAATTCCACTTCTAACCCCATCGGTGATCGTACAAGTAATTTGCAGTCTAATGTTTTAATGGGTAAGTTTATCTTCTTTTCGAATGACACAAATATAAATGAATGAGTAGCTCCTGAATCAAAGAGTACTCTGGCGAGTACGCCATTTATAGGTACGATACCTGTAACTTATTTTACTTAGTCTACATGCTCATACAATGTAATTACAACTTTGAAAAGTTTCAGTCATACCTGTGACCACATCGGGTGATGCGGCCGTATCCTCAGACGTAACAACATATACCCGTCCCTGATGGAATTGCTTCTTGGGCTTAGGGCACTCCCTTGCCATATGTCCCGGTTGGTTGTAGTTAAAACACTTTGGGCTTTCAGAATTTGGCTTTTGCTGAGGTTGAGCTGCTGGAATAGTCTTGGTTGCAGCAGTAAAATTCTAAGGATGGAAAGGCTTATATGTCCTGTTATTGCCTCCGTTGTAAGAATTTCCGACTGACCTTTTGATGCCTCTATTCTGAGTAAAATAACTCTCCTTCTGGCTCGATTTTATAACTCGAGCAATCTGGACAGCTTCATTATAAATTCTCTTTTCTAAGCCCAGAACATGTTCTCTGATGTTTCCTCTCAGTTCCGTGACGAACCTACGGGTTTTGGTGTCTTCTTCTTGCATGCTAATTGGTGCAAAGAAAAAAAGCACTTCGTAGCGCTATTGATATGTGTCCACAGTCATCTGTCCCTGATATAAACTCAGGAACTCTTTTTCCATAGAATCTCTGAAGCTCCGTGGAAAATATTTCTCAAAGAAGGCTTCTTTATATATAGCCCAAGTTAGTAGGGCGTGCTTGGTCAGTAGATATGCCTTCGTGGATTTCCACCAATGATGTGCGTCGCCCTTGAGCATGAAGGTAGCACATAATACTTTCTCTTCCTCTGTGATAGTCATCATGAGGAAATTTCTCTCCATTTCGTCTATCCAGTGTGCTGGCCACAACGGATCAGACGGTTTGCCGTTGAATTCCCTGGGTTTCATCTTCAAGAATCTCTCAACTAGTTGAGAGTGGTCCAATTGACTTTGGGGGTTTGCCCCAAACATATGGGGTGGATACTGGTAATTACCCTGAGCTGCTTTCGGAACCTGCACTGGAATCTGTGCAGTAGGTTGTTGAGGTGTCTGAGGAGCTGGGTGGTTACCCACCGGTGCTGCACTGGCTTGTCCTGTGTGCATGGGTGCAGCCTGAGTGGCTTGAAACATAATGCCCATGGCAACTTGCATCTGAGCCTGTGCGTGTTGCATCTGCTGCAGCTGCTGAGCTAGATTCATCACCACGGTTGTTAGCTCTGGTTGTGGAGGTAGCAAATTTGTAGGGTTTGCCTGTTCTAGATTACCCGGTGCATAATTATTTTTCTGACTAGTCTCCTCCACGGGTGGTGGTGGTGGAACTGCATTTCGGTTCTGTCGGGTTACTCTACGTCCAGACATAATTCCTTTCTGTGATTGGTGGTGCCTGAAAATTATCCAAAATAGGTTAGGAGTCATTTATATTTCATGTAGGCACGCTAACCGATAATCAATTCCAATTCTAGCTCATTTTATAAAAAAAATACTGTCTTTTCTATGCAGGGTCGATGGTGAGGGTCGATGGTATGTTCGACCCTTGGTATCCGACCCTGGGAATGACCTGTTCTTCCCGAGAGCTGAGGGTCAATGCGAGGGTCGATGGGTGTCCGACCCTCAGTTTCGACCCTTAGTTTTCTGTCAGATTCCCGAGTGCCGAGGGTCGATGGGAGGGTCGATTCGAGGGTCGATTGTTTAGTCGAATTGTCCAACCCTCGGACTAAAAATCAGATTTTTAAGATCCGATTTTGAGTCATTTCCTATTATTTCTCCTCCTTTTCGAATCGTCTCTCCTCTCTGAGTTGCTACAGTGCTACTCCACTGTTTTTGGTCGGTTTGACTCCGGGTTTCGACGTCCACGTCATCCATACAGGTATGTTCTCTCATTTATACCTATTTTTAGGTTTTCATTTCTAGGTTTTTATCCATTTAACTTGTATTTTTCAATTTAAACTTTTTCCAACCGTAAAAATTCTATTTTTATTGGGGGCTTTTGTTATTGGTGTCTCGAGGAACAAAAGCCCTCAAAAATTTCTGAGTTTCATCGGTTGGTTATCGAAAAACTTGAATTTTTCCCTTTTTGCCCTAATTTGTCGAAATTTTTGATTTTTCTTGATTTTCTTCAAATTGGACATCGTCAGTTAAAATTTCCTACTGCATGTGGGTTGTAGGGTATGTTTAAACCTACGTAAGTTCTCATGTCCACTTGTATGGTGAGAAATGGGGCTTTATGGTCAACTTACGTCATTATTAAATCAAATTTCAGATTTTTATCCTATTAACTCCTTATTTTCCTCCTCTTTCTTATTTTGCAGATACCATGGCTCGTACCAAGGTACCCAGAGTGTATGATCCACTCCACTTCCGTTCTAATGAAGCCAAGGCACAGTATGCCGACTATGCCTGTAAGAAAGTGGAAGGTGGTCGTATGGTGAACTTGGCTGAGCTAGCCTTGTTCAACGTAGAGAGGGCATTTGGTGATATGGGGTGGCTCCCTGTCATCACCTACGACACGTGCACATGTCCGGATTTGGTGCGCCAATTCTATTGTAATCTCCAAGTGGTGGGGAATTACAATGACGTTGAGCATGGTCAGGAGTTGCGCATCACCAGTTACGTTAAAGGGGTGCACATTTCTTTTGATTATCGGCAACTGGCCGATCTGTTGGGCATACCTTGTGACGGCCCCATAGTGTACTGTGTGCCTGGAGAGCCACAGTTTGTTTCTATGGAGATGAGGGCAGAGATCGACAACCAGTTGCTACGACCTGATCGCTGGCAGATGAGAGCTTGTTACCTACGTCCAGCTCCACGGGTCTTCTGCAAGATTATCCAGCATAATCTGATCCCGCAGAGTGGGAACTATGAGAGGGTTTCTCAGCTGACCTAGTTTTTGATATACAGTATATGCACCAGACAGCCGGTCTGCCTTCCTTACATCATCATGCGGACCATGATTAGTGCTACATTGTCCGGTCATAGGGGTAATCTACCCTATGGACGCATGATTACAGTGCTACTGACCCGTCTAGGGGTTGACCTGGTAGATGAGAAGATCCAGGAGAAGACCTTTTCATCGCCTCTAGATTGGGAGGCTATCTACAAGATGGGTATGCGGGATGCCCAGGTTAGTGATGAGGAGAGGAACGCGATGGTGCGCCCTCACACTCGTATCGAGATGGCTGATGCTGAGGTTACTGCTGCCGCTGCTAGAGCTCATGTGGATCCCGTCGACGATGATGACCGTATGTATATGGATGTCGACTCAATACCACCGCCTCCCCCTACACATGCGGCTGGAGTTGGCACTTCTTCTGCGGCGGCTCCTGCACCTGAGGCTGGTCCTTCGCATGCGGCTGGTCCTTCACTCCCACCTTCTGACATGATGGAGATGCTGCAGGAGATTAGGGAAACTCAGCGCAGATCTGATCTGAGGATGGAGGAGTTGCTAGATGCTCAGCGTGTGAGAGTGGATGAGCTGTTAGTCGCCCAGCGCATATCAGACACACGGATGGGAGACCTTATAGAGGTACAGCGTGCGACTGATCGGAGGGTAGCCGATCTCACAGCTAGTCTACAGACGACCCAGACTCAGATAGCCTGGTTGACTAGAGTCTATGCTGAGGACTATGACAGAGATCGTAAGGCCCCGCCTCCTCCTTCGCCTCCAGCTTCTTGATTGTACTTTATTTCTTGTACTATAGAGTAACTGTCCGGGTTGTGGACTGTACTCTGCTTTAGTTATGTATATACATTTTGTTTCTCTCACTCATTGTATGTAACTTGTTTCCCCTTTAATAGATGCATTATTCTCTTTTTAAATTTGGTTTCAATCATCACTTGTGCTTACAGTGTGTTTATATTACTGTTTTTACTTTTATCATATCTCAGTTTACAATTGTCTTGAATGTATGTTAGTTCAGCGGGCAAGGCCTGAGATGCTCTGATACCAAGTTGTCACACCCCAATTTTGCACTAACCAGAATGGTATGATGAACCGCTAATAAACCAACGGTTCAATCAGGATCTCAAATAGGCTATGCCCGCATTATCTAAACTTACACACATCCGTAATCATAATCAGAGTAAATACACAATAGCGGAAGTCTTATAATAAGAAGAATTGAGAATCTATGTAATATAAAAATTTAAATAACAATTTATTCTGTTTCAACTGAGACGTAAATATTTAAATACCAAATACATGTCTTAATAAATCCAAATAAAGAAACCTATAAAATATCTAATCAAATACACACGAGTTGCACTCGCAAGAGGAGTCGTGTATATCCACTTCAGCTCCAGCTTCCATTGCTGCCATGTTCCCGTACGTAGACACATTCATATAATCTTCAACGGTATAACCTGCATCATCAACTAAAAATACTCGACGTCGAGGGGTGAGCACACATCACGGCTCAGTGAGTAGCCAAAACAATGCAACAATACATATGTATGCAATCAATTTATATCTTTGGTCCGGTTTAAAGTTTGCAATATGCAATAGAAAGGTTTAGGTAGCCAAAGGTCGCGTTTATTGACCCCGCCTCTATACACAAGTATATGACGTCACCCGAAGATCACGTTTATTGTCGACTCACATGCACCCAACCATGAACAGTATATAACAAAGGTTAACATTTATTGCTATATATTGCCATACCAACACGTAAGCCCTTGCTGGTGAGGGCTGCAAAGTGGGCTCGCAACTAACCAATCCTAATGCCAAAAGTGTATCCAAGGCCTCACCTTAGCATCCCTCAAAATGTCCATAGAGATAGAGCTAAGGCCCCCCGGTAGAGTCAGAGACTACAAGAACAGAGACCACCTCCCCTGATACTCTACGACATAATAGTTCTGCTAAAGTAATGGCGATACGACGATGCTAATGCACAAGACTTGAGTTAGAGATAGAGCTAAAGTGCTGAGACCCGCCAAAGGTTAACGTTTATTGACGTTCTCATCACACCTCCCCTGGTACTCGCTCGCATCAAGTACATCAACCACACACATACAAGCACATGCCTATTCCTATCATCATCATCATCATCATGTTATAAACAATAAAGTAAATATGCATGAACAAGTAATAGAAATATTGGATGGCATGCTGTATGCACATTACAAATATATTCGCATAGATTCAAGTATGGCATAGGACTCAAGAAAATAGAAAATAATTTTGTTATTAACCAATTAGTTTGGAGTTCTGGTTCCTCACCTTGGCTTGCTAATAGATACTTTTCCAAGCTTTAGAATCACCTTTACAATGTTATTATATTGCTAGAAGACCTAACAAAGTCGATAGAATTTAATTAGAATTAATTCCAAATTTAAAAATGATGCTGTTAACTGAGGGTCGGAGTCAAGATCGACCCTCGGTGTGACCCTCCCTTAACCCTGAACTTCCCGAACACTAAGGGTCGATGGTCAGAATCACCTAGGGTCGGATGGTCATCGACCCTCGGTGCGACCCTTGGTGCACTTTGGTCTAATTCCCTCTTTTTAATCCATTCTTAGTGCTTGGGATCCTATGGCTTGCTCCTACTTTACATTCTACATTCATTCCATGATCTGAAACCATGTATAACCCACCTAGATAGCTTTCATACATTCTCCTATGGTTTTCCATGAAAACCTAACCATAGATTGATGGTTTGGGTTTCTCCGAGATCACACTCTCAACAATAACTAACCTAAGGTCTGTAGAAACTCATGGAATAGTATCCATACCTGAGAAGAACACTCCTTCTTTAGAAATCTTCTCTTTTGGCTAAATTCTCTTCCTTGTTTCTCTTCTTCTTCTTTTCCTTCTCTTCTCTTTCTCTCAATTCAATTAGGGTTGTGAAAGGAGTGAAAGTGGCTTAGGGATGTCATTTAAATAGAGTAGGAACATCCTAAAATAAGTCCCTTTGAGATTAGGAAGGAATCCCAATCGAAAATTAGGAAATTTCCTAATTCGATGGGAGGGTCAATGATCCCGTCGACCCTAGGGTTCTAAGCTGTCCGACCCTCCCTTCAAAATTGAGGGTCTGACTTTCTGTTTTGGGAGGTCCGACCCTGCTTAGCTGGGTGTGTGACCCTCCCTTCAAATTTAGTATTTTTGGGTCGATTTGATACCTGGGATCTCGATCTCCTTCACGCCTTTGGTCCATTTGATTCGACCATGACGGGTAAACCTGGTTCAAGGTGGTAAGACCGGGTTAGATTGACACAGGTCTTATAATGTATGATTCCATGCTTATATGCGTGTAATGTGCGTTTAACATGTCATCTAATATTTCTATTATTACTGTTCGTGCATATTTACTTCGTTTTTTATAACATGAGGATGATGATGATGATAAAAATAGGCATGTGAATGTTTATGTTTGGTTAGTGTACTTGATGCGGGTAGGGGATGGTGCAACCGGTACTTCAATGCCATTTTCATTGGGTATATTATACCATAGCTCTATTCAAGTCTTGTCCACTGACATCGTCGTATCGCCATTACCTTAGCAGAACTATTACGTCGTAGGGCATCAGGGGAGGTGGTCTTGGACCGTGTAGTCTTCAACTCTGCCGGGGGGCCTTAACTCTATCTCTATGGACGTATTGAGGGATGCTGGGGTGAGGCCTTGGATACACTGTTTGACATTAGGATTGGTTAGTTACGAGCCCAATTTGCAAGCCCTCGCCAATAGGGGCTTACATGTTGGTATGGTGCAACCGGTACTGCAATGCCTTTTTCATTGGGTATATTGTACCATAGTGGGTAAATGTGGGGTCGACAGTTCCATTTTCATTGGGCGGCTTCACACACTCGTGTATAGAGGTGAGGTAGCCTCCGAACATTTCTATAGCACATTGCAAACTTATATACCAGACCACGGATATGAATTGAATGCATGCATATGATTGTTGCATTGTTTTGTTTGCTCACTGAGCCGTGATGTGTGCTCACCCTTTTTGAATTCGAATATTTTAGTTGATGATGCAGGTACTACTGTGGAAGATTATATGAATGCTCCTGCATATGGGCACGTTGCTGCAATAGATGCTGAAGATATAGTGGAGACACATGACTTATCATGCGAGTGTAACTCATGCATTTTTTATTAGATTTTTATTTGAACTATTAAGGAAATGTAATTTGATACTTTATTTACTTATGTCTCGGTTGATACAACATAATTGGATATTTTATTTATGATTATCATAGTTAGATTCTCAGTTCATTTAATATTAAGACTTCCACTATTGTGTATTTATTATGATTATGGTTGTGGATGTGTATGGTTTAAGTTAAAGGACACAACCTATTAGAGATCCTGGTTGAACCGTTGGTTTATTAGCGGTTCATCACACCGTTCTGAATAGTGCGGAATTGGGGTGTGACATGTAAACCCTATTGGCGAGGGCTAACAAACTGGGCTCGCAACTAACCAATCTTAATGCCAAACAGTGTATCCAAGGCATCACCCTAGCATCCCTCAATACGTCCATAGAGATAGAGCTAAGGCCCCCTGGCAGAGTCAGAGACTACACGGTCCGGGACCACCTCCCCTGATGCCCTACGGCGTAATAGTTCTGCTAAGGTAATGGCGATACAACGATGTCAGTAGACAAGACTTGAGTAGAGATAGAGCTAGAGTTTGGTGACCAGGATGAACCACAATGTCACGTCCTCCCCTTGATGCTCCACTCGCATCAAGCACACTAACCACACACATACATTCACATGCCTATTCCTAGCATCATCACCATCATTATGTTATAAATAAATATAATTAAATATGCCTGAGCAGTAATAGCAGAAATATTAGATGATATGTGAAATGCACATTACAAGCATACAAGCATAGAATCAATCATGGCATTGGACTTAATAAGTAAAACAGCTTGTTATTAGCCAATTAGTTTAGGTCTTGTTCCCTCACCTTTGATCGATGTTTGTTCCTCTCCCAAGCTTTGGAATTTACTTTGAATCTATTAGAAACCTAAACAATTAATGTATTTAAGTTAGGGTTTAAATTTACCAAGTTACAGTAGTCAAAAACCTTGTTTGGTCTCAAAATATGCTTGCTGTTATCGTGTGGTCGCACGTGTGGTCGCACGTGTGGTCGTAATATATGAGACCACACACTGTGTGGTCGAACCCTGTGGTCGTATTTTATGCGACTACACCATTCGACCACACCTTTCCTGGGAACTTCCCGAATAGTCGTGGTCGACCCTCTGGTCATCCTGTGGTCGACCATAAGCTGCGACCACATGATGTTTAGTTACTTTTTCATCTTCAATTCGAATTCTTCCTGTTTCGATTCCTCGGCTCATCACTTGGGTTCATCCTATGATTATTCTATGACCATTATTTACAGTTTCCCATTAACTATTATCCCTAATCTATTTTCTCATGATTTTTCTTAGAAATTCCATAACCGAAATCGTTGCATTAGATTCAACACATCAACTTGATAAAAGGAACCTATCCTATCTGATCTAGCCTACAGAGTCAAGTCCATACCTTAAGCTTGCTGTAGGGAGATAGAATTTTGCTCTTCAAAACCTTCTTCTCCAAGCTTCTTCTCCAAATCTCCTTCTTCCCCTTCTCTTCCTTTCTCTTTCTCTCTTAGGTTTAGGGTTTTAATTTGAGTTCTAAAAGAGTGAGAGAGGCTAAGGAACGTTCCTCATATAGAGGAAAACCTCCATATAGATTCCCACTTTAATTAGAAAAGAGTCCCCCTCAAATTAGGAAAGTTTCCTAAACACGAAGTTTGTTCAGCATCGTGTGGTCTCACGTGGGGTCGCAGAATCCGTCGACCACACATCCAAAATATGAGACCACACGTTGTGTGGTCTCATGTGTGGTATCATGTATTGACCACACGTATCGACCACAGTTATCGACCATACCCCTCAAAAACTGCTACCACACGACCAAAATTTTTTGGTTTTTAGTTTTTGACTGGTTGCTTCCACACGATCTTAAACGGTCAACCACACCAACTAAATTTGACTCGTTACTTACCTTATCTTGTGGTTTCTTCATAAAATTGGTTTACTTGAGCTGATTATGATGGGAAGACCGGTCACGACACGAGAACGTAAGGTTAGACCGGGTTCGTGGCGTGCGGGTCTTACAACTCCACCACCCTAAAAAGAAATTTCGTCTTCGAAATTTGTACGTACGGATCTCACAACTCCCCCACCCTCAAAAGAAATTTTGTCCTCAAAATTTAGATTTATCTTCCGAGTTAAATAGGTGGGAATACTGTTTCTGCATTGCATCTCCTTTTTCCCATGTAATCTTCTCCACGTCTTGTCTTCGCCAAGTTAACTTCATATAATAATTATCCCAGCTTTGGAGATGTTGTACCTTCCAACTAGTGAACTAGGCTGGTACCACTTCAATAGTTAAATCTTTTGTCTAATCCAGTGGATCAGTGGTTAATACCTTTGATATGGATCTCCAACATACTTCTTCAATAGAGACACGCAAAATACGTCATGCACACTAGACATGGACAGCGGTAACGCTAGTTGTTATGCAACTTTTCTACGTCTCTCCAAAATTTTATGAGGTCCAAAACATATATAGGATATAACTTTCCCTTCTTGTCTAATCGTTTCAAACCATACATAAGTGATATCTTCAAGAACACTTTGTTACTTATGGTGAACTCGAGGTCTTGGTGTCTCTTTTAACAAACTTGAGCTATCTTGGCCCTTTTCTTTGATCTTGTCTGCCACTCGAAAAATTTCTTCAACAGACTCAGGTCTTACAATTCCTTATTCTCCAACTTCGTTCCAAAACAAAGGAATTCGACATTTCTATTGTACCATGCTTCATAGGTGACATCTACATGGTAACTTGATAGCAAACTCAATCCGTGGTAACTTTTCAACTCAAGCTCCTTAAAATCAATTTTACAAGCTCGGGGCATATCTCTTAGGATCTGTATAGTCCGCTCCAACTGTCTGTCGGTTTAAGGTAAAATGTGATACTAAACTTCAACTTCATTCCCATTGTTTTCTATAGATCCTCCCAAAACTTCGAGATAAAGTATGAGCCTCTGATTGACACTATGCTTTCAGGCTTACTGTTCAATCTAGCAATATTATCCACATATAGCTTAGTTAGCCGCTCCAAAGCACACCGAGGTCGTATAGCAACGGAATGAGCTTTCTTCATAAGGCGATCAACAATGACCCAAACTGCATCAACTGATCTGGGAGTCAACGACAAATCGATGACATAGTTCATTGTAATGCAGTTTCACTTCCAGACTGGCCCCGATAGCTATTGTAGTAAACCATGTTGGTTTTTATCTTTTAGCCTTTACTTGCTGATAATTCAGACACTGGAACATGCACTAAGCCACATCTGTTATCATTTCTCTTTACCAGTTCAATCTCTTCAGGTTGTGATACATATTGGTACTCCAAGATCTCCTGAATATAGAGTACAATGGACTCTTATCATTATCCTCTTCATGATATCAGAGTCTTTACCTTCAGGTATTCAGAATCTACCTCTATATCTGAGTACCGTCTCTGCATCCAAAGTAAGTCAGGGCTAGGTTTTTCTTTCTCTAAATCTTCTTGCCTCGTTCTTATATACGGATCTAACTGAATTGTTACTTTTACTTCATCCATAAATTTAGAGATGATCTTTAATGCCCCAAGCGCAGTCGAATAATTATTGCTCCATGAGTTCATCCATAAGTTATCGCTCAATTGGATCATTACGAGTTTCTATTATATGTTACTCTTCTTTCAATCTAAATTTATTGCTGTGAAACATAAGGCAGCATTTATACTGGTCCTTCTTTAGACTTCATATCCCTTTTTTTGCTCAAAGCCTTAGCTACCACCTTAGCCTTGCTTGGATGACATTGAATATCACAATTTTAATCCTTCAAGAGTTCCAACCATCTCCTTAGCTTCATGTTCAACTCTTTTTGGGTGAAGCGATAAGCAAAACTCTTGTAAGCCGATTTAATCTGAAATTTTTCTCCGTATAGATAATGTCTCAAAGTCTCGATTGCATGAATCATCATTGCTAACTCTAAATCATGAGTTGGGTGATTCTTTTCATGCTCTTTCAGTTATCTTGAAACTAAGCAATCGCTTATTTACCGTACATCAACCTGCATCCTAGATCTAATTCGAAAACTTTGATGCATAGGGTAAAGGGTTCCCTTGGTACCGGAACGATCAAGATGGGAGTTGATATCAACCTTGTTTTTAGAGTTTGGAAACATTCTTCATACTTCTCAGTCCAAATAAACTCCTCTGCCTTCCTGGTTAGCTTGGTAAGAGGTATTGCGATCCTAGAGTAGTCCTTTATGAATCGTCTGTAATAACTAGTTGAACCCAAGAACTTCTGATCTCTGCAATGTCTTATGCACTTTTCACCTTACGATTGCTTCTATCTTACTAGGGTCCACTTTAATCCCTTCTGATGATACTATGTGACCCAAGAAAATCACCTCGTTTAACCAAAACTCACACTTCTTGAATAAAGCTTCTCCCTTTTCAGTAGTTGTAAGGCTGCTCTAAGATCCGTTGTATGAGTTGCTTTATTATTGGAATAAACCAAAATATCATCTATGAAAACTACGACCGACGTGTCCAACATGTCATGAAACACCCAGTTCATCAGCTCCATAAAAGATGTAAGGGCATTGGTTAATCCAAATGTCATAATCAGGTACTCATAATGCCCAATCTCGGTTCTAAAAGCTATCTTCGAGATATCACTGTCAAAATTCTTCATTTGATGATACTCCATCCAAGGTCAGTCTTAGGGAATACCTTTGCTTCTTGTAGCTGATTAGCAATGCATCTATCTAAGGTAGTGGATATCGGTTCTTGATCGTAAGCTTGTTCAATTTTCGATAGTCTATATATAGCCGAACACTACCGTCCTTCACCATGAATAGCACTGGTGCTCCTCGTGATGAAATGCTTAGCTGATTAGAACATTTGTCTAATAACTTTTGTAGTTGAGTCTTCAATTCCTTCAACTCTGTATGAGCTGTTCTATAGGGTGCCTTAGACATAGGTATCATCCTTGGTAACAAGTTGATGACGAACTCGGTCGCACGATCAGATGGTAACCTAGGTAAGTCTCCTGGGAACATATCAGAAAATTTACGCATCACATCAATATCTTCCATCTATGGTGCTTCTTTAGTAACGTCCACCAAAAATACCATATATCCAACTCCTTTCTCTTCAAAGCATCTCTTCGTCTTTAGCATAAAGAGGATCATCTTTCACTTCTTAGGCAACATGCTAAATTATAAGCCGTCTTTATTCTTAAATGATAACCTCTTCTATACACATAACAACTTTGTAGAGTGTTGAGACAACCAGTCTATTCACAAGATGACGTCAAAGTCTGTCATCTCGAGTCGAATTAGGTTACATCCAACTTCTGTCCATTCATACAATTTGGACATTGTTCATAACACTCATCTAATGCATCATTTAGTTCAAAAGGGCTTGAACTAGCAAAATTTGGTTTAAAGGTCTTGAGAGCACATCTAGCTCCTTAATCTGTTATGGTTTTTCAAAGACTAACACCAATAATCTCATATCCCACAAAACTCATTAGCATACACCTTTTTTATCATTGTTGTTCCACCTGATCTCTCTTCCATATACCTCGAAAAATATCTTGTGATTGTTACTTACTTTCTTGCTCATGCACTCTTTTATAGACATGACTCATATCCATCTATCTAGTAATCTTGAACTAGATTCTCTACTACTTCGTCTGAGGTTCCTTAGCTATATAGATTATTCTGAATTGAATCATCTTCCTTCCAATAATTTCTTATTAACTAAACATTTTATCAATGGATGTTGAGAAATGTAAGAATCAGAATGATTGTCCAAAAGTAATTCATTTCCTTCTTTTGAATTCAGTATGATGAAGGACACTTGTTTTATCTAATGAACTTAGGTTTAAAGGATCAAGAGTAAATCTATGGTAATCCAACCGTCATCCAAAGATCGTTAAGTTGCACGGTGGTCTGAATACATGGAAATAGAGGTTCTACAGCTCTTAACCTCATGGTTATAGGCTCTCTCGAGTATATAATGGCATTGGTCGAGGCACTACAAGAGTAAATCTAGAGAAAGTTTTGGTACATCAATAAATCAGGTATAAAATCGAAAAGATGTACGCTCAACATGATTAAATATTTAACTGTTCATTCAGTTCATATCTCTGTTCATATTTTCGATCATGAGAGTGGCTCAGATTGGTATAATCAGGTCTAACACTAAAGAAACAATATCTATAACTCCAATTAACAGGTTGAATTGAGAAGGTATCCTGTCAAGACACAAGAATTTAAAATCAGGTATGTGCATCCTCTATAATCATAAGAGTAAGTCAATAATGCACTGCATCCTATATAAACCTATCTAGTTATATGGTCACAATAGATTTGATCCTTTGCTGAAAACGTTTGGTGCTTCATCTTCAAAAAATATTCCTCAACCCTTGTTGGATCGTTCTGCTATGATGCAGCTATCCCATACATCGGTAGCTGATAAGGGTAACCACCTTGATACACTGCTTGTTGTGCACCAAGTTCCTACACTGGGGTGTGCGTTAATGGGACTTACTGTATGGTAGGCACTATGTTATAGCTAATAGGTGCTGGGGGTACAGTGTTGCTACCAATCAATACCGTACTTAGTTTGACCCGGAGGTGTTGATGTAGCATTGGAAACTTGGATAGTGATTTTCATGGCAACTTACATAGCCGGTATCATTTGTTGTTGTTTTTGCATTTTCTCAAGCCAAGTTTATTACAACCGTAGCCAAGGCACTTGGTAGTCCAGGTAGATTGCCTGGAATGGCCTGGCTGTTTATCTCCTTTGATTTGTTTCAATCTGATTATCATTATTTAACATCTGCTTAGATGAGTTTTCACTACCCATTATCGACCCAGATAGTGGTGGGGTCAAGTTGCAACCTCTTCTTAAAGCTCAGCATGCAATGGATCAGCTTGTGGTGGATCTCACTCTGAGTCTCCACGTCACCCAGGAGTATAGCTTTATCTTCTTTTATAGTTACTCTCATTTTTGGTGTATGACCATTGTTCTCCTATCTCTGTTGGATTTAGCCCGAGATCTTTCTCTTTATCTCTAAAGGGATTTAGGCGTTACTAGCCATTTTTCTTCTTTCTCTGTCATACATCGGGTTTCACATCCTATGGGTACTAACTCGGTATTCTAATTTACTGCTTTATAGATGTACCATATCCTTTGTATACTTAGACAACTGCCCGACTTATAGATCATACCCTATATTATTTGTTTATCAGGATACATTTAGATTTTCTTTTTCTATCCGTGTATATATATGGTTCCACCTTTTATACGTACATTATTGTTTGTTTAAGTTCTGTCTCAACCAACACAGGTGCTTATGGTGTGTTCGTATTAAAACTTATAATTTATCGTAATTCAATTCATGGACTCTAATGGAAGTATTTAAGTTTGATGGGCAAGGCCTGAGGGCTCTGATACCAAGTTGTCACACTCTAATTCTGAACCAACCAGAATGGTGTGATAAACCGTCTATGATCCAACGGTTCAACCAGGATCTCAAATAAGCCGTGTCCATTTGATTAAACCAGATATAACCACAACCATAATCAGAGTAAATAAATAAAAGTGGAAGTCTTTAATATTAATGAACTGAGTATCTAACAGTGATAACATAATTAATAATCTAATTATCTCCAAATGAATAAAGATATAAAATAAAATAAATAAATCAATTATATGTTTCGATAAACCAACAACTAAATTTAATCGAAAACACATGAGTTGCACTCGCACGACGAATCATGTGACTCCACCATAGCTTCCACATCAATAGCAACAACATGCCTGTACGTTGGTGAATTCATATAATCTTCCACAGTAGGACCTACATCATCAACTAAAATATTCAACATCGAAAGGGTGAGCACATATCATGGCTCAGTGAGCAAACAAAATAATGCAATAAACATATGCATGCATTCACTTCATATCTTTGGTCTGGTTTATAAGTTTGCAATGTGCAATAGAAATGATTGGTGGCCGCCACACCTCTATACACGAGTGAGTGAAGCCGCCCAATGGATCAAACACCTTGCCCTCCCACATGAACCCATCATGGAATATAGATAGAGCTAAAGTGTCCGGATCAAATACCGCATAACACTTCCCCTGATGCCCTACCCATACCAACACATAAGCCCCTATTGGCGAGGGCTTGTAAACTGGGCTCATAACTAACCAATCCTAATGCCAAACAGTGTATCCAAGGCCTCACCCCAGCATCCCTCAATACGTCCATAGAGATAGAGCTAAGGGCCCCTGGCAGAGTCAGGAACTACACGGTCCGAGACCACCTCCCCTGATGCCCTATGACGTAATAGTTCTGCTAAGGTAATGGCGATACGATGATGTCAGTGGACAAGACTTGAATAGAGATAGAGCTAGAGTCTGGTGACCAGGATGAACCACAATGTCACGTTCTTCCCCTGATGCTCCACTCGCATCAAGCACACTAACCACACACATACATTCACATGCCTATTCCTAGCATCATCATCATCATCATGTTATAAATAAACAGAATTAAATATGCATGAGCAGTAATAGCAGAAATATTGGATGACATGTGAAATGTACATTACAAGCATACAAGCATAGAATCAATCATGGCATTGGACTTAATAAGTAAAACAGCTTGTTATTAGCCAATTAGTTTAGGTCTTGTTCCCTCACCTTTGATCGATGTTTGTTCCTCTCCCAAGCTTTGGAATTCACTCTGAATCTATTAGGAACCTAAACAATTATTGTATTTAAGTTAGGGTTCAAGTTTACCAAGTTACAGTAGTCAAAAACCTTGTTTGGTCTCAAAATATGCTTGTTGTTATCGTATGGTCACACGTGTGGTCGATCCTGTGGTCGCAATATATGAGACCACACACTGTGTGGTTGAACCCTGTGGTCGCATTTTATGCAACCATACCATGCGACCACACCTTTCCTGGGAACTTCCCGAATAGATGTGGTCGACCCTCTGGTCACCCTGTGGTCGACCACAAGCTGCGACCACATGATGTTTGGTTACTTTTTCATCTTCAATCCAAATTCTTCCTGAGTCGATTCCTCGGCTCATCACTTGGGTTCATCCTATGATTATTCTGTGGTCATTATTTACAGTTTCTCATTAACCATTATCCCTAATCTATTTTCTCATGGTTTTTCTTAGAAATTCCATAACCAAAATCGTTGCATTAGATTCAACACATCAACTTAATAAAAGAAACCTATCCTATCCGATCTAGCCTACAGAGTCAAGTCCATACCTTAAGCTTGTTGTAGGGTGATAGAACTTTTCTCTTTAAAATCTTCTTCTCCAAGCTTCTTCTCCAAATCTCCTTCTTCCCTTCTCTTCCTTTCTCTTTCTCTCTTAGGTTTAGGGTTTCAATTTGAGTTCTAAAAAAGTGAGAGTGGCTAAGAAACGTCCCTTATATAGAGGAAAACCTCCATATAGAGTCCCACTTTAATTAGGAAAGAGTCCCCCTAAAATTAAGAATGTTTCCTAAACACGGAGTCTGTTCAGCATCGTGTGGTCACACGTGGGGTTGCATAATCCGTCGACCACACATCCAAAATATGAGACCACACATTGTGTGGTCTGATGTGTGGTCTCATATTTCGACCACACGTATTGACCACACCCCTCAAAACTGCTACCACACAACCAAAATTTTTTGGTTTTTAGTTTTTTACTGGTTGCTTCCACACGATCTTAAACGGTTAACCACACCAACTAAATTTGACTCGTTACTTACCTTATCTTGTGGTTTCTTCATACAATTGGTTCACTTGAGTCGATTATGATGGGAAGACCGATCACGACATGAGAACGTAAGGTTAGACTGGGTTCGTGCCGTGCGGGTCTTACAGGTAACATGTCAAAAATTCATCTTAATATTTTTCCCAAGATTTCTATATTTGGAATGTTTTTAGAAATGGCTCCTTTTCTGTGAAGTCGGCATATCACTTTCTTGTAAACAAGCATGACAATGAGCTCTCTTCCTTGCCTTCCTCTTCTAAAAAAAATCTTGGCAGCTTGTTCCTAAAGATTCTTGGAAGCAGATTTAGCATTGCAAGTCTCTTCCCAAAATCTGAGCTTTACTTTGGAGAGTGTGTGCCCAAGGTATTGCTTCGGGTGAAGGGCTTGCTCACCGGAATCTTCATGTTATTCCGGATGAACTTTGGTTGACATTGAGAGGGGGGTGAATCAGTGTATAAATTCTCTCCTTTACTTTTCTTGCTGCCCAGAGCTGATGCAAAGTACACGCGTACACACACACACACACAAACATATGCAAATCTACCTTGCTACCACTCAGTGGCTAGGTCTGTCAGATTTACACACCCAAACTGCAATCCATTCCATGTACTTCACAATGTACAAAAATTAAAATAGTCCACAATACAAGAAAATTACATGGTTCACCAATACAGTGTGTGATGGCTAGTCCATGGAGTATGCCCAATAAACTCCGTGTATACTCAATACGCTGTTTTCAGTCCTTTACAAGACAAGGGTTCATACCTTGTGTTTTCCCAGCATATAATTGAGAGGACATAACGATGCCAGGGTTCAGGTAGTTGTAACTGTCAGTGTCCAGCACCCACTGAACACAATACTTTAAATGATTTTTGGGGCTTATAGCATGCCCTACAATGATAGCCCAAACTAGCTAAGTATTTATCAATTTCCACTTAAGCTAGCATATCATATACTGAAAGTAATGAAAGAAATACAGAGTTGATAAAATCTCACAACCAATGCTTCTAGGTGTTCGGAGATGATTCTGAAACTTCCAGTGGTTTAATAAAATCTCCCACAACCCCTAATGCTGGGAGAACTCAGCTCTTCAAGCAAACCCTTGCTCACAACCATCTTTCTCTTTTTACAACCTAACAATCACCATAGATATGCAATAAGAGCTCCACCGACTTCTCACAAACATTCAAGACTCCATTAATGAGCAAGGGAGAAGTTGGTTGGTGATTCAATGCTCACAACTAACACAAAACCTTCAAAAACCCTCTTTTTCTTTCTTCTTTGCTCTTCTCCACGATTTCTACTTAACTACTCAACTTCATTTGGTTTTTAGTTGATAGAGAATTTAAAATGAAGAATGCTGCAATTTAAATCATCCAATTTGGACTTTAGATGGCTAAGATATGATTAATATAGTTTCGACCAATGAAATATAAGAGAAGGGATTCTTTTTTAGGTTTACTATGCACCTATGCAACACTGGAGCACCGCCTGGGCTGATATGACAGACTCGTTGTCGAGTCTGGCCACTTAGGATATCTTCAGTAATAGTCGCTGGATCAAAGAGAAAAGGCTGGTTTTAATATTAGCCGACAGATCGGCTTCATCACATCAAGTAAGATTAGAATTAATGATTGCCTTCAGATCTGGATATTATCACACCCCAATTCTGGGCAAATCAGAAGTGTGATGACCTGTCATAAGAACCAACGGTTCAAGCCAGGATCTCATGAAGACCATGCCAACAATCCAAATCAAATACACATTCCACATAATTAGATATAATAGAGTAAATAGCAAAAATTTTATTAATAATGAACTGAGATCTAACATGATAAATAATTAAATAATCCAGTTATCTCCAAATAATCAAGACATAAATAAATAAGTTATTACAAAGTTCCCCATAATTAGAATATGAACAAACTAAGAATAAAGGCATTGGAAACACTCGCACGCAGAGTCGTGCTCATCTTCCACAGTCTATGTATCCATCGCCGCCTTGTGTCCATACGACAGTGCCTCCATATAGTCTTTCACTGTAGGACCTACATCATTAACTAAAAATATTCAACGTCGAAAGGTGAGCACACATTACGGCTCAGTGAGTAAACAAAATAATGCAATAAACATATGCATGTAGTCAAATTCATATCTTTGGGTTTGGTTTAAGTTTGCAACTGTGCTATAGAAAGGATTGGCAGCCACTGTACCTTTATACACGAGTATGTGAATCCGCCCAATGGATCAAACACCATTGTCGTCCCACATGCACCCACCATGGAATAGAGATAGAGCTAAAGTATCAAGATCACATACTGCCAATACTTCCCCTAATGCCCTAATCATACCAGTATGTATGTCCCTATAGGCGAAGGCTTGCAAACTAGGCTCACACCTAACCTATCCTAGATGTCATCCATATGTATCCAAGGCCTTACCCCAGCATCCCTCAATACATCTATAGGGATAGAGCTAGGGTTCCTTGGCAGAGTCAAAGACCACATGATCCACGAACACCCCCTTGATGCCCTACGACGTTCTAGTTCTGCGAAAGGTAACAGCGATATGACGATGTCAATGTAATGCATGGTTTAGGGATCACACACCCCTCCCCATACGCCACACCAACCACACTAAAAAAATACATACCTATTCCTATCATCATCAACAATAGAGTAAAACAATAAATTAAATATGCATGAATAGGAATAACAGTAATATTAGATGACATATGAGATGCATATTACAATCATATAAGCAAGGCATCAATCATAGCATTGAACAAATAAAAGAAAGAATAGCTTGTTATTATTCAGTTAGTTTAGGTCTTGTTTCCTCACATTTGGATCGTAGTTTCAATCTCTTCCAAGGTTTAGAAGTTAACTTGTACTAGTAGACAACCAAGGCAATTTATGAAATTAGATTAAGATTCGATGATATTAGGTTACAACAGTCTAAAATCTAGTTTGGCCCTAAAATAAGCTTTCTGCAACTAAGTGGTCGGTGCAGTGATTGTAGGTATATGTTGACCATACATTGTGTGGCTGACCGTGTGGTTGATGGGTTGTGTGACCACTGATGCAACCACACAACGTTGGGTAACTCCCTGAGAGCCTGTGCTTGACTCACTAGTCGCATACATGATTGACCAGTAATGCGACCACACAATTCATTGGTTATATTTGTGGATCTTTCTCAGTTTATCCATTGTTCATAATTGGATCACCTTCTAGGGTCTTTCTATGGCCTTCATACCTTGTTGATTTCGACTTACAAGTATCCCTAACCTATTTCCATGATTTCCTTTGATTTAGTTGGGAGATCTCACGATCATAGCCCTAATTTTGAGTTCCATTCACCAACATGATGATGGTGAGTTTAATCCAACTATTCCTATCATCTACAGAGGTTAGTATCTAACCTTAGGTTCCTAATCGTAGAGGAATGGAACCAATCGGCAAGCACTTCTACCAATCTTCTTCTCCAAGTCTCCTTTTCCTTCTCCTTCTCCTTCTCTCTTAGATTTAGGATTGAGAATTGATCCAAAAGAGTAAGAGAGAGTAGAGGGTCGTCCTCTATATAGAGAGAAAATTTCCATATAGAGTGTGTCACACCCCAATTCCATACACTTCAGAATGGTGTGATGAACAGCTAGCAAACCAACGGTACAACCAGGATCTCGTACAGGTGGTATTCGGCTGATCTAAACCTCATATATCCACATTTATAATCAGAGTAAATACACAATAGCGGAAGTCTTATAGTAAAATGAACTGAGAATCTACTGTGACATTAATATTAAAATAACAAATTATTCTGTATCAACTAAGACATAAATAAGTTTCAAATAGATGTCTTTAATAAATCCAAATAAAGAAAACTAAAAATCTAATCGAATACACATGAATTGCACTCGCAAGAGGAGTCATGTGTATCCACTTCATCTTCAACTTTCATCGCCACCACGTGACCATACACTGGAGCGTTGACATAATCTTTGACGGTAGTACCTGCTTCATCAACTAAAAATATTCGACGTCGAGGGGGTGAGCAGACATCATGGCTCAGTGAGTAAACAAAACAATGCAACAATACATATGCATGCAGTCAATTCATATATTTGGTCTGGTTTAAAGTTTGCAATGCGCAATAGAAAGGTTGGGTGGTCAAAGGTTAACGTTTATTGACCCCACTTCTATACACAGGGTGTAGAAGTCCACCCAAAGATTAACGTTTATTGTCGTCCCCATCCACCCTACCATAACATTGTACAACAAAGGTTAACGTTTATTGCTGTATAGTGCCATACCAACACGTAAGCCCCTGCTGGCGAGGGCTTGCAAACTGGGCTCGCAACTAACCAATCCTAATGCCAAACAGTGTATCCAACGCCTCACCCCAGCGTCCCTCAGAATGTCCATAGAGATAGAGCTAAGGCCCCCCGGTAGAGTCAGAGACTACAAGGACCGAGACCACCTCCCCTGATACTCTATGACGTAATAGTTCTGCTAAGGTAATGGCGATACGACGATGCTAATGCACAAGACTTGAGTTAGAGATAGAGCTAAAGTGTTGAGACCCGCCAATGGTTAACGTTTATTGACGTTCTCATCACACCTCCCCTGATACTTGCTCGCATCAAGTACACCAACCACACACATACATTCACATGCCTATTTCTATCATCATCATCATCATCATGTTATAAACAATAAAGTAAATATGCATGAACAAATAATAGAAATATTGGATGACATGTTGTATGCACATTACAAATATATTCGCATAGGATCAAGCATGGCATTGGACTCAAGAAAAGAGAAAATAATTTATTATTAACCAATTAGTTTAGAGTTCTGTTTCCTCGCCTTAGCTTGCTAATAGATCCTCTTACAAGCTTTAAGATTACCTTTATATTGTTATTATATTGCTAGTAGACCTAACAAAGTCGATAGAATTTAATTAGAATTAATTTTGAATTTAAAACCATGTTTTTAACTGGGGGTCGGAGGTAGGGTCGGAATAATGATCGACCCTGGGTGCGACCACCCCTATTCTGGACTTTTCGACACTGGGGGTCGATGCTCAGGGTCTGGTAGGGTCGATTGGCCATCGACCCCCCATGCGACCCCCTGTGGCTTTTGGTCGATTTTCTTCCTTAAATCCATTCTTCGTGTTTGGGGTCCTATGGCTTGCTCCTATAATCCATTCTACACATGTTCTATGGTCTAGAACCATGATTCTACCACCTATATGGCTTTCATGATTTTCCCCCATGGTTTTCCATGAAAACCTAACCATAGGTTGTTGGTTTGGGTTTCTCCGAGATCATACTTTCTGCATTATCTATCCTAAGGTCTTTAAAAACTCATGGAAATAGTATCCATACCTGAGAAGAATACTCCTTCTCTGCAACTCTTCTCCTTTTGCTTTCTTCTCTTCTTTCCTTCTCTTTTCTTTTTCTCAATTCAATTAGGGTTGTAAAAGGAGTAAAAGAGGCTTAGGGACGTCCTATTTATAGAGTAGAAACTCCTAAAATAAGTCCCATTGAGATTTGGAAGGAATCCCATTGAAATTAGGAAACTTTCCTAGTTTTCAGATTTACCGAGTATCGGGGGTCGATAGGGGGGTCGGAGATCCCGTCGACCCCTGGTTCCTGAAGTGTCCGACCCCCCATGTAAAATTGGGGGTCTAACTTCAGTCTTGGGGGGGGGGGTCCGACCCTCCCTTGTTGGGTATGCGACCCTCCCCTTAATTTTAGTATTTTTGGGTCAGTTTAATACCTGGGATCGTGATCTCCTCCACGCACTTGGTCCACTTGGCTCATCCATGATGGGTAGACCTGGTTCAAGGTGGTAAGACCGGGTTAGTTTGATACGGGTCTTACAACTATCCCCTACTTATAAAAATTTCATCCCCAAAATTATTCATACCTTCTGAGTCGAATAAGTGAGGGTATTGCTTTCGCATAGCATTCTCTTCCTTCCATGTAATTTCTTCCATGTCTCTACTTCTCCATGTGACCTTGACATAATAGATATCTCGGTTGCATAGTCGTTGAACCTTTCAGCTGGTGATTTCAGTTGGTGTTACTTCAAAAGTCAAATCTTCAGTTAAATCAGGTAGATCTACTGTCAGAACGTGCGTTGGATCTTTGACATACTTCTTCAATAAGAAAATATGAAATACGTCATGCACACTTGACATAGATGGTGGTAGTGCTAACTGGTAAGCCACTTTCCCACGCTTAGCTAGAATCTCATATGGCCCGACATATCTTGGACTTAGTTTTCCTTTCTGTCCGAACCGTTTTAGACCTCGCATAGGTGATACCTTTAAGAATACTTTATCACCCACAACGAACTCAAGATCTCTGCGTCGAGTATCTGCATATTGCTTCTGACGATTTTAGGCTGTTCTCACTCTTTCCTTGATAATTTCGACCACTCGACAAGTCTCTTCAACAAATTCTGGTCCAACGAGACTATGTTCCCCAACTTCATTCCAAAATAAAGGAGTTCGACACTTTCTGCCATACAGTGCTTCATAGGATGACATATGTATAGTAGCCTGATAGCTATTGTTATAGGCGAACTCGATCAATGGTAGCTTTTCATCCCATGATCCTTTAAAGTCAATCACACATGCTCGTAGCATATCTTCTAGAATCTGAATTGTACGCTCTGACTGTCCATCTGTCTGTGGATGGAATGCAGTACTAAATTTCAATGTTGTACCCATAGCCTTTTGCAATCCTTCCCAAAACTTAGAAGTAAATCGTGGATCTCTATCGGACACAATGCTCTCTGGTACACCGTGTAATCGAATAATATTATCCACATACAGCTTTGCTAACCTTTCTAGTGTATATTAAGGTCGTATCGGTATAAAGCGAGCTGTTTTGGTCAGACGGTCTACAATCACCCAAACTGCGTCAACTACTCGAGGAGTCAATGGTAACCCTGTGACAAAGTCCATGGTGATGCAGTCCCATTTCCATGCTGGTTCTAGTAACGGCTGTAACAGTCCTGCGGGTCTTTGTCGTTCAGCCTTTACTTTCTGACAATTTAGGCATTGAGACACAAACTTAGCTACATCTGCTTTCATTCCTCTCTACCAATATAGTTTCTTTAGATCATGATACATTTTTGTACTTCCAGGATGTATCGAATAGATGGTGGTATGGGCTTCTTTCATCAGTCGGTGTCTAATGTCTACACTTTCTGTTTTAGGTACACATATTCTTCCCTTGTACATTAATACCTTTTCTTTGTCCAAGGTGAACTCAGGGTTAGTTCTACCTTTTTCGATGTCTTCTTGTACTGTTCTCAGGTAAGGGTCTGCTTTGATAGCTGTCTTCACTTCATCAATTATATCCGGTGTAATCTTCAATGCAGCGAACATATTGGAAAACCGATGAATAAACCCTTGGTTGGCTGATCCATCTGGTGTGTCTATCACATACTGCTCATTGTCGTAATTGAATACCATTCCGATAGTACACATTGCGGCGGTTGTGCTAATCTCTCCCTGGGATTTTATCACTGCCTTTCTGCTCAACGCATCCGCTACTACATTAGCTTTCCCCGGATGATACTGGATATCACAATCATAGTCTTTCAGTAGTTCCAGCCATCTTCTTTGTCTCATATTCAACTCCTTTTGATTAAATAAATAAGTAAGACTTTTATGGTCTGATTTAATCTGGAACTTCTCTCCGTATAGGTAATGTCTCCATATCTTGACAGCATGTACTACTGCCGTCAACTCAAAATCATGAGTGGGATAATTTTTCTCATGTGTCTTTAACTGTCTTGAGGCATAAGCAACTACTTGTTCTCCTTGCATAAGCACACATCCTAATCCCAATCATGACACATCAGTGTACAAGGTAAATGGCTGTCCGGGAACAGGAATAGTCAAAATCGGAGCGGATATATCAATCTGGTGTTCAGGGTTTGGAAGCTCTTCTCGCATTTATCCGTCCACATAAACTTTTCACCTTTCTTAGTCAGACTGGTGAGAGGTACGACAATCCGGGAATAGTCTTCCACAAATCTCTGATAATAACCAGCGAGACCCAGAAAACTTCTAATTTCTGCAACGCTCTTTGGTGCTTCCCACTTTACAATAGCTTCGATTTTGCTGGGGTCCATTTTGATTCCTTCAGCAGATACTACATGGCCTAGGAAGGCGACTTCACTTAGCCAAAACTGACATTTGGTAAATTTGGCATATAGCTTCTCTTTCCTTAAACGCTGTAGGGCGGCGTTTAGATTCTTAATATGAGTTTCCTTGTCCTTGGAATATACCAATATATCATCAATAAATACGATAACCGACGTATCCAACATATCGTGGAAAACCCGGTTCATAAGTTCCATGAAAGTTGCTAGTGCGTTTGTTAATCCAAAAGACATGACCAAGAATTCATAATGTCCATATCTGCTCCTGAAAGCTGTCTTAGGAATATCACCATCTTTAATCTTCAACTAATGGTAGCCTGACCGAAGATTGATCTTAGAAAATACCTTTGCTCCTTGCAACTGATCGAACAAGTCATCGATCCGAGGTAGTGGATATCGATTCTTTCTTGTCAGTTTGTTCAACTCCCGATAATCGATACATAATCGAACGCTACCGTCCTTCTTCTTTACAAACAATAATGGAGCTCCCCATGGTGATATACTGGGTTGAATATAACCTTTGTCCAATAGTTCTTGTAGTTGTACTTTTAATTCCTTCAATTCAGTAGGAGCCATTCGGTAGGGTGCTTTTGATACTGTTGCGGCTCCAGGTATAAGATCTATCACAAACTCTATGACTCGGTCGGGTGGCAATCCTGGTAGTTCCTCAGGAAATACGTCGGCGTAATCCCGCATGACATCAATATCTTCCATCCGTGGTGCTTCTTTGGTAAGGTTAACCACTGATACTAGGTATCCGATGGCTCCCTTCTCAAGGCACTTCTTTGCCTTGAGTGCTGATAGTATGAGCTTGCGTTTACGGGGAAGTTTGGTTCCCGCAAAACTGAATTCTGCTCCTTCTTTGTCTCTAAATGTTAGCTTCTTTTTGGTGCATAATAGGTTTGCCAAATGCCGAGCTAACCAGTCCATTCCCAAGATGACATCAAAGTCTGCCATCCTAAGTTGGATCAAGGTTGCATTTAAAGTTTTCTCGCCAATGAGAACTGGACATGGCCCATAACCTTTCTTTAACTCCACTTCTAACCCCATCGGTGACCGTACAAGTATTTTGTAGTCTAATGTTTTGATGGGTAAATTCAGTTTCTTTCCAAATGACACAGATATAAAGGAATGAGTAGCTCCTGAATCAAAGAGTACTCTGGCGGGTATGCCATTTATAGGTACGATACTTGTGATTTATTTTACTTAGTCTACATGCTCATACAATGTAATACAACTTAAAAGGTTTCAGTCATACCTGTGACCACATCGGGTGATGCGGCGGCATCCTCGGATGTAACAGCATATACTCGTCCTTGATGTAACTGCTTCTTGGGCTTAGGACACTCCCTTGCCATATGTCCTGCTTGGTTGCAGTTAAAACATTTCAGACCTTTAGAATTTGGCTTTAGAAGCTGTTGAATTACTGGGGTAGGCTTGGGTGCAGTAACAAAGCCTTGAGTACGGAAGGGTTTAAATGTCCTGTTTTTCCCTCCGTTATAAGAATTTTCGGCTGGCCTTTTCATGCCTCTATTCTGTGTAAAATAGCTTTCCTTCTGGCTCGATTCAATAACTCAAGCAATTTGCACAGCTTCATTATATACCTTCTTCTTCAAGCCTAGAACATGCTCTCTGATGCTCCCTCTAAGTCCCGTGACAAACCTACGGGTCTTGGTGTCTTCTTTTTGCATACTGAGTGGTGCAAAGAAAAACAGCTCCTCATAACACTGTTGATATGCATCCACAGACATCTGGCCCTGATATAAACTCATGAACTCCTTCTCCATAGAATCTTTGAAGCTTCGGGGAAAATACTTCTCAAAGAAAGCTTCTTTATAAATAGCCCAGGTCAATAAGGTGTGCTTGGTTAATAGATAGGTCCTGGTCGATTTTCACCAATGATGTACATCGCCTTTTAGCATGAAGGTGGCACATAATACCTTTTCTTCTTCTGTAATAGTCATCATAATAAAATTTCTCTCCATCTCGTCGATCCAATGTGCTGGCCATAGAGGATCAGACGGTTTACCGTTAAATTCCTTGGGCTTCATCTTCAAGAATCTCTCAACCAGTCGAGAGTGATCCAACTGATTTTGGGGGTATGCCCCAAACATAGGTTGTGGATACTGATAATTAACCTGAGCTACTTCCGGACCTGGTACTGGAATCTGTGCAGCTGGTGGTTGAGGTGTTTGAGGTGCTGGGTGGTTACCCACCGATGTTGCACTCGCTTGTCCAGTCAGCATGGGTGTAGCATGTGCTGCCTGAAACATAATCCCCATTGCTACTTGCATTTGAGCCTGTGCGTATTGCATTTGTTGCAGCTGTTGCGATAAGTTCATAACCACGGTTGCTAGCTCCGGTGGTGGAGGTGGCAAGTTTGTAGGATATGCCTGAACCGGATTTACTGATGGTGCAACCTATAGATTTCCCTGTGCTTATATATTTTCCTGACTAGTTTCCTCCACAGGTGGTGGTGGTGGAACTACGTTTCGGCTTTGCCTAGTTACTCTACGTCCAGCCATTTTCCTCTGATATTGGTGATGCCTGAAAATTCATTAACAAGCGTGAGGCAATCATTTATACTTCATGTAGGCACGCTAACCGATATTATTTTTAAAATTTTCAGATCATTCTGTGAAAAATACTATCTTTTCTATGCAGGGTCGATGGTATGTCCGACCCTCAGTATCCGACCCTGGGAATGTACCTATTATTCCCGAGAGCCGGGGGTCGATGCGGGGGTCGATGGGTGTCCGACCCCGAGGTGCGACCCCTAGTTTTCTGTCAGATTCCCGAGAGCTGGGGGTCGATACGGGGGTCGATGGTATGTCCGACCCCCAGGTGCGACCCCTGGTTTTCTGTCAAGTTCCCGAGAGCTGGGGGTCGATATGGGGGTTGATGTAGGGGTCGATTATCCTGGTCGAATTCTCTGACCCCCGGACCAAAAATCAGATTTTTAAGGTCCGATTCTGGGTCCATTTCCCATTATTCCTTCCCCGTTTCGACTCGTCTTCCACCTCTGAGTTGCTATAGTGTCACTCCGCTATATTGGTCATTTCGGTTCCCTGTTTCGACGTCCACATCATTCCTACAGGTATGTTTTCTCATTTTTACCTGTTTTTAGGTTTTCATTTCTAGATTTTTGCCCATTTATCTTGTGTTCTTCAAATTAAACTTTTTCCAACCGTAAAAATTCGATTTTTATTGGGGGCTTTTGTTATTGGTGACTTGAGGAACGAAAGCCCTCAAAAATTTTTGAGTTTCATCGGTTGGTTATCGAGAAACTTGGATTTTTGCTCTTTTTGCCATAATTTGTCGAAATTTTTGATTTCTCACAATTTCTTCAAATTGGATTCCATTAGTTAGAATTTCCTACTGTGTGAGTGTTGTAGGATCTGTTAGAACCTACATAAGTCCTCCTGCCCATGTGTATGGGTGACAAGTGAGGCTTTTTGGCCAACTTATGTCATTATAATGTCCCAATTTTTGGTTTTTACTCTTTTCTAACCCATTATTGATTTCTCTTTCTTATTTGTAGATACTATGGCTCGTACCAAAGTTCTCAGAGTTCGTGATCCTCTTCGTTTCCGTTCCAACGAAGCTGAGGCACAGTATGCCCACTACGCTCGCAAGAAAGTAGAGGGTGGTCGTAAGGTGAACTTGGCTGAGTTAGCCCTATTCAATGTGGAGAGAGCGTTCGGTGATATGGGATGGTTCCCTGTCATTACTTACGACACGTGCACCTGCCCCGATTTGGTACGCCAGTTCTATTGTAACCTCCAAGTGGTGGGGGATTACAATGATGTTGAGAGGGGTCATGAGTTGCGCATCACGAGTTACGTCAAAGGGGTAAACATCTCGTTTGACTATCGACAGCTAGCCGACCTACTGGGCATCTCCTATGACGGCCCCATGGTTTTCTGTGCTCCTGGAGAGTCCCAGTTCTTCTCTTTATAGATGAGGGCCGAGATCGATAACCAGCTCCTTCGTCCTGATCGCTGGCAGATGAGGGCATGTTATATGCGTCCAGTTCCACGGGTATATTGCAAGATCATTCAGCATAACCTGATTCCGCAGAGTGGTCATTACGAGAGGGTTTCCCAGCTGACCCAGTATCTTCTATACAGTATTTGCACTAGGCAGCCCGTCTGCCTTTCGTACATCATCATGCGTACCATGATCACTGCTACATTGCCCAGTCACACTGGTAACCTTTCTTACGGACGTATGATCACTGTTCTGCTTACCCGCCTGGGGGTTGATTTATTGGATGAGAAGATTCAGGAGAAGTCCTTCTCATCGCCTCTAGATTGGGAGGCTATTTGCAAGATGGGCATGCAGGATGCTTAGGTCAGTGATGAGGAGAGGAACGCGATGGTGCGCCCTCGCACTCGCGTAGAGATAGCTGATGCTGAGGTAGCTGCCACCGCCGCTGGAGTTCATACGGAGCCTGCTGGTGATGGTGATCGTATGTACATGGATGTGGACTCTATACCACCTCCTTCACCTACACATGCGGCTGGAGCTAGTACTTCATATGCGGCTGGTCCTTCACATGCGGCTGGTCCTTCTCACCCATCTCCTGATATGATGGAGATATTGCATGAGATCAGAGAGGCTCAGTGCAGATCTCATCTGAGGATGGGGGAGTTACTAGACGCTCAGCGGGTGAGAGTGGATGAGCTACTACATGCCCAACGTACATCAGACATGAGGATGGGAGAGTTACTAGACGCTCAGTGGGTGAGAGTGGATGAGCTACTAGACGCCCATCGTACATCAGACATGAGGATGGGAGAGCTCATGGAGGCTCAGCGCCGGACTGATCAGCGGGTAACAGATCTTTACAGCTAGTCTTCAGACGACCCAGACTCAGATAGCCTGGTTGACTAAAGTCTATGCTGAGGATTATGATAGAGATCGTGAGGCACCACCTCCTCCTTCACCTCCAGCTTCATGATTGTACTTATTTTCTTTCTTTGTACTACAGAGTAACTGTCCGGGTTGTGGACTGTACTCTGTTTTAGCTATTTGAACATGTTTGTTTATCTCTCATTGTATTTAAAATTGTTCTTCCTTTAAAATATGCATTATTTTCTTTTCAAATTTGGTCTCAAACATTACTTGTGCTTTTAGTGTGTTAATATTATAGTTTTTATTTTTATCCTATCTCAGTTCACAATTTATCGTGAATGTATGCCAGTTTAGCGGACATGGCCTGAGATGCTCTGATACCAAGTTGTCACACCCCAATTTCGCACACTTCAGAATGGTGTGATGAACCACTAGCAAACCAACGGTTCAACCAGGATCTCGTACAGGTGGTATCCGGCTGATCTAAACCTCATATATCCACATTCATAATCAGAGTAAATACACAGTAGCGGAAGTCTTATAGTAAAATGAACTGAGAATCTACTGTGATATTAATATTAAAATAGCAAATTATTCTGTATCAACTAAGACATAAATAAGTTTCAAATACATGTCTTTAATAAATCTAAATAAAGAAAACTAAAAATCTAATCGAATACACATGAGTTGCACTCGCAAGAGGAGTCATGTGTATCCACTTCATCTTCAACTTCCATCGCCACCACGTGACCATACACTGGAGCGTTGACATAATCTTCGACGGTAGTACCTGCATCATCAACAAAAAATATTCGACGTCGAGGGGGTGAGCTCACATCATGGCTTAGTGAGTAAACAAAACAATGCAACAATACATATGCATGTAGTCAATTCATATCTTTGGTCTGGTTTAAAGTTTGCAATGCGCAATAGAAAGGTTGGGTGGTCAAAGGTTAACGTTTATTGACCCCGCCTCTATACATAGGGTGTGGAAGTCCACCCAAAGATTAACATTTATTGTCGTCCCCATCCACCCTACCATAACATTGTACAACAAAGGTTAACATTTATTGTTGTACAGTGTCATACCAACACGTAAGCCCCTGCTGGCGAGGGCTTGCAAACTGGGCTCGCAACTAACCAATCCTAATGCCAAACAGTGTATCCAAGGCCTCACCCCAACATCCCTCAGAACATCCATAGAGATAGAGCTAATGCCCCCGGTAGAGTCAGAGACTATAAGGACCGAGACCACCTCCCCTGATACTCTACGATGTAATAGTTCTGCTAAGGTAATGGCGATACGACGATGCTAATACACAAGACTTGAGTTAGAGATAGAGCTAAAGTGTTGAGACCCGCCAAAGGTTAACGTTTATTGACGTTCCCATCACACCTCCCCTGATACTCGCTCGCATCAAGTACACCAACCACACACATACATTCACATGCCTATTCCTATCATCATCATCATCATCATGTTATAAACAATAAAGTAAATATGCATGAACAAATAATAAAAATATTGTATGACATGTTGTATGCACATTACAAACATATTCGCATAGGATCAAGCATGACATTGGACTCAAGAAAAGAGAAAACAGTTTATTATTAACTAATTAGTTTAGAGTTCTATTTTCTCACCTTAGCTTGCTAATAGATCCTCTTACAAGCTTTAAGATCACCTTTATATTGTTATTATATTACTAGCAGACCTAACAAAGTCGATAGAATTTAATTAAAATTAATTCTGAATTTAAAAACCATGTTTTTAACTGGGGGTCGGAGGTAGGGTCGGAGTAATGATCGACCCTGGGTGCGACTGTCACACCCCAATTCTGCTCTATTCAGAATGGTGTGATGAACTGCTAACAAATCAACGGTTCAACCAGGATCTCAAGTAGGCTATATCCGTTTTATCTAAACCCCATACATCCATATTCATAATCAGAGTAAATACACAATATCGGAAGTCTTATAATAAAATGAACTGAGAATCTACTGTGTTATTAATATTTAAATAACAAATTATTCTGTATCAACTGAGACATAAATAAATATCAAATACATGTCCTTAATAAATCCAAATAAAGAAAACTAGAAAAATAACTAATCGAATACACATGAGTTGCACTCGCAAGAGGAGTCATGAGTATCCACTTCCTCTTTCACTTTCATCGCCGCCACGTTTCCGTACACTGGAGCATTTATATAATCTTCAATAGTCGTACCTGCATCATTAACTAAAAATATTCGACGTCGAAAGGGTGAGCACACATCACGGCTCAGTGAGCAAACAAAACAATGTAGCAATACATATCCATGCAGTCAAATCATATCTTTGGTCCGGTTTAAAGTTTGCACTGTGCTATAGAAAGGATAGGTGACCGCCGCACCTCTATACACGAGTGTGTGGAAATGCCCAATGAAAACGGCACCGTCGCCCCACATGCACCCAGAATGGCACAATATACACCCCATGAAAAATGGTCATGGCTGTACCGGTTGATATCATACCAACAAATAAACCCCTGCAGGCTAGGGTTGCAAACTGGGCTCGCAATTAACCAATCCTAATTGCAAATAGTGTATCCAAGGCCTCACCCCAGCATCCCTCAGAACATCCATAGAGATAGAGCTAAGGCCCCCTGATAGAGTCAGACACTACAAGGACCGAGACCACCTCCCCTGATACTCTACGACATAATAGTTCTGCTAAGGTAATGGCGATACGACGACGTCAGTGGACATGACTTAAGTAGACCATGGCACAATATACACCCCATGAAGAACGGTTATGGCTATACCAGTTGATACCATCCCTACCCGCACCATATACACTGGCCAAACACAAACATTCACATGCCTATTCCTATCATCATCACCATCATCATGTTATAAGCAATAAAGTAAATATGCATGAACAATTAATAAAAATATTGGATGACATATTGAATGCACATACAAGCATACACGCATGGAATCAATATGGCATTGGACTCAAGAAATAAAATAGTTTATTATTAACCAGTTAGTTTAGGTCTTGTTTCCTCACCTTAGCTTGTTAATAGATCCTCTTTCAAGCTTTAGAATCACCTTTATAATGTTATTATATTGCTAGAAGACCTAATAAAGTCGATAGAATTTAATTAGAATTAATTCTGAATTTAAAAACCATGCTGTTAACTGGGGGTCGGAGATAGGGTCGGAGTCGTGATCGACCCCTGGTGCGACCACCCATATTCTGGACTTCCCGAACACTGGGGGTCGATGTTTAGGGTCTGATAGGGTCGATTGGCCATCGACCCCCTGTGCGACCCCCTGTGGGTTTTGGTCAATTTTCTTTTTTTCAGTCCATTCTTCGTGTTTGGGGTCCTATGGCTTGCTCCTAAAGTCCATTCTACACACATTCTATGGTCTAAAACCATGAATCATTCACCTATATAGCTTTCATGAATTTCTCCCATGGTTTTCCATGAAAACCTAACCATGGGTTGATGGTTTGGGACTCTCTGAGATCATACTCTCTTCATTACCTAACCTAAGGTCTGTAGAAACTCATGGAATTAGTATCCATACCTGAGAAGAATACTCCTTCTCTGCAACTCTTCTCCTTTTTTCTTTCTTCTCTTCCTTGCTTCTCTTCTTCTTCTCTTCCTTCTCTTCTCTTTCTCTCAATTAAATTAGGGTTGTAAAAAGAGTGAAAGAGGCTTAGGGATGTCCTATTTATAGAGTAGAAACTCCTAAAATAAGTCCCATTGAGATTTGGAAAGAGTCCAATCGAAATTAGGAAACAATCCTAATTTCTATTTCTGGCGGCAACTGGGGGTCGATGAGGGGGTCGATGATCCCGTCGTCCCCTAAATCCTAAAGTGTCCGACCCCCTCTGTAAAACAGGGGGTTTGACTTTCTGTCTTGGGGGTCTGACCCTCCCTTGCTGGGTATGCGACCCTCCCCTTAATTTAAGTATTTTTGGGTCGATTTGATACCTGGGATCACGATCTCCTTCACGCCCTTGGTCCATTTGGCTCGACCATGATGGGTAAACCTGATTCAAGGTGGTAAGACCGGGTTAGTTTGATACGGGTCTTACCGTGACCACCCCTATTCTGGACTTCCCAAACACTGGGGGTCGATGCTCAGGGTCTGGTAGGGTCGATTGGCCATCGACCCCCCATGCGAACCCCCTGTGGGTTTTGGTCGATTTTCTTCCTTAAATCCATTCTTCATGTTTGGGGTCCTATGACTTGCTCCTATAATCCATTCTACACATGTTCTATGGTCTAGAACCATGATTCTACCACCTATATGGCTTTCATGATTTTCCCCCATGGTTTTCCATGAAAACCTAACCATAGGTTGATGGTTTGGGTTTCTCCAAGATCATACTCTCTGCATTATCTATCCTAAGGTCTTTAGAAACTCATGGAAATAGTATCCATACCTGAGAAGAATACTCCTTCTCTGCAACTCTTCTCCTTTTGCTTTCTTCTCTTCTTTCCTTCACTTTTCCTTCTCTTCCTTTTCTTCTCTTTCTCGCAATTCAATTAGGGTTGTAAAAGGAGTAAAGAGGCTTAGGGACGTCCTATAGAGTAAAAACTCCTAAAAGAGTCCCATTGAGATTTGGAAGGAATCCCATCGAAATTAGGAAACTTTCCTAGTTTTCAGATTTACCGAGTACCGGGGGTCGATAGGGGGGTCGGAGATCCCGTCGACCCCTGGTTCTTGAAGTGTCCGACCCCCCATGTAAAACTGGGGGTTTGACTTCTGTCTTGGGGGGTCCGACCATCCCTTGCTGGGTATGCGACCCTCCCCTTAATTTAAGTGTTTTTGGGTCAGTTTAATACCTGGGATGTGATCTCCTTCACACACTTGGTCTACTTGGCTCATCCATGATGGGTAGACCTGGTTCAAGGTGGTAAGACCGGGTTAGTTTGATACGGGTCTTACAGAGTGTGCTCTCCATTAGGAAAGAGATCCCTAAATTTGGAAAGTTTTTAAATCTCAAAGTGGGTTCCAGGTCTGTGTGGTCGACTGAGTGGTTGCAAAATCCATCGACTACACAATCCAAAGGTGTCGACCACACAAAGTGAAACTGACTGGCGTCACTTCAATATTTGAATGGTCGGCCACACAAATTCAGGTAGTCAACCACATAAATAAAATTTACTATGTATGGTTTCACTTACCTAGCATTGTGGTTCCTTCATATAGTCGATCCGGTTGGTTCACCTGAGCCGGTAATGGTAGGAAAACCTGGCATGACATGGTTAAACCTGATTTGTGGAGTGCGGGTCTTACAGATATAGCTTGCCACCATACGGAGCACGCATCACATCGAATCATAATCGAGCTTCATGCATTGTGACGCACCATATAAACCTGCGTTTAACCACTCACATTCCTCGCGGAAGAACCTTTTTGTGTCTGATGGGAAATACCTTAGCCTGCCATTTTGTTAGCCTTCGGATGAGGATCTGACTGATCCGAAGGTTCGACCAGCATGCCCGTTGGCCAACCTGAGAACCTTGTCGTCTTGACCCCGTTGACTGACCCGAGAACCTGGTCAACTGGACCCATTGACTGACTCGATGACCCGATCCAGCAACCCAAAAAAATTGATCCATCGACCCCGATTAGGTAAACTAGGTTGAACTAGTGGTCGGATGATTGAGCCAGCTTGGTGATTCATTCCGCGGACAGACCAATAGTTCGGTCTGGAGGTATTTATAAAAATTTAAAAAAAAAGGGATAAATTTTGGTTTGGTTCAGATTGAACCAAGTCGATCCTGGGTAAATCGACCCAGACCTAACCGACCCGGTCAGAACTGAACCGACCAATATTGTGAAGGCCCGTTTGGTTGTAGATTTTAGACCTGGGGAATTAATCCACTTGAACCATAATTTTTTGCAGTATACTCCATTTTGAATGATCTTCAATCTGATATATAGTTTGGTACATTTTGATACATTGAAAAGTGTGTTATCATTGAAAAATGTTCAATGGGAACCCAATTTATAGTTTTCTGTTGATTTTTTCTTAAATATATTGTATCAAATTGATTATTGAGCCAATGTGTATGTTTATATGAATGTTTGGACTTGTAAATTATATTTCAAAATATTCATGGTTAAATTAATATCTAATATGAGCTGCAGGTTAGAATTTGTTTATATCATGGTGGAATTTGGTGTGACCACTAAAGTGGCAACCTTCTTTCATTATTAAGTATTCAAATTCAAATGTTTGTGTTTGTAAATGCTTCAAAAGGACAATGTCACACCCCAATTCTGATCCAACCAGAATGGTGTGAGTGAACCATCATTGAACCAATAGTTCACACCAGGATCCCAAATAGACCGTGTCCTCTCATACAAACCATTGCACATAACTACAATCAGAATATAAATAATACAGTGAAAGTCTTTAAATAAATAAACCGAGAATCTATTGATAAATTTAAATAAAATATCCAATTATTCAAATTCAGACATAAGATATAATATTCTTACATCCACCTAATCCAAATGAAAATAATTAAAATAAATAAATAAAATCAATCACAGGTACACGCAGAAAGGGCACTCGCATGAAGCGTCATGCTCGTCCTCTCCTGCCTGTACATTCAACGCAGCAACACCACCATACGCCGGAGCGTTCACATAATCGTCCACCGAGTAACCTGCATAAACATCTAAAACAATGTACGTACAAAGGGTGAGCTCACAACTTAGCTCAGTAAGACAATCAGACAGTTTCACAATATTATGCATGAGTAACAATCATTTTATGCTGTGGTCAGGTTTAAGTTTGCAATGTTCTATAGAAAGGTTTGGTGGCCCCCGTACCTCTATACACGAGTTTGTGGCACCTCATGGATCATACCCCCATTGGCCCACATGCACCCATCATGGAATAGAGATAGAGCTAAGATACCCCCGTACCTCCCCTAATGCTCTACCCATACCAGTACCTAAGCCCCTACTAGCCAGGGCTCGCAAACTAGGCTCGCAACTAACCAATCCTATATGTCATCAATGTATGCTCTATCCCAGCACAGCCGTCTACGGCATAGAGATAGAGCTAAGGCATCCCCGTACCTCCCCTGATGCCCTATCCGTAACTAACCCACTAGGATAGAAACATAACGCAGGTAGACCCTATCCCAACATAACTCCCTACGACATAGAGATAGAGCTCAAGCATCGTGGACAAGCCAGCGTCGACCTCGGAGACCACAATGCCACATAACCATGGCCAGGCCAGCATCAACATCGGAGACCACCGTACCACGACCTTCCCCTGATGCCCTATCCGTACCAAGCATGTTAAGATAGAATACTACAAAAAGTGCCAGTGTGAGGAATGATCCCAGGCCCATGCCCCACTCCACACATCAACAAAAACAATTACATGCCTAATAATCACATCCTATCAATGCATGAATAATAATAATAACTGAAAGTAAAGGATGGCATGTGAATATGCACAAACATCACATCATATATATCCAGGTTATTAACAACGATTTACTGTCCATTAATCATTAAGGTTTAGGTCAGATTCCCTTACCTGACGCTCGTTTGATAGCTTGCTCCACGTCGCAAGATCCAAACGTGCTATCACAAAGTCCTACATAATATTAGGGTTCAATTAGAATAGTTTCTTAGGGTTTACGTTGGTTGGAAAATCAACGTGGTTACAAAAATACACTCACAGAGCTGACCCGTGGCATGTACCGGTCGCAGCTCTGTGGGGAAGACTGGCGACCAGTATGGTCAGCCGGTCCCCACAGACCAGCCGCCCGGAAGGTACCGGTGGCAACATACAGGCCGCACAGTGTGCAACCGGTATAGTCGACCGGTATGTCTCCAGAAGACCATACTTGGGTTTTTTGACTACCGTCGATCAATCTCTATGGATTTCCAGGGTTTCTTCTATCCATTCTAAGTCTAATATTTGAGTTAGAGTTATCCCCAACTCATTCAAGTCTTATTTCAATGAATATCATCTCGGAACTCGAATCTAAGGTTTGACGGCAACTTAGGGTTTTAAGGTCCAGTTAGGGTTTTAGATCAATACCTACTTTGCATGGTATTGATCCACCCACAAAACTATCCTAGAGTCATAGGATAAGAAGAGTGGTTAAAACACTTGCCATTGACTGGCGTAACGGGAGCGTCATCGAACGGTAATGGCGGCACCTCCTTCTTCTTCCTAGCTCCTTCTCCTTTCCAACCTCTTTCTCTTCTCTAGGGTTTGTGAGAGATAATGGAAAGGATTTGAGGAGGTTTAAGGGTGTATTTATAGGCTAAAATTAGGGTTTAGTAACCCTAATAAAATTAGAAAAGTTTTAGGATTCAAAATCAGGAAAGTGGGACCCTAAGAAGTCAATTTCAGGATCTCCGCACTCAGCTGCACAGAGCTGACCAGTCGATCGGTACCATCGACCGGTCAACATAAAATCATGTTGATTTGATGTTGACCGGTATGATTTCTTACCTGTTTGTCATCCACTCGTCCCATCTGGCCCGGTGATGATCGAAAGACCTGCTACGACACAAAACCAAGGTTTAGACTGGGTTTACGGAGTGCGGGTCTTACAGACAATGTTCACCCAAATGTGACATTATCCAAGTTTCTTAAAATTAAGGTTTGTCGATGTTGTGTGAGGATTTTTGTGGGACCACCAAAGTGACACACTTGATTCTATCATAACATGCTCAAATTTAATGTTTGTGTATTTACAAGCTACAAAAAAGAGGTACAGTGCTCATCCATAGATGACATTGTCAAAATTCTTATTTTGTGATTGCAGTAAAGAATGGCATTGTCCACCCAAAGATGGCATTGTCAGGATTAAAATGTTACATGTATTTGGAAAATAAAGATGTTTGGCTTAGGGGTTTATTCACCCAAAGGTAGTGTGACTTTCGACGCCATCATTTTATGACGGTTTTGCCTAGATTTTTTTGAGAGGACCAGTGCATCCTTGTCCCAAAGGATAAGTATGTAGTTCGGTTGATTCTTAAAAATTATAATAATTGTTTGACGGTTTTGCGTGAATTTTTTAGAGGACCATTGCATCCTTGTCTCGAAGGATAAGTATGTAGTTCGGTTGGCTCTTGAAAAATTATAATATTTGTTTGATGGTTTTTCTTGAATTTTATAGAGGACCAGTACATGCTTGTCCCAAAAGATAAGTATGTAGTTCGGTTGACTCTTGAAAAATTATAATAATTGTTTGACAGTTTAACCTGGATTTTTAAGAAAACCAGTGCATCATTGTCTCAAAGGATAAGTATGTAGTTAAGTTGACTATTGAAAAAGAAATAATTGCTTGTTTATTATGTTTTGATAGCTTAATTGCATGTATGAGTCATGAATCTATCACTATATGTATAGCAATGTAAATGAACTCATCTAGTAATTACTATCTTAGAATTTCAATCCCTGATATTACTCTTGTTTCACTTCTTATTTTGTCTATATCCAATTATAGAAAAATGTTATAAGGCAGTTAAGAAATAACTAAGAATTCCAGACTTAGGCCTAGTTCTTAAAAGGATAAAACTGTTGCCCTTACCCTTGAGAGTAGCGTTCTCTTGCTATGGTTATGAAAATAGAGTATTGGGAATTTTTTCAATAGAAAAATCCTATAGCTTATGAGGAATTCTATCCCAATGCCTATAAAAATAGTATTGTGATGAAAGATACTGTCAAGGAATACATAAAGGAGGTTTAAACAAAATTTAAAGTGACTGATAAAGGATTGAAGAGTCATCTTTTGATTGAAACAAAATTTAATGGAAGTGGCAATATTAAAGAACACATTCTGGAACTAACTATAATAAAGGAAAAATTGAAAATACATCTGAGAGTGTTCAACCTAAATGTGCCCTAGATCATGTAAAACAATGTTCTAATAAGGAACATTGAAAAATGTTATTTAAGGAGAAACTGTCCCTCTTACGGGGAACTCTTTTCAGGTCCAAAGAATATTGAAGATTTCTAAAAGAGGTGGAGAGAGATGTTTTATTACCTAAGCTCATTTGTACCATTTTTAATGGTAATGAAGTGTGAGGAATCACAAATTGGAGCTATCAGCTAATACTGTGAAATTCAAAGAAAAAAAAATGAAAAGGAACATTTGTAGAAAGATTATAAAGCTAAACAGGCTTAAATGAAAAAGAATAAGGACTATAAAAATTCTAACTGGGAAAGTGCTAGATAATGGATACTTAAAATACTACTCATAATTCAAACTTATAGGGCATTTACTTCACTTTAGTAGTTTAATTACTTTTAGAAGTAGACTATGTATTTTTAACTCTCATAATTGGTATAGACATTTAAGACCTGTAAATAAGAAAAATTTATAAGAGGACTGTAAACAATGACATTCCAAAACTCCTAAGTTTTGATAGCATATATATATATATATATATATATATATATATATATATATATATATATATATATATTAAAGGAAAAAGAAGATGAAAACTACTCGCAACAAGAGATTGTTGGACCTGGTGGAAAATATTCAATATAATGGTGGAAAATTTTTTATCAAAGGATTAAAGTGTTAAATCTGAAAAGTGAGATAAGTGTTCAGGCGGACCATATCATACTGATCTATACCCTGACACTTTTGCCTAAATATTTATTGGAGCTAAGGCTTATAGCTTAGGGATCTTGCTTGAATAGCAAAAGAAGTGATAAATAGATATGATCAAGAGCATGAGAGTATTTGATCCTATAGGGAGCGATGAATACTACAACCTATGAGATGCCAAGTAAGTCAGTCACAGTTTAAGCAATATTCATGCTTGAGATTGTAGAGTGGAAACATGCTTTCATAACCCTTATGAGAGAATGGATGGTTTGAGGACATTGAGTTATTATTTTCTGGAATGTTTAATATGCTCCAAAGGATTTTGATTTTACTGTCTCAACTCAATAAATAGAATAGTAAAAACCAGTCATGCTAAATTCATTGATGATGCTAATGGATTGCCATAGCCAAGAAATTTAGAGTTTAATGAGACCCCATGGAAATAATTATGGAGCAACCAGTTGAGATAATAGAAATGTTATCGAAGAATAATGAAATAATTTTAGAGCTAGAGGAAGCAATGAGAAGATTTATTAGACTCATAAATCTGTCATTTCATCAAATCATATATTATACTTTATAGTGGAAGGTTTTTTGCATTGGACAAAAGGAAAATCCTAATAGTTTTAGCAAGCTATCAGTAGTTATATTGCCCTCGAGTGATTGATGTCCATAAAAGGTGTATTGCTATCTCTGGGTAACAGCAAGGTTTAGGATATTGTCTATTTATTAAAGAACAATATACTTGTAGTCTTAAATTGGGTATACAAGACTGTGTGATTTCAGTGGGAGAATTGATAGCTATAAAGTGAAACTTATAGCAAAGAGGAATCACACAAGAAGGTATTAACCTAAATTTGTTGGTCTTTGTAATGCTATCTGATTTGGAACTATATCAGATGAATATAAAACCATTTTTTCTCAAAGAGATAATTCAACCAGAATGTTTGAGTTGATAGATAAAAATAAAATGGTCTTAAGCAAACTTCTATACAATGGTGTCTGAAGTTTGACCAGGTTGTATCAGGTTATATCTTCATTCGATTTTATTGAGAATGCAAAAATCCAAGCATATATCCCAAGATCAGTGGGAGCATATTTCTGGTTTTGTATGATGATGAAATATTGTTTGCCAATAGTAACATGGCGTTACTTGTAGAAACCAAGCATTTTCTGTGAGAGAATTTTGTGATGAAAGATATGGGTGAGAGCTCATTCATTGTCGGAATGGATATCATAGTTGACAGAAATCGCAAACTACTGGGACTGTCTGAGAGGGCTTCATTGATGGGGTACTCAAGAGATGCAATACCCTAGGAATAATATTGAAAGGAGATCTATGTTAGACAATATGTGTCTATGGTAGGGAACCTGATTTATGCACAGTTTTGTGGATGACTTCACCTTCGTAGTGAGCATGCTAGGACGGTTTCAATCATATGCAAGGATTGCTCATTGGACGGAGGAAAAGAAGGTTTTATTTTATTTGTAAAAGATGAAAGATTATATGCACATGTATGACAGTGTTGATAACCTAGAGGTGGTTGGATGTTCTGATGTGGATTTTAATAGATGCATTGATGATAGAAAATCCACATCAAGGTATATTTGTTGTAAGACCCGTATCGAACTAACCGGCCTTACCACCTTGTACCAGGTCTACCTATCATGGTCGAGCCAAGTGGACCAAGTGCGTGAAGAAATCACAAGACCAGGTATGAAGTCTAACCCAAAAACAACAAATGAGAGGGTAGGGTCGCATGCCTAAACAGGTAGGGTCGACCCCACCTCAACAAAAGTCCAACCCATGAGTTTCTAGTTGTAGGGTCGCATGACTAAGAAGGTGTAGGGTCGACAGATTCTACGACCCTATGTCCGACCCTACGATGACAGACAGAAATCGAAAATTAGGAAACTTTCCTAATTCAAAGGGGATCTTTCCTAAACTCATTGGGACTTATTATAGAGGATTTTTCTCTATAAATAGGACGTCCCTTAGCCTCTTTCACTCCTTTAGAACCCTAATTGAGAGTGAGAGAAAGAGAAAGAGAAGGAAGAGAAGAAGAGAAGGAACTTGAAGAAAAGACTAAGGAAGAGGAGGAAGTTCAGAAAAACCTCTGAATAAAGGTATGAACCTAATTCCTTACCTGAATAAGAGATCCTAGAATAGTTATGAAGAACATAGGATTAGGAGAAACCCAAATCATCCATCCATGGATAAGTTTCAAGAGATTCCATGGAGAAAATCATTATGGACTATGAATAGTGTATAACTTGTAGTTTTGAGCCATAGAACAATCATAGAATGGACCATGAAAGTAATCCAAAGGATCCAAACGTGAAGGAATGGACTTTAGAATAAAAGGTCGACTCAGAATACGTGTGGTCGCACGAAGGATCGAATAATATCCGACCCTACGAGACCACATGATCGATCACATGCCCTCGGGAAGTCCCAGGGAGGGTGTGGTCGCACGTAGGGTCGAATGGTATCCGACCCCACGTCTGACCCTACACCCTAGGGTTATAGAAACTGTTACCCTAGGTGCTACCCTACCTGCGACCCTACGATTTCAGTTAGTTTAAAATATATTATAATTAATTCTAATTAAAATCTATCAACTTGTTAGGTCTTTCTATTGATTTAAAAGTGATTCATAAAGCTTGAACGAGGATCTACGCTCAATCAAAGGTAAGGGAACAAGACCTAAACTAATTGGCTAATAATAAACTGTTTTCATTTATTGAGTCCAATACCATAAATGATTCTATGCTTGTATGATTGTAATGTGTATATCACATGTCATTTACTATTTCTGTTATTACTGTTCGTACATATTTAATTTCGTTTATTATAATATGATGATGATGATGATGCTAGGAATAGGCATGTGAATGTATGTGTGTGGTTAGTGTACTTGATGTGAGTGGAGCATCAGGGGGAGGACGTGACACTGTGGTTCATCCTGGTCACCAGTCTCTAGCTCTATCTCTACTCAAGTCTTGTCTACTAACATCGTCGTATCATCATTACCTTAGCAGAACTATTACGTCGTAGGGCATCAGGGGAGGTAGTCTCGGACCGTGTAGTCTCTGACTCTGCCGGGGGGGCCTTAGTTCTATCTCTATGGACGTATTGAGGGATGCTGGGGTGAGGCCTTGGATACACTATTTGACATTAGGATTGTTTAATTGCGAGCCCAGTTTCCAAGCCCTCGCCAATAGGGGCTTACGTGTTGGTATGGGTAGAGCATCAGGAGAAATGTGATGCGGTGCGGTCCTAAGCACTTTAGCTCTATCTCTATTCCATGGTGGGTGCATGTGGGGACGACAATGGTGTTTGATACATTGGGAGGTTCCACACATTCGTGTATAGAGGTGCGATGGCCACCTATCCTTTCTATAGCACATTACAAACTTATGAACCAGACCAAAGATATGAATTGAATGCATGCATATGTTTGTTGCATTGTTTTGTTTGCTCATTGAGCCGTGATGTGTGCTCACCCTTTCGATGTCAAATATTTTTAGTTGATGATGTAGGTACCACCGTAGAAGATTAGATAAATGCTCCGATGTATGGACATGCGACGGCGATGGACGCTGAAATTGTGATGGAGTCGCATGATTCGTTGTGCGAGTACAACTCTTATGTTTTCGATTAGATTTTCATTTAAATTATTTAGACGATGTAATTGATTAAATTATTTTATTTTATGTCTTAGTATTTTTGAAGATAATTGAATATTTTATTTATATTATCATCTTTAGACTCTCAGTTCATTTAATATATAAGACTTCCGTTATTGTTTATTTACTCTGATTATGGTTGTGGATGTATATGGTTTAAGCAAATGGACACAGCCTATTCGAGATCCTGATTGAACCGTTGGTTTATTAGCGGTTCATCACACCATTCTGAATAGTACGGAATTGGGGTGGGACATTTATATTGACTAGAGGAGCTATTTCATGGAGGAATGCAAAACCAACCTATTCTAACTTTTTCAATTATATAATTAGAGTTTGTGGTACTATTTGAGGCCACAAAGCAAGTGATTTAGCTGATGGACTTCATTTCTAGGTTAAATGTTATGAGCACCATCTCCAAATCGTTGTTACTATACCGTGACAATAAGTTAGTTGTATTCTTATTAAAGAACAACAAGAAATGAGGTGCTTCTAAGCATATAAAGATCGAGTATCTAGTGGTAAAGGAAAAGGTCAACAAGAATCACATTTCTAAGGAGCACATTTCGACAAACAATATGATAGTGGATCCTTGGTTAAAGGCTTTACCAGTGGGAGTCTTTGTAAGACCCGTGTCAATCTAACCCGGTCTTACCACCTTGAACCAGGTTTACCCATTATGGTCGAGTCAAATGGACCAAGGGCGTGAAGGAGATCGAGATCCTAGGTATCAAATCGACCCAAAAACACTTAAAATAGGGGAAGGGTCGCATACCCAGCTAAGCAGGGTCGGACCTCCCAATACAGAAAGTCAGACCCTCAGTTTTGAACGGAGGGTCGGACAGCTTAAGACCCTAGGGTCGACGGGATCATCGACCCTCTCATCGACCCTCGGTTTCTGCCGAATATAGAAATTAGGAAATTTCTATATTTTTCGATTGGGATTCTTTTCAAATCTCAGAGGGACTTATTTAGGATGTTCCTAGTCTATTTAAAGGACGTCCCTAAGCCACTTTCACTCCTTTCACAACCCTAATTGAATTGAAAAATAGAGAGGAGAAGGAAAAGAGGAAGAAGAGAGGCAAGCAAGAGAACTTAGCAAAAAGGAGAAGAATTTCAGAGAAGGAGTAATCTTCTCAGGTATAGATACTAATTCCATGAATTTCTACAGACCTTAGGTTAGTAATTGTTGAGAGTGTGATCTCGAAGAAACCCAAACCACCAATCTATGGTTAGGTTTCCATGGAAAACCATAGAAGAATGCATGAAAGTTATCTAGGTGGGTTATACATGGTTTCAGACCATGGAATGAATGTAGAATGGAATGTAGGAGCAAGCCATAGGATCCCAAACACGAAGAATGGATTAAAAGAGGGAATTGGACCAAAGTGCACCAAGGGTCGCACCCAGGGTCGATAGACCATCCGACCCTAGGTATTCCTGACCATCGACCCTCAGCATTCGGGAAGTTCAGAAAGAGGGAAGGGTCGATAGACCCATCGACCCTAGCATCGACCCTACCTCCGACCCTCAGTTAACAGCATGGTTTTTAATTCTGAATAAATTCTAATTAAATTCTATCGACTTTGTTAGGTCTTCTAGCAATATAATAACACTGTAAAGGTGATTCTAAAGCTTGGAAGAGAATCTATTAGCAAGCTAAGGTGAGGAACCTTAACTCCAAACTAAATTGGTTAATAATAAATTGTTTTCTATTTTTTTGAGTCCTATGCTATGCTTGATTCTATGCAAATATGTTTGTAATGTGCATACAGCATGCCATCCAATATTTCTATTACTTGTTCATGCATATTTACTTTATTGTTTATAACATGATGATGATGATGATGATAGGAATAGGCATGTGCTTGTATGTGTGTGGTTGATGTGCTTGATGCGAGCGAGTATCAGGGGAGGTGTGATGAGAACGTCAATAAACGTTAACCTTTGGCGGGTCTCAGCACTTTAGCTCTATCTCTAACTCAAGTCTTGTGCATTAGCATCGTTGTATCGCCATTACTTTAGCAGAACTATTATGTCATAGAGTATCAGGGGAGGTGGTCTCGGTCCTTGTAGTCTCTAACTCTATCGGTGGGCCTTAGCTCTATCTCTATGGACATTCTGAGGGATGCTGGGGTAAGGCCTTGGATACACTTTTTGGCATTAGGATTGGTTAGTTGCGAGCCCAGTTTGCAGCCCTTGCCAATAGGGGCTTACGTGTTGGTATGGCAATATATAGCAATAATCGTTAACCTTTGTTATATACTGTTCATGATTGGGTGCATGTGAGTTGACGATAAACGTAATCTTCGGGTAACGTCACACACTCATGTATAGAGACGGAGTCAATAAACGCGACCTTTGGCTACCTAAACCTTTCTATTGCATACTGCAAACTTTAAAACCGGACCAAAGATATAAATTGACTTTTTGCATGCATATGTATTGTTGCATTGTTTTGGCTACTCACTGAGCCGTGTTGTGTGCTCACCCCTCGACGTCGAATATTTTTAGTTGATGATGCAAGTTATACGGTTGAAGATTTTATAAATGCTTCTGCGTACGGGACGGTAGCAGCGATGGAAGCTGAAGCTGAAGTGGATACACACGACTCCTCTTGTGAGTGTAACTCGTGTGTATTTGATTAGACATTTTATAGGTTTCTTTATTGGATTTATTCAGATATGTATTTGATATTTAATATTTATGTCTCAGTTGAATACAGAATAATATGCTATTAAATTATTAATATCATTTAGTTTCTCAGTTCATCTTATTATAAGATTTCTGCTATTGTGTATTACTCTGATATTGATTACGGATGTGTGTAAGTTGGATAACGCGGGGATAGCCTATTTGAGATCCTGGTTGAACCGTTGGTTATTTAGCGGTTCATCACACCATTCTGGTTAGACCAAAATTGGGGTGTGACAACTTGGTATCAGAGCATCTCAAGCCTTGCCCGCCGACTAACATACATTCGAGACAATTGTAAACTGAGATAGGATAAACTAAAAGCTTTAATACAAACACATTGTAAGCACAAGTGATGATTGAGACCAAATTTAAAAAGAGAATAATGCATCTATAAAAGGGAAACAAGTTACATACAATGAGTAAGAGAAACAAAATGTATATACATAACTAAAGCAGAGTACAGTCCACAACCTGGACAGTTACTCTGTAGTACGAGAAAATAAAAGTACACTCAGGAAGCTGGAGGCGAAGGAGGAGGCGGTGCCTCACCATCTCTGTCGTAGTCCTGAGCATAGACTCTAGTCAACCAGGCTATCTGAGTGCGGGTCGTCCCGTAGACTAGCCGTGAGACCGGCTATCCTCCGATCCGGTCGCCGTTGCACCTCTAGGAGCTCTCCCATCCGCGCGTCGATAAGTGCTTTGAGCAGCCAACAGCTCATCCATCCTCGGATCAGATCTGCGCCGAGCATCCCCGATCTCTGCAAGCATCTCCATCATGGCTGAAGGTGGAAGTGAAGGATCAGCCGAATGGGAAGGACCAGCCTCAGGAGCAGGAGCCGCCGCATAAGAAGTACCAACTCCAACCGCATGTATAGGTGAAGGCGGTGGTATCGAGTCGACGTCCATATACATATGATCGTCATCGTCGTAATCATGCGTCCATAGGGTAGATTACCCCTATGACCGGACAATGTAGCACTAATCATCGTCTGCATGATGATGTAAGGAAGGCAGACCGGCTGTCGAGTGCATATACTGTAAATCAGGAACTGGGTCAGCTGAGAAACCCTCTCATAGTGCCCACTCTGCGGGATCAGATTATGTTGGATAATCTTACAGAAGACCCGTGGAGCTGGACGCAAGTAACAGGCTCTCATCTGCCAATGATCAGGACGGAGCAACTGGTTGTCGATCTCTGCCCTCATCTCCATCTCAACAAACTGTGGCTCTCCCGGCGTACAGTACACCATGGAGCCATCATAGGGAATGCCCAACAGATCGGCCAGCTGCCGATAATCAAAGGAAATGTGCACCCCCTTGACGTAACTGGTGATGCGCAACTCCTGACCATGCTCAATGTCGTTGTAAGTCCCCACCACTTGGAGATTACAATAGAAATGGCGCACCAAATCTGGACATGTGCACGCGTCGTATGTGATGACAGGGAGCCACCCCATATCACCAAATGCTCCCTCTACATTGAACAAGGCTAGCTCAGTCAAGTTCACCATGCGACCCCCTTCCACTTTCTTACGGGCATAGTCAGCATACTGTGCCTCAGCTTCATTCGAACGGAAGCGAAGTGGATCACGCACTCTGGGTACTTTGGTACGAGCCATAGTATCTGCAAAACAAGAAAGAGAAAGGAAACAAGGAGTTAATAGGATAAAAATCTGAAATATGATATAATAATGACGTAAGTTGACCATAAAGCCCATTCCTCACCATATAAGTGGGCATAAGGACTTACGAAGGTTTAAACATATCCTACGACCCACATGCAGTAGGAAATTTTAACTGACGATGTCCAATTTGAAGAAATTCAAGAAAAATCGAAATTATCGACAAATTAGGGCAAAAAGAGAAAATTTCAAGTTTCTCGATAACCAACTGATGAAACTCAAAAATTTTTGAGGGCTTTCGTTCCTCAAGACACCAATAACAAAAGCCCCCAATAAAAATCAAATTTTTACGGTTGAAAAAAGTTTAATTTGGAAAATACAAGTTAAACGTGCGAAAACCTAGAAATGAAAACCTAAAAACAGGTAAAAATGGGAAGACATACCTTTAGTGATGACGTGGACGTCGAAACCCGGAGTCTAACCAATCCAAAACAGTAGAGTAGCACTGTAGCAACTCAGAGAGGAGAGACGAGTCGAAACGGAGGAGGAATAGTGAGAAATGACCCAGAATCGGATCTTAAAAATCTGATTTTTGGTCCGAGGGTCGGACAATTCGACTAGCACAATCGACCCTCGAATCGACCCTCCCATCGACCCTCGGCTCTCGGGAATCTGACAGAAAACTAAGGGTCGGAATTGAGGGTCGGATACCCATCGACCCTCGCATCAACCCTCAGCTCTCGGGAAGAACAGGTCATTCCCAGGGTTGGAAACTAAGGGTCGGACATACCAGCGACCCTCACCATCGACCCTGCAAGAAAAGACAACATTTTTTTATAAAATGAGCTAGAATTGGAATTGATTATTGGTTAGCGTGCCTACATGAAATATAAATGACTTCTCACCTATTTTGATGATTTCCAGGCACCACCAATTAGCGAAAGGAATTATGTCTGAACGTAGAGTAACCCGGCAGGCCCGAAACGCAGTTCCACCACCACCACCAGTGGAGGAGACTAGTCAAGAGAATAACTATGCACTGGGAAATCCAGAACCGGAAAACCCTACAAATTTGCCACCTCTACCACCAGAGCTAGCAACAGTGGTGATGAACCTGGCACAACAGCTGCAGCAGATGCAACACGCACAGGCTCAAATGCAGGTCGCCATGGGAATTATGTTCCAAGCCACTCAGGCCGCACCCATGCACACTGGACAAGCTAGTGCAGCCCCGGTGGGTAACCACCCAGCTCATCTAACACCTCAACAACCGACTGCACAGATTCCAGTGCAGGTACCGGAAGCAACTCAAGGGAATTACCACAATCCACCCTATATGTTTGGGGCAAACCCCCAGAATCAGCTGGACCACTCCCGACTAGTGGAGAGATTTTTGAAGATAAAACCCAGAGAATTCAACGGCAAGCCATCTGATCCATTGTGGCCAGCCCACTAGATAGACGAGATGGAGAGAAATTTCCTCATGATGACTATCACAGAGGAAGAGAAAGTACTATGTGCCACCTTCATGCTCAAGGGCGACGCACACCATTGGTGGAAATCCACGAAGACATATTTACTGACCAAGCACACCCTACTGACTTGGGCTATATATAAAGAAGCATTCTTCGAGAAATATTTTCCACGAAGCTTCAGAGATTCGATGGAGAAGGAGTTCCTGAGCTTGTACTAGGGACAGATGACTATAGATTCATACCAACAGCGTTATGAAGAGCTATTTTTCTTTGCACCGGCTAGCATGCAAGAAGAAGATACCAAAACCCGTAGATTCATCGCGGGACTAAGAGGAAGCATCAGAGAAAATGTTCTGGGCTTAGAGAAGAGAATTTACAACGAAGCTGTCCAGATTGCTCGAGTGTGAATCGAGCCAGAAGGAGAGTTACCTTACTCAGAACAGAGGCATCAAGAGACCAGCCGGAAACTCCTACAACGGAGGCAATAACAGGACGTATAAACCTTTCCGTCCTTAGAATTTTAATGCTACAACCAAGACTACTCTAGCAGCTCAACCTCAGCCAAAGCCAAATTCTGAAGTCCTGAGGTGTTTTAATTGCAACCAACCCGGGCATATGGCAAGGGAGTGCCCAAAGCCCAAGAAGCAATTCCATCAGGGACGTGTTTATGCTGTCACGTCGGAGGATGCGGCCGCATCACCCGATGTGGTCACAGGTATGACTGAAACTTTTAAAGTTGTAATTACATTGAATGAGCACGTAGACTAAGTAAAGATAAATCACAGGTATTGTACCTATAAATGGCGTACCCGCCAGAGTACTTTTCGATTCCGGAGCTACTCATTCATTTATATCTGTGTCATTTGGAAAGAAGACCAAATTACCCATCAAAACATTAGACTACAAATTACTTGTACGGTCACCGATGGGGTTAGAAGTGGAATTAGAGAAATGTTATGGACCATGTCCAGTTCTCATTGGGGAGAAGACTTTAGATGCAACCTTGATACAACTTGAGATGGCAGACTTTGATGTCATCTTGGGAATGGACTGGTTAGCTCGGCATTCTGCAAATCTATTATGCGCCGAAAAGAAGCTAACGTTCAAAGATAAAGAAGGAGCAGAATTAAGTTTCTCGGGAATCAAACTTCCCCGGAGACGCAAGCTCATACTTTCAACATTTAAGGCTAAGAAGTGCCTTGACAAGGGAGCAGTCGGGTATCTAGTGTCAGTGGTCGACCTAACCAAGGAAGCACCACGAATGGAAGACCTTGACGTCGTGCGGGATTACCCTGACGTATTTCCGGAGGAACTACCCAGATTACCACCCGACCGGGCCACAGAGTTTGTAATAGACCTGATACCTGGAGCCGCACCTGTATCAAAAGCACCTTATAGAATGGATCCTACGGAACTGAAGGAACTGAAGGTGCAACTACAAGAACTGCTGGACAAGGGTTATATTCGACCCAGTATATCTCCATGGGGGGCACCGGTGTTGTTCGTAAAGAAGAAGGATGGTAGCGTTCGATTATCATCGACTATCATTAGTTGAATAAACTGACAATCAAGAATCGATATCCACTACCTCGGATCGATGACTTGTTCGATCAGTTACAAGGGGCAAAAGTATTTTCAAAGATCGATCTTCGATCAGGCTATCATGAGCTGAAGATTAAAGAAGGTGATATTCCGAAGACAACATTCAGGACCAGATATGGACATTATGAATTTTTGGTTATGTCTTTCGGATTAACTAATGCACCGGCAACGTTCATGGAACTTATGAACCGAGTTTTCCAAGATATGTTGGATACGTCGGTTATAGTATTTATTGATGACATATTGGTATATTCCAAGGACAAGGAAACTCATATCAAAAACCTAAACGCAGCCCTACAGCGTTTAAGGAAAGAGAAGCTATATGCCAAATTTTCAAAGTGCGAGTTTTGGCTAAGTGAAGTCGCCTTCCTAGGCCATGTAGTATCCGCTGAAGGAATCAAAGTGGATCCTAGCAAGATCGAGGCTATTGTAAAGTGGGAAGCGCCAAAGAGCATTTCAGAAATCAGAAGTTTTCTGGGTCTAGCTGGTTATTATCGGAGATTCGTAGAAGACTAGAAAGGTGAAAAGTTTGTGTGGACCAATAAATGTGAGAAGAGTTTCGAAACACTGAAGACCAGATTGATATCCGCTCTAATTTTGACTATTCCTATTCCAGGACAGACGTTTACCTTATACACCGATGCGTCGGGACTGAGATTAGGATGTGTGCTTATGCAAGGAAAGCAAGTAATTGCTTATGCTTCAAGACAGTTAAAGGTACATGAGAAAAATCACCCCACTCATGATCTGGAGCTAGCGGCAGTAGTACATGCTGTCAAGATATGGAGACATTACCTATACGGGGAGAAATTCCAGATTAAGTCGGACCATAAAAGTCTTACTTATTTATTTAATCAGAAGGAGTTGAATATGAGACAAAGAAGATGGCTGGAATTATTGAAAGACTATGATTGTGATATCCAATATCATCCGAGAAAGGCGAACGTGGTAGCATATGCATTGAGCAGAAAAGCAATGATCAAATCTCAAAGAGAAGTCAGCACGACTGCAGCAATGTGTACTACGGGAATGGTATTCAATCACGGCAACGAGCAGTATGTGATAGATACAACGGATGAATCAGCCAACCAAGGGTTTATTCATCGGTTTTCAAATATGTTCGTGGCATTGAAGATTATACCGGATATAGTGGATGAAGTAAAGACAGCTATCAAAGCAGATCCTTATCTGAGAACAGTACAAGAAGATATTGAGAAAGGTAGGACCAACCCTGAGTTCACCTTGGATGACGAGAAGGTACTGAGATACAAAGGAAGAATATGTGTACCTGAAACAGAAAGTATGGACATTAGACACCGACTGATGAAAGAAGCCCATACCACCATCTACTCGATACATCCTGGAAGTACAAAAATGTATCATGATCTAAAGAAATTATATTGGTGGAGGGGAATGAAAGCAGATGTAGTCAAGTTCGTGTCTCAATGCCTAAATTGTCAGAAAGTAAAGGCTGAATGACAAAGACCCGCAAGATTGTTACAGTCATTACCGGAACCAGCATGGAAATGGGACTGCATCACTATGGACTTCGTCACAGGACTACCATTGACTCCTCGAGTAGTTGACGCAGTTTGGGTGATTGTGGACCGTTTGACTAAAACAGCTCGCTTTATACCTATACGACCTCAGTATACACTGGAAAGGTTAGCGAAGCTGTATGTGGATAATATTGTTCGGTTACACGGTGTACCAGAAAGTATTGTGTCCGATAGAGATCCATGATTTACTTCCAAATTTTGGGAAGGATTGCCAAAGGCTATGGGAACAACGCTAAAGTTTAGTACTGCATTCCACCCACAGACAGATGGACAGTCAGAGCGTACAATTTAGATTCTAGAAGATATGCTACGAGCATGTGTGATTGATTTCAAAGGATCATGGGACGAAAAGTTACCATTGATCGAGTTCGCTTATAATAACAGTTATCAGGCCACAATACAGATGTTACCATATGAAGCACTGTATGGCCGAAAGTGTCGAACTCCCTTGTTTTGGAATGAAGTTGGAGAACGTAGTATTGTTGGACCGGAATTTGTTGAAGAGACTTGTTGAGTAGTCGACATCATCAAGGAAAGAGTGAGAACAGCTCAGAACCGTCAGAAGCAATATGCAGATACTCGACGAAGAGATCTGGAGTTCGCAGTAGGTGATAAAGTATTTTTGAAGGTATCGCCCATGCGAGGATTAAAGAGGTTCGGACAGAAAGGGAAACTAAGTCCAAGATATGTCGGGCCGTATGAAATTCTGGCTAAGTGTGGAAAAGTAGCTTATCAATTAGCACTACCACCATCTATGTCAAGTGTACATGACGTATTTCACATTTTCCTATTGAAGAAGTATGTCAAGGGCCCAACGCATGTCTTGACAGTGGATTTGCCGGAATTGACTGATGATTTGACATTTGAAGTAACACCAACAGAAATCACTAGTCGAAAGGTTCAACGTCTACGCAACAGAGATATCTACTATGTTAAGGTCACATGGAAAAAGTAGAGACATGGAAGAAATTACATGGGAAGAAGAAAATGCTATGAGAAAGCAATACCCTTACTTATTTGATTCAGAAGGTACGTACAATTTCGATGACGAAATTTTTATAAGTTGGGGGGAGTTGTAAGACCCGTGTCATTATGGGATTGGAATAGAATTGGTATACATTTATTATAAATATGTGGCAGGGGTCTCTATAGCCTCTCTCTGTCTAAGTAAAAATAAGAATGAGATCCATAACCAGTGGAGAGGAGGCTGTAGAAGAACTTTGTGGGAATCAAGAAGGAAAAGAAGAAAGGGTCGAAAATCAATCTTTAACGTAAATGTATGTCCCTTTTATTATTATCATTTGTTTATTGCTCAATGTGTTTTATTATCTGTATGAGATGGATTTAATTGAATAGTTTTATTATAATTTAAAAATCCTACAGTTAGAGATTCTTGCTGTCATCGTTGATGTGGAAAATAGCTGAACAGAGCATTTGAAGGGTTTTTTTACTGTTACCATTACGAAAAGAATAGGAATTTGGGGGGTAAGGTAAAAATTGAGAAAAAGGATAATATTGTCTTCTAACTCGACTCAAAGGGTAGTATTGTCTATCAAAGGTTCCATTTTAGTTGACATCAGCAACTAACGAGAATCTATTGATGGAGTGGGCTTCTTTGATTGACGATGCAAAGATTTTGGGTGGTAGATAATGTTTTTCCAAACTTGTGGGTGATCGATGGCGTTAGCAATAGTTATTGGTGTGTATATGAAATTTTTCTCCATAATTTTTCAATTGCTACGTGGAGAAGTAGCATTGCTGGGAATTCCGCATGATAATTTGTTGTAACATCAATATAATTAATTGCTTGTACCATCTCATTATTAATTGCCATTGGTTCTAGGGTTTGGAACCGATTAATTAATTAAGAGTCGTGATGGTTCCGATCGTGGCCTACGAAAGGTAGAACCAAATAAGACCCTACCCGATTAATTGTAACTGTCTCACCCAATTGACAACCCTAGCCTTCACATCTACTTGCTTGACAGAAAAATGCTAATTGTACCATTAACTTTATAGAATTATAATCATATTCATTCTTTGATTTTCCGGAGCATTCAGATTACTGATTAATTGCTGGTTATTTTATTTCCTTAGGTGTGGTACCCTATAACACCTTCAATGGGAAAACATTTTTGATGGATCTGAACGATCTTTTTTTTTTTTTCTTTTTTTTTTTCAGTGTGCAAACGATCTGAGCATATTAGAGAGATACAAATAGATCAAAACAATTAAGGTGCTCAAATTTCTAAGACGCCACCGATGTGACAACCTAAGATGGTACAAATCCAACAAGCAGAGCACAACTTCTTTCTCAGGTTATGGCCTTAATATTTCAGATTGGGGCCCCACAAATGAACTCTGGGGAATTTTCATTAACAATAAATGATTGGATATTCTGGCAAAATATTATGGTACATGGGTGACATGAAAGGTTTCAGGTACGACAATGTAATGTGTCTAAACTAGTTTCCAATGCCGAAGTAACAAATTTAATGTTCCATTGGGGATCGGATGTCTATGAACTTGTGATATTTCAATCAAAATTCGAGAGCTTTACGCAACTTGGGATACAAATTCCTTGTGTAGTACATGTATATGTATATGGGTAGAGGTTTAGAATGCTCTGTTGAGATCTCAGTAGAGCTGCTCCACTCCGTTGTATAGTAAGGTTGTGCTTGACTGTTTGTATGCATTTTTTGAATGTATTCTTAGAAACATATTTTTAGAATAGAGACTGCATTCTTAATATAGAATGAGAATAGACTAATGAGCTAGGCATTTTCATTCTAGACTTGGCATGAAGAATAAAGAGTACATTCCAGAATGGGTTTTGTTCTCAAATGCATTTTATGATCCAAGATCGAGAATGCATATCAAACACAACACTATTTTGTCGTCTCAAAGTGTTCTCAAATTGTGTTTTTGACCTAAAAACACAACCTAAGTTTAGCCCAACCCATGGAAACCAAAGTTTATTAACCCAACCAATGGAAACCGGTTTGGTCCTATTTTGGTCAAGACCAAGTCGGTCTCGGGCTTTTTTGGGGCAGCCTGAAATATTTATAATAAGAGATTCGGATTGTGGTGGGTTGCACTTTACACCTTAATTAATAGGCCAGTCTAGTGTCAGTTAGTTACCGGGTTGGCTTTATATATATATATATATATATATATATATTTTTTTTTTTTTTTTTTTTTGAAAAAGTTGGATTAATGGCTCTATCGAGCCATTATCATAGAGCCATTATCGGGCTGGATCGATTTCTGTGTTGGTTTCCTACATGTATATTTAATAAAATCTTAGCTTAATGGATTCCTATCGGTCCATTATCGGGCTGATTTGGTTTTGTTATTGCTGAACCTGTTTGTCTCGAGTTTGGTCTGGCCAGTTTCGGTTTTCATTTGACTCTAAAAAACAGGACTCAAATCATGTTCAATAAACCTTGGATTTCAGTTTGGCAAAACTTAATTCTTTGAAAAGTTGAGTTAGCAAACTGACGTTGTAACGAGCGGTTCAAAGGCTGGATCTGTCCACTTAACTCCAACAAAATTGAAAGCTTAATCTAGCAACACAAGAAAGTCAATAGAATCCCCGGTCCCAAACGACTGCCGGTAGTTACCAAGAAGAATGAATTCTTGACATGCGTTCACTGATCTTCTTTAGAGAAAATGTAAAGACTATCATTAAAGCAACCCAAACGAGACTTACTATGTCTATGTGAATTATGTCCCTTATCTCTATGAATATGAAAGAATTACTCGATTATATTTTATATTATTAATTATTAATAGCTAAATATATTAAATATAATAAACTAATAAATTTTATAAAAAAAATATAAAAATGATAAATCAAGGACTCTAGAATCATTGATGCGGAGTGTAAAAAAAGAAAAAAGAAAAAAAGAAGTCTATTGATGACCGAGCCAAATCAAATTGGTTTGATTTCATTTTTTGATTTGGACCCAATTTTGACCACCCTAACCTTTTGTACCAAAACTAACTGTTGAGATACGTTTCATGTTATATATCTTCAAAATTCATTTCCTGTGCTCTTTCTCTTATAACTTTCATTTGCCCAGAAATGTGGATTGTTGCTTTAATCAACGTCATCTGCAGCTGTGATGGAGTATAGGATCAAATACCTTGGGTTATTTACTGATGAAGAACCCTGCTTACCTGCAGGGAGGCCATATATGGTAGTACCTACCAGGCTACCCGGCAATTCTTCCCGGATTGTAGTCCGTATTCATGGTTTGGGGTTAGAGGTGTTAAATTGGGTTCAAATTGAAACCGAATCAGTCCAATTTTGTCCGGATTAAATCGGTATCGAATCTTATAGAGCAATAATTGGGATATGTTTGTAGAGTCTGATGAAAATCGAAACCAAACCGGATCAATTGATAAGCCCAAACCAAATCGAGTCAATAGATCCAAATTGCAACCAAATCATCTGATGATGGGGCCTATAAACTTTCATTAAGTCAATATTTTGTTCAATTTACATAGAAACTAACACCAAAATCAGATCAGCCCAATTATGACCTAATAGAACTCATTAAACCAACTTGGTACTACGTATTCAAATAGTAAATTGAATCTAAACCAAAACCGAACAAAAAATAGACCAATAAGAACTCATTAAGTCAACCCAATAAAAACCTGTAACTAGATCAGTCGAGACTGAAACTGAACAAAACCGACCCATTGACATCCTTAGTTGGGGAAATCCTATTCATTTCTCAGATCAGATACCGCGAGGCAGTTCAGATTTGCTATTTGTTTTGCCATATGGGCCATTTAGCAAAGGTTGTATATCATCCTCCATACACCTTCATTGTTAAGTTTTACTGTCGAAACCTGACCCTTAAGCATGAAATGAAAGACCTCAAGACATGCATGCTTACATCTCACGTGTCTTTTCTTTGGATAACGGTTACCCTACTTATCAGATTAATCTAAATCGTTGCAAACAATAACTGCAGTACTGCTGCAGCTGAATTCATCTCAACAGCCCATCTTTATTTCTCTTATGGGTTCCTCTAATACTCAAAAACCACAACCACCCATCTCAATTTCAATTGACATCATTGAATCCTCCATACAAGTTCTCCTTAATGATTGGCTCCGAAGGCTAAGATGGCAGCAGCTCTTCTTCCGTCGACAAGAAAAAGAGGATTATTGCAGGCATAGAGCTCCATGGAGAATTCATCTGGCCAATTTCCTGGAATCAATGTCTGTTCGTGTTCTTTCTCTCTTGCTGCTATTGGTTGATCTCATCTTCACCATCCTTGACATCTCTTCATCTCTTTTATCCTGCACGCGTAAGAAGAGTAAGATAGAAAACAAGGTATTGTTGGGAGTAGGATGTCTTGTATTCCATTGCATGAGTCTCTGAGTTAATTTCAAAAGACCGTTACAAACCCGTAGCTAGAGATGTAAACGGATAGTCGAAAATCGGATTCAATTTGAATTTACATTTGTTTAAGGGAATCTGAACAATCGGATTCGGATAAAAATTTGGATATCACTTAAACAAAGCGGATTATCCGCTCCATTTATGTATTTGCGAACAACATAGCCTAATAGGTTATGATGCATATAGCTCAAAACATTGTATTTCTTTACCCAAAAAATAAAATAAAACTGTAAGATGTATTTCTTTCCTTTGGATTGATATTTTTGTAAATTGTAAGATGACAAATTATGAGAAGTAGGGAATAAAATTGTAATTTTATGATTTTTTGTGATTATTATTATACATAACATTTCAAAAAAAAAAAAAAAAAAAAAAAAAAGAAAGAAAAAGAAAAAATATTCTTTGGATTTGAATTGGATTTTAACTATATATCCAGTTAAAAATCAAACATGTTTTTTATATATATGGCAATCTTCAGATTGGATTCGAATAGGGTAGTTAGTAAACAAATTCAAATTCCAATAGTGGTGAATTCAATCTGTTTACATCTCTACTCGTAGAGCCCCAAGGGCTTGAGGATGGCCGACTGTAACACCCTTTTATCCAATGATAATTAAACAGTTATCATGATGTAGGCTGAAATTCTTGCGAAAATATGCACGTTAATCTTTGTGTTGTATGATTGTTCTTCTATTTAGTTTTTTTTTTTTCCATGGTGATTAGGGTTTGAATTCTACAGGTTTTTCACTGGGGAGGGATTGCTATATTGAGCTTGCTTTCAGCAAAGACATTGGCTCTAGCTGTGGCGCTTGGCGGTTCATTCTTCAAGCGTCCAGGCCGTGTTGTTGATGGTGTTGTTATCATCGGGGCCTTGCTTTTTGAAGCATTTGTGGAGATGAAGGGAGCAGGGCTCATCGTGGTAGTGAGCTTGTGGAGGGTGGTGAGGGTGGTGGAGAGTGCCTTTGAGCTTAGTAATGAGGCCATTGAGGTGCAAATTGAGATGATTGTATGTCAGTTTCAGGCACTACGAGATGAGAACCGACGTCTCCAGATTATCATTGCCCAAAAGGACCTGAGGATAATGGAGCTTGAAGAAGCCATGAATCAATGTTAACGTATTTGCATGCTAGGATGCAAAACCAATCAAGAGAATGAACAAACTTTATCTTTTTCATTCCTCAAATCAGTTCTTAAACATATATATTCATAGTTGGCAAATTTGGAATCGGAAATTATTTGGAAAGAGAATAGTTCGGAATGGAATTCGTTTTAAGACTCTAATAGTTAGGTCAATATTGCAGTCGAGAAAGCGAACTTAAAATACAATTTGTATTTAGATAGATTCGAGAATTATTTGTTTGCCAATTAAAAAAAATTTGGACAAAAAATTTGCATGCGATTTTTAGTATTTATTGTACTTATTCCTCAACACCAATCAATTATCATTCTTTTAGGACGTACAAATGATATAAAAATTGAATTAAAATTAGACTACATTTATTTCATCATAAATTAAAAAGCATAATAAAGATATTTATATTAAGTCTAATATCTATTCATCCTGACATGTTTTGAATTTTAGACCCAATCCAAACAAATTTAAAGAATAAATAAGAAGAAAAGTTAATCCAACAAACGTATGACAGAAATGTGATTGAGGAACATAACCCAAACAGAGGTAAAGTGGAACCCAATTTTTATTATTATTATTATTTTATAAAGATATTATGTCAATTGATTAGCCATGAAGAGTTTCAAGGCTGTGAAGAGATCCAGATCCAATCAATTCTCTCTCTCTCTCTCTCTCTCTCTCTCTCTCTCTCTCTCTCTCTATATATATATATATATATATATATATATATATATATATATAGGAAAAAGGTAAACATAAGTAAAAATGGCTACAGGTCTCGTAAAAATAAAAACAGATAAGTGTAAATAAGTGTGTAGATTTGTTTTTATAGTATCCTGAATTATTCGGTATAATTCAGTTCAAGAAGAATAACTTGTAAAATTTAACCGCAAACCAAAAAAGCGTGACTTTTTCTGCATATTTGAATTTTGTTCCAATTTGGCGGAATAATTCGTATTATTCGGCCAAATAATTGGTATCATTCGATTCGACCGAATAATTAGCGAATTAAACAACTATATATATAACTGAAGGCACTGTGGTGTGTCTGCAGTCTATAGTGTAACAGATGTTTGGGTGATTATGTAAGGACCATCCTCATGGATAAATAGATAAGTTGAGAAATGGAGAAGGCAAACAGTAAAGCAGACAAATTATTTTGTCATCTTTTTATTCAGTTATAAATTATTTCAAAGGAAAAAGATCTCCACAACGTCAATGTGGGGATTTCTTCCCACACCCTTTCCTAACATTTTGGTTTTCTCTCCTCTTTGACTTTGTGGGTTTTGAATATGATATCGTCGTTTCTTGTATTCCCATTGATGTAGCATAAGAGATTCCCTTTAATACTAGCATTGTGCGAAACCTTTTCTCTTAATTTAATCTTAAATGAAAGATAAAGACTTTGTTCACATGGTTCCGTAATGAGAGGTCTCTTAATATGGTCAAAATATTTGCCACACATGGTATGTTATGAACAAGAATCAGAAATGTGACCTCCAGAAGAAGTGTAGACAGAGGAAGACTAAAAGGAGACTGTAATTGCTTATCTGTTCTATTCATAATCATTTGTTTATATAGCTAGAGGCATACAAACATTGCTAATAGATTCAGTTACAATTAGCATACGATTATAACCATCCAACAACCTTACACATATTCCATGACGACTACGCATGCCTATCCATTCTCCAAGTTTATTCTTCCTACACGTAAGCAGCCAATTCCACACCATGGCAATGGATCAGGAGTGGCGTGAATCATAACAGTTACAATCTTAACCTTAGCATTGCCATCCCCATATACAAGAACCTTGTCCTCAAGGTTCTGCCAAAGGTATAGTCGCCGGAGGACAGATATCACAGTTGCTGGAGGGCAGATATCAGCATTCCAGAAGTTCCCTGAATGCAAGGTAGTTTGCGTACACTTAGTTCCACTACTGTTCAACTTAGAGGTCAGCAATACCAGGGCATAGTATGTAAATGCATTCCCAAAGACTACCACCCATAGGAGGAGAGTCAATCTGACTAATTTTGTTGATAAGAGCATCGGCAGCGAGTTAATGGCCATCACTACTATCAGTAGAAAACTGCACAAATAACTCCCAAATGAAGCTGATGACATGGACAGTGTATTCCCTAAGGTCTTCAATCCTTTTGGGGTCTGCGCTGAGAAAAACTCCATCTAGGCTACACACATGAATGCCTTAGACACTCTTTTTAGTAAGTGATACGGGAGAATATGTCTCCCCCAATCAAGTGTCGACACGTGTATGTTAGGGCCCAAGCCTTCGAGGCGAGGGTCCTCACTCCCATAACCAACCTTACAAGGATAAGACAAAAATAGTTCCTGACAAACCGGAACCACCAATGAGAATAGTGAAGAGCTTTGGAAGGCTCGCTACATAAAGGCCTCAGAAGGTCACTACCATGAGGACCTCGAAGCCTCGTTAAAGTAAGGGCCTCAGAGCCTCGCGGCCATAGGAGGCTTTGGAATCTTACCAAGATAGAAGCCTCGACATCATACCAAGGTCAAAGCCTCGGAATTTCATCAATATGGGGGCCCTCGACGTCTTTGTAGAGTGATCTTGACAGCTTTCCAAAAGTAAACTCTGTCTGTAAGACCCGTATCAAACTAACTCGGTCATACCACCTTGAACCAGGTCTACCCATCATGGTTGAGCCAAATGGACCAAGTGCGTGAAGGAGATCACGACCCCAGGTATTAAACTGACCCAAAAACACTTAAAATAAGGGGAGGGTCGCATACCCAGTAAGGGAGGGTCGGACCCCCCCCCAGTATAGAAGTCAGACCCCCAGTTTTATATGGGGGGTCGGACACTTTAAGGGCCAGGGGTCGACGGGATCTCCGACCCCCTCTATCGACCCCTGGTACTCGGTAACAATTGAAATTAGGAAACTTTCCTAACTTCAAAGGGATTCCTTCCTAATCTCAATGAGACTTATTTTAGGAGTTTCTACTCTATAAATAGGACGTCCCTAAGCCTCTTTCACTCCTTTTACAACCCTAATTGAATTGAGAGAAAGAGAAGAGAAGGAAGAAAAGAAGAAGAGAAGGAAAGAAGAGAAGAAGGCAAAAAGGAGAAGAGTTGTAGAGAAGGAGTATTCTTCTCAGGTATGGATACTATTTTCATGAGTTTCTAAAGACCTTAGGGTAGATAATGAAGAGAGTGTGATCTCAGAGAAACCCAAACCATCAACCCATGGTTAGGTTTTCATGGAAAACCATGGGAGAAATCATGAAAGCCATATAGGTGAATAAATCATGGTTCTAGGCCATAGAACATGTGCGGAATGAACTGTAGGAGCAAGTCATAGGACCCCAAACTCGAGGAATGGGCTGAAGGAAGAAAAATCGACAAAACCCACAGGGGGTCGCATGGGGGGTCGATGGCCAATCGACCCTACCAGACCCTGAGCATCGACCCCCAGTGTTCGGGAAGCCCAGAATAGGGGTGGTTGCACCCAGGGTCGATCAAGACTCCGACCCTAGCTCCGACCCCCAGTTAACAGCATGGTTTTTAAATTCAAAATTAATTCTAATTAAATTCTATCGACTTTGTTAGGTCTTCTAGCAATATAATAACAATATAAATGTGATTTTAAAGCTTGAAAGAGGATCCACTAACAAGCTAAGGTGAGGAAATAGGACTCTAAACTAATTGATTAATAATAAACTATTTTTATTTTCTTGAGTCCAATGCCATATTGATTCTGTGCGTGTATGCTTGTATGTGCATTCAACATGTTATCTAATATTTCTATTATTTGTTCATGCATATTTACTTTATTGTTTATAACATGATGATGATGATGATGATAGGAATAAGCATGTGAATGTATGTGTGTGGTTGGTGTACTTGATACGAGCGAGTATCAAGGGAGGTGTGATGGGGACGTCAATAAACGTTAACCTTTGGCGGGTCTCAGCACTTTAGCTCTATCTCTAACTCAAGTCTTGTGCATTAGCATCGCCGTATCGTCATTACTTTAGTAGAACTATTATGTCGTAGAGTATCAGGGGAGGTGGTCTCGGTCCTTGTAGTCTCTGACTCTACCGGGGGGCCTTAGCTCTATCTCTATGGACGTTCTGAGGGATGCTGGGGTGAGGCCTTGGATACACTATTTGGCATTAGGATTGGTTAGTTACGAGCCCAGTTTGCAAGCCCTCGCCAACAGGGGCTTACGTGTTGGTATGACACTATACAGCAATAAACGTTAACCTTTGTTGTACAATGTTCATGATTTGGGTGCTTGTGAGTCGACGATAAACGTTACCTTTGGGCGGTGTCACTCAATTGTGTATAGAGGCGGGGTCAATAAACGTTAACCTTTGACCACCTAAACCTTTCTATTGAATATTGCAAACTTTAAACCAGACCAAAGATATGAATTGATTGCATGCATATGTATTGTTGCTTTGTTTTGTTTGCTCACTGAGCCATAATGTGTGCTCACCCCCTCGACATCGAATATTTTTAGTTGATGATGCAGGTACTACTGTCGAAGATTATGTCAACGCTCCAGTGTACGGGCATGTGACGGCGATGGAAGTTGAAGACGAAGTGGATACGCATGACTCCTCTTGCGAGTGCAACTTATGTGTATTCGATTAGATTTTATTTTTATTATTTGGATTTAGTAAAGACATGTATTTGATATTTATTTATGTCTTAGTTGATACAGAATAATTTACTATTTAAATAGTAATATCATAGTAGATTCTCAGTTCATTTTATTATAAGACTTCCGCTATTGTGTATTTACTCTGATTATGAATGTGGATGTATGAGGTTTAGATAAAAAGGATATCGTCTGTCCGAGATCCTGGTTGAACCGTTGGTTTGCTAGCGGTTCATCACACCATTCTGAATAGTGCGGAATTGGGGTGTGACAACTTGGTATCAGAGCATCTCAGGCCATGTCCGCTAACCTGGCATACTTTTACGATAAAATATGAACTGAGATAGAATAAAAGTAAAAACTGTAATATTAACACACCATAAGCACAAGTGATGTTTGAGACCAAATTTGAAAAGAGAATAATGCATCTATTAAAGGGGGAACAATTTTAAATACAATGAGAGAGAAACAAACATATACAAATAGCTAAAACAGAGTACAGTCCACAACCCGGACAGTTACTCTGTAGTACAAAGAAAGGAAACAAATACAATCATGAAGCTGGAGGTGAAGGAGGAGGGTGTGCCTCACGAACTCTGTCATAATCCTCAGTGTAGACTCTAGTCAACCTGGCTATCTGAGTCTGGGTCGCCTGAAGACTAGCTGTAAGATCAGCTACCTGCTGATCAGTCCCACGATGAGTACCCAAAAGCTCCTCCATATGCATATCTGACCGGCACTGAGCATCTATGAGCTCTCCCATCCTCATATCCGATGTGCGCTGTGCATCTAGTAACTCCCCCATCCTCAGATCAGATCTGTGCTGAGCCTCTCTGATCTCATGCAATACCTCCATCATATTAGAAGGTGGGTGTGAAGGACCAGCTGCATAAGAAGTACTAGCTCCAACAGCATGTGTAGGTGAAGGAGGTGGTATGGAGTCCACATCCATGTACAGACGGTCATCATCACTAGCAGGCTCCATATGAACTCCAGCAGCGGTGGCAGCTGCCTCAGCGTCAGCTATCTCTACGCGAGTGTGAGGGCGCACCATCGCGTTCCTCTCCTCATCACTAACCTGCGCATCCTGCATGCCCATCTTGCAAATAGCCTCCCAATCTAGAGGCGATGAGAAGGATTTCTCCTGAATCTTCTCATCTACTAAATCAACCCCCAGGAGAGTAAGCAAGGTAGTGATCATGCATCCGTAAGGAAGGTTGCCGGTGTGACTGGGCAACGTGACAGTGATCATGGTACGCATAATGATGTATGGAAGGCAGACGGGCTGCCGAGTGCATATACAGTATAGGAGATACTTGGTCAACTGGGAGACCCTCTCGTAATGACCACTCTACGGTATTAGGTTATGCTGTATGATCTTGCAATATACCCGTGGATCTGAACGCAGATAGCACGCCCTCATCTGCCAGCGGTCAGGTCGGATGAGCTGACTGTCGATCTCGGCCCTCATCTGAAGAGAGAAAAACTGGGGCACTCCAAGAGCACAGAAAATCATGGGGCCAGGATAGGAAATGCCCAGTAGGTCGGCCAGCTGCCGATAATAGAATGAGATATCAACCCCCTTGACGTAACTCGTGATGTGTAGCTCATCACCTCTCTCAACATCATTGTAATCCCCCACCACCTGGAGATTACAATAGAACTGGCGTACCAAATCGGGGCAGGTACACGCATTGTAAGTGATGACAGGGAGCCATCCCATATCACCAAATGCTCTCTCCACATTGAACAGGGCTAATTCAGCCAAGTTCACCTTACGACCTCCCTCTACTTTCTTGCGAGCGTAGTGGGCATACTGTGCCTCAGCTTCGATGGAACGGAAACGAAGAGGATCGCGAACTTTGGGTACTTTAGTACGAGCCATAGTATCTGCAAATAAGAAAGAGAAACAGATAATATGTTAGTAGGGTAAAAGAAATCCAAAATTTGGACATTATAATGACGTAAGTTGGCCAAAAGCCTCACTTTTCACCCATACAGGTGGGCAGGAGGACTTACGTAGGTTCTAACATATCCTGCAACACTCACACAGTAGGAAATCCTAACTAATGGGATCCAATTTGAAAAAATTGCGAGAAATCAAAAATTTTGACAAATTAGGGCAAAAAGAGCAAAATTCGAGTTTCTCGATAACCAACTGATGAAACCCAAATATTTTTGAGGGCTTTCGTTCCTCGAGTCACCAATAACAAAAGCCCCCAATAAAAATCAAATTTTTATGGTTGGAAATAGTTTAATTTGAAAAATACGAGATAAACAAGTAAAAACCTAGAAAAGAAAACCTAAAAACAGGTAAAAGTAAGAAGACATACCTGTAGGAATGATGTAGACGTCGAAACACGGAACCAAAATGACCAATGTAGCGGAGTTGGCACTATAGCAACTCAGGGGAAGGAGACGAGTCGAAACGAAGGAGGAAGAATGGGAAATGAACTGAGAATCGGACCTTAAAAAACTAATTTTTGGTCCGGGGGTTGGAGAATTCGACCAGGACCATCGACCCCCATATCAACCCCCGTATCGACCCCCAGCTCTCGGGAACCTGACAGAAAACCAGGGGTCGCACCTGGGGGTCGGACACCCATCGACCCCCGGCTCTCGGGAAAGATAGGTGATTCCCAGGGTCGGATTCTGAGGGTCGAACATACCATCGACCCCCACCATCGATCGTGCATAGAAAAGACAGTATTTTTCATGAAATGATCTGAAAATTTTGAAAATAACATCGGCTAGCGTGTCTACATGAAGTATAAATGATTTCCTTACGTATTTTAATGATTTTCAGGCACCACCAGTAAATCCGGGTCAGGCAAATCCTATAAATTTGTCACCTCCACCACCAGAGCTGACAACCGTGGTTATAAACCTAGCACAACAGCTGCAGCAAATGCAACGAGCACAGGCTCAAATGCAAGCAGCAATGGGAATGATACTTCAAACAACACATGCTACACCAATGCAGACTGGACAAACAAGTGCAACACCGGTGGGTAACCACCCAGCACCTCAAACACCTCAACCACCAGCTGCACAGATTCCAGTACCAGGTCCTGAAGCAGTTTAGATTAATTACCAGTATCCATAACCTATGTTTGGGGCATACCCTCAAAATCAGATGGACCACTCTCGACTGGTTGAGTGATTCTTAAAGATGAAGCCCAAGGAGTTTAACGGTAAACCATCCGATCCTTTATGGCCAACACATTGGATCGACGAGATGGAGAGGAATTTTCTTATGATGACTATTACAGAAGAAGAGAAGGTATTATGTGCCACTTTCATGCTAAAAGGTGATGCACATCATTGGTGGAAATCAACCAGGGCCTACCTATTAACCAAGCACGCCCTATTGACTTGGGCTATATATAAAGAAGCTTTCTTTAAGAAGTACTTTCCCCGAAGCTTCAAAGATTCTATGGAGAAAGAGTTCATGAGTTTATATCACGGACAGATGTCCGTTGATGCATATCAACAGCGTTATGAGGAGCTATTTTTCTTTGCACCACTCAGCATGCAAGAAGAAGACACTAAGACCCGTAGGTTTGTCACGGGACTTAGAAGAAGCATCAGAGAGCATGTTCTGGGTTTGGAAAAGAAAATATATAATGAAGCTATACAAATTGCTCGAGTTATAGAATCGAGCCAGAAGGAGAGCTATTTCACGCAGAACAGAGGTATGAAAAGGCCAGTTGGAAATGCTTATAACGGAGGGAATAACAAGACATTCAAACCCTTCCGTGCTCAAGGCTTTACTGCTGCACCCAAGAATACCCGAGTAACTCAACACCAGCCAAAGCCAAATACTGAAGGCCCAAAATATTTTAACTGCAACCAAGCGGGACATATGGCAAGGGAGTGTCCTAAGCCCAGGAAGCAGCTACATCAAGGACGAGTTTATGCTGTTACATCCGAGGATGCTGCCGCATCACCCGATGTGGTCACAGGTACCGTACCTATAAATGACATACCCGCCAGAGTAATCTTTGATTCAGGAGCTACTCATTCTTTTATTTCTGTCATTTGGAAAGAAGCTGAATTTACCCATCAAAACATTAGACTACAAACTACTTGTACGGTCACCGATGGGGTTAGAAGTGGAATTAGAGAAAGGTTATGGGCCATGCCCAGTTCTCATTGGCGAGAAAACCTTAGATGCAACCTTGATCCAACTTGGGATGACAAACTTTGACGTCATCTTGGGAATGGACTGGTTAGTTCGGTATTTTACGAACCTATTATGCGCCGAAAAGAAGCTAACATTTAAGGACAAAGAAGGAGCAGAATTCAGTTTTGCGGGAACCAAACTTCCTCGTAAACGCAAGCTCATACTCTCAGCACTAAAGGCTAAGAAGTGCCTTGAGAAAGGAGCAGTCGGGTATCTAGTGTCAGTGATTGACCTTACCAAGGAAGTTCCACGGATGGAAGATATTGATGTCGTGCGGGACTACCCCGACGTATTTCCTAAGGAACTACCAGGATTACCACCCGACCGAGCCACAGAGTTTGTAATAGATCTTATACCTGGAGCCGCACCAGTATCAAAAGCACCTTATCGAATGGCTCCTACTGAACTAAAGGAATTGAAAGTACAACTACAAGAACTACTGGACAAGGGTTATATTCGACCCAGTATATCACCATGGGGAGCGCCAGTATTGTTCGTAAAGAAGAAGGACGGTAGCGTTCGATTATGTATCGACTATTAGGAGTTGAACAAACTGACAATCAAGAATCGATATCCACTACCTTGGATTGATGACTTGTTCGATCAGTTGCAAGGAGCAAAAGTATTTTCTAAGATCGATCTTCGGTCAGGCTATCATCAGTTGAAGATTAAAGAAGGTGATATTCCTAAGACAACTTTTAGGACCAGATATGGACATTATGAATTCTTGGTCATGTCTTTTGGATTAACAAACGCACCAGCAACTTTCATGGAACTTATGAACCGGGTTTTCCACGATATGTTGGATACATCGGTTATTGTATTTATTGATGATATATTGGTATATTCCAAGGACAAGGAAACCCATATTAAGAATCTAAACGCCACTCTACAGCGTTTAAGGAAAGATAAGCTATATGCCAAATTTACCAAGTGTGAGTTTTGGCTAAGTGAAGTCACCTTCCTAGGCCATGTAGTATCCGCTGAAGGAATCAAAGTGGATCCCAGCAAGATCGAGGCTATTGTAAAGTGGGAAGCACCAAATAGCGTTGCAGAAATTAGAAGTTTTCTGGGTCTCGCTGGTTATTATCGGCAATTTGTGGAAGACTATTCCCGGATTGCCGTACCTCTCACCAGTCTGACTAAGAAAGGTGAAAAGTTTGTGTGGACGGATAAATGCGAGAAGAGTTTCCAAACCTTGAAGACCAGATTGATATCCGCTCCGATTTTGGCTATTCCTGTTCCCGGACAACCATTTACCCTATACACTGATGCGTCAGGACTGGGATTAGGATGTGTGCTTATGCAAGGAGAACAAGTAATTGCTTATGCCTTAAGACAGTTAAAGACACATGAGAAAAATTATCCCACTCATGATTTGGAGTTAGCGGCAGTAGTACATGCTGTCAAGATATGGAGACATTACCTATACGGAGAGAAGTTCCAGATTAAATCGGACCATAAAAGTCTTACTTATTTATTTAATTAAAAGGAGTTGAACATGAGACAAAGAAGATGGCTGGAACTATTGAAAGACTATGATTGTGATATCCAGTATCATCCAGGGAAAGCTAATGTAGTAGCGGATGCGTTGAGCAGAAAGGCAGTGATAAAATCTCAAGGAGAGGTTAGCACAACTGCAGCAATGTGTACTACCGGAATGGTATTCAATCACGGCAATGAGTAGTATGTGATAGATACAACGGATGGATCAGCCAACCAAGGGTTCATTCATCGGTTTTCCAATATGGTCGCTGCATTGAAGATTATACCGGATATAATTGATGAAGTGAAGATAGCTATCAAATCAGACCTTTACCTGAGAACGGTACAAGAAGACATCGAAAAAGGTAGAACTAACCCTGAGTTCATCTTGGACGAAGAGAAGGTATTAAAGTACAAAGGAAGAATATGTGTACCCGGAACAGAAAGTGTGGACATTAGACACCGACTGATGAAAGAAGCCCATACCACCATCTATTCGATACACCCGGGAAGTACAAAAATGTATCATTATCTAAAGAAATTATATTGGTGGAGAGGAATGAAAGCAGACGTAGCTAAGTTCGTGTCTCAATGCCTAAATTGTCAGAAAGTAAAGGCTGAACAACAAAGACCCGCATGACTATTACAGTCGTTATCGAAACCAGCATGGAAATGGGACTGCATCACTATGGACTTCGTCACAGGATTACCACTGACTCCTCGAGTAGTTGATGCAGTTTGGGTGATTGTAGACCGCCTGACCAAAATAGCTTGCTTTATACCGATACGACCTCAGTACATACTAGAAAGGTTAGCAAAGCTGTATGTGGATAATATTGTTCGATTACACGGTGTACCAGAAAGCATTGTGTCTGATAGAGATCCACGATTTACTTCCAAGTTTTGGGAAGGATTGCAAAAGGCTATGGGTACCACATTGAAGTTTAGTACTGCATTCCAGCAACAGACAGATGGACAGTCAGAGCGTACAATTCAGATTCTAGAAGATATGCTACGAGCATGTGTAATTGATTTTAAAGGATCATGGGATGAAAAGTTACCACTGATCGAGTTTGCTTATAACAATAGCTATCAGGCTACCATACACATGTCACCCTATGAAGCATTGTATGGCAGAAAGTGTCGAACCCCATTGTTTTGGAATGATGTTGGGGAACGTAGTATTGTTGGACCGAAATTTGTTGAAGAGACTTGTCGCGTAGTCAACATTATCAAGGAAAGAGTAAGAACAGCCCAGAATCGTCAAAAGCAATATGTAGATACTCGTTGCAAGGATCTTGAATTCGTCGTGGGTGATAAAGTATTCTTGAAGGTATCGCCTATGCGAGGTCTGAAACGGTTCGGACAAAAAGGGAAACTAAGTCCAAGATATGTCGGACCATATGAGATTCTAGCTAAACGTGGGAAAGTGGCTTACCAGTTAGCGCTACCACCATCTATGTCAAGTGTGCATGACGTATTTCATATTTTCTTATTAAAGAAGTATGTCAAGGATCCAACGCATGTTCTGACAGTAGCTCTACATGATTTGACTGATGATTTGACCTTTGAAGTAACACCAACTGAAACCACCAGCCGAAAGGTTCAACGATTACTCAATCGAGATATCTATTATGTTAAGGTCACTTGGAGAAGTAGAGACATGAAAGAAATTACATGGGAAGAAGAGAATGCTATGCGAAAGCAATACCCTCACTTATTCGACTCAGAAGGTATGAACAATTTCGGGGATGAAATTTTTATATGTAGGGGGGAGTTGTAAGACCCGGATCAAACTAACTCGGTCTTACCACCTTGAACCAGGTCTACCCATCATGGTTGAGCCAAATGGACCAAGTGTGTGAAGGAGATCACGACCCCAGGTATTAAACTGACCCTAAAACACTTAAAATAAGGGGAGGGTCACATACCCAGCAAGGGAGGCTCGGACCCCCCCAGTATAGAAGTCAGACCCCCTATTTTATATGGGGGGTCGAACACTTTAAGGACCAGGGGTCGACGGGATCTCCGACCACCCCTATCGACCCCCGGTACTCGGTAACAACTAAAATTAGGAAACTTTCCTAATTTCAAAGAGATTCCTTCTTAATCTCAATGGGACTTATTTTAGGTGTTTCTACTCTATAAATAGGACGTCCCTAAGCCTCTTTCACTCATTTTACAACCCTAATTGAATTGAGAGAAAGAGAAGAGAAGGAAGAGAAGAAGAAGAGAAGGAAAGAAGAGAAGAAGGCAAAAAGGAGATGAGTTGTAGAGAATGAGTATTCTTCTCAAGTATGGATAATATTTCCATGAGTTTCTAAAGACCTTAGGGTAGATAATGAAGAGAGTATGATCTCGGAGAAACCCAAACCATCAACCCATGGTTAGGTTTTCATGGAAAACCATGGGAGAAATCATGAAAGCCATATAGGTGAATAAATCATGGTTCTAGGCCATAGAACATGTGCGGAATGAACTGTAGGAGCAAGTCATAGGACCCCAAACTCGAGGAATGGGCTGAAGGAAGAAAAATCGACAAAACCCACAGGGGGTCGCATGGGGGATCGATGGCCAATCGACCCTACCAGACCCTGAGCATCGACCCCCAATGTTCGGGAAGCCCAGAATAGGGGTGGTCGCACCCAGGGTCGATCAAGACTCCGACCCTAGCTCCGACCCCCAGTTAACAGCATGGTTTTTAAATTCAAAATTAATTCTAATTAAATTTTATTGACTTTGTTAGGTCTTCTAGCAATATAATAACAATATAAATGTGATTTTAAAGCTAGAAAGAGGATCCACTAACAATCTAAGGTGAGGAAACAGGACTCTAAACTAATTGATTAATAATAAACTATTTTTATTTTCTTGAGTCCAATGCCATATTGATTCTGTGCGTGTAGGCTTGTGTGTGCATTCAACATGTCATCCAATATTTCTATTATTTGTTCATGCATATTTAATTTATTGTTTATAACATGATGATGATGATGATGATAGGAATAGGCATGTGAATGTATGTGTGTGGTTGGTGTACTTGATGCGAGCGAGTATCAGAGGAGGTGTGATGGGGACGTCAATAAACGTTAACCTTTGGCGGGTCTCAACACTTTAGCTCTATCTCTAACTCAAGTCTTGTGCATTAGCATCGTCGTATCGCCATTACTTTAGTAGAACTATTATGTCGTAGAGTATCAGGGGAGGTGGTCTCGGTCCTTGTAGTCTCTGACTCTATCGGGGGGCCTTAGCTCTATCTCTATGGACGTTCTGAGGGATGCTGAGGTGAGGCCTTGGATACACTATTTGGCATTAGGATTGGTTAGTTGCGAGCCTAGTTTGCAAACCCTCGCCAACAGGGGCTTACGTGTTGGTATGGCATTGTACAGCAATAAACGTTAACCTTTGTGGTACAATGTTCATGATTTGGGTGCTTGTGAGTCGACGATAAACGTTACCTTCGGGCGGCGTCACACATTTGTGTATAGAGACGGGGTCAATAAACGTTAACCTTTGACCACCTAAACCTTTCTATTGCATATTGCAAACTTTAAACCAGACCAAAGATATGAATTGATTGCATGCATATGTATTGTTGCATTGTTTTATTTGCTCACTGAGCCATGATGTGTGCTCACCCCCTCGACGTTGAATATTTTTAGTTGATGATGCAGGTACTACCGTCGAAGATTATGTCAACGCTCTAGTGTACGGGCATGTGGCGGCGATGGAAGTTGAAGACGAAGTGGATACCCATGACTCCTCTTGCGAGTGCAACTCATGTGTATTCGATTAGATTTTGTTTTCATTATTTGGATTTAGTAAAGATATGTATTTGATATTTATTTATGTCTTAGTTGATACAGAATAATTTGTTATTTAAATATTAATATCACACAAGATTCTCAGTTCATTGTGTATTTACTCTGATTATGAATGTGGATGTATGAGGTTTATATAAAACGGATATCGTCTGTCCGAGATCCTGGTTGAACCGTTGATTTGCTAGCGGTTCATCACACCATTCTGAATAGTACAGAATTAGGGTGTGACATTGTCGTACAAATGCATACTTAACATGCCAACTGTACTATAACGTATAAGTGGGGCCCATTCCAATAAGTACAGAGATTAAACTTCCCCCAGATATCCACCGTGGAGAATCAACAACATCCTGAGAGGGAGATCCCACTATCCTATGACTCAGCATAAGATCACCTGACCTCTAAATCAAGGGGCATAAATCATGTTATAGGGAGGACATTCTGTTAAAATAGAAAACATGTCCAGCTCCTACATTCAGGTCACTCCCAACCTATAAAAAGAGGAAGCATACCCAAGTAAACATACAGACATTTTTCTAGCACTCAAGCTCAGAGCGAGTTAGCTACACGAATTCCTTTAACTCAAAGGAGGTCTAGGATTCGCCGCCTTTATTTGGGCAGCTTGGATGGCTCTGGATCTTTGAACTTCATTCCTCCAACCTATTCCTACCTTGTGGATAACAAAAGGAATGGAGGCAGAAGTGGAAACCTGGCCACGTCGCCTGGCGGCGCCATAGCCCGAGGCTTCCTCTTCAGGGTTAGTCTCTACCCTATCGCTGGGCTTCTTAGACCTAGCCATACCTACCAACGTCTAGTGAATAAGATCTTCAAGGATTAGATAGGAAGAAACATGGAGGTGTATGTCGATGACTTCCTAGTGAAAAGCCTGAAGGCAAGGAAGCACATTGACTACCTTCGCGAGGCCTTCGAAGTGCTATGAAAACACAATATGAAGCTGAACCCAATCAAATGTGCCTTCGGGGTACATTCATGGAAATTTCTTGGATTCATGGTGTTCCAGCGAGGGATAGAGGCCAATCTCATAAAAATAGAGGCCCTACAAGACATGGAAGCAGCCTAAAAATATAAAACAAGTGCAAGAACTGACAGGGAGGATCGCCTCCCTCAGACGCTTCATGTCGAGGTCGGCAGATCAATGCATGCCATTCTTTCAAATACTCAAAAGCAATAAAAAGTTCGAATGGACTCCAGAGTACCAACAAGCGTTCAGGGAGCTGAGAAAGTACCTGTCGACCCCGCCAATATTAGTCAAACCCAAAACAGGGGATGAACTCCAGCTTTGCCTGGCTATCTCATTAGTGGCAGTGAGCGCAGTATTAGTCAAAGAGGTCAATAAAATGCAACTACCTATATACTATGTAAGTAAAATATTGTTGGATGTAGAGACCCGGTACCAAGCCATAGAGAAGCATGCACCGACGTTGGTGACCACTACAAAGAAGTTGCAACCCTACTTCTAGGCCTATACGATCTGACAACGAAACCTATAAAGAAGATCCTCCTGAGGAACGATATGTCAAGGAGGATGATCAACTGGGCTATAGAGCTCGGAGAGTTTGACCTCCACTACAAGCCAAGGACAACAATCAAGGTCCGGGCCTTGGCTCATTTCTTGATTGAGAGCACTCTGGTGGATGATCTGGATGACCCTAACACAGCCATGCAAATACAGCCACCAACCCTTTCTCCAGAACCAAACTTGCCACCTTGGACACTATTTGTGGATGGGATAAGCAGCGAAAGTTAGGCTGGGGCAGGAGTGGTATTGATCAGCCCAGAAGGCTTCAAAATCAGAAGCTCGGTAAAATTTGGTTTCCCTGTCACTAACAACGAGGCTGAATACGAGGTGTTGATTGCAGGGCTTCAATTAGTAAAATGCCTTATGGTCACTAACATCTCCACCCAAAGTGACTCCCAGGTTGTGGTTAAACAAGTGATAGGAGATTACAAGACAAAGGTTGCAAAGATGCAGGCCTACCTCGGAAAGGTCAGAGAACTGACAGCGACCATCCGAGGCTTTGAAGCTAGAAGCATTGATCAAGAAGACAACATTGAAGCGTAACTTAATAATAGTAAAACATTGTTAGTAATTATGATTCTGTGGAATGGTGTTTGTGTATACTCGCATGTCATCTTTACTTTTAGTTATTATATTGTTCATGCATACTCGTTATGCTAGGATGTGATTGTTAGGCATGTGATTGTTTTCGTTGGTGTGTGGAATGGGAAGGGCCTGGGGTCTGGGATCATTCCTCACACTAGCACCTCTTTGTATCGCTTTTGTCCTAGCATGCGTGGTGCGGATAGGGTATCAAGGGGAGGAAGTGGCACTGTGGTCTCTGACTTGGCCACTAGACCCGAGCCCTATCTCTATGCCGTAGGGAGCTTTGTTGGGTTAGGGCCTACTGTGATGACATATAGGATTGGTTATTTACGAGCTCAGTTTGCAAGCCCTCGCCAATAGGGGCTTACGTGTTGGTATGGGTAGGGCATCAGGGGAAGTGTAAGCCCCGTATCAAACTAACCGGTCTTACCACCTTGTACCAGGTCTACCTATCATGGTCAAGCCAAGTGGACCAAGTGCGTGAAGGAAATCACAATACCAGGTATGAAATTGACCCAAAAATAGTAAATTTGAGGGTAGGGTCGCATGCCTAAAACAGGTAGGGTCGACCCCACCTCAACAGAACCCAACCCATGACTTTTCAGTCCTAGGGTCGGATGACTTGAGACCCTAGCGTCGACGGGTCCTACGACCCTAGCATCGACCCTAGGATGACAGACTGAAACCGTAATTAGGAAACTTTCCTAATTTCAAGGGGATGCTTTCCTAATCTCGATGGGACTTATTTTGGGAGGTTTTTCTCTATAAATAGGACGTCCCTTAGCCTCTTTTACTCCTTTTGAAACCCTAATTGAAAGTGAGAGAAAGAGAAGAGAAGGAGAATTGGAGAAGAAGACTAAGGAGAAGAAATTCAGAGAAATCTCTGAATCTCAGTAACCCTAAGGTATGAATACATTCTCCATGAATTATGTAAAACCCTAGAATAGTTTATGAAGAGGGTAGGATCTAGGAGAAACCCAAATCATTCATCCATGGGTAAATTCCAATGGAATCCATGGAGGAAATCATTGTGAACAAAGTAAAGTGTGTAACTTGGAGTTTTGATCCATAGAACAATCATAGAATGGACTATAAAAGTAAGCCAAAGGATCCAAACATGAAAGAATGGACTGTAGGATGAAAGGTCAACTCAAACTACGTGTGGTAGCACGTAGGGTCGATTGGTAACCGACCCTACCAGACCACAAGATCGACCCCATGCTCTTGGGAAGTCTAGGGAGGCTGTGGTCGCACCTAGTGTCGATGGGTAACCGACACTATGACCGACCCTACACCCTGGGGTCTCAGAAAAACTGCTACCCTACCTACCACCTAACCTGCGACCCTAGCTATACAGCAAGCTTAAAATTGTTGCAACTAATTCTAATTAAAATCTATCGACTTGTTAGGTTCTCCTAGTGATATAAAAGTGATTCTTAAAGCTTAAAAGAGGATCTACACTCAATCAAAGGTGAGGGAACAAGACCTAATCTAATTGGCTAATAATAAACTGTTTTTGTTTATTGAGTCCAATACCATGTATGATTGTAATGTGCATATCACATGTCATCTACTATTCTTGTTATTACTGTTCATGCATATTTAATTCAGTTTATTTATAACATGATGATGATGATGATGCTAGGAATAGGCATGTGAATGTTTGTGTGTGGTTAGTGTACTTGATGCGAGTGGGGCATCAGGGGAAGTGTGATGCGGTGCGGTCCTAAGAACTTTAGCCCTATCTCTACTCAAGTCTTATCCACTAACATCGTCGTATCACCATTACCTTAGCAGAACTATTACATTGTAGGGCATCAGGGGAGGTGGTCTAGGGCCGTGTAGTCTCTGACTCTGTCGGGGGGCCTTAGCTCTATTTGTATGAACGTATTGAGGGATGCTAGGGTGAGGCCTTGGATACACTGTTTGACATTAGGATTGGTTAGTTGCGAGCCTAGTTTGCAAGCCCTCGCCAACAGGGGCTTACGTGTTGGTATGGATAGAGCATCAGGGGAAGTATGATGCGGTGCGGTCCTAAGCACTTTAGCTCTATCTCTATTCCATGGTGAGGTGGATGTGGACGACAATGGTGTTTGATCTGTTGGGTGGGCTTACACACCCCGTGTGTAGAGGCTAGGCAGCCACCGAACCTTTCTATAGCACATTGCAAACTTATATACCAGATCACAGATATGAATTGAATGCATGCATATGTTTGTTGCATTGTTTTGTTTGCTCACTGAGCCGTGATGTGTGCTCACCCTTTTCGAATTCGAATATTTTAGTTAATGATGCAGGTATGACCATGGAAGATTATATGAGTGCTCCCGCATTCGGGCATGTTGCGGCGATGGACGCAGAAGATATAATGGAGACGAATGATTCGTCATGCGAATGCAACTCATGCGTTTTCGATTAGATTTTATTTGGATTATTGAATAAATATAATTGATTATTTCATTTACTTATGTCTCAGTCAATGACAGATAATTGGTATTTTATTGATGATTATCACATTTAGATTCTCAGTTCATTTAATATTTAAGACTTTCGTTATTGTGTATTTACTCTGATTATGGTTGTGGATGTGTATGGTTTAAGCAAACGGACACAGCCTATTTGAGATCCTGGTTGAATCGTTGGTTTATTAGTGGTTCATCACACCATTCTGAACAGTACGGAATTGGGGTGTGACAACTTGGTATCAGAGCTCTCAGGCTCTGTCTCTTAAACCGGTATACTTCCACAAAAGTTCATAAACTGAGTTAGGATAAAATTTAAAAGCTTTAATAAAAACACACCGTAAGCACTTGTGTTGTTTGAGACAAAATTAAGAAAGAGAATAATGCACATATAAAGGGAGAACCATGTTTTATATACATCAAACTAAAAGCAAGTTTATATACATATCCAAAGCAGAGTACAGTCCACAACCTGGACAGTTACTCTGTAATACAAAAGAAGAATAAAAAAAAATACATCATGGAGCTGGAGGTGATGGAGGAGGCGGTGCCTCGCGATCTCTGTCATAGTCCTCAGCATAGACTCTAGTCAACCAGGCTACCTGAGTCTGGGTCATCTGGAGACTAGCTGTCAACGCAGCCATCCGCTGATCAGACACACGCTGAGCATCTAGAAGCTCTCCCACTCTCAAATCCATCGCGCGCTGAGCCTCCCTGATCTAACGCAGTAATGCCATCATATCATCGGATGGTGGGCGTGAAGGACCAGCCATGCGTGAAGGAGTCCGAGATGGACCAGCTCCAGTAGAATGTAGAGGTGATGGAGGAGGTATGGAGTCCACATCCATGTACATACGATCCTCATCCTCAGCATCACCCCCGTGCACCCTTGCTCCAGCGGCTGCTGCTGCTACTGCCTCAACGTCTGCCACCTCCACCCGAGTATGAGGACGCACCAGAGCTTTCCTCTCATCATCACTGACCTGAACATCCCGCATGCCCATCCTACAGATGGCCTCCCAGTCCAGAACCGATGAGAAGGTCTTCTCCTGAATCCTCTCATCCACTAAATCAACACCTAGGTGGGTAAGCTGTGTAGTGATCAGACGTCCGTAGGGCAGGTTGCCTATCTGACCAAGCAGCGTAGCACAGATCATCGTCCTCATATTGATGTAAGGAAGGAAGACGGGCTGCCTAGTGCAAATGCAGTAAAGGACAAACTGGGTCAACTAGGAGATCCTCTCATAATGTCCACTCTGGGGTATTAGGTTGTGCTGGATGATCTTACAGTACACCCTAGGCTCTGGACGTAGGTTGATCGCTTTCATCTCCCAGCGATCATCTCTGATAAGCTGACGGTCAATCTCAGCACGCATCTCCAAAGAAAGGAACTGGGGCTCCCTGGGAGCACAGTACACCAAAGGGCCATCATGTGATATGCCCAAAAGATCAGCTAACTGCTGGCAGTCAAAAGAAACCTCTACTCCTTTGATGTAGTTCGTGATCCTGAGCTCCCTACCCCTCTCAGTGTCATTGTGATCTCCCACCACCTGGAGATTACAATAGAACTGTCTCACCAGATCCGGACGGGTACAAGCGTCATAGGTAATCACAGGGAGCCAGCCCATGTCACCAAATGCCCTCTCCACGTCGAACAAGGCTAGACTAGCCAAGTCCATATGATGACCTCCCTCTACCTTCTTACGCGCATAGTGAGCATACTGAGCTTCGGCCTCGTTGGAGCGGAAGCGGACTGGGTCATGAGACCTAGGAACCTTGGCACTACCATCATCAGAACAGAAAATGGTTGGGCGAAGAGTGACCAGACAAAGCCGTAACTCCATTCCACCACCACCACCTGTGGAGAAAGACAACCATATACATCCTAAGACACAGGAGAATCTGAATACGGCACCGTCAGGGGTTAATGGCCAGACAAATCCTACCAACTTGCCAGCCCCACCTATAGACCTGGCTTCAGCCGTAATGAACTGGGCACAACAGCTGCAACAAATACAACAGGTACAAGCTAATATGCAAGCTGCCATAGGCATGGCTTTTCCAGCTGCACAGACGACACCGATGCCAGTAGGACAGGCAAGCACAGTACCAGGGGAAAGTAACACGGTACCCCATGCACCACAAACCCAGTTATGCAGGCTCAAGTGCAGAACCCTGAAGTAGCTCAAGGTGGTTATCCGTACCAACCACCTATTTATGGGGCTTACGCTCTGTATCAGTTGGACCACTCCAGGCAGTCGAACGTTTCCTGAAGATGAAGCCCAAGGAATATAATGGTAAGCCAGCTGATCCTTTGTGGCCAGCACACTGGATTGATGAAATGGAGAGGAATTTCATGATGATGATAGTTACTGAGGAGGAGAAAGTACTGTGTGCAACATTCATGCTGAAAGGTGATGCACACCACTGGTGGAAGTCCACATGGACTTATCTGTTAACAAAGCACGCCCAACTGACCTGGGGTATATATAAGGAGGCATTCTTTGAGAAGTACTTTCCTAGAAGTTTCAGAGATTCTATGGAGAAAGAGTTCCTGAGTTTGTATCAGAGACAGATGACTATCGATGCATATCAACATCGTTATGAAGAGCTATTCTTTTTTGCACTAGTTAGTATGCAAGCGGAGGATACGAAGACCCGAAGGTTCGTCATGGGACTTAGGGGAAGTATTCGTGAACATGTTCTAGGACTTGAGAAGAAAGTCTACAATGAAGCTATACAAATTGCTCGGGTAATAGAGTCGAGCCAGAAAGAGAGCTATTTTGCTCAAAACAAGGGTATTAAAAGGCCAACTGGAAATTCATATAACGGAGGGAATACAAGGACATTCAAACCCTTCCGTACTCAAGGTTTTAATGTTGTAGCCAAGACTACTCCAGCAGCTCAACCGCAACAAAAGCAAAATAACGAAGGAGAAAAATGCTATAACTGCAATCAAATAGTGCATTACTCAAGGGAGTGTCCTAAACCCAGGAAGCAGCTACAGCAAGAAAAGGTTTATGCTGTTACATCTGAGGATGCTGCCGCATCGCCTGATGTGGTCACAGGTATGACCTGAACCTTTCATTTTGTGTTACATTGTGTGAACATGTAGACTAAATTAAAACAAATCATAGGTTTCGTACCTATTAATGGCATTCCTGCCAGAGTACTCTTTGATTCAGGAGCTACTCATTCTTTTATATCTGTGTCATTTGGAAAGAAGCTGAACCTACCCCTCAAATCTTTAGACTATAAACTACTTGTACAATCGCCGATGGGATTAGAAGTAGAATTAGAAAAAGGTTATGGACCATGTCTAGTTCTTATTGACGAGAAAACCTTGGATGAAACCTTGATTCAACTTGAGATGGCAGACTTTGACGTCATCTTGGGAATGGACTGGTTAGCTCGGCATTCTGCAAACCTATTATGTGCCAAAAAGAAGCTGATATTTAAAGACAAGAAAGGAGCGGAGTTCAGTTTTACGGGAACCAAACTTCTCCGTAAACGAAAACTCATCCTCTCTGCATTAAAGACTAAGAAATGCCTCGAGAAAGGAGGAGTTGGGTATCTAGTATCAGTGGTCGAACTCACAAAGGAAGCACCAAAAATGGAGGATATTGATGTCGTGCGTGACTTTCCAGATGTATTTCCTGAAGAACTACTAGGACTACCATCCGACCGAGCTACAGAGTTTGTTATAGATCTGATACCCAGAGCCGCACTAGTATCTAAAGCACCTTATCGAATGGCTCCTACTGAACTGAAGGAATTAAAAGTACAGTTACAAGAACTACTGGACAAGGGTTACATAGAGTGCCAGTATTGTTCTTAAAAAAGAAGGACGGTAGTGTTCGACTGTGTATAGACTACCAAAAACTGAATAAGCTGACAATTAAGAATCGGAACCCATTGCCTCGGATCGATGACTTGTTCGATCAGTTGCAAGGTGCCAAGGTGTTCTCCAAGATCGATCTTCGGTCAGGATACCATCAATTGAAGATCAAGGACGGAGATATTCCCAAGACAGCATTCAGGATGAGATATGACATTACGAATTTTTGGTCATGTCTTTTGGATTGACTAACGCACCAAAAACTTTATGGAACTTATGAATCGGGTATTCCATGATATGTTGGATACGCCAGTCATTGTATTCATTGATGATATATTGGTCTACTCCAAGGACAAGGAAAATCATATTATAAATCTAAGAGTCGCTCTGCAGCGATTACAGAAAGAGAAGTTGTATGCCAAATTTACAAAGTGTGAGTTTTGGCTAAATGAAGTCACTTTCCTAGGCCATGTTGTATCTGCTGAAGGAATTAAAGTGGATCCTAGCAAGATTGAATCCATTGTGAAGTGGGAAGCACCGAAGAGCATTGCAGAAATTAAAAGTTTTCTAGGTCTAGCTGGGTATTATCGACGATTCGTGGAAGACTATTCCCGAATTACCGTACCTCTCACCAGTTTGACTAAGAAGGGCTAAACGTTTGTTTGGACTAATAAATGTGAGACGAGTTTCCAAACATTGAAGGCCAGATTGATATCTTCTCCGATCTTGACTATTTCGATTCCAGGACAGTCATTTATTTTGTACACTGATGCGTCAGGATTGGGTTTAGGATGTGTACTTATGCAAGGAGAACAAGTAATAGCATATGCCTCAAGACAACTGAAGACACATGAGAAGAACTATCCCACTCATGACTTGGAATTAGCGGTAGTGGTACATGCTGTCATGATATGGAGACATTACTTGTACGGAGAGAAATTTCAGATTAAATCAGATCATAAGAGTCTCACTTATCTCTTTAATCAGAAGGAGTTGAATATGAGACAAAGTAGATGGCTAGAACTATTGAAAGACTATGATTGTGATACCCAGTATCATCTGGGGAAAGCTAATGTAGTAACTGATGCGCTAAGTAGAAAAGCAATGATAAAATCTCAAGGAGAGGTTAACACAACTGTCGCAATGTGTACTACCGGAAAAGTGTTTAATTACGGTAATGAGCAGTTCGTGATAGATGCACCGGGTGATCAACCAACCAAGGGTTTATTCATCGGTTTTTGAATATGTTTGCCACATTGAAGATTGTACCTGATATAATTGATGAAGTGAAAACAGCTATTAAATCAGACACTTATTTAAGAACGGTACAAGAGAACATTGAAAAAGGTAGGACTATCCCTAAGTTCGCCTTGGACGATGAAAAGGTATTGAAGTACAAAGGAAGAATATGTGTACCTGAAATAAAAAGTTTGGACATTAGACACCGACTAATTAAGGAAGCCCATACCACCGCCTATTCGATACATCCTGGAAGTATAAAAATGTATCATGATCTAAAGAAATTATATTGGTGGAGAGGAATGAAAACATATGTAGCTAAATTCGTGTCTCAATGCCTAAATTATCAGAGAGTAAAGGCTGAACGACAAAGACCTGCATGACTGTTACAGCCGTTACTGGAACCAACATGGAAATGGGACTGCATCACTATGGACTTCGTCACCGGGTTACCATTGACTCCCCGAGTAGTTGACGCGGTTTGGGTGATTGTAGACCGCCTGACTAAAACGGCTCGATTTATAGCTATAGGACCTCAGTACACTGGAGAGGTTAGCTAAGTTGTATGTGGATAATATTGTCAGATTGCACGGTGTACCTGAAAGCATTGTGTCCAAAAAAGATCCACGATTTACTTCAAAGTTTTGGGAAGGATTGCAAAAGGCTATGGGTACAACATTAAAGTTTAGTACTGCATTCCATCCTCAGACAGACGGACAGTCGGAGCGTACCATTCAGATTTTAGAAGACATGCTTAAAGCCTGTGTAATTGATTTTAAAGGATCATGGGATGAAAAATTACCATTGAGGAGTTCGCTTATAACAACAGCTATCAGGCTACTATACAGATGTCACCCTATGAAGCACTGTATGGTAGGAAATGTCAAACTCCTTTATTTTGGAATGAAGTTGGAGAATGTAGCATTATTGGATCAGAATTTTTTGAAGAGACATGTCGAGTAGTTGACATTCACAAGGAAAGAGTAAGAACGACTCAGAATCGTCAGAAATAGTATGTAGATACTCGACGCTGAGACCTTGAATTCGTTATAGGTGATAAGGTATTCTTGAAAGTATCACCTATGCGAGGTTTAAAACGGTTTGGACAGAAAGGGAAATTAAGTCCGAGATATGTTGGGCCATATGAGATTCTAGCCAAACGTGGAAAAGTGGCTTACCAGTTAGCACTACCACCATCTATGTCAAGTGTGCATGATGTATTCCATATTTCATTATTGAAGAAGTACATCTGGGATCCAACGCACGTTTTGACAGTAGATCCACCTGATTTGATTGATGATTTGACATTTGAAGTAGCACCAACTGAAATCACCAGCCGAAAGATTCAACGACTACGCAATCGTGACATCTATTATGTTAAAGTCACCTGAAGAAGTAGAGATATAGAAGAAATCACATGGGAAGAAGAGAATGCTATGCGAAAGCAATACCCTCATCTTTTCGACTCGGAAGGTATGTACCAATTTCGAAGATGAAATTTTAATAAGAAGGGGGGAGTTGTAAGACCCGTATCAAACTAACCGGTCTTACCACTTTGTACCAGGTTTACCTATCATGGTCGAGCCAAGTGGACCAAGTGTGTGAAGGAAATCACAAGACCAGGTATGAAATTGACCCAAAAATAGTAAATTTGAGGGTAGGGTCGCATGCTTAAAACAGGTAGGGTCGACCCCACCTCAATAGAGTCCAACCCATGACTTTTCAGTCCTAGGGTCGGATGACTTGAGACCCTAGGGTCAACGGGCCCTGCGACCCTAGCATCGACCCTAGGATGACAGACTGAAACCGTAATTAGGAAACTTTCCTAATTTCAAGGGGATGCTTTCCTAATCTCGATGGGACTTATTTTGGGAGGTTTTTTTCTATAAATAGGACGTCCCTTAGCCTCTTTCACTCCTTTTGAAACCCTAATTGAAAGTGAGAGAAAGAGAAGAGAAGGAGAATTGGAGAAGAAGACTAAGGAGAAGAAATTCAGAGAAATCTTTGAATCTCAGCAACCCTAAGGTATGAATACATTCTCCATGAATTATGTAAGACCCTAGAATAGTTTATGAAGAGGGTAGGATCTAGGAGAAACCCAAATCATCCATCCATGGGTAAATTCCAATGGAATCCATGGAGAAAATCATTGTGAACAAAGTAAAGTGTGTAACTTGGAGTTTTGATCCATAGAACAATCATAGAATGGACTATAAAAGTAAGCCAAAGGATCCAAAAATGAAAGAATGGACTGTAGGATGAAAGGTCGACTCAAAATTGGTAACCGGCCCTACCAGACCACAGGATCGACCCCATGCTCTTGGGAAGTCCAGGGAGGCAGTGGTCGGACCTAGGGTCGATGGGTAACCGACCCTATGACCGACCCTACACCCTGGGGTCTCAGAAAAACTGCTACCCTACCTACCACCTAACTTGCGACCCTAGCTATACAGCAAGCTTAAAATTATTGGAACTAATTCTAATTAAAATCTATCGTCTTGTTAGGTTCTCCTAGTGATATAAAAGTGATTCTTAAAGCTTGAAAGAGGATCTACACTCAATCAAAGGTGAGGGAACAAGACCTAAACTAATTGGCTAATAATAATCTGTTTTCGTTTATTGAGTCCAATACCATGTATGATTCTATGATTGTATGATTGTAATGTGCATATCACATGTCATCTACTATTCCTGTTATTACTGTTGATGCATATTTAATTCAGTTTATTTACAACATGATGATGATGATGATGCTAGGAATAGGCATGTGAATGTTTGTGTGTGGTTAGTGTACTTAATGCGAGTGGGGCATTAGGGGAAGTGTGATGCGGTGCGGTCCTAAGCACTTTAGCCCTATCTCTACTAAAGTCTTATCCACTAGCATCGTCGTATCGCCATTACCTTAGCAGAACTATTACGTCGTAGGGCATCTGGGGAGATGGTCTCGGACCGTGTAGTCTCTAACTCTGCCGGGGGGCCTTAGCTCTATCTCTATGGATGTATTGAGGGATGTTGGGGTGATGCCTTGGATACATTGTTTGACATTAGGATTGGTTAGTTGCGAGCCCAGTTTGTAGGCCCTCGCCAACAGGGGCTTACGTGTTGGTATGGATAGAGCATCAGGGGAAGTGTGATGCGGTGCGGTTCGAAGCACTTTAGCTCTATCTCTATTCCATGGTGGGTACGACAATGGTGTTTGATCCGTTGGGTGGGCTTACACACCCTGTGTATAGAGGTGAGGCGGCCACCAAACCTTTCTATTGCTTATTGCAAACTTATATACCAGACCACAGATATTAATTGAATGCATGCATATGTTTGTTGTATTGTTTTGTTTGCTCACTGAGCCGTGATGTGTGCTTACCCTTTTTGAATTCGAATATTTTAGTTGATGATGCAGGTATGACCGTGGAAGATTATATGAGTGCTCCCGCATTCGGGCATGTTGCGGCGATGGACGCAGAAGATATAATGGAGACGCATGATTCGTCATGCGAATGCAACTCATGCGTTTTCGATTAGATTTTATTTAGATTATTGAATAAATGTAATTGATTATTTTATTTACTTATGTCTCAGTCAATGACAGATAATTGGTATTTTATTTATGATTATCACATATAGATTCTCAGTTCATTTAATATTTAAGACTTCCGCTATTGTGTATTTACTCTGATTATGGTTGTGGATGTGTATGGTTTAAGCAAACGGACACAACCTATTTGAGATCCTGGTTGAACCGTTGGTTTATTAGCGGTTCATCACACCATTCTGAACAGTATGGAATTGGGGTGTGACAGGAAGTGTTGGCGATGTGTGATCCGGACACTTTAGCTCTATCTTTATTCCATGGTGGGTGCATGTGGGACGACAGTGGTGTTCGATCCATTGGGTGGATTCACACACTCATGTATAGAGGTGCAGTGGCCGCCAATGCTTTCTATAGCACATTGCAAACTTAAAACCAGACCATAATGTGAATGTTACTCATGCATGTTGTTTATTGCATTGTCTGATTTTCTTACTGAGCTAAGTTGTGAGCTCATCCTTGTGTACACACTATTTTTAGATGTTGATGCAGGTTACATTGTGGAGGACTACGTAGATGCTCCAATATATGGAAGAGTTGCTGCCCTGGAAGTGCAAGCAGGGGAGGACGAGCATGACGCTTCATGCGAGTGGCCTTACTGCGTGTACCTCTAGGATAGTTTTAATTTATTTTATTTATTTCAGTTGGATTTTATAAACAGTGTAAGGATATTTATTTATGTTTTGGTATTTGAATAATTAGATAACTTATTTAATTTATCAATAGAGTACTCAGTTCATTTAATTTAAGACTTCCGTTGTATTTATTTATATTCTAATTATGGTTATGTGCAATGGTTTGTGTTAGTAGACACGGTCTTATTGAGATCCTGGTGTGAACCATTGGTTTAGTAATGGTTCACTCACACTTCTGGTTCAGTCAGAATTGGAGTGTGACAACTTGGTATCAGAGCTCTTAAGCTCTGTCCAACAGACCATACATGCACTTGACTGAGTCAATGTAGTGAGATAGAAAAAATTAAAAGCCTTATTAAAAACGCACCTTAAGCACTTGTTTATTGCCTGAGACTAAATACTAAAGAGCATAATGTACTGTATTAAAAGTGATAACCTAATAAACAGACATGCTCTAGTTAGGAGACCATAATTACAAGCAAGAATGATCATAAATTTCCATAACAAGTAAGAAGGAAAATTGTATTAGAGGGTAAGAACATAAAACCTTCAAGGAGTGAAAGAGTTAATTGTACCATAGGGTATAGTCCACAAATCGGACAGTTACCCTGTTATATAAACTGTATCATGAGAGAGAAAAAAAAGGTAATCTTCTTGCACTTGCAGCTAATTAAGGGGAAGGTAGGTAAAGAGAGAACTCAGTCTAGTCTACTCTACGAGCATCCTATCCTCTCATTCTATCATGGGGTTGGGGGCATCGGAGGAATAGGGTCAGCGATGTCATAGTCACGCTCATATGCGACCCTGAGCCAGTGTACTTGCTTCTGCGTGACTCTGAGGCTGCAAGAGAGGCGCCCTAGGTCACGGTTCATCTTGCGCTGGGCATCCTGAATCTCCATAAACATACCCATCACTGTGTCGGGAGGAGGCTGGGATGGTCCAGATGCAGGTATGAGCTATGGTTCCGGTGCAGGAATGTCCTCCATCTGTTCATCATCATCACCCTTTACCTCTTCTGCATAAGCTGCATTAGCTGCTGCTGCTGCTGGCACTACTGTCACACCCCAATTTCACACTATTCAGAATGGTGTGATGAACCGTCAACAAACCAACGGTTCAACCAGGATCTCAAGTAGGCTATATCCGTTTTATCTAAACCTCATACAACCACATTCATAATCAGAGTAAATACACAATAGCGGAAGTCTTATAATAAAATGAACTGAGAAATCTAAATATGATAATCATATTAAAATATCCAATTATGCTGTTTCAACAGAGACATAAATAAAATACCAATTACATGTCTTTACTAAATCCAAATAATTAAAATAAAATCTAATCGAATACGCAAGAGGAGTCATGCGTATCCACTTCGTCTTCAACTTCCATCGCCGCCATGTGCCCGTACACTGGAGCGTTGACATAATCTTCGACGGTAGTACCTGCATCATCAACTAAAAATATTCGACGTCGAGAGGGTGAGCACACATCATGGCTCAGTGAGCAAATAAAACAATGCAACAATGCATATGCATGCATTCAATTCATATCTGTGGTCTGGTTTAAAGTTTGCAATATGCAATAGAAAGGGTTGGAGGTCAAAGGTTAACGTTTATTGACCCCTCCTCTATACACAGAGTGTGGAAGTCCTCCCAAAGGTTAATGTTTATTGTCGTTCCCATCCACCCTACCATGAACATTGTACAACAAAGGTTAACGTTTATTGTTGTACAGTGCCATACCAACACGTAAGACCCTACTGGCAAGGGCTTGCAAACTGGACTCGGAACTAACCAATCTTAATGCCAAACAGTGTATCCAAGGCCTCACCCCAGCATCCCTCAGAACGGCCATAGAGATAGAGCTAAGGCCCCCCGGTAGAGTCAGAGACTACAAGGACCGAGACCACCTCCCTTGATACTCTACGACGTAATAGTTCTGCTAAAGTAATGGCGATACGATGATGCTAATGCACAAGACTTGAGTTAGAGATAGAGCTAGAGTGATGAGGCTTGGCCTATGACACTCCCCCTGATACTCGCTCGCATCAACTATACCAACCACACACATACATTCACATGCCTATTCCTATCATCATGGTCATTATCATGTTATAAACAATAAAGTAAATATGCATGAACAATAAATAAAAATATTGGATGATATGTTGAATGTACATTACAAGCATGTTCGCATAGAATCAAGCATAGCATTGGACTCAAGAAATAAAAACAGTTTGTTATTAACCAATTAGTTTAGGTCTTGTTTCCTCACCTTAGCTTGCTAGTAGATCCTCTTTCAAGCTTTAAGAATCACCTTTATATTGATATTATATTACTAGAAGACCTAACAAAGTCGATAGAATTTAATTAGATTTTATTCCAATTTTCCAACTTGCTGTTAACTAGGGTAGCAGGACGGGCCGATGCTAGGGTAGCAGTATACTGCGACCCCCTATAGCAGGGTCGATGCCAGGGTCGATGGGTCCATCGTCCCTAGGTGCGACCCCCCATGGGTTTGGTCGATAAATCACCTTTTGGTCCATTCTCTCTTGTTTGAATCCTATGGCTTCCTTCCATAGTCCATTCCATACACTTCCTATGGTTTAGAACTACTCTTTACATATCATATGGTTTAGTTGATCTCCTCCCTGGTTTCCATTAAAACTTAATCATAGATTGATGGTTTGGGGTTTCTCCTACATCATACTTTTCTCATTAACTATATTAAGTCTCACAAAATACATAGAATTAGTATTCTTACCTGAGAAGAGTACTCCTTTTCTGAAACTCTTCTCCTTTTGCCTTCTTCTCTACTTTCCTTCTCTTCTTCTTCTCTTCCTTCTCTTCTCTTTCTCTCAATTCAATTAGGGTTCTAAAAGGAGTGAAAGAGACTTAGGGACGTCCTATTTATAGAGTAGAAACTCCTAAAATAAGCCCCTTTGATATTAGGAAAGAGCCCAACCGAAATTAGTTTCCAAATTTTTGTTTATGGTTGCAACTGGGGGTCGATGATCCCGTCGACCCCTGGTTTTAAAATGTCTGACCCCTGGTTAAAAACTAAGGGTCTGACTTTTTGTACTGGGGGGGTCCGACCCCACCTCACTAGGTGTGCGACCCTCGCACCTTTTTGAGTATTTTTGGGTCAGTTTAATACCTGGGATCACGATCTCCTTTACGCACTTGGTCTATTTGGGTCGATCATGATGGGTAGACCTGGTTCAAGGTGCTAAGATCGGGTTAGATTGACACGGGTCTTACAACTCCCCCCCTACTTATAAAAATTTTGTCCTCGAAATTGTACGTACCTTCTGAATCAAATAAGTGAGGGTATTGCTTTCGCATAGCATTCTCTTCTTCCCATGTGACTTCTTCTATATCCCTGCTTCTCCAGGTGACCTTGACATAATAGATATCACGGTTGCGTAAACGTTGCACCTTTCGACTAGTGATCTCAATTGGTGCTACTTCAAAGGTCAAATCTTCAGTTTAATCGGGTAAATCCATTGTCAGAATGTGCGTCGGATCCTTGACATACTTCTTCAATAAGGAAATATGAAATACGTCATGTACACTTGACATAGATGGGGGTAGTGCTAACTGATAAGCCACTTTTCTACGTTTGGCTAAGATCTCATATGGCCCGACATATCTTGGACTTAGTTTCCCCTTCTGTCCGAACCGTTTCAGACCTCGCATAGGCGATACCTTTAAGAATACTTTATCACCCATGACGAACTCAAGATCTCTGCGTCGAGTATCTGCATATTGCTTCTGACGGTTCTGGGATGTTCTCACTCTTTCTTTGATAATGTCGACCACTCGACAAGTCTCCTCAACAAATTCTGGTCCAACAAGACTACGTTCCCCAACTTCATTCCAAAATAAAGGAGTTCGACACTTTCTGCCATACAGTGCTTCATAGGGTGACATCTGTATAGTAGCCTGATAGCTATTGTTATAAGCGAACTCAATCAGTGATAACTTTTCATCCCATGATCCTTTGAAGTCAATTACACATGCTCGAAGCATATCTTCTAGAATCTGAATTGTACGCTCCGACTGTCCATCTGTCTGTGGGTGGAATGCAGTAGTAAACTTCAATGTTGTACCCATAGTCTTTTGCAATCCTTCCCAAAACTTTGAAGTAAATTGTGGATCTCTATCGGACACAATACTTTCAGGTACACCGTGTAATCGCACAATGTTATCCACATACAGCTTAGCTAACCTCTCCAGTGTATACTGGGGTCGTATCGGTATAAAGCGACCTGTTTTAGTCAGGCGGTCTACAATCACCCAAACTGCGTCAACTACTCGAGGAGTCAGTGGTAATCCTGTGACGAAATCCATAGTGATGCAGTCCCATTTTCATGCTGGTTTTGATAACGGCTGTAACAGTCCTATCGGTCTTTGTCGTTCAGCCTTTACTTTCTGACAATTTAGGCATTGAGACACAAACTTAGCTATATCTGCTTTCATTCCTCTCCACCAATATAGTTTCTTTAGATCATGATACATTTTTGTACTTCCCGGATGTATCGAATAGATGATGGTGTGGGCTTCTTTCATCAATCGGTGTCTAATATCTAAGCTTTCTGTTTCGGGTACACATATTCTTCCTTTGTACTTCAGTACCTTTTCTTCGTCAAAGGTGAACTCAGGGTTAGTTCTACCTTTTTCGATGTCTTCTTGTACCGTCCTTAGGTAAGGGTCTGATTTGATAGCTGTCTTCACTTCATCAACTATATCTGGTATAATCTTCAATGCGGCGAACATATTTGAAAACCGATGAATAAACCCTTGGTTGGCTGATCCATCTGGTGCATCTATCACAAACTGCTCATTCCGTGCTTGAATACCTTTCTGGTAGTACACATTGCGACAGTTGTGCTAACCTCTCCCTGAGATTTTATCATTGCCTTTCTACTCAACGCATCGGCTACTACATTAGCTTTCCCCGGATGATACTGGATATCACAATCATATTCTTTCAATAGTTCCAGCCATCTTCTTTGTCTCATATTCAGCTCCTTCTGATTAAATAGATAAGTAAGACTTTTATGGTCTGATTTAATCTGAAACTTCTCCCCATACAGATAATGTCTCCATATTTTGACAGCATGTACTACTGCTGCTAGTTCGAAATCATGTGTAGGATAGTTCTTCTCATGTGTCTTCAGTTGTCTTGAGGCATAAGCAATTACTTGTTCTCCTTGCATAAGTACACATCCTAATCCCAGTTCTGACACATCGGTATACAAGATAAATGGTTGTCCTAGGATCAGGATGGTCAAGATTGGAGCTGATATCAATCTAGCCTTCAAGAAGGTTTGAAAACTCTTCTCGCATTTATCCGTCCAAACATACATCTTGCCCTTCTTAGTCAAACTGGTGTAAGCACCCCATTTTTTCCATCCCAGCTAAACAAAGTCCTACTGGTGTGTGGACAACAAAAGGAAGAATGGTGATTAAAAGTTTGGATTCTTAACTGTGAATTTGAGGAAGTTTTCAATGGGTCTGTGAATTTGAGGAAGTTTTCAATGGATCCACAGCAAGGTCATGGGTTATAATTTTGTATGGATGCGTAGGTCATAGAATTATCTTCGAAACGAGACCAGAATTGCTCAATTTCGATATCAAATGAGAAAGATATGACCATTTTAGTCAGATGATACATATGAGGGAGGTTTATGAAATTATTATAAATAATCCTAGGGGCCTTCATGCAAATTATCCTAAGTTAGATTGTTTGAATTTCAAATCATCATATCTTGATCATCCGACATCGGATTCAGATGATTCCAAGACCATTATTCTTCATTCATGATGTTCTACAAAGTGGACGTAAAAAATCCCGGGTAGAAGTCACCAGTGGGTCCCATGCAAGCTTGCATGCAAAATTATCGTCAGAACTTCAAAGCTGCATATCTTTTCCGTTCTACATCGGATTCAGGTGATTCCAGTTCCTATATTCCTCATTTTTAATGTTCTACAAAATGAAAGCAAAAATTTTTGGAATAGAGGCCATCGGAAAATTCCATGCGGGATGACAGTGGAAATGACCCATGAAATGACAAGGAGAGAAAACCCAGTTAATTCCAATTAATCCAATCAAACTCGCTTCAAGCCGGTTTTGGTCCAACCTAGCTCAACCCATATCAGTTTAACTCAGGTCAACCTAAGTCGGGCCTCAACCCATTTCGAACCAGTTCATTCATGTGCATAGTATTTATATATATTATATATATTATATACTATATATATATATATATATATATATATATATATATATATATATATATGTATGTTATAAAATATATGTGTATATATGTATATAATATATATTATTATATGTAAGTGATAATCCAAAAGATTTTGAGAAGAAAAATGAAAGAGGGGAGAGAAAACGTGAAAGAGAAGGGGATTTAGGGTTTTGAGATAATCCAAAAAGATCTTGAGAAGAAAAAAGGAAAGAGGGAGAAATAAAAAAAAAAAAAAAAAAAAAAGGGGGGAAAAAGATTCCCCTTCACGTTTTCTAGAAAGAAAACGTGAAAGAAAAGAGAGGGAGAAAAGAAAAAAGGAAGGAAAAGAATGAAGAAGAAAAGGAAAGAAGAAAGAAAGGAAAGAGAGAAGGATTTTTCTAGAAGAAGGAAGGAGAGAAAGGAAAGAGAGAAGGGGTTTTCTAGAAGAAGAATGAGAAAAAGGAAAGAAAGGAAGAAGAAAAAACGTGGGAAGGAAGAAAAGAAAGGAAAGAAGAGAAAATGGAGAGAAAAAAAAGATTTTTTAGAAAAAAGAAGAAAAGGAAAGAAGGATCTTCTAGAAAATGAGTGAAAAATTATAAATAGGAGAGAGGAGGGATCCTTTTCCAGAGAAGAGAGAGAGGGGAATGTGGGTGAGAGAGAGAAATGTGAGTGAGAGAGAGAAAACATGAGAGAGGAAGAAAGAAAGAGAGAGAAAAGAGAAAAGAAAGAAAAGAGAAGAAGAAAAGAGAGAAAGAGAAGAGAGAAAGAAGCAGAAGAGAGGAGAAGGAGGATTCACATTCAAAGGGGATTGATACAACCCCCAATCACCCTTCATCAACGGTTTCGCTCGATTTGAGCCCAAGGTTAGTACTCTAAACAAATTTAGAGGTCGTTATAATGCCCGAATGCCAATTTTGCTTGAAAAAGGCTAATTTTCATGAAATCTCAATCATGAATGCTCTATTACATGCTTGTTAATGTTAGGATGCCTATGTCTAACATTTTTCATGAACGATAATTTGTCTAAGCTATTCAATGATGAATTTTTGATTGATATACAATGATGTTTGATGTTTTTTGTAAATTTCATAAAGTGATTTTCTGATCTGAAAATTCTAGATTTAGGGTTCAAATTTAGGACGTACATCATATGTATTTTTTCTAAGATTTTGAAGCCCAAAATTTTATGGGAGTCTCTCTGATATGTTAGAAGACTACCCTAAAAATTTTGTTCCATTTGAAATTGGGAAAATATATCAAAAAATTTGTCTTTGACATTGCTATTTTTCTCGGATGTAATGCAATCCTCCATCAGAAAGTCTCTAGACAAAGGCCTTATGGCCATAATCAGAATATTTACTTAACATGAACTTTTTAAAATTGAAAGTCTTCTAAAAAATGGCACTAGTTTCATATTTTTTCCATTTTTTCTTGAATTGATATCAATTTTTAAGTGCATAGTGCTTTGATTTCAGATCTGTCATGATGTGCTGATTTGCATGATTGAAAAGAGTCATTTTTCACAAAGAAAATATACTGTTTTAACTTATTTTTCTTAATGAAATTTTAGATCAGACAGTTATCTACATAGATATATGTCTGTATTTAATTTTCATTAAGAATAGAATTTTATTTGGAATTTATGGTGCAACTGGTCAAAAATCTGGAACAGACCTGACCAGTGTATTTGCCTGTACTTGGGGAATATTTTCGACCTGCCTATGGTCTCTTTTAAGATTAGCTTCCTTGAGACAAAATGTTGGCCTCTGAATCTTCTTTCCAGGGATATCTTTTAAGAATTTTTTGAGTAAGTACAGTGCCCTATGTGTCCATTTTGGTCCAGCCTGACAAAGCTATCATCTTGCTACGTGTTCCATCATGTTTTGATTGATTCTCATATGTTTTGGTTGTTTCTCACACGCCATATTTGATACTATGTTCGGATGCTCGTATGCATACACTACTATAATTGGAATGGTCACACTGCCATAATTGGAATAGTCGCACTGCCATAATTGGAATGATCACATTGCCATAATTGGAATAATCGCATTGCCATGATTGGAATGCTACACATGCTTATTGCCATATTTGTCTACTACACTTGCTCACATATTACTGCCATATTTGGATGCACACTTACCATGTTTGTATTGATTCACATGCTCACTTGTCATTTTTGAGTGATGTGTTGCTAAATTTGAATATATTTCCAACATGCTATATTTGGATGCTTACACTGCTATATTTAAGCTCACATTGCTTTGTTAGATTGTTTACATTGTACAACAACTAGGGCAAGATACACCCTAAGATGGAAAGAATTGAACAATTAGGGTAGTGAAACCCTAAAAATGGAAAGAATAATTTGGGCAAAATAAACCCTAGAATAAAGAGAATAATTAGGGTATGAAACCCTAAAAAATGAAAATCACAATGAAAAGGGATAGGAAACCCTAGAAACCTAAAAATGGAAACAATAAAAATGGTAGGAATTTCGGTCTCATCCCTAGATCCTATTGACAAAAATAGAAAGAATTTGGTACACATCCCAAATAAAAATGATAGGAATTTGGGTCTCATCCCTAGATCCTATTAACAAAAATAGAAAGAATTTGGTACACATCCCAAATAAAAATGGTAGGAATTTAGGTCACATCCCTAGATCCTATTGACAAAATTGGAAGGATTTTGGTACACATTCCAAATCCGACTCTCAAAACCTTTTCGAACTACGTCGTACCTGATTTCTAGGGCAAACCCTAGAATACGTAGGCAATTTGGGAATCCCAAATACGGTACAAAGCCACCCATCAACCCTACATTCAGCATAAACTTCAACTTGAACAACAAAGAATCTAATTGAAGAAAATGCATAAATCACTTCCATAATCATTAATCACACAAACCATTTCAAACTACGTTTTGGACTTGATTTCCAGGATTGGAATACGTAGGCAGTTTGAGATGTCTTACACATCTCAGATTCAGTCCAAGACCGAACCATCTTTGGTTCGGTTCACTGTATAATATTGTACATTACATTTGCTTGTTTATTTGCTTTAAAACATGATTGGCTGAACCCTAGGTTAGAACAACTTAGCAACTTGGTTTAGGACATCCCCCATTGAACCCTAGTCATCCAGTTGACCAAGCACAGTCAAAATTAGAATTTAAGGAAAGTTTAGGAGGCCGATATTGATCGGGCGGTTTGGGTGCCTAACACCTTCCCATAACCGTACCCTGAATACTTACCCGATCTCTTGCAGACCAAAGAACCGATACATTGGGTCACGAGTCAATAGAAGTCTTACCTTAGGGTGAGGCTACATTTTTAGAGGTCCTAGACCTTAATCTAGGTGGCGACTCCAACAGAACAAATCGATCTTCATCGATACGGGATACACATTTCCATCCCGAGGAGGATCATCATCGATTTTCCATTGTCCTCACAGTGGCGACTCCGCTGGGGATTAATATTCAGACTCCTAGGATACTTTCCTTATATTGATTTGCTTGACATTTGATGCTAGATCTAGGGTACTATATTTATTGTTTGTACATATTGCTTTGGGGGGAATGGGTTCAGTCACACTTTCGTGCGAGTAGCCGAACCGGGTCCCATGCATGTGGGGCAGCCCGCTAGGAGAAACACACAGCCTTGGCCTGTACTTTGTGAGACCACGATCGGCGAGCAGCCTCTAACGAGCGTTTCTTGGGTCCGCCTGGGAATGCGTTATGCTACTCCACGTCGCTTGGATCCTTGCAACATAGTATATAAAGGGAATGGGGGCCCATTATTCATCGAGCATTCGGTGATAGGTTACCCCGTCCTCGTCAAGGTGGCCTTTTCTGTCCTAACCCAGTTTGAGCCATATGTATGTTATTTTTTATCCATCTTTGAACCAACATGGTAAAATCTACTCGATCATAATATTTACATCTGAGACGTCAAAGTTCTACCCGTTTTTGTCCTTGATTTGTCAACATGTTTGGATCCACACTTGAGTATTCTTGTCTCTCACTTGTTGGGAGCGTGAGGGTTCCGTATACCCGCATACACATTAGTGTGGGCGGTCTGTACACGCCCTCCATCGTACAAAGCTCATTGTGTTGATCTGTTCAATATTGATACATCAATCTCAAAAACGATCGAAAAATCTTTGTCACGGTATAGATACTATGATCAAATAAAAATTTACCGGTTTTTTCAATCATGAACAACTTTTGTCATCCTTCATGAAAACTACAAATAAACATATCTGTTTCAATTTCTTGAAATTTGATGAACCACATGGTCGAACCTTGGTGCTACAATGATCCATTCAGAATCTTGACGCCCCAAGACCAATCATGGGGTTATTCAAATACAAATAAATTGTTACAGATGTCTAATGGTCGGTTTTCATGAAGGAGCTAACTTTGTTTGGTCGAGTCAGCTTGTATGTGTATGTATATTCTTTTCGTGTCCAAATACTTCGAGTCTTAACCTTCTCATTGTTTATAGGGAAAAAAAAAAAAAAAAAAAAAAAAAAAAAAAAAAAAAGGAAAAACAAAAAGAAAGGAAAGGAAGGTTGCCTAGAGTATAATAAGAGAACACCCGAGTGAGTAGACAAAGCATCCACTCTTATTACATCCACTCATAGGAATGTCTCATCATCACCGGTTCATGTCTCGGTTCATGATCATAAGGAGGACTTTTGTACCTCAAAATGTTGGAATGGTTGGAAGACAGTATATTGAGAGCCCAAATATTTCAGAATGGAATTAAAATTTCAAGATCAGAGTTGGAATCCAAGAGGGTAGAAATCTGAATCATAGATTCCGATGAGATTATATGTTTCTTCCCCATACTAACATACCTACCAAATTTAAATGGAAAAAACTAAGATTGGAAAGCATTTCATTCACCCTTGGATTGAGCCACTTTGACCAATGGAGTTGGTTTCGACTCCCAAATTATTTTCATCACCCAAGGTGACCCAAACTCAAAGGAGTAGCCCTCGAACCTTTAAGAATGGCCCACCCCACCTCCCAAAATCCAGGATGAAAAGGAAGACCATGTGGTCAATTGTATCCCAAAATTAAGGTAGCCTAAAAATGAACTTCATGTGCACCCTAAACTGGGGCAAAACCAAAATGTTAGTATACCCTAAATTGGGGCACAACAAAAATATCAGTGCACCCTAAACTGGGGCATATTAAAATGTTAATGGATTCAAAGTGGGGCAAACCAAAAAGGTGATGGACCAACAAGGGTATAGGTCAGAGTTTCATGACATCCAAACTGGGGCATAAGATTGGAATACATTTACCCCAAATTGAGGCATTGGCCAGGTGAATGTCAAACCCGAATTGGGGCATAAATCAAAATGGTAATAGACCCAAGAGGGGTTTATCTCAAGATGGAAAAGGTCAAACACATGTCGATAAATAGGCATAATGAGCCTTACTAGCGAAAGTCTGAATGGAGATTCGGTCCTACAACCAATCATAAGTTGGCGCCAATGATGTCGTATCCAATTGGGGTAACTCGGTGAATTACTTGTCTAAACTGGCTACCATTGGTATCTGATAGGTCATCTATGTTTGGGCTTAAGTTCGATGTGTCTGTAGACGGTCCAGTCCAAAATGCTCTGAAAAAATGAACAATAATCATCTCATTTGAGACATCAACAACAGTGCTTTACTACTTCCAATCCATTCCTTCCCAGTTTGATATTTCTTCCTCTTCCATGTCCGTTGCTAATTCTGACTCTAATGACGATTTAGATGAAGAGCCACAACCTGAACTTCTACTCCATCGGCCTTTAGAGAAATGAAAGCTCGACACATACGTGAAAGTTAAAGATAATTACGTTGAAGTCATGCAAGCATTCTCAAAGATACAAGTTGGAACATCAAAATGTCATCCCATTTGGTCGATTTATAGAAAGAATTTTTTTTGGGATATTTCTTGAAAGTAGAGAACATTTACAGACTCATACAAATGATTCATTTAGTTTTACAAGAATGAGTCTACACACAAGGCATTATCAAGTTTACATTAATCCAAGTGATCAAGTCTTCTACAAGTGCATGAAGTCTACGAGATATAAAACATGCTATGGATCAACCTCAAAGTCAAAGATGAGCTCAAAAAAAAAAAAAAAAAAAAAAAAAAAAAAAAAAAAAAAAAAAAAAAAAAAAAAAAAAAAAAAAAAAAAAAAAAAAAAAAAAGAAAGAGCTATACAAAATAATGAGGTTGGTTAGCATACTACATTGGAACAATGATGGTGGACAAGTTCAACTATGGTGCATAAACATGGAGCAACTACTTTGAAACACTAATGATGAGTGAGTTCGATTACAAGGCATGTACATGGGGCAACTCCTTTGGAGCCCTGCTGATGGACAAGTTCAGTTATAAAGCAATAAGACAATTGGTACTCGTACAATGACATATAAACACCATTTCTTAGAACCCGATTGGAGAGCTGATCATTTGTCGTGATTCACGTTGTGTGTTGAGCTGGATTTTTGATTTTGGTCACTACATCCCTCCCATACAAGGGGTGGTCTCATCACTTTGTTGTCATCGAGGGATTTTTCTTTTCGGCTAAAGACTCTCTCTCCCCGTCCATCAATCCGACGGTCTTCCACGAGTCTACATTACATGCCCTTACTTCAAATGTCACAAAATTTTATGGTATTGTTTCTTGTGAACATATCGTCTTGTTATGCATAAATATTGTTCAATAAATCTGACTGGAATATCTATCTGTCGTTCATCATTTCGACGGCGTCCAAAAATTCCATAGTCCTTTTTTGCTAGCCGATAAAATGGCATCGCCTAGTGGAGATCAAGTCATTCTACATAAACAACCAAACACTCTCCCAATGGCAGACCCATTGGACAGTTTCTTATCTGTCCATCCGGACCTTCATCGTCATACTTGTATACGGGACTTAAAGGATTTGGGCCCAAACATGGTTACAACTGATTCAGCATCTGAGCATAGCTTGTTGAAATTTGTTTTCTATCTGAATGATACCAAGAGGAGAAAGCATTCTTTGACGTTTTTTCTAAAGATTAGTGTAGGGTTGCATCTCCTTAAGGTTATTTCTAGTAATGACTCAAAAGTCATATGCCTATCAATATGTGCAAACTTGAACTTAGACACTGGGGCAAAATCACCCATTTATCCAAACATCATGAGTTTAGTTGAGCCCTCTTTTGAAACTCTAGCTGAGTTCATTTGAATGTAAGAGAAAGATGACTCATACAAATTTGAAAAAAAAATGAAAGAAAATTGAGTCATTGTCATCATTTGCCCCTCATTAAAAAGACCTGATTTCCCTTTGATCAAAGTGAAACCCATATAAATTTGGTAGGAATGCAGAACATATCAAAATTGCCTTTTAAAGAAAAGAAACATGTTTCTCTCGGTCTAGATTAAGTCAAGTCAAGGAAAGTCGATCAAATCATGATCTGTAGTTCCTCTTGGATTCGAGCAATGTTAGTGGACAAAGTGCGGATCTTTGAGCCCCATTGTGGCTACCTCAATATTTATGGAAAGTTCAACCCATTTTGGGAATGAAGAAAGATGAAGAAAGAAATTGAAAAGAACAAGAAAAAGAAAAAGAAAAAAAAAAAAAGAGAAAAGGAAAAGAAATTGAAATACCGAATGAAAGAAGAATTAGAATGGAAAAGAGAACAAGATGCAAGCAAAGAAAAGAAAGAAAGAAAGATCATGGAAAGAGAAAAAAAAACCGGCCCGAACTACGCGGAACTAGATTCCGGAGGGATGGAAATCCCAAAGGATACGTAGGCAATTTGGGACACCCCAAATTCGGTCCAAAGGCTACACATCCAAAGGCTACACATCCAAAGGCTACACATCCAAAGGCTACACCCAAGGCTACACATCCAAAGGCCACAGCCAAAGGCTATACATCCAAAGGTTACAAATCCAGAGCACAAAACACGATTCTGAGTCATCATGAGCGGTCTTGAGCCAAAGTCACAGACCTGATGAGGTCGCTACTCAAGAAGCTTGACAGTTACAGTTACATCATGAGCGGTCTTGAGCCAAAGTCACAGACCTGATAGGGTCGCTACTCAAGAAGCTTGATAGTTACAGTTACATCATGAGCGGTCTTGAGCCAAAGTCACAGACCTGATGAGGTCACTACTCAAGGAGCTTGACATCTACATTTTTTTGTTGTACAGTGTGAACAAAAAAAAAAAAAAAAAAAAAAAAAAAAAGGGGGGGGGAGGAGAGTAGTTACAGCATCAGTTCAAGAGAGCAATGGTAGAATTCGGATCAAGTGCGAGAATGATGCAAAAATGGGCTACTTTTATCTTCGGCCTCAATTGCCCACAATCTCGGCCGAAGAGGGGCATCTCGTAAGCACCCCATTTTTGCCATCCCAATTAAACAAAGTCTTGCTGGTGTGTGGACAACAAAAGGAGAAAGATGATCGAAAGTTTGGATTTTTGACTACGAATTTGAGGAAGTTTTCAATGGGTCGGTGAATTTGAGGAAGTTTTCAATGGGTCCACAGCAAGGTCATGGGTTATAATTTTGCATGGATGCGTAGGTCATAGAATTATCTTCGAAACGAGACCAGAATTGCTCAATTTCGATATCAAATGAGGAAGATATGACCATTTTAGTCAGATGATACATATGAGGGAGGTTTATGAAATTATTATAAATAATCCTAGGGGCCTTCATGCAAATTATCCTAAGTTGGATTGTTTGAATTTCAAATCATCATATCTTGATCATCCGACATCGGATTCAGATGATTCCAAGACCATTATTCTTCATTCATGGTGTTCTACAAAGTGGACGTAAAAAAATCCCGGGTAGAAGTCACCAGTGGGTCCCATGCAAGCTTGCATGCAAAATTATCGTCAGAACTTCAAAGTTGCATATCTTTTCCGTTCTACATCGGATTCAGGTGATTCCAGTTCCTATATTCCTCATTTTTAATGTTCTACAAAATGAACGCAAAAAATTTGGAATAGAGGCCATCGGAAAATTCCATGCGGGATGACAGCAGAAATGACCTATGAAATGACAAGGAGAGAAAACCCAATTAATTCCAATTAATCCAGTCAACTCAGTTCAAGCCGGTTTTGGTCCAACCTAGCTCAACCCATATCAGGTTTAACTCGCCAACCTAAGTCGGTCTCAACCCGTTTCGAACCAGTTCATTCATTTGCATTGTATTTATATATATTATATATATTATATACTATATATATATATATATATATATATATATATATATATATATATATGTATGTATGTTATTAAATATATGTGTATATATGTATATAATATATATTATTATATATAAATGATAATACAAAAGATTTTGAGAAGAAAAAAGGAAAGAGGGAGAGAGAAACGTGAAAGTGAAGAGGGGATTTAGGGTTTTGGAGATAATCCAAAAGATCTTGAGAAGAAAAAATGGAAAGAGGGAGAGAAAAAAAAAAAGAGAAAAGAGGGGGATTAAGGTTCCTTGAGATAATCCAGAAAGATTTTGAAAAGAAAAAGGAAAGAAAAGAGAGAAAAAAAAAGGGGATTTAGGATTTTGAGAAGGAAAAAGATTTTTGAAGAAAAAGGAAAGAGGGGAGAGAAAAAGGAAGAGAGAGAAGGATTTAGGGTTTTGAGATAATCCAAAAGATTTTGAGAAGAAAAAGGAAAGAAGGGAGAGAGAAAGAGAAGGGGATTTAGGGTTTTGAGATAATCCAAGAATCTTGAGAAAAAAAGGAAAGAAAGGAGAAAAAAAAAAGAAAGAAAAAAAAACCCCCTTCACGTTTTCTGGGAAGGAAGAAAAGAAAGAAAGAAAGAAATGGAAAGAAAAAAGAATTTCTAAGAAAAAGGAAAAAAAAATATTTTTAGAAAAAAGGATCTTCTAGAAAATGAGTGAAAAATTATAAATAGGAGAGAGGAGGGATCCTTTTTCCAGAAGAGAGAGAGGGAAACGTGGGTGAGAGAGAGAAAGGTGAGTGAGAGAGAGAAAACGTGAGAGAGGAAGAAAGAAAGAGAGAGAAAAGAGAAAAGAAAGAAAAGAGAAGAAGAAAAGAGAGAAAGAGAAGAGAGAAAGAAGCGAAGAAAGGAGAAGGAGGATTCACATTCAAAGGGGTTGATACAACCCCAAATCACCCTTCATCAATGGTTTCACTCAATTTGAGCCCAAGGTTAGTACTCTAAACAAATTTAGAGGTCGTTATAATGCCCGAATGCCAATTTTGCTTGAAAAAGGCTAATTTTCATGAAATCTCAATCATGAATGCTCTATTACATGCTTGTTAATGTTAGGATGCCTATGTCTAACATTTTTCATGAATGATATTTTGTCTAAGCTATTCAATGATGAATTTTTGATTGATATACAATGATGTTTGATGTTTTTTGTAAATTTCATAAAGTGATTTTCTGATCTGAAAATTCCAGATTTAGGGTTCAAACTTAGGACGTACATCATATGTATTTTTTCTAAGATTTTGAAGCCCAAAATTTTATGGGAGTCTCTCTGATATGATATAAGACTACCCTAAAAATTTCGTTCCATTTGAAATTGGGGAAATATATCAAAAAATTTGTCTTTGACATTGCTATTTTTCTCGGATGTAATGCAATCCTCCATCGGAAAGTCTCTAGACAAAGGCCTTATGGCCATAATCAGAAAATCCACTTAACATAAACTTTTTAGACATGAAAGTCTTCTAAAAAATGGCACTGGTTTCATATTTTTTTTCATTTTTCCTTGAATTGATATCAATTTTTAAGTGCATAGTTCTTTGATTTCAGATCTATCATGATGTGCTGATTTGCATGATTGAAAAGAGTCATTTTTCACAAAGAAAATATACTGTTTTAATTTGTTTTTCTTAATGAAATTTTAGATCAGACAGTTATCTACATAGATATATGTCTGTATTTAATTTTCATTAAGAATAGAATTTTATTTGGAATTTATGGTGCAACTGGTCAAAAATCTGGAACAGACCTGACCAGTGTATTTGCCTGTACTTGGGGAATATTTTCGACCTGCCTATGGTCTCTTTTAAGATTAGCTTCCTTGAGACAAAATGTTGGCCTCTGAGTCTTCTTTCCAGGGATATCTTTTAAGAATTTTTTGAGTAAGTACAGTGCCCTATGTGCCCATTTTGGTCCAGCCTGACAAAGCTGTCATCTTGCTACGTGTTCCATCATGTTTTGATTGATTCTCATATGCTTTGGTTTTTTCTCACATGCCATATTTGATGCTATGTTGGTGTTCAACACTGCTATGATTGGAATGGTCGCATGCCTAATTGATGCACTACTATAATTGGAATGGTCACATTGCCATAATTGGAATTGTCACATTGCCATGATTGGAATGCTACACATGCTTATTGCCATATTTGTCTACTACACTTGCTCACATGCTATGCCATGTTGGATGCACACTTACCATGTTTGTTTGATGCACATCTACTTATTTTTGAATAATGCCTCTGATATATTTGGATATATTTTCATTTGCCATATTTGGATGCTTGGAAAGAGAAATATTAAAAGCTCACATTGGCTTTGTTAGATCCTGTTATACATTGTACAACAACTAGGGCAAGAAAACCCTAAGATGGAAAGAATTGAACAATCGGGGTAGTAAAACCCTAAAAATGGAAAGAATAATTAGGGCAAAATAAACCCTAGAATAAAGAGAATAATTAGGGTATGAAACCCTAAAAAATGAAAATCACAATGAAAAGGGATAGGAAACCCTAGAAACCTAAAAATGGAAACAATAAAAATGGTAGGAATTTCGGTTTCATCCCTAGATCCTATTGACAGAAATAGAAAGAATTTGGTACACATCCCAAATAAAAATGGTAGGAATTTAGGTCTCATCCCTAGATCCTATTGACAAAATAGAAAGAATTTGGTACACATCCCAAATAAAAATGGTAGGAATTTAGGTCTCATCCCTAGATCCTATTGACAAAAAATGGAAGCTAGAATACGTAGGCAATTTGGGAATCCCAAATACGGTACAAAGCCACCCATCAACCATACATCCAGCATAAACTTCAACTTGAACAACAAGAATCTAATTGAAGAAAATGCATAAATCACTTCCATAATCATTAATCACACAAACCATTTCGAACTACGTTTTGGACTTGATTTCCAGGATTGGAATACGTAGGCAGTTTGAGATGTCTTACTCATCTCAGATTCAGTCCAAGACCGAGCCACCTTTGGTTCGGTTCACTGTATAATATTGTACATTACATTTGCTTGTTTATTTGCTTTAAAACATGATTGGCTGAACCCTAGGTTAGAACAACTTAGCAACTTGGTTTAGGACACCCCCCATTGAACCCTAGTCATCCAGTTGACCAAGCACAATCAAAATTAGAATTTAAGGAAATTTTAGGAGGCCGATATTGATCGGGCGGTTTGGGTGCCTAACACCTTCCCATAACCGTACCCCGAATACTTACCCGATCTCTTGCAGACCAAAGAACCGATACATTGGGTCACGAGTCAATAGAAGTCTTACCTTAGGGTGAGGCTACATTTTTAGAGGTCCTAGACCTTAATCTAGGTGGCGACTCCAACAGAACAAATCGATCTTCATCGATACGGGATACACATTTCCATCCCGAGGAGGATCATCATCGATTTTCCATTGTCCTCACAACTGGTAAGGGGTACGACAATTCGGGAATAGTCTTCCATAAATCGTTGATAATACCCAGCTAGACCCAAGAAACTTCTAATTTCTGCATTGCTCTTCGGTGCTTCCCACTTTACAATAGCCTCGATCTTGCTGGGATCCACTTTAATTCCTTCAGCGGACACTATATGGCCTAGAATGCGACTCCTTTAGCCAAAACTCACCTTTGTAAATTTGGCGTGGCTTTTCCTTCCGTAGTCGCGGGGCATTTAGTTCTTCCTGCGTTTCCTCGTCCTTGAGTAGACTAATATATCATCATGAATACAATACCGCGTATCCAACATGTCGTGGAAACCCGATTCTTAGTTCCATAAGGTTGTTGGTCGTTTGTCAATCCAAAAGCATGCCGAAATTCATAATGTCCATATCCGGTCCTGATGCTGTCTTGGGGTCCACCATACTTAATCTTCAGCTGATGGTAGCCTGGCCGAAGATCAATCTTTGAGAACACTTTGGCACCTTGCAACTGATCGAACAGGTCATCGATCCGAGGCAATGGGTATCGATTCTTGATTGTCAGTTTATTCAGTTCTCGGTAGTCTATACACAAGCGAATGCTACCGTCCTTCTTCTTCACGAATAATACTGGTGCTCCCCATGGTGATATGCTAGGGTAAATGTAACCCTTGTCCAGCAGTTCTTGTAGTTGTACTTTCAATTCCTTCAGTTCAGTAGGAGCCATTCTATAAGGTGCTTTCGATACTGGTGCGGCTCCAGGTATAAGATCTATAACAAACTCCGTGGCTCGGTCGGGTGGTAATCTTGGTAATTCTCCAGGAAATAGGTCTGGGAAGTCACGCACGACATCAATATCTTCCATTCGTGGTGTTTCCTTGGTAAGGTCAACCACAGATACTAAATATCCGATTGCTCCTTTATCAAGGCACTTCTTAGCCTTTAGCACTGAGAGTATGAGCTTTCGTTTACGGGGAAGTTTGGTTCCCGCAAAACTGAATTCTGCTCCTTCTTTGTCTTTAAATGTTAGCTTCTTTTCAGCGCATAATAGGTTCGCAGAATGCCGAGCTAACCAGTCCATTCCCAAGATGACGTCAAAGTCTTCCATCTCAAGTTGGATCAAGGTTGCATCTAAGGTTTTCTCGTCAATGAGAACTGGACATGGCCCATAACCTTTTTCTAACTCCACTTCTAACCCCATCGGTAACCGTACAAGTAGTTTGTAGTCTAATGTTTTGATGGGTAAATTCAGCTTCTTTCCAAATGACACAGATATAAAAGAATGGGTAGCTCCTGAGTCAAAGAGTACTCTGGCGAGTATGCCATTTATAGGTACGATACCTGTAATTTATTTTAACTTAGTCTACATGCTCACACAATGTAATTACAACTTAAAAGGTTTCAGTCATACCTGTGACCACATCGGGTGATGCGGCAGCATCCTCAGATGTAACAGCATAAACTCGTCCTTGATGTAGCTTCTTCCTGGGCTTAGGACACTCCCTTGCCATATGCCCCGCTTGATTGCAGTTATAACATTTTGGACCTTCAGTATTTGGCTTTGGCTGCTGTTGAGCTACTGGGGTAGTCTTGGGTGCAGCGGTAAAACTTTGAGTATGGAAGGGTTTGTATGTTTTGTTATTACCTCCGTTGTATGAATTACCAGCTGGCCTTTTTATACCTCTGTTTTGGAGTAGATAGCTCTCTTTCTGGCTCGACTCTATAACTCGAACAATTTGCACAGCTTCATTATAAATCTTCTTGTCTAGGCCCAGAACATGCTCCCTGATACTTCCTCTAAGTCCCGTGACAAACCTACGGGTCTTAGTGTCTTCCTCTTGCATGCTTAGTGGTCCGAAGAAAAATAGCTCTTCGTAACGCTGCTGATAGGCATCCACTGTCATCTGTCCCTGATATAAACTCAGGAACTCCTTCTCCATAGAATCTTTGAAGCTTCGGGGAAAGTACTTCTCAAAGAAAGCTTCTTTATATATAGCCCAGGTCAATAGGGCGTGCTTGGCTAAGTAAATTTCCATCAATGATGTGCATCACCTTTTAGCATGAAGGTGGCACATAATACCTTCTCTTTCTCTGTGATAGTCATCATGAGAAAATTTCTCTCCATTTCGTTGATCCAGTGTGCCGGCCAGAGCGGATCAGACGATTTTCCGTTGAACTCCTTAGGTTTCATCTTTAAGAATCTCTCGATGAGTCGAGAGTGATCCAGCTGATTAGGAGCATATGCCCCATATATAGGTAGTGGATACTAAAAATTTCCCTGCACTACCTCAGGATGTGGTACTGGAATCTGTGCAGCTGGTGGTTGAGGTGTTGGGTGGTTACCCAGCCGGCATAGGTGTAGTTTGTGCTGCCTGGAACATCATTCCCATCATTGCCTACATATGGGCTCGCGCGTGTTGCATTTGTTGAAGTTGTTGTGCGGATTAATCAACCACGATGAGTCGGTTCCGGTGGTGGGGGTGGCAAGTTAGTAGGATTTGCCGGACCCCGGTTTCTTGGTGGTGCAACCTGTGGATTACCCTATGCATTTATATTTTCTTGGCTGGCTTCCTCCACGGGTGGTGGTGGTGGAACTGTGTTTCGGCTCTGCCTGGTTACTCTACGCCCAGCCATATTTTTCCTCTGATAATGGTGATGCCTGAAAATCATTAAAATACATGAGGCAATCATTTATACTTCATGTAGATACACTAACCGATGTTATTTTCAAAATTTTCAGATCATTCTATGAAAAATACTGTCTTTTCTATGCAGGGTCGATGGTGGGGGTCGATGGTATATCCGACCCTAGGACCGACCTTGGGAATCACTGATTCTTATCGAGAGTCGGGGGTTGATGCGGGGGTCGATGGTATGTCCGACCCTAGGTTCGACCTCTGGTTTTCTGCCAGACTACCGAGAGTCGTGGGTCGATACGGGGGTCAATGGGTGGGTCGATGGTCCTGGTCGAATTCTCTGACCCCCGGACCAAAAATCAGATTTTTAAGGTCCGATTCTGGGTTCATTTTCCATTCTTCCTCCTCCATTTCGACTCGTCTCCTTCCTCTGAGTTGCTACAGTGCCAACTCTGCTACATTGGTCATTTGGGTTCCTTGTTTCGACGTCTACACCTTCCCTACAGGTATGTATCTTACCTTTACATGTTTTTAGGTTTTCTTTGCTAGGTTTTCACCTGTATTTCTCATTTTCTTCAAATTAAACTTTTTCCAGCCATAAAAATTTGATTTTTATTGGGGGATTTTGTTATTAGTGAGTCAATGGACGAAAGCCTTCAAAAATATTTGAGTTTCATCAGTTTGTTATCGAGAAACTCAAAATTTGCCCTTTTTGCCCTAAATTGTCAAGATTTTTGAATTTTTTGAAATTTATTCAAATTGAATTCCATTAGCTAGAATTTCCAACTGTATGAGTATTGCAGGATAGTTTAGAACCTACGTAAGTCCTCCTGCCCACGTGTATGGGTGAAAAGTAAGGCTTTTGGCCAACTTACGTCGTTATAATGTCAAAATTTTGGATTTTTCTACCTTACTAATCCATTATCTGTTTTTCCTTGTGGTTTGCAGATATTATGGCCCGTACCAAGGTTCCTAGTGTTCGCAACCATCTTCGCTTCCTTACTAATGAAGCTGAGGCACAATATGCCCGCTTTGCTCGTAAGAAGGTAGAGGGAGGCCGCAAGGTGGACTTGGCTAGCCTAGCCTTGTTCAATGTGGAGAGGGCTTTTGGTGACATGGGCTGGCTTCCTGTCATCACCTATGATGCCTGTACCTGCCCTGACTTGGTACGCCAGTTCTATTGTAACCTCCAGGTTTTAGGGGATTACAATAATTTTGAGAGGGGTAATGAGCTCCGGATCACTAGCTATGTCAAGGGAGTTGAGGTCTTCATTGACTATCGGCAGCTAGCTGACCTGCTGGGTATTTCCTACGATGGATCCTTCGTCTTCTGTGCCCCTGGAGAGCCCCAGTTCTTCTCATTACAGATGAGGGCTGAGATAGACCGTCAGCTCATTAGACCTGATCGCTGGGAGATGAAAGCGAGTTATCTTCGTTCGGATCTGTGGATGTACTGCAAGATCATTCAGCACAACCTGCTTCCGCAGAGTGGTCATTTTGAGAGGGTCTCCCAGCTGACTCAGTTTTTGTTGTATTGCATCTGTACTAGGCAGCCGGTCTGCCTACCTTACATCATCATGCGGACGATGATCAGTGCTACGTTGCCCAGTCATACTGGCAACTTGCCCTATGGACGTATGATCACTACGCTGCTTACCCGCCTGGGTGTGGATTTGTTGGGTGAGAAGATTCAGGAGAAATCCTTCTCCTCCCCATTGGATTGGGATGCCATCTATAAGATGGGCATGCGGGATGCCTAGGTCAGTGATGAGGAGAGGAACGCGATGGTGCGCCCTCGCACTCGCGTGGAGATTGCTGAAGCTGAGGCAGCAGCAGCAGCCGCTGGAGTTCATAGGGAGCCTGCTGGTGATGATGATCGTCTGTACATGGATGTGGACTCCATACCACCTCCTTTACCTACACATGCTGTTGGAGCTAGTACTTCTTATGCGGCTGGTCCTTCTCATGCGGCTGGTCCTTTACACTCACCTTCTGATATGATGGGGATATTACATGAGATCAGAGAGGCTCAGTGCAAATCTGATTTGAGGATGGGGGAGTTACTAGACGCTCAGCGTGTGAGAGTGGATGAGCTAATAAACGCCCAACGCATATCGAACATGAGGATGGGAGAGCTCATAGATGCTCAGCGCCGGTCAGATATGCGGATGGAGGAGCTTTTGGGTGCTCAGCGCGTGATTGATCAGTGGGTGGCTGGTCTCACAGCTAGTCTTCAGACGACCCAGACTCAGGTAGCCTGGTTGACTAGAGTCTATGCTGAGGATTATGACAGAGACCGTGAGGCACCGCCTCCTCCTTCACCTCCAGCTTCATTATTGTATTTGTTTCCTCTCTTTGTACTATAGAGTAACTGTCCGGGTTGTGGACTGTACTCTGTTTTAGCTATTTATATATGTTTGTTTCTCTCTCATTGTATTTAAAATTATTCTCCCTTTAATAGATGCATTATTCTCTTTTCAAATTTGGTCTCAAACATCACTTGTGCTTATAGTGTATTAATATTATAGTTTTTACTTTTATCCTATCTCAGTTCACAATTCGTCGTGAAGGTAAGCTAGTTTAGCGGACAAGGCCTGAGATGCTCTGATACCAAGTTGTCACACCCCAATTCCGCACCATTCAGAATGGTGTGATGAACCATCAACAAACCAACGGTTCAACCAGGATCTCGAGTAGGCTATATCCATTTTATCTAAACCTCATACATCCACATTCATAATCAGAGTAAATACACAATAGCGGAAGTCTTATAATAAAATGAACTGGGAAATCTAAATATGATAATCATATTAAAATATCCAATTATGCTGTTTCAACAGAGACATAAATAAAATACCAATTACATGTCTTTACTAAATCCAAATAATTAAAATAAAATCTAATCGAATACGCATGAGTTACACTCGTAAGAGGAGTCATGCGTATCCACTTCGTCTTCAACTTCCATCGTCGCCATGTGCCCGTACACTAGAGCGTTGACATAATCTTCAACGGTAGTACCTGCATCATCAACTAAAAATATTCGACGTCGAGAGGGTGAGCACACATCATGGCTCAGTGAGCAAACAAAACAATGCAACAATACATATGCATGCATTCAATTCATATCTGTGGTCTGGTTTAAAGTTTGCAATATGCAATAGAAAGGGATGGAGGTCAAAGGATAACGTTTATTGACCCCTCCTCTATACACAGGGTGTAGAAGCCCGCCCAAAGGTTAACGTTTATTGTCGTCCCCATCCACCCTACCATGAACATTGTACAACAAAGGTTAACGTTTATTGTTGTATAGTGCCATACCAACACGTAAGCCCCTGTTGGCGAGGGCTTGCAAACTGGACTCGGAACTAACCAATCCTAATGCCAAATAGTGTATCCAAGGCCTCACCCCAGCATCCCACAGAACGCCCATAGAGATAGAGCTAAGCCCCCCGGTAGAGTCAGAGACTACAAGGACCGAGACTATCACACCCCAATTCTGATCCAACCAGAACGGTGTGAGTGAACCGTCATTGAACCAACGGTTCACACCAGGATCTCGAATAGGCCGTGTCCACCCATACAAACCAATTACACATAACCACAATCAGAATATAAATATACAGCGGAAGACTTTAAATAGAATGAACTGAGTATCTAATGATAATTTAAATAAATATCTCATTATTCAAACTCAAACATAAAATAATAATCCTTTTACATCTCTTAATAACAAACAAAAATAACTGAAACAACTAAATAAAATCCATCACAGGTACACGCAGAAAGGGCACTCGCATGAAGCATCATGCTCGTCCTCTCCTACTTGTACATCCAAAGCAGCTACACCTCCATACGCCGGAGCGTTCACATAATCGTCCACAGTGTATCCTGCATCAACATCTAAAAACAATGTATATACAAAGGGTGAGCACACAACACATCTCGGGAAGACAATCGAGACAGTTTCATAAGATTATGCATGAGTAACAATCAATTTTATGCTGTGGTCTGGTTTTAAGTTTGCAATGTGCTATAGAAAGGTTTGGTGGCCCCCGTACCTCTATACACGAGTGTGTGGCGTCGCACAGTAATCACACTACCACCAACCCACATGCACCCATCATGGAATAGAGATAGAGCTAAGGTATACCCGCACCTCCCCGTACTCTACCCATACCGGTACCTAAGCCCCTACGGGGCCGGGGCTCGCAAACCCGGGCCTCGCAACTAACCAATCCTATATGTCAACAATGTATGCTCTATCCCGACACAGCCGTCTACGGCATAGAGATAGAGCTAGAGCGTGCAGGCTGGGTCGGAGACCACCACACCTCACCTCCCCCTGATACCCTATCCGCAACTAACCCACTAGGATAGAAACAATACGCAGGTAGACCCTATCCCAACATAACTCCCTACGGCATAGAGATAGAGCTAAAGCATCATAGACAAGCTAGCGTCGACTCGAAATCCTCAGTACCACACAACGATGGCCGAGACAACATCAATATCGGAGACCACCGTACCACGATCTTCCCCTGATACCCCACCCGTACCAAGCATGTTAAGACAGAATACTACAAAAAGTGCCAGTGTGAAGAGCGATCCCAGGCCCATGCCCCACTCCACACACCAACGAAAACAATCACATGCCTAACAATCACATCCTATGAATGCATGAACAATAATAATAATAATAGCTGAAAGTAAAGGATGGCATGTGAATATGCACAAACATCACATCATAGATATTCAATGATTAACAACGATTTACTGTCCATTAATTATTAGGTTTAGGTCAGATTCCCTTACCTGACGCTCGTTCGATTACTTGCTCCACGTCGCAAGATCCAAACGACAAGTCACAGCGTCCTACATAATATTAGGGTTTCATTAGAATATATTATTTAGGGTTTCATGTTGGTCGGAAACCAATAGAGATCACAAAATACCCTCACAGAGCTGATCGGTGGCATGTACCAGTCGCAGCTCTGTAGGAAAGACTGGCGACCGGTATGGTCAGCCGGTCCCCCACAGATAACCTCCCGAGAGGTAGCGGTCGCAACATACCGGTCGCACTATGTGCAACCGGTATAGTCGACCGGTATGTCTCCGGAAGACCATACATGGGTTCTTCGACTGCCGTCGATCATCCTCCATGGATTTTCAGGGTTTCTCCTATCCATTCTAAGTCTAGGCTTTGAGTTAGAGTTATCCCCAACTCATTCAAGTTTCGTTTCGGTGAATATCATCTCGAAACTCAAATCTAGGGTTTGACGGCAACTTAGGGTTTATTGGCCAATTTAGGGTTTTAGATCAATACCTACTTTGCATGGCATTGATCCACCCACACAACTATCGAAGGGTAAGAAGAGGGATTCAAACACTTACCGTTGACAGGCGTAGCGTGAGCTTCGTCAAACAGTAATGGCGGCACCTCCTTCTTCTTCCTAGCTCCTTCTCCTTTCCAAGCTCTTTCTCTTCTCTAGGGTTTGTGAGAGACAATGGAAAGGATTTGAGGGGTTCAAGGGTGTATTTATAGGCTAGAAATAGGGTTTAGTAACCCTACTAGGATTAGGAAACTTCTAGGATTCGAAATCAGGAAAGCGGGACCCGCAGAGACCAATTTCCAAATTCCCGCACATAGCTGTGAGGCCATACCGGTCGACCGGTACCATCATCCGGTACCATCGACCGGTATACCTAAAATCAGGTATAATTGGTCGACTTTGGTCCGATTTCGTACCTGTTTGTTATCCGCTTGCCCCGTCTGGCTCGGTGATGATCGGAAGACCTGTCACGATACAAAAACCAAGGTTAGACCGGGTTTTCAGAGTGCGGGTCTTACAGAGACCACCTCCCCTGTTACTCTACGACGTAATAGTTCTGCTAAAGTAATGGCGATACGACGATGCTAATGCACAAAACTTGAGTTAGAGATAGAGCTAGAGTGCTGAGGCCTGGCCTATGACACTCCCCCTGATACTCGCTCGCATCAAGTACACCAACCACACACATACATTCACATGCCTATTCCTATCATCATGGTCATTATCATGTTATAAATAATAAAGTAAATATGCATGAACAATAAATAGAAATATTGGATGACATGTTGAATGCACATTACAAGTATGTTCGCATAGAATCAAGCATAGCATTGGACTCAAGAAATAAAAATAGTTTGTTATTAACCAATTAGTTTAGGTCTTGTTTCCTCACCTTAGCTTGCTAGTAGATCCTCTTTCAAGCTTTAAGAATCACCTTTATATTGATATTATATTGCAAGAAGACCTAACAAAGTCGATAGAATTTAGTTAGATTTTATTTCAATTTTTTCAACTTGCTGTTAACTAGGGTAGCAGGACGGGTCGATGCTAGGGTACCAGTATACTGCGACCCCCTATAGTAGGGTCGATGCCAGGGTCAATGGGTCCATCGACCCTAGGTGCGACCCCCGTGGTTTGGTCGATAAATCACCTTTTGGTCCTATATCTCTTGTTTGAATCCTATGGCTTCCTTCCATAGTCCATTCCATACACTTTCTATGGTTTAGAACTACTCTTTACATATCATATGGTTTAGTTGATCTCCTCCATGGTTTCCATTGAAACTTAATCATGGATTGATGGTTTGGGGTTTCTCTTATATCATACTTTTCTCATTAACTATTCTATGTCTCACAAAATATATAGAATTAGTATTCTTACCTGAGAAGAGTACTCCTTCTCTGAAACTCTTCTCCTTTTTCCTTCTTCTCTACTTTCCTTCTCTTCTTCTTCTCTTCCTTCTCTTCTCTTTCTCTCAATTCAATTAGGGTTCTCAAAGGAGTGAAAAAGGCTTAGGGACGTCCTATTTATAGAGTAGAAACTCCTAAAATAAGCCCCTTTGATATTAGGAAAGAGCCAACCGAAATTAGAAAAGTTTCCAAATTTTTGTTTCTAGCGGCAACTGGGGGTCGATGATCCCGTCGACCCCTGGTTTTAAAATGTCCGACCCCCGGTTAAAAACTGAGGGTTTGACTTTTTGTACTGGGGGGATCCGACCCCACCTCACTGGGTGTGCGACCCTCGCCCCTTTTTGAGTGTTTTTGGGTCAGTTTAATACCTGGGATCACGATCTCCTTCATGCACTTGGTCCATTTGGCTCGACCATGATGGGTAGACCTGGTTCAAGGTGGTAAGATAGGGTTAGATTGACACGGGTCTTACAACTACCCTCCTAAGCGGATGAGGATGAGCCTCAAACTCCTCATCACTGATCGGTAGGTTATCCATCTTCATCCAGACAATGGCATCCCAGTCAATGTCTAATGTCATGGTGTCCTTAACCGCAATCTCATCCCTCATGTCCGCTCGAAGGCACTGCAGGAGTGTAGTGATAAGCCGGCCATATGGAAGGTTGCTTATCTGATCGGGCATGGTAGCCTGACGCATGGTCCTGATGATAATATAAGGAAGACAAACCCGCTTCCTAGTGCAAATACAATAAGTCAGGTACTGGGTGAGCTGAGATAACTCACTATAGTGGCCGCTCTGAGGAACAATATCATGCTGGATAATGCGGCAATAGACTCGAGGGAGAGGTCTCAAACTGACAGCTTTCATGGGCGCCCCTGGGTTAAGGATCTACTCTGAAACCTCCTGGCGCAGATCATCAGTAAGGAAGCCTTTCATCTTGGGAGCGCAGTAAACCAAATCACCATCATTAGGAATCCCCAAGAGATCAGCGAGCTGGTGAGTGTTGAATGATATGGGGACACCCTTGACAAAGCTGGTGAGGCGGAGGTCCTTACCATGGCTGAAATCGTTAACATCCCCCTCGACCTCCAGGATAGCATAGAAGTGCTTGACCAAGTTTGGTGGGGTAGTCATTGTATAGGTGATAACTGATAACCACCCAAGTGCACCAAAGGCTGCTTCAACATCGAATCGTTGTAGTTGCTCCAGGTTTACGCAGTGTCTAGATTCTATATTTTTCTCTTCGAACCATGGGAAACAGGCTTACGCCGCCGTCGAACGAAACCACCACTCATCAAACTGCAGAACCGACAGGTGAGGATGGTTCATGCCCGGACCGTATGCGTGCTTACCAGCACCTTGACGCCGAGACATTGTTTAACTACAAAACAAAATAAAACAATGAGAATTAGTCAAAAAATTTTGAAATTTTGGCAGCATAACAACAGTATTTCAAGCAAAGGCCTCGAACTCACCCAAAATCTGGAGAGAAGGACTTACGTAACAATTTAGCAACATATAGAGACCAAACAATCACTAAACAAGCAAGAAATTCAACAATTACAAGAAAAATCGATTTTGACCAAAACCTAGGTCAAATAAGTTGAGGGCTTTTGTCCATAGAGGTCCCAACATCATTTCTAAGCTGAAGAAAAAGAGTTTCTATGGTTAGAGTCTTCTAAATCTAGGAAAACCTAGTTTTTGGGCAAGAAACCATGAAGAAATGATGTAAAAGAGAAAGAGGAAGGAAGGAACTTACTTGGAGAGGTTGTGAAGCACTCTTGGTAGAGAAGAATTGCTTTTACAAGCACCGGTCGGACTGTAGCAACTCACCAAGTCAGAGAGGAATCGCCACCGGAGAGAATGGAAAGAAGAAAATGAGGAAAAAGAGTCAAAATCAAGATTTTTAAGTCTTTTAGCGCATACCGGTCGACGGTTTTGCCCTATACCGGTCGACCGGTACCCCTTGGTACCTGCGACTGGTACCTCTTGGCCAAAGCAAGGTGCTGACCGATCGATCATACCGGTCACACCATACCATACAGAGGTCCGACCGGTACATCGACCGGTATCCCTCGGGAAGTCGAGAGGTTTGTCCGCCTGACCATACCGGTCGCACTATATTCTACAGTGCCGCGACCGGTATGTTGCGACCGGACAAGTATTCTAAGCCCAGAAAATTTTGAGAAATTTTTTTAAAATTTTGATTTAAAGTTTCCATAACAATTTTTGCCTTGCACTGTTAAAGACTAACACTATTATGACAAATGTGACTATTCAAATGTACCTCATGTGTTATGTCTTCTTCTCAGATCCAAACAGGAAGAGTAATCTGAGATGGCAGGCGAAAATGGTCATAGAGGCTCAAGGAAGCGTCACCATTCAAGGGCGCACCAACCTTAAGACAATGTGGAAACATGAACCGTTTATGAGCAACTGAACCCGGAAGGTGGAACCCCAATGAGAGATGATGGGGACAGGACACCAATGAGAAATGGTGGAGAAGGGCAGAGTCACAGAGCTCTAACAAATCTGTCAGGCCCTCCTCACACCAACTCTGAGACTATTGTGACGAATCTGGTCTACCAGATGGAAGCTTAGCAGAAGGCGTTCTTAAATGAGATGCTAAAGATGTTCATGCCACTAGGATATATCCCTACAGAAGATACGCCTGAGTCTGGGGGAAATAACACCGCACTGCCAGTGGATGGTAGCACTGGGCCGATGGGCCAAGAATAGAACCCACAACTACCACACCAATTTCCAACATCATCTGCCTATCAAGGGATCTATCCGTACCCACCACCATGGTATGGAACAAATGCACATGGGCAGAATGACCTAAGTAGAGTGGTGGATAGGTTTTTGAAGTTGAAACCCCCTACCTTCACAGGGAAACCCAAAAAACCACTATGGCCTGTACAGTGGGTTGCTGAGATGGAGAAGAACTTCCGTTTGATGACTTGCATGGAGGATGAGAAGGTGCTATTTGCTACGCACATACTCAAGGAAGATGCTAATGCCTAGTGGAATTCTACCCGACCATACTTGGAGATGAAGCACACCCAAATTACTTGGGAAATATTTAAGGAAGCCTTATTCAATAAGTACTTCCCTAAGAGTTTTCGTGATCAGATGGAGAAGGAATTCCTCAACCTGCAGCAATCTTAGTTGACTGTTGATGCATACCAGCAGAGGTATGAAGAACTGTTTTTCTTTGCTCCAGCAAGCATGCAAGAGGAGGAAACCAAAACCCATAGGTTCACTATGGGATTGCGAGGAAGTATCCGAGAGCACGTCTTGGGTTTGGAGAAGAAGGTGTATAACGAAACTGTGCAGATTGCTAGGGTGATTGAATCAAGCCAAAGAGACAGCTTCTTTGCTCAAAATAGGGGACTGAAGAGGCCTGCTATTGAGACTTCGGGTGGAGGGAACACGAGACCATTCCGCCCATACAAGGCTCACTCTATTTTGGTGCTAGCAAGGAATACTACTGCACCACCACCACCACAGATAGCTAGTCAAAACCCTAATGTCAAATGTTTCAACTACCAGCAATTGGGCCATTATGCAAAGACTTGCACTCTACCAAGAAAGCAACCGCCACAGCAAGGGAAGGTATTCGCAGTCACCAGTGAGGAAGCAGCCACATCACCTGATGTGGTTACTGGTATGAATCCGTCTCTTGTTATTTTGGTTACTACATTACTATGTATGAGCATGTAGACTAAGGAATAATTAAATTCCAGGAATTGTAGATATAGCTGGTGTACCCGCCAGAGTACTCTTTGACTCTAGGGCTACACACTCCTTTGTTTCTATGTCTTTCGGGAAGCGATTGGAGTTACCTGTCAAGCTCTTAACTCCAAGCTTGATAGTTCACTCTCCGTTGGGAGTAGAAGTGGCGTTGAATGAATGCTATGGGCCGTGTTCAGTTAGTATTGATGGGCGAAACTAAGAAGCAAATCTGGTTCAACTCGAGATGGCAGACTTTGATTTTATCTTGGGAATGGATTGGGTAGGCCATCATTTAGCTAGCTTATTATGTGGCGAAAGGAAACTTGTTTTTAAGGATGATAAGGGAAAGGAGTTTAGCTTCACTGGAACCAAATTACCTAGGAAGCAGAAGCTGATCCTCTCTACTCTAAAAGCTAAGAGATGCTTAGAGAAGGAAGGAGTGGGTTACTTAGTGTCTATGGTTGACATCGGTGCAGAGGTGCCAAAGATGAAAGATCTGGATGTGGTATGAGAGTTTTCAGATGTATTTCCAGAAGACCTATCCGGACTACCTCCAGACAGGGCTATAGAGTTCGTGATAGACCTTATGCCAGGGTCGGTGCCAGTGTCTAAGGCACCGTACAGGATGGCCCCTATAGAATTAAAAGAGTTAAAGACCCAGTTACAAGAACTACTAGATAAGGGTTTCATACGACCAAGCATATCGTCGTGGGGAGCACCTGTATTGTTGGTAAAGAAGAAGGATGGTAGCGTACGATTATGTATCAACTACCGGGAGTTGAACAAGTTAACCATCAAGAACCGGTACCCTTTGGCTAGGATCGATGATTTGTTCGATCAGTTGCAGGGTGCAAAGGTTTTCTCGAAGATTGATCTTAGATCAGGGTATCACCAATTGAAGATCAAGAAAGGAGATATTTCGAAGACTGCTTTCAGGACGAGGTATGGACATTATGAGTTCCTTGTAATGTCGTTCGGATTGACCAATGCCCCAACATCATTTATGGAACTGATGAACCGAGTGTTTCATGATATGTTGGACACTTCGGTCATCGTATTCATTGACGACATCTTGGTCTACTCAAAGGACAGGGAGACTCATGCAACACACTTGAGAGCAGCCCTACAACGGCTGAGAAGGGAGAAGTTTTACGCCAAGTTCAAGAAATATAAATTTTGGCTGAAGGAAGTGGCCTTCTTGGGTCAAGTAGTATCTGCAGACGGTATCAAGGTAGATCCAAGCAAGATCGCAGCTATAGTAGGATGGGATGTACCAAAATCAGTTGCAGAGATTCATAGTTTTCTTGGATTGGCTAGTTACTATAGAAGATTCATGGAAGACTACTCAAGAATCGCCATTCCACTTACCAGATTAACCAAGAAAGGAGAAAAGTTCATATGGACAGATGAGTGTGAGAAGTGCTTTCAGACTTTGAAGTCAAGACTAGTCTCTGCACCTATCTTGACCATCCCAGCACCAGGCTTACCGTTCACCCTATATACGGATGCCTCAGGGTTGGATCTTGGATGTGTATTGATGCAAGGAGGATAGGTGATTGCCTACGCATCAAGACATTTGAAAGAGCATGAGAAGAACTATCATATGCATGATCTGGAGTTAGCAGCGGCCATTCACGTAATCAAGACTTGGAGGCACTACCTTTATGGTAAAAAGTTTCAGATCAAGTCGGATCACAAGAGTTTGACTTACCTATTTACTTAGAAAGACATAAATATGAGACAGAGGAGATGGCTAGAGCTATTAAAAGATTATGATTGTGACATCCAGTACCATCCGGGTAAGGCAAACGTCGTAGCTGATGCCTTAAGCAAAAAGTGGGCATTGAAACCAGAGGCGGGACCTAGTACAAATGCTACACTGTGTGTTACAGCCTCAGGCTCAATAGAGAATGAAAAAGAGTATATATTAGAGACTGCAGAAGATCCAGTGGAATAAGGCTTGATTCATAAGTTCACATTGATGTTCGCATCCTTGAAGATCTCACCAAATCTAATGGATGAGGTAAAAATAGCAATCCTACAAGACCTACACCTTAAGACTGTGCAAGAAGATCTAGAGAAGGGTAAAAGCAACCCTGAATTTACCTTGGATTCAGACAAGGTACTCAGGTATCGTAGACGATTATGTATACCTGAGAGTGAGAACTCAAATATCAGAAACAGAAATATGACAGAAGCTTATTACACCCCATATTTGGTACATCCAAGAAGCACTAAGATGTACCATGATTTAAGAAGATTATATTGGTGGAGGGGTATGAAAGCAGATGTAGCTCGATTCGTATTTCAATGTCTAAATTGCCAGCAAGTGAAAGCAGAGAGACAGCAACCAGCTGGATTGTTACAACCACTACCGAAGCCAGCATGGAAATGGGATTGTATCACAATGGATTTCGTTATTGGTCTACCCTTGACACCAAGGTCAGTGGATGCAGTATGGGTTATAGTCGATCGACTTACCAAGACAGCTCGCTTCATCGTTGTCAGACCTCAGTATACCATGGACAAGCTAGCCAAGCTATATGTGGATAATATAGTCAGACTTCATGGTGACCCAGAGAATATAGTACTTGATAGAGATCCCCGTTTTACATCAAAGTTCTGGGAAGGATTACAGAAAGCCATGGGAACCAAGTTGAAGTTTAGCACAGCTTTTCATCCTCAGACAGACGAGCAGTCAGAAAAAACTATTCAAATCTTAGAGGATATGCTCTGAGCGTGTGCCCAAGATTTCAAAGGAGCTTGGGACGAGAAGCTATCGCTTATCGAGTTTGCTTATAACAATAGTTACTAGGCTACGATCCAGATGGCTCCATATGAGGCACTCTATGGGAAGAAATGTTGTACACCTCTATTATGGAATGAGGTGGGAGAGAGATGGATTGTGGGATCGGAGTTCGTAGAAGAAACTTGTTAAGCGATTTATCAAATTAAGGAAAGAGTGAAGACAGCTCAAGTTCGACAAAAACACTACACGGACAACTGACGTCGAGATCTAGAGTTTGCAGTGGGTGACAAGGAGTTCTTGAAAATATCACCTGTGCGAAGTCTGAAACGATTTGGTAAGAAGAGAAAGCTATGCCCTAGGTATGTGGGACCATACGAGATTTTGATCAGACGTGGTGATGTGTCATATCAATTGGCTCTACCACCATCCATGTCAAGCTTTTATGATGTGTTCTATGTTTCTTTATTGAAGAAGTATGTCAGAGATCCATCGAACATCTTGACAACAGACCCACCAGACTTGACAGAGGAATTGACATTTGAGGTGATACCTGTGATGCTCACAAGTCGAAAGGTACAACATCTCCAAAGCAAAGATATCCATTATGTGAAAGTGCATTGGAAAAGCCAAGATATAGAAGAAATCACTTGGGAGGAGAAGAACGCAATGCGAAAAGAGTATCCTAACCTTTTCGATGAACAAGATACGTGCAAATTTTGAGGCCAAAATTCCTTTTAAGGGTGGGGGAGTTGTGAGACCTACATGCAAATTTCAGGGACTAAATTTCTTTTAAGGGTGGGGGAGTTGTAAAATCTGTACTCCATGAACCCGATCTAAACCTTTAATTCATGTCGTAATAGGTCTTCCAATCACCACCGGGCCAGACGGGATGAGTGGGTGACAATCAAGTACGACAACAGACCAAATTATGATAAAATTCTATACCGATCTATGGTACCGGTCAATGGTACTGCTCGATCGGTATGTCTGCGCAGGTAACTAGTTAGATCTGGAAACGGATCTCTGTGGGTCTCGCTCACCAAATCTCGAGCCTAGGGACTTTCTTAACGTAGGAAAACTTTCTATTCCCCAACCTAGTCTATTTAAGGACCCTTAAACCTCCTTAGAACTCTTTGTTGTTTCTCACGAACCCTAGAGAGGAGAAAGAGATCGAAGAAGGAGAATGAGCTAAGAAAGGTGGGAGAGGAGCCGTAGTTGGACGAAGAACAACATAGTTGCGAACCAACAGTAAGTGCTTGAACTTCTCCCTAAGTTAAGCATGATAGATGACTAATCATGAATTGATCAATACCATGCAAGGTGAGGTATTGATCTAAAACCCTTAAATTACCGTCAAACCCTAATACAGTCGATAAACCCTAGATTTTCATTCTAGGCTAAGGATCATCAAAATTAGGACTTGAATAGAACATGAAACAACTCTAACTTGTTACTCAAGCCTAGAATGCATAGGAGAAACCCTAGAACCAATAACGGGTGACCGAAGAAAGGCGAACACCAAGATTGGTGGTCTCCCGAAGGCATACCGATCGACCATGCCGGTCGCATCATATGCGACTGGTACTGTGACAGATACCTCTTAGGAGCTGGTCTATGAGGGACCGGGACTATACCAGTTGCACCTTTCCCCACAGTGCAGCGACCGGTACCTGCGACCCGTATGCACTGTGAGGGGTATATTTTGATCCAGTTGGTTTTTCGACCAACATAAACCCTAAGAAATTAATTCTAATTCAATCCTAACATCATGTAGGACCTTGTGATAGCAAGTTTAGATTCTGTGACACAGAGCAAGCTAGCATTCAAGTGTCAGGTAAGGGAATCAGACCTAAACCCTAATAACTTAATAATAGTAAAACGTTGTTAGAATTATGATTCTCTGGAATAGTGTTTGTGCATACTCGCATGTCATCTTTATTTTCAGTTATTATATTGTTCATGCATACTCGCTATGCTAGGATGTGATTGTTAGGCATGTGATTGTTTTCGTTGGTGTGTAGAATGGGAAGGGCCTGGGGTCTGGGTTTATTCCTCACACTAGCACCTTTTCGTATCGCTTCTGTCTTAGCATGCTTGGTGCGGATATGGTATCAGGGGGAGAAAGTGGCACTGTGGTCTCCCGCCTGACCACTAGACTCGAGCCCTATCTCTATGCCGTAGGGAGCTGTGCTGCGATAGGGCCTACTGTGATGACATATAGGATTGGTTAATTGCGAGCCTAGTTTGCAAGCCCTCGCCAATAAGGGCTTACGTGTTGGTATGGGTAGGGCATCAGGGGAAGTGTTGGCGGTGTGTGATCCAGACACTTTAGCTATATATCTATTCCATGGTGGGTGCATGTGGGACGATAGTGGTATTTGATCTATTAGACGGATTCACACACTCATGTATAGAGGTGCGGTGACTGCCAATCCTTTCTATAGCACATTACAAACTTAAAACCAGACCATAATGTGAATGTTACTCATGCATGTTGTTTGTTGCATTGTCTGCTTTTCTTACTGAGCTAAGTTGTGAGCTCACCCTTGTGTACACACTATTTTTAGATGTTGATGTAGGTTACATTGTGGAGGACTACGTAAATGCTCCAATATATGGAAGAGTTGCTGCCCTGGAAGTGCAAGCAGGGGAGGACGAGCATGACGCTTCATGCGAGTGCCCTTACTGCGTGTACCTCTAGGATGGTTTTAATTTATTTTAGTTGGATTTTATAAACAGTGTAAGGATATTTATTTATGTTTTGATATTTGAATAATTGGATAACTTATTTAATTTATCAATAGAGTACTCAGTTCATTTAATTTAAAACTTCGACGGTATTTATTTATATTCTGATTGTGGTTATGTGCAATGGTTTGTGTTAGTGGACACGGTCTTATTGAGAACCTGGTGTGAACTGTTGGTTTAGTAACGATTCACTCACACTTCTGGTTCAGTCGGAATTGGAGTGTGACAACATGCATCAACCAGAAGGTTTTGAGGTACAAGGCAAGGAAGGAATGGATTGTGAGCTCGACAAATCCATTTATGGTCTTAAACAAGATTTAAGACAATGGTATTTAAAGTTCCGCCAGATTATATCCTCTTTTGGTTTTGTTGAGAGTGCTATTGATCAATGCATTTATCACAAAATCAGTGGGAGCAAGTTCATCTTTTTGGTATTGTATGTAGAAGACATTCTACTTGCCAGTAGTGATTTGGGTTTACTTGCAAAGACCAAGTGATTTCTGTCAGAGAACTTTGAAATAAAATATATGGGTGAGGGTACTTTTGTCCTAGGTATTGAAATTAATCATGACAGAAAACGTAGACTATTGGGATTGTCTCAAAGGGCCTATATTGATCGTATACTCAAGAGGTTCATTATGTCAAACTGTTGGGCTGGTGAGGCACCCATCAGCAAGGGAGACAAGTTGAACAAGACCCAGTGCCCTAGGAATGAGATTGAAAGAAGGTCTATGACTGATAAGCCTTTCACATCTGTAGTAAGGAGCCTTATATATGCACAGGTTTGCACTCGCCCTGATATCGCTTTTGCAGTGAGTGTGTTGGGATGTTTTCAGTCAAATGTAGGTTTGCCTCAATGGATAGCTGTGAAGATGGTCTTATGATATTTACAGAGGATAAAAGATTATATGCTTACCTATGGCAGTAATGATACCCTTGAGATTGTGGGTTATTCTGATGCAGATTACAATAGATGGCCTGATGATAGGAAATCCACATTAGGGTACATCTTCATGATGGCTGAAGGAGCTATTTCCTGGATGAGTGTGAAGCAAACAAATTTAGCATCTTTTACTATGGAGGCAGAGGTTGTGGTGTTGTTCGAGGCCACAAAGCAGGCAATCTAGTTGAAGAATTTTGTTTCTAGTTTGAAGACTTTAGAAATCATCTCCAGACCATTATTAGTATATTGTGATAATCAGTCAGCTATATCTTTCTCTAAGAATAACCAGACTAGTGCTTCAAAGCACATTGACTTCAAGTATCTGTTGGTAAAGGAAAAGATTGACGACAATCACATCATTGTAAAAAAAATCTCAACGGTTGATATGGTTGTTGATCCCTTAACAAAGGCCCTACCAGTGGGAGTCTTCAAGGATCATGTTTCTAGCATGGGCATAGTCGAGTCTTTTGATGTATTTTTGTAAAACCCAAATATTTATATTGATACTTGATTCTATTATTTTGTCTATGGTTTTATGGACATAGTGATGAATACCATGGTTTCTTTTCATGATTTAGAATTTACACTCTTGCTGGTCTAAATGAAAGTTTTGTTTAATTGACATGTCATGACACAAAATGCAGTATTAAGCCAGGATACAAAAGGCAGTATTAAGTCAGAACACAAAAGATAGTATTAAGCCAAGACACTATAAGCACCCCATTTTTGCCACCCCCAACCAAGTTGAGCTCTATTGGTGTGTAGACAGCGAAGGAAAGGAGATGAGTAAGGTTTTGAAAAAGAGGGGAGTGTGCAGCATATTCAGAAAGCTTGTGGGTCTCAATTCAAGGTTTGGATTTTGGCACCTTCGAGGTAGATTTTAGTAGGCCCCACGATGAGGTCATGGGCTGTGACCCACATGGATGCATAGTTCATGGAATTATCTTCGAAATGAGACCAGAATCATTTAATTTCGATATCAAACGGAGAAGAAATAGCCATTTTTGTCTGATGATACGCACAAGGGAGGTTTATGAAATTATCATAAATATTCTAAGGGCTTTTGTGCAAATTATCGTAAGTTTAATTATTTAAACTTCATTCGGCCATATCTTGATCATCTGAAGTCCGAATCAGGCGATTCAAGCATCAGTGTGCTCCATTGTCCATTCTCTTCAAAGTGGACGTAAAGAATTCTGGGCAGAAGCCACCAAGGGGTCCCATGCAAAGTTGCCAACCGGATTATCGTCAAAGCTTTGATCCTTCATAATTTTATTATCCGACGTCCAAATTTGATGATTCATGCTCTAGTATTCTTCATTTTTAGTGTTCTTCAAAGTAGAAGTGGAAAATTTAGGGCAGAGATCGTCGAAGGGTCCCATGCCGAGTTGGCAGTTGGATTATTGTAAGTTGGACTGTTTAAACTTCAAAAATTCATAATTTGGTCATTCCACATCTAAATTAGGTGATTCAAGTCCCAGTGTGTTATATTTTTTGTACTCTTCAAAGTGAACGTGGAAAATCTGGGACAGAGGCCGTCAAAATATTCCATGCAGAGGCAAGTTGAAATTGCTAATAAAACAACAGAGAAGGCAAGAAAGATCAAGGCATCCACTAATTCCCAATTGGTGGTAAAGTAGGTCAATGGTGACTATGAGGCAAAGAAACCAAGCATGGCAGCATACTTATAGAAGGTATGGGAGGCAGCATCGGTTTTCGAGTTTTTCACCCTCAAGCATATTCTAAGGGATCAGAACATGCAAGTTGATGCCCTTTCCAAATTAGCCACCTCAGATTTGTCAGAACTAGGTCATTCCATGTACACCAAAATACTGTTAAAGGCAACAGTGGACCTCAGTCTTGGGATAATCATGCCAATTATGACAGAACCATCATGGATAAACCTGATCTATTTGTTCCTCAAAGAAGGCACTCTCGGGGGAAAGAAAGGAAGCCAGGAGGATCCTATCCAAGGCTACCCATTATGTCATGGAGGTAGACACGTTGTACAAAAAGGCCTTCACATTCCCCCTACTCTGATGCCTACGCCCATCTAAAGCGGCATTTACGATAAAAGAGGTACACAAGGGAATCTATGGAGCCCATCAAGGTGGAAGAGCTCTCGCTCATAAAATCCTACAATAGGGTGACTACTAGCTGAAAATGAAGAAGCAATGCATAGACTATGACAAAAAATGTGAGAAATGTCAATTCTATGCTCCTATTCCTTACCTCCCTGCAACTCCCCTATGGCCTATCACATGCCATATCCCTTTCGCCACTTGGAGTATGGACATCATGGGACCATTCCCCCCAGCATGGTATCAGTGCAAGTTTGTCATAGTAGCAGTAGATCACTTTACCAAGTGGGCCGAGGTAGAAGCAATCTCCAGCATCCCCAAAAGTACAATCTGGGAATTCTTTAAGAAATCGATCGTGTACAGATATGGTATTCCCCATGTCCTGATCACAGACAATGGCAAACAATTTGATAATAAGGCCTCTCTGAGTTTTGCGAAGAAAATCACATCGATCACTGACATGGAACAGTGAAGCACCCTAAGACCAGTGGATAAACTGAGTCCACCAACAAGATTCTGCTCAAAGGGATCAAGACTCGACAAGAAGGTGCAAAGGGTTGCTGGTTGAACGAACTGCCTCGCATCCTATGGGCAAACTAGAAAACCCCCAAGACGGCTACTTAAGAATTGCCATTCATGTTAGCCTTTGGCACCTAAGCAGTCATCCCCTTGGAAGTGCGTGTCCCCTTACACAGGATCACCCATTATGACCCTGTCACCAATGAAGAAGGGTTACGAGTAAATTTAGACCTCCTGGAAGAAACCAAAGATCAAGCTCAGATGAAGATAGTCACTCACCAACAAGCAGCTATGCATTACAACAAGAGAGTCCACAAGCGCTCATTCAGGGTCAGTGACCTCGTCCTTCGAAGCACCATCGCTTTGGACCCAACTAATCAAGGGAAGTTGGCCACGAATGGGGAAGGACCCTATAAAGTCACTCAAGCATTTCAGAATGACATCTATCATCTTGAAGACATGGAAGGCAAGGCCCTACCCCGAGCATGGAATGTAGAACACCTTCATCCTTTCTACCAGTCGTTTCACCATGATGTAACTCGACCTGTCGGTCCTTTTCAAATCAATGAAAGCACCTCTTGGTTTTGCTAAATTTTGCACTCTCATTTTTATGATTAAAGCACAAGAAAAGAAAATAAGAAAGGATATATCGTGCTCCAAGGTTTATTGTGACCCATTCAGCCAATAGAATTCACCAACCTATGAACACATGTAGCTGAGAAGGGTAAATAAAGCTCTAGGGTTTATTGTAAACCATTTGGTTAAAACAGTTCACCAACCTATGAAAATATTTGACCAAGGAGGGTAGAACGAGCTCTAAGGTTTATTGTGACCCCTTCGGCCAAAAGAGTTCACCAACCTATGAACACATTTGGCCAAGGATGGTAGATCGAGCTTTAAGGTTTATTGCGACCCATGCAGCCAAAAGAGTTCACCAACCTATGAACACATTTGGCCAAGGAGGGTAGATCAAGCTCTAAGGCTTATTGCGACCCGTTCGGCCAAAAGAGTTCACCAACCTGTGAACACATTTGGCCAAGGAGGGTAGATCGAGTTCTAAGATTTATTGTGATCCATGCGGCCAAAAGAGTTCACTAACCTGTGAACACATTTGGCCGAGGAGGGTAGATCAAGCTCTAAGGTTTATTATGACCCATTCGGCCAAAAGAGTTCACCAACTTGTGAACACATTTGGCCGAGGAGGATAGAACGTACAAACACAAAGGGTGAATTATACAACCACCAATCCCTGCTGACCGAGATAGGCATATCAGACACAATATAAAACCCAACATTCTAAGGATGAAACGAGAAAATAGAAGAAATCCATTCAAAAGATATGTTACATTACAAAGATGACTATATATATATATATATATATGTCGAGGGAAACCCCCTTTTTACAAAAAGATACTCAAAGGGCACTTCCCCATTATACCACCAAATTCACAAAAGAAAAAAAAAAAAAGAAAAAAGAAAAGGGAGACAACTACTCTCTCCAATCACTACCTGCTCCTGCCTGTAGATCCATCCTCATCCTCTTAAACCCCGCGACCTGGAGAAAGGTTGATACCACTGCCAGGGGTAATAGGAAGCCCAGTGACGGGAGATATACCAACTGGAGGCGTTGAAGGTGATCTTTTACCAAGTTCGGCATGCGGAACCTTACCAATAGGGAACTCACCTCCAACGTCTAAACGGGGATCCTCCTCATCAAGCACATCCTCGAGCTATTGGAGGATGGTTTGATCATCCTCATCCTCAGCTTCCTCACTTATCTAAATAGGCTTCAAGTAGGTAGCCCCATAATAGTCTACGCCAGAAACCCTTGCGTCAACATACTCCTTAAGGGTCTGTGCCCCATATGTAAAGCTCAACAGAGACATCTTTCCAACGAATTCTTAAAAGGAGTTAGACTTTTTATAGAGGCACACAGCCCTGCGGCCAGGGATCGGACCTTGAGGAAACTGTCCTTGTATCGCTTGGCTAGGTCTCTAACGGAGGTGACATCAGCCCTCAGCTTCTCAAGACGGCCCTTGTAAGTCCCCTCTACCCTAGCTCGGGCAGATTTTTCATCAGCCACAGATTTCTTCAGGCACTTTACCTCGACTCAGAGATTGGCATTCTCTGCGGTGATCGCATCGACTTCCTTATACTTTGACTTAAGTGAAGATTGCACCTTGTCCCTCTCCTACTCAACCTTATGCACCTTCCAGTTAGTCTTTCTAAGATCTTGCGTAAGATGGTTTGCGTGCATCTTGAGCTCCTCTATATATGCAAGAAGTTGCGACATAGATAAAGAAGGATTCAGTACGACAGATAGACTGAGAGAACATCAAGGCATAATATGTGGACTAACCCCAGACACCAAAGTATCCACGCCAGAAATCACAGTCGGCATGGAAAAATTATGGAACATCTCCTGATCATGGGGGAGCACACATCCCTTCATTAGCTCGCATGCAACACAAACATCCCCCATCATAGTATCATCCTCTGTAATCGCCCAGTTAGGATGATAAGCCTTCTCATTTTCAGTCTTGGCCTTTGGAAGAGGACACATCAGGGGGATCCATTTAATGTTGCTTAATTCAACACCCGGCGATAAATATTCCCCTACCCAGATAAAAGAGTGCGGGACCAAGGCAAATGCTGTAGTCTCGAGAAGTACCAAGATGGCCTCGGGAGCACTACTGGATGACCCCTTACCTGAAAAATCAAGAACACGATGCACAGGAGTCAGAGCCTTAGTATATATCTAAGCCACATTAGCAAGAGTCATATCAGAAGATAACTTATAGGCTCGCTTCTTGGATTTCTTTATGGGCTCACCCACGGCCCTCCCAGCTTCATCTTGTTTACTCCACGCTGAAACTTCCCACTCTTGCTTCTTGTGTAAATCTTGGTCAATTTTTTCCTTCTTCTCCTCAACCTCAAAACCTTGGCCTCCTCCTTTTTCTGTAGCTCACCTAGAAATTACTTGACCAACTTCACTGCGAAGCGACAAACAGAAATCAGCCAACGGTCAAGATATCAAGTGATAGGCATAAAGAAAGAAGGGGGCACTCACAAAGTTCGTATTCATGAAGAAACAAAGGATTTAATAGATCAGCACATCGGATTGTTTTGCCCTCATTCTTTTGGGCAGGCTTCAAGGCATCCGACTCACATGACGTCAGTGTCACATCAGTATTAAGGGATTCAGCGTGCAACTCCTTCCAAATGTTCTCAAAGATTACCATATCCCCCTCAACATAAAAGAATTTGTTCTTCTAGTATTTGATGGAGGAAGGCTTGTCGAAAATAATCTCGGGGTACTCAGTGCGCTTGGCAAAATAATACCAACCCGACCCTTGGAAATGGTTGAAAACATACATAGCACGAAACATGTTAAGCGTCGGCTTCTCCCCCATCCTTCAAAAGTAGTCTATGAATGCAATGATCATCTTCCATGAGTTTGGCATGATCTGAATAGGGGCATGTAGTATTCAACTATATCATACAACAAGTGGGGAGTGGGTATCTGAAACCCTGCCTCAAACATCTCCAAGTTAACACATAGCTCAGACACTCGATCCCAACAAGATTTCTCTGTCGGTTCAGGCATTCGGATTTCTACCTCAAGAAGGATCTTTGGAACTGATCCCTTACTTTTGAAAAATTCTTTTTTAGTCAACAAGCATGGCTGCCCTAGGGCATCGTACTCAAGATGTTGGTTACTGTTAGGTGGGAAAAATCCCATCCATTTAAAATCTTACACGTGTCAAGCTTCACCATCGGTGCCGACCGCTCGGAGTGTCTTACGTTCGGCTTATGAGGCGTTCAGTATCTTGCCATCGGCCTCTCATGCGCCCGGCATGCCGCACTCGCCCTATGCCGTCTGGTTATCATTATCTACGGTAGCGCTCGGAGTCATAGTCCTACCCGGCTACCTTTCCCAGTCGGTGGTCAGAGTCCTAATGTGATTATGCTACATCTGAGGAGTCCTTCTCCCAGTCTGATACGACGCCGACTATCGCGGTCCGTGATTACTCACACATTGACATGTGTCAGTCCCAGAGCGGACCGACCCAGCTTCCTTGGCTAAGGTCTCCTACTCCTACTCGGAGTCTACCACACGGGTGTCCCACAGAGCGACACGTGGCAATCCTATTGGCAGTCTACTCCCCTGAGTCCTGGTACCTCCATGCTTCTTCCCAATTAATAAGTAGAGGGAAATCCCTCAAGGTAATTTTTTACACACAAGTTACTAGTTCACAATATCTCTCTCATTCATCACTCTCGCACGCTCAAACTCTTTCATCGTCCCACATTCGTTAAACTGGAGATAGCATTCTGCTATCTCTTGACTGTTTACTTTGGGAATCTGACTTAGGCATCGGAGTGTACCCGGGGCTTAGGCGCCCAACTCCTTTGTCTCATCTCTATGATTGTAGATAATTCAGAGCGTTGATCGGCGGGTGATTTCCAATCGTAACAGTTTGGCGCCCATCGTGGGGCCTCTTTTGACTGAGTTTGAAGATTAGTGCGCGAGCACTCTGATTTCAATGGCTCATAGAAGAACTCGAGCACAGGCGTCTCACGCCCCCTCGGAGCCGTCTGTGCATGTTCAGGTAGGCAGCAGCGGAAGTACGACGAGGACAAACCGTGAGCCCACGCCTGCACCAGCACCAATACCACCACCGGTACCAGCGCCGGTTCCAAGTCATACGCCAATGGCGACACCACCACTACCCCCTCAGTATGTTACTCGTCAATAGTTTGATGAGCTGAGGCAACAAATCGAACAGCTAGCGAGAGTCTTGAGGGGTGCCCGAGCAAGCGGTTCGGTAGCAGGAGGAGAAAATCCCCATCCGGTACCTAATCCGCCCCCTGAAGTTCCGCCAGCGGCCCATACGCAGCCAGCGAGGACGGCTTCTACTAGCACCTTGCCAAATAATCCCCCCATAGGAGATCAAGCACCTGGATGGAGTGTGGCCAGGTCAGCCGCTCGGCATCCCCCAACAAATCAACACCAGGCGCCAGCAGCGCCACCTCCGGTGAGAGGCGCGAGGTCCTTCCTCGACGCCCTCCACCAGGAGAGGGTTAATGTAGAGACACCAGGAATGGTTGCGCCACCTCCGGATACGCCTCAGTCCGAGGTCGAGCGGCGTTTACTAGAGCTAACCACTCGGCTTCAGCAGGTGGAGCAGAACCGGGTAGCTCCACCGAGGACGGCCTATACTGCAATTACGACGCTCTCGGACGAGATCATGAGGGTACCCCCTCTTGACAACTTGAAGATGCCGGTCCTAGACTCGTACCATGGGAGTACCGACCCCGAGCAGCATCTGGATGCGTTCGTCTCTACGACGCTATTCTATCCTCTGAGCAACAGCCTCATCTGTAGGGCGTTTCCTTCAACGCTCTAGGGTGCCGCTCGTACTTGGTTCAATAATCTCCCCCCGAAGAGTATTACATCATTCGAACAGCTGTCAAACAAATTCTTGACGCACTTCCAAGCCAGCCGAGTGCGCAAGAAGACTTCATACCATCTGTCAACGGTCAAGCAGCAGAAGGACGAATCCCTGCGGGACTTCATTAAGTGCTTCAATACCGAGGTGCTCGAGATCAAAGACGTCGAGCCCGCAGTGCACATGTCCAGCCTGCAGGCCGGGGTGACTGACAGAGAGCTTTGTTGGTCCCTTGCCAAAAAGCCATCGAAAAACCTGGACGACCTGCTCGCCAGGTGTGAGAAGTATGCCTCTGTAGACGAGACGACGAAGGCCCAAAAAAATAACACGGTAAACAATCTGAAGGCCGATCCTAAGCCTACAGACAAGAAGAGGTCTGAGTCGGCCGACCAGGTGCCGAACTTAGTCGACCCCAAGAAGCAGAAGTCCAGTAAGGATCAAACCTACCGGCACCCGTACAAGACCTTCGAGTATTATACTCCACTCAACACTTCGATGGCGGAGATTCTCGAAGTGATCAAGAACAATCGGAATCTCCGATCTCTGCCAAAAACCCTCGGCAACGGGAGGAATAAAGATTGCTCCTGATACTGTCATTTCCATCGCGACTACGGCCACAAAACGGAGGAGTGCAAGTACCTCAAAGGAGAGATTTAGGACCTCATCCGATGAGGATACTACGGTAATTTTGTTCGGAACATTGACCGAGCGCTGGCTCCCGCTCGGAGGGACCGGGGATTACCACCTCCACCTCCGAGGAACCCTCAACCCAACGACTGCCGAGCGGACGCTGGCGATAATCAAAACGCCGCTCGGAGGGACGACAGAGACCATGATGGAGGACCGGCTTCCCCCAGACAGTGGGTTGGCGCCATTCAGTTTGGGTCGATCGAAAGCTCATCTGGAGCTGGAAAAGAAAGGGTGTCGATAAAAGAAAGGCTTGGAGGCCGACAGCACATCCAGTCCGGGTCCATCCCGTCCTGGTCAGAACCAGAAAGCCGAGGAAGAAGAAGAAGGAAGTCCCATCCGGGTTCAAAGAGAAGAAAGGCCGAGCGAAGGTTCGTGGGCAGTCCACAGCCCAAGGACCGACCGCACACCGCAGTGGGCTTGCGCATCCCTGGTGACAATGGGGTCTATACCATCACCAAGGGACCCTAAGCCGAGGGCAAGTCAGTCCTCACCATCATAGGAGGACCAATGGCCGAGAACACCTCCAACAGGTCGGCCAAGGCCTACTCGCGTCTAGTAGCCAAGACAGAGTGGCAATCAAAAAGAGCTCGAACCGGAGAGGTCATCACCTTTAGCGACGAAGATCTTGTCAACGTCGCGGTCCCCCATGAGGATGCCATCTTCTTCATGGCCGGGATCGGACACTGCGACTTCGCGAAGTGTTTGGTAGACACCGGGAGCTCGATAAACATCATATTCTATCATGCCTACCAAAGGATGCACTTGACGGACGACCAGCTCCAACCCGTCACTTTCGACTTCATCAGCTTCTCCGGAGATCCGGTCACGGTGAAGGGAGGCATCCAATTGCCTGTCATCCTCGACCAGAAGCCCAAACAACGGAGGGTTATGGTCGAATTCATGGTGGTCGATCGGCCATCTGCTCACAACGTCATCCTCGGCCGCCCTTCGCTAAACAAGTTGAAGGTGTGCATGTTCACCTACTATTTGGTGATGAAATTCCCAACCGAGGACGGAGTCGGAGAGTGCCGAACAGATCAGGGCACATCGCGAAGATGGTACGCCACCGAGCTGAAGAACAGTCAGCGAGCCTTGAAAAATACCTCTCCGCGTAGAGGAGAGCCCGCGGAGGAACTCCTACAAATTCCGATCACGGACGATCAGCCCGAGAAGACATTCCCAGTCGGCTCCCTGCTGCCCAAGGAACAAAGGGAAGGACCCTACCACGTACTCCGGACATGACAGACCGGGCTCGTACAAGCTAACCACCCTCGGCGGTGAGGAAATTCCGAGGACATGGCATGCCACCAGCCTTCGGAAATATTATCAATAATTAGCAAGTTTTTATTCTCAGTTCATTACAGAATTTTTCAATTATTTTTTCCCGCAAGTCTCAGTTGTATACCGGACCCCCTGAGGGCATTCGCTTAGTTTCTTTTAATACAAAGCAGCACATATATAGTTCAGTCAACAACTCACAGCAAGTCTTTCATAGCCGTTCCTTCCGGCCCAGCCGTTCCTTCCGGCCCAACCGTTCCTTCCGGCCCAACCGATCTCAAGCAAGCACAGGACGGACATCGCCCTCGGCGTATCTGCCTACTGCGGTCCACAAGTAGACCTCGGTAGCATGCAGACCATACTCGTATCTTCATACCACGGTCCACAAGCAGACCAATGTAGCATGAAGATCATACCCGAATTTTCCTACCGCAGTCCACAAGCAGACCTCGGTAGCACGCAGACTATACTCGTATCTTCCTACCACGGTCCACTAGCAGACCAAGGTAGTATGAAGATCATACCCGAATCTGCCTACCGCAGTCCACAAGCAGACCTCGGTAGCACGCAGACCATACTTGTATCTTCCTACCACGGTCCACAAGCAAACCAAGGTAGCATGAAGATCATACTTGTATCTGTCTACCGCAGCCCACAAACAGACCTCGGTAGCACGCAGACCATACTCGTATCTTCCTATCACGGTCCACAAGCAGACCAAGGTAGCATGAAGATCATACCCGTATCTGCCTAACGCGGTCCACAAGCAGACCTCGGTAGCACGCAGACCATACTCGTATCTTCCTACCACGGTCCACAAGCAGACCAAGGTAGCATGAAGATCATACCCGTATCTGCCTACCGCGGTCCACAAGCAGGCCTCGGTAGCACACAGACCATAGTTGTATCTGCCTACCGCGGTCCACAAGCAGGCCACGGTAGCATGCAGACCATATTCGTACCTGCCTACCATGGCCCACAAGCAGACCAAGGTAGCATGAAGATCATATCAGTATTTGCCTATCGCGGTTCACGAGCAGACCTCGGTAGCACGCAGAGCCTACTTTATTATACCTACACCAGTTCACAAACAGACCTCGGTAGTCCGACCGCGGCAGACCCAACTTGACAATTTCTCAAACATCCAGCTGCTCGGAGATACATCCGACCATGCTAATGACAGTCCTTTTGAGGAAGAATCAAGTGTTCTCGACCTGACCAGCAATCAAGCCGACAACACTCCCGGGGTAGGGGCACTTTTGCCATTTCTTGAAACAGAACCAGCGCTCGGACCGAGCCGCACTCAACATTGTTCGCACTTAGAATTACTTATTAATTGTCCTCGGCCTACCAGAGCGCAGAGCCGACAACACTTCCGGGGTAGGGCAGTCAACAATGCCTTAGCCATTTTTATTACTTAAGTTTTCTCGGCCTACCCGAGCGCCGAGACAACAATACTACCGGAGTAACCGCCAAATGGGTAACAACATCCGAGAAGAAAGAAAGAAGACAATAGAAAACAACAGAATCAAGTATGCTTTATTAATAAAAGCCCAAGAAGGGCGGTCATACAATTACACATGAAAAGAAAGAAAAAATACAAGTACATATATACAAGGACGACTCGAAAGTCCTCAGGACCGTTTCTCCTCGACAGTCGGGTCTACGGGACCCTCGGAAGGCAGCGAAAGGTCCGGGAGCTCCATGATCGGCGTCTGGGACACCTCGTAGAGAGGAAGGTCATCCTCCTGCATACGGTCAGCTTTTGTAGGGGCCGTTGGCTCCACCAGATCATCCTCGACCACAACCGGGGTCTCAGTCAGTGCTGGCTCCACCCCAAGCACCTCGGCCATGATCGGGATCTTCGACCAGTTGAAATCGGCGCCCTTTTCCACGAGCTGTTCCTTCAGGTATTTGACACGCCTCATGAAAAACCCGTAGGCGGCCTCCTCTACGTCCTCCCCAAACTGAGGAGACGATCGGTACTCGGCCACAGCTCGATCCAGGGCCTCCCGGTGTGCCTCTTCGGCCTTGGCCAGCACCTCCTTGGCGGATCTGGCCTCATCCTCAGATTTTCGGAGCTTCTCCTCCAGGACCAGCTTTGCCTTCTCCACAGCTTGCAGGTCTTCCTCGGTTTTCCGCCGCTTGTCCCCGGCCAACCGAAGCTTTTCCTCCGCCTGGTGCACTCTCTTGTGCTCCTCGTCGAGGGTGGCCTCGGCTTTGTCCAGCGAGGCCCGGAGGGTGACCTTCTCTGTAGCAAGGCCCTTGACCTCCGAGGATTTAACAGTGAGGTTCTCCTCGGTTGCCTTCAGAGTCTCACGCAGGGAGATCTCCAGGACCTCCTTATCGTCCAAGTCAAAGAAGGCATGGGCGGCCCGTTCGCTGACCTTGGCCAGAAGATTGCTCGTTTGCACAAAAGTAGAGGACAGTATCAATACGACAAACATAGCAACACAAAAGAAAAGAGAGAAAAGTAGGGAATTCCAAACATTACCTGAGAGCACGCGAGGAACGCTCGCCTGAAGACCTCTTCGTTCGCCAAGCTGAACGTGAAGGCCACGTCGTCCGGGAGGCGTCCCTCTGTGACAATGATCCTCGCCGCCCTCGAGCTCTTGAAGACCGAGTCCATCAACTTCAGTCCGAGTGCAGGAGAGAAGGCGGTCGTCACCGCCTTCGGCTTGTCGCTCCTCTCTTGGGGAGCGAGCTCGGCCACCCCTTTAGAGGCCCTGGTGGCCTCGGTTAGATCGACCACCTTCGGACCTTGAGTGGTCTTCTTCACCGAGGGCGCCGCCGCGCCATGGCCGGCCGGAACCGGTTTTGTCATGGCCGCCTCGCGGGGTTGGACTTCCTTTGTCGCGGCCCCTTGGCGAGGCTGGACTTCCTTCGTCGCAGCCTCCGCCCTTGCTTCGTCTTGTCGGCCCAGCCTAGGCGCCGGCCTCCTCTTGTAGATGTTGTCCGGGAGTTCCGCGGCCGACTTAATCTTCTTCTTGGGTGGACCCTCTAGCATGGGCCCCTTGCCCTTTGCCTCGGCCGTCGCCCTCTGGTCCTTGCGAGGAGGCGCGCTAGCTGGCTCGCCCGTCGGCTGGACCCCCTTTGCAGCATCGACCGTCCGCTTGCGCAGGATCCGAGTAACAATATGATCGTCGCCAAAGTTTACTGTAATGAGACAAGAGACGATGGTTAGTAACGAAATTGAAATAACAGCAGTGTACAGTTTGTCCTACAATTGATAAACTCACCAAGGAGGTCGTGATTGGCCAACTGCATGGGATCCGCGAGGTCGGCATAGCCCACCGTCTTCCCGGTCATCATTTTGTGCTGAGCCTGTCTATCCTCCGTCGTCAGAAAGGGGACTTTGTTGAACCCCGTGGCATCGACCACCAGCCAAACTTTCGACAGAGGGAGAGCAGGGCCGCCCTCGAGAGGGCCCACGAAGAAAAATTTATCCTTTCATCCGTGGATGGAAGAAGGCTTTTGGGAGATGGCCGGGAGCTTCTTTGCGCTCCTCTGACTAAAAAAGTACCACCCGGTCATAGAGCAGGACTCTGTCAGACTTGCCAACTCGAAGAGTGACCGAAACAAGTTTACGGTCGGAGTCTCTCCCAGTCGGCGGACAAACAGGATGAAGGTATATATGCATCGCCACCCATTCGGAGCTAGTTGGGAAATCGGAGATTTCCGGGACTAAGGGTTAAGGGAAATGGGCTCGGACTTTAAGCGTGCTCTCGACTTATTCTCACGGATTGGACAAGCCCATTCATTAGGGGAAGGGAGCCAAACCCGGACGTCCGTCATCGGCTCTACGAGCTGGTATGCCCGGCAGATCAATGACAAAGCCGGTTCGATCTTAATCTTACTCGGCACCCTCCACGCAAGGAGTGCGTAGATAGAAGGGACGGATGATCGGCCGCCTCTCCGGCGAGAAGCCCGTCGAGCTGAGGTGCCAGCAGGGCGACCGCGCTTGTCGGCCTTAGAGGAACTCTCCTCGAGTTCCTCCTCTGGATCTGGATGGGAAGCCACAAGGACGGCTTTTGGAGATTTTTGGACGATGGCCTCTGCTCCATTACCTGCCGACTCTGAGGTCCCAGACTCGAACTCCCGGCTAACGGAATCTCGAATCTGTCCCGAAGGTTCAGGAGCAGCGGAAAATCCCTCCATTGAGAAGGATGACCTTTCGGAGGAAGAGGTCTGGGATTGGGCCATTCTCTCACTCACTTGCACTCTACCGGAGGGTGTAAAACTGTTGGACGAATGGGAACTACTAAGCATGAAATGGCAATAAAAAGGAAGGAGAAGAAGAAGAGGACTTACTGTTGGATGAAATGGGACTCCGAATGCACGAAGGAAGCTTGAAGACTCGATGAACCAGGAAGGTCCGACTGCTCTGAGGAAACTCCAATAGCGACTCAACCAAATGGTCAAATGAATGAATCGAAGAAGTATTTATAGGCGTTGCGACTGTGAACCGTCTCTTCGGGTTTCGACTACGTGGCTCAACGCCATTGGTCATCATCTGCCACGCCGGACGCAACGTGACATTCTGACATCACGCGCAATGATGGCGCTCCTTCTCGAGACTATCAGATCGATTACAGCCGTCCGATGCATTCGACCGTTCGAAGACGAGCAGCTATTGATACTGCTTCTTCTCGAGGCACACCGCCTCCTGGTGGCCGTCGGATCAAGGTGTCGATCCGCATCACTTCGAAGATCAACGGTCGAGCGCAGTTATGGAACTCGAGTTTAACTCCTCGAGCCCCGCGCCTCCATCAATCGTGCAGACGGTTGGTGACAACCGTCTCCCACTCAGACATGAAGTCCGATCATAAGAGGAGACACTCGGAAGCAGCTTATGCGGCCATCGTTTTTGCAATCGGCCTCATACGGCGCGCGTTCTGGACACTTTGTTTAATCTTGTTGCACTATCGAATTCGTTGTATCCGACAGCGCAAGGGGCATCTGTTAGGTGGGAAAAATCTCATCCATTTAAAATCTTACACGTGTCAAGCTTCACCTTCGGAGCCGACCGCTCGGAGTGTCTTACGCTCGGCTTATGAGGCGTTCGGTATCTTACCATCGGCCTCTCATGTGCCCGGCATGCCGCACTCGCCCTATGCCGTCTGGTTATCATTATCTACGGTAGCGCTCGGAGTCGTAGTCCTACCCAGCTACATTTCCCAGTCGGTGGTCAAAGTCCTAATGTGATTATGCTACATCCGAGGAGTCCTTCTCCCAGTTTGATACGACGCCGACTATCGCGGTCCGTGATTACTCACACATTGACATGTGTCAGTCCCAGAGCTGACCGACCTAGATTCCTTGGCTAAGGTCTCCTACTCCTACTCGGAGTTTACCACACGGGTGTCCCACAGAGCGACACATGGTAATCCTATTGGTAGTCTACTCCCCTGAGTCCTCGTACCTCCATGCTTCTTCCCAATCTATAAGTAGAGGGCAATCCCTCAAGGTAATTTTTTACGCACAAGTTACTAGTTCACAATATCTCTCTCATTCATCACTCTCGCACGCTCAAACTCTTTCATCGTCCCACATTCTTTAAACTGGAGATAGCATTCTGCTATCTCTTGACTGTTTACTTTGGGAATCTGACTTAGGCATCGGAGTGTACCCGGGGCTTAGGCACCCAACTCCTTTGTCTCATCTCTGTGATTGCAGGTAATTCAGAGCGCGGTCGGTGGGAGATTTCCAATCGTAACAGTTAGCCTCCTCTCTGGCTTCATGAATCATTTTTGTTCCTAAGCCTTTGGCCACCGAGCTCACCTCGGGTAGCTCATCATTCGAGGTTCGAGATGGCACATCGACGTCAGGAATTATACCAGTCAGCAATTACTCCATGGAGTCAGCCTCTGACTCGTGCCCCACTACCCCCGTGAGCTAAAAGGTGATGTACTACTACCGATCCCACTGCTACTGGATGACAGAGGGGAAGACAGAACTGTAGCCGAGGTAGACGGCCCCATTTCAACAGTTTCTACATCTACCATCTCTATATCCACCTCCTTAACCAAAGACATCCCAATAAAACAAGAAACAAGACTCAGAACAGATAAACTTACTGATGAAGTTCTTGCTATGACAAGGACCGAGGTACTAAGCACCGAGACAACCCAATCACAACACCGAAGCCAAGGTGATAAAAAGTTGACTACCTGCAACTGCAAATTAACCATGTAGTAGAAAATGATGAAGGATAATTCCATATAAAGCGGTAAAGGTCGGTTTAAGGACAAATAACTGACAGATCCACATGGCAACACACTAAAGGTATAATCATCCCCGGTAATAAATACCGAACTTCTACAAACAGGTCCCTTATCTGGGTCCCGCCTTACGGTATCCATACCCAGTACCAAAATTTAGGCCCGTATCCACATCCATGAGAAAAGGATGATCAACAAAGCATCAGAAGTATCTCGAGGCAGTCACGTAAGAAGTACCATGACTGACCTCTATTAGATTTAATAAAAGTGCCAAGCATTATTGGTCGAGGTGGCCACCTTAGTCAAAATCATCAGAAGTATCTCCAAACAGTCATGTGACAAGTTCCATGACTGATGTAAGACCCGTACTCTATTAACCTAGTCTTACTATGTCGTGTCAGGTCTTCTTATCATGGTCGGATAGAGTAGACAAAGTGCGTAAAGAAACCACAAGGTTATGTATGTAAATCAACCCAAAATCAGTCAATTTGGAGTGTGTAGTTACATACTTGAGCTGGTATGGTCAACTACACCTTAGGAAAGTGAGACCACTAAAAATGCAATGTGTGGTCGCATATTTAGAACGTGTGGTCGACGGATTCTACTACCATACGTGCGACCGCACGATGATGAGACCGACTCTGAGTTTTTGGAAACTTTCCTAAACTAAGGGATCTCTTTTCTAGTTGAGGAAAAACTCTATATGAAGGTTTTTTCTCTATATAAAGGACGTCCCTTAGCCTCTTCCACTCTTTTAGAACCCAAATTGAAATTCTAAACCTAAGAGAGAAAGAGAGAGAGGAAGAGAAGAGAAGGAGGTCTAAAGAGGTAAGCTGAGAAGAAGAAAGGATTTAGCAAGCTATAAAAGGCCAAGGTAAGGAATCATCTCTGTAGAATTATATCACATAGTACAGGTTTTTTCTCATTGAAAATTCAAATGTGGAATTGATGTGGGATCTCAATCATGAGACCCATGAACAAAAACTCAAGAGAGATCCATGGAGAGTAGATTAGGGTGGATAGCTTTGCAAAAATTATGAATTTAAGGCCATAGATCGATCATAGGAGGGACCCTAACGATAAACCAAGGAATCGACGCATGAAGGGATTGGATTGAGGATAAAAATCCACCAAACTTCGTGTGGTCGCAGCTATGATCGACCACAGAGTGATCACATGATCGACCACACACTCTCAGGAAGATCCCAGAGAAGGTATGGTTGCATGTGTGGTCTCATGATATGCCACCATATATATCAACCACAGGCCCTGCGATCGCAAATACTAAGACTGTAGGTTCAACTACACCTGTGACCATATAATTTCAGGAAAGCCTGTTTGAGACCAGATTAGGTTTTCGACTACTGTAACTTGGAAACTTACTTAAACCATAATTTTTTAGGTTCCCAAGTAGTTCAAAAGTGATTTACAAGGCTTAAAGAAGATCGAGTATCGTTACAAGGTGAGGGAACAAGACCTAAACTAATAGGATAATAACAAACTATTTTATTTTATTTGTCCAACGCACTGAATGATTCTATGCTTGTATGCTTGTAATGTGCATTTCATATGTCATCTAATATTACTACTATTTCTACTCATGCATATTTATTTTTATCTATTTATAACATGAAGATGATGATGATGCTAAGAATAGGTATGTAGTTGTGTGTGTGGTTAGTGTGTTAGATGCGAGTGGGGCATCAGGGGAAGGATGTGGCACTCTAGTCTCTGGCCTGATCACCAGACTCTAGCTCTATCTCTACTTAAGTCTTGCCCAATGACATCGTCGTATCCCCAATACCTTAGTACAACTATTACGTCGTAGGGCATCAGGGGAGGTAGTCTCAGACCGTGTGGTCCCTGACTCTATCAAGGGGCTTAGCTCTATCTCTATGGATGTATTGAGGGATGCTGGGGTAAGGCCTTGAATACATTGGATGACATTAGGATTGGTTAATTGCTAACCCAGTTTACAAGCCCTCGCCAATAGGGGCTTATGTGTTCGTATGGGTAGGTCATTAGGGAAAGTGTTGGCGGTGTATGATCCAAATATTTTAGCCGACAATGATATTTGATCCATTGGGTGGACTTACACACCTGTGTATAGAGGTGTGGTGGTCACCAAACCTTTCTATAGCACATTTACAAACTTAAAACCAGACCAAAGATATGAATTGAATGCATGCATATGTTTGCACATTGTTTTGTTTGCTCACTGAGCCGTGATGTGTGCTCACCCTTTCGACATCAAATATTTTTAGTTGTTAATGCAGGTCCTACTGTGGAAGATTACATGAATGCACCGACATATGGACAAGTAGCGGCTATGGACGTGGAAGCTAAGGAGGAAGTGTATGATCCGTCATGCTAGTGCAACCAATGTGTTTTTTATTAGTTTAGTTATTTTTTACTATTGAAACATGTAATGGATTATTTTATTTTATGTCTTGAGTTAGTTGGAAATAATTGGATTTAATTATTTATTATCACTGTTAGTTACTCAGTTTATTATTAATAAAGACTTTTGCTATTTATTTATTTGCTCTGATTATTATTGTGGAATGTGTTTGGTTTAACCAGGTGGGCATGACCTATACGAGATACTGGTTTAAACCATTGGTTTTCATGACGGTTCATCACACTACTAGTTAGTCCAGAATTGGGACGTGACAACTTGGTATCAGAGCTCTCAGGCTCTGCCCATTAAACCAAAATATTTTCACGAGAGTCATGAACTGAGTTAGGATATTAAAAACTGTAATACAACACACCATAAACACCTTTGCTGTTTAAGACATAAATTAAGAAGGAAAATAAGGCACATAAGTAAATGAGAAACAATATGGATATATCTATATATGAACCCAAAGTTAAAATAACAAGATGTACATCTTGGGTCAAAGTACGGTCCATAATTTGGACAGTTACTCTGTAATACAAATAAAAAGGAAAAAATGAAACATCATGTAGCTGAAGGAGTAGGAGGAGGAGGTGCCTCTCGGTCTTGATCGTAGTCCTCAGCGTACACCCTCGTGAGCCAGGCTACCTGTGTCTGGGTCACCCGAAGACTCTCAATGAGACTCACCATTCGCCCATCAGTCGCAGACTGAGCATCCAGGATCTCTACTAACCGTTGCTCTGTAGCATGTTGAAAGTCATGAATCTCACGTAATAACGCCATCATGTCATCTAGTGGTGGGCACAGCGGGCTAGCCGAGTGAGAAGTTCGAGAAGGGCCAGCTCCTGTAGAATGCTGCAGTGATAGAGGAGGGATGACATCTACATCCATGTACATCCGATCATCATCCTCATCATCGTCACTCTCTAATGCCTTTGTTTCTACCGCTACTGTCGCTTCTGCATATGCTGCCGCCACTCGAGTGAAAGGACATCTCATAGTATTCATTTCCTCATCACTGACCTACACATCTCTCATCCCCATCCTACATATGGTCTCCCAGTCGAGGTTAGCTAAAAAGGTGTCATCGCAGATCCTCACATGTGCCAAGTCCACCTGCAGGCGAGTGAGTAGTGTAGTGATCAAGCACTCATAGGGTAGGTTACCCTTCAGGCCAGGCATCGTGGCTCTATGTATGGTCCTGATGATGATGTACGGGAGGTAGACAGGTAGTCTGGTGCAGATACAGTAGAGGAGACACTGGGTTAGTTATGAAGTCATCTCATAATGACCACTCTGGGGAATCAAGTTATACTAGATGATCTTGCAGTACACCGAGTTTCAAGACGGAGGTTGATTGCCTTCATCTGCCAGCGGTCATCCCGAAGAAGCTGACCACATACCTTTGCAAGCATCACCTCTGATAAGAATTGGGGCTCTTTTGGTGTGTAATAAACTAGGGATCATCATTGGAAATGCCCAGGAGGTTAGCCAATTCCTAACAGTTAAACGAAATAGGTACCCCTTTTACTAAACTAGTGATCCGAAGCTCTCTACCTCTATCCATGTTCTTTGGATCACCCTCAACCTATAGGTTGCAGTAGAACTGCTCTACCAACTCTGGACGTGTGCAAGCCTTGTATAAGATCATGGGAAGCCAGCCCATCTCACCAAACGCCCTCTCCATATCAAATAGGGCTAAGCTGGCTACGTTGACACACCGACCCCCTTCTACCTTTTTTTGATGATACCATGGATATTATATCTTAGCTTCGATGGACCTGAAGCGACGAGGGTCATGGACTTTGGGAACCTTGGTACGAACTATGTTACCTACAAGGAGCATAAACCAATAAACAAGTAAGAAAATTCAAAGATTTGGTGAAATAACGAGGTAAGTGAGCAAAGCCTCACTTCTTACCCAAACATCAAGGCAAGAGGACCTACATGAATCACAAATCACCCTACAACAGTCAATTAACAAGGAATTGTCGCCAATTAAAAAGAATTTGAAGAAATTTCAAAATTGATAAAAATTCCCAAAATTTAGGTCAAGAATCAAAATTTCAAAGCATTTGGCCAAACCAACAGATGAAACCCAAAATTTCTTAAGGACTTTCGTCTATTGGGTGCCCAATAACAATGTTCACTAATAAAAATCAAATTTTTATAGTTAAATAAAATTTAATTTGGTAAAGATTGAAATTGTAAAACCCGCACGCCATGAACCCGGTCTAACCTTACGTTCTCATGTCGTGATCAGTCTTCCTATCATAATCGGCTCAAGTGAACCAATTGTATGAAGAAACCACAAGATGAGGTAAGCCACAAGTCAAATTTAGTTGTTGTGGTTGACTGTTTAACTTTGTGTAGAAGCAACCAGTCAAAAACTAAAAACCAGTAAATTTTGGGCTTATGGTAGTAGTTTTAAGGGCTACGGTCGCACCTATGGTTGACCGTAGTGAGACCGTATAACCTATGGTCACATATTTTGGTGGTATGGTCAACAGTTTATACGACCGTATGATCAACCGTACGAACCCAGAATCGACTCCGTATTTAGGAAACTTTCCTAATGTGAGGACTCTTTTCTAATTAAAGTGGGACTCTATATGGAGGTTTTCCTTTATATAAGGGACGTTCCTTAGCCTCTCTCACTCTTTTAGAACCCAAATTGAAACTCTAAACGTAAGAGAGAAACAGAGAAATGAAGAGAAGGAGAAGGAGATTTGGAGAATAAGGCTGAAAGGAAGGTTTTGCAGAGAAGAGTTCTATCTCTCTATAGCAAGCTTAAGGTATGGACTTGACCTATAGGATAGTCAGATAGGATAAGTTCATTTCCATCAAGTTGATGTATTGAATCTAATGTAACGATTTCGGTTATAGAATTTCTATGGGAAACCATAGAGAATATGTTAGGGATTATTGATAAGGATAAACTGTGATCAAAGGCCATAGAATGATCTTAGGGTGAATCTCATTTTTGATCCATGAGGAGAAACTCGTATGAGAAATATAAAAATCAATCAAACTACGTATGCTCGTAGCTATGATCGACCATAGAATGAGAAAAGTATTGACCACATCCATTTGGGAAGAATTCAAGAGAAACATACGGTCGCAGGTACGGTAGCATGTAATGCGACCATAGGGTATCGACCATATGTCCATAGCATCACCATAGGATCGACCATAGGATAACAGCAAGTATATTTTGAGACCAAACAAGGTTTTTGACTACTATAACTTGATAAACTTGAACCCTAACTTACATACATTAATTGTTTAGGTTCCTAATAGATTGAAATTAACTTCCAAAGCTTGGGAGAGGAACAAACATCAATCAAAGGTAAGGGAACAAGACCTAAACTAATTGGATAATAATAAACTGTTTTATTTTATTTGTCCAATGAAATGAATGTTTCTATGATTGTATGCTTGTAATGTGCATCTCACATGTCATCCAATATTATTGCTATTACTACTCATGCATATTTAATTCTATTTATTTATAATATAATGACGATGGTGATGCTAGGAATAGGCATGTTATTATATGTGTGTGGTTGGTGTGTTGGATGTGAGTGGAGCATCAGGGGAAGAATGTGGCATTGTGGTCTTTGACCTGGTCACCAGACTTTAGCTCTATCTCTACTCAAGTCTTACCCACTGACATCGTTGTATCACCATTACCTTAGCAGAACTATTACGTCATAGGGCATCAAGAGAGGTGGTCTCGGACCATGTAGTTTCTGACTCTGTCAGGAGGCCTTAGCTCTATCTCTATGGACGTATTGAGGGATGCTGGGGTGAGGCCTTGGATACACTGGATGAGATTTAGGATTGGTTAGTTGCAAGCCCAGTTTGCAAGCCCTCGCCAATAGGGGCTTACATGTTGGTATGGGTAGGGCATCAAGGGAAGTATTGGCAGTATTTGATCCGGACACTTTAGCTCTATCTCTATTCCATGGTGGGTGCATGTGGGACGGCAATGGTGTTTGATCCATTGGACGGATTCACACACTAGTGTATAGAGGTGCGGGGGCCACCAAACCTTTCTATAGTACATTGCAAACTTATAAACCAGACCAAAGATATGAATTGAATGCATGCATATGTTTGTTGCATTGTTTTGTTAACTCACTGAGCTCAAATTGGAGATCTGACCCTCGCGTGCATAATTCTTTTTAGTTTCTGATGTTGCACCGTTGAAGATTATATGAATACGTCAATGTATGGACAAATGATGACTATGGACGAAGAAGCTGTGGAGGACGAATATGGCTCGTCAAGCTAGTGTTTCAACTATGTTACGCTTAGTGGTTAACTTTCATATTGTGATACTTGTAATAAGTATTAATTATGTTTTGGTTACTTGAAGATAACTTGTTAAATATTTAATTATCACTGTAGACTCTCAGTTCATTATTAATAAAGACTTTCGCTGTTTACTTATTTACTCTGATTATTATTATGGAATGTGTATTTGGTTTGGATTGTTGGCATAGCCTATACGAGATCCTGGTTGAACCATTGGTTCTCATGATGGTTCATCACACCATTGGTTAGTCCAGAATTGGGGTGTGACAGAAATAGTCGATGAAAACCTAGAATGAAATGACAAAGAGAACAATGGAAAGGAAGAATGTACCATGGTGATGGAGAATCTGGTGGTTAATCAACAAAAAAAATTTAGCTCAAGGGTGCGGTCGACACTATAGCCAGTAGAGGCAAGTTGAGTTAAAGCCAGAAGAAGCAAAAAAAGAATGGGAACAAATGGCTCAAAATTAGGTTTAAAACCCTGATTTAGGATCATGTGGTCACAGAATTTGACCAGAAGGTCGACCAAACCTGCGACCATACGATCGATCACAGGCTCTCGGTAAGCTATCAGGGTTCTTATGGTCGAAACCCTGTGGTCGCATATAATGCGACCACACCTATCGACCATACGATTGGAAATACACTGCATTGCTTGAATGACCCTGAAAATTTGAAATTTGCTTTGTTTATTATGAAACTAACATGAGATCCTCGTATATTGTACTTGTCTCACATATTTCCTTGACTTTTCAGACATCACCACAGTTGATAGTAGGAAATGGCTAGGCGTAGAGGAACCCAAAGAGGATGCAACCCAAGCCCACCTTCACCACCACCTATGGAGGTGAACGCCAATGAAAACCCTAAGGAACAGGAGGAAAACCCAGAGAACCAAAATGTAGCACCACCAGGAGTCAACAATCAGGCCAACCCAACAAATTTGCCAGCACCACCAATAGATTTGGCCACGGTCATTATGAACTTAGCACAATAGGTGTAGCAGTTACCTCAAATGCAAGTGAACATGCAAGCTGCTATGGGAATTGCTTTGCCAGCTGGAAATGCAACACCTATACCTGCAGGGCAAGCCAGTACCTTGCCCGAAGGTAGCAATATAATGCCCTAAGCCTTGGTTATGCACAACATAGAACCACAGGTACCTCAAACTCCAGTGGTACATGCTCAAGTGCAGAACCCTGAAGCACCTCAAGGAGGATATAACTAAGGTAACTATCAGTATCAACCGCCCGTATATAGAGTTTATGTACAGAATCAGTTGGACCACTCTAGGCTGATCGAGCATTTTCTGAAGATGAAACCAAAGGAGTTCACGGGCAAGCTGTTGGATCATTTGTGGCTAGCACACTAGATTGACGATATGGAAAGAAATTTCATGATGATGGTTATTTTTTATGAAGGAAAAGTACTATGTGCCACTTTTATGCTGAAAGGTGATGTACATCATTGGTAGAAGTCTACTCGAGGATATCTACTGACCAAGCACAAGCAGCTAACTTGGGCTACCTTTATCGAGAAGTATTTCCCCAGGAGTTTCAGAGATATGATGGAGAAAGAATTTTTTAGTCTGTATCAGGGACAGATGACTGTCGACGCTTATCAGCAGCATTATGAAGAGCTATTCTTCTTTGCTCCCTCTGGCATGCAAAAAGAAGACACCAAAACCTGTAGGTTCGTCATGGGACTTAGGGAAAGCATCAGAGAGCATGTATTGGGACTGAAAAAGAAGATATATAATGAAGCTTTGCAGATTGCTCGAGTACTAAAATCGAGCCAAAGGGAGAGCTATTTTGCTTAAAACAGGGGCATTGCCGAATAGGAATACATTCAATAGAGAGAATTCAAAGACTTTTAAACCCTTCCATACCCAAGGCTTCAACATTGTAGCCAAGACTACACAGCCGGCTCCACCCCAACAAAAGCAAGGAAGTACTAGGGTAAAATGTTACAACTGTGATCAAGTAGGGCATTATTCAAGGGACTGCCCTAAACCAAAGAAACAACTACAGGAAGGAAAGGTTTATGTGGTGATTGCTAAAGACATTGTTACACCATTTGATGTAGTCATAGGTACGACCTGACCTTTCATTTCATAATACCTTGTATGAGCATATAGACTAATTTAGGAGAAAAAATTACAGGTATCGTACCTATAAATGACATACTTGCCAGAGTGCTCTTCGACTCTGGAGCCACGTACTCTTTTATATCTATATCGTTTGGGAAGAAATTAAGTCTACCCCTCAGACCTTTAAACTACAAATTGTTAGTACGATCACCTATGGCGTTTGAAGTAGAGCTAGACAAAGGTTATGGACCATGTCCAGTTCTTATTGGCGATAAGACTATGGATGCAACTTTAATTCAACTTGAGATGACAGACTTTGATGTCATCTTAGGAATGGTTTGGTTAGCCCGACACTCCAAAAATCTATTGTGTGCAAAAAAGAAATTGACATTTAAGGGCCAGGATGGTGAAGAACTCATCTTTTTAGGGACCAAACTCCCTCGTAAATGGAAACTCATTCTCCTCGCACTAAAGGCTAAAAGATGCCTTGAGAAGGGTGGAATTGGATACCTTATAGCTGTAGTAGACCTTACCAAAGAAGCACCATGAATGGAAGATATAGAAGTTGTACGAGAATTTTTTGACGTGTTTCCTGAAGATCTAACTAGAATTTGTTATAGACTTATTGCCAGGGTCGGCACTTGTATCTAAAGCACCATACCGAATGGCTCTAACTGAACTGAAGGAATTGAAGGTTCAACTGCAAGATCTATTGGACAAGGGATTTATCTGACTGTGCATATCGCCTTAAGGAGCACCAGTGTTATTCTTCAAGAAGAAGGACGGTAGTGTCAGATTATGTATAGACTATCGGGAATTAAACAAGCTCACGATCAAGAATCGATATCCCCTACCTTGGATCGATGATTTATTTGATCAGCTGCAAGGAGCGAAGGTGCTTTTCAAGATCGATCTCAGGTCAGGTTATCATCAGTTGAAGATCAAGGACGGTGACATTCCAAAGATAGCATTTAGAACCCGATATAGACATTATGAGTTTCTAGTGATGTCTTTTGGACTAGCAAATGCACCCACATCTTTTATGAAACTCATGAATCGAGTGTTTCATGACATGTTGGACACTTCGGTCATCATTTTTATAGATGACATATTGATATATTCCAAGGATGAGGCGACTCATGCGATAGATATTAGAGCAGCCTTACAAAGATTAAGAAAAGAAAAGCTTTGTGCCAAATTCAAGAAATGTGAGTTCTAGTTGAATGAAGTATAATTCTTAGGTCACATGGTATCCTTAGAAGGAATTAAGGTAGAACCTAGAAGGATTGAAGCTATTATAAAATGGGAAGCACTTAAGAGTATTGCAGAAATTAGAAGTTTCTTGGGTTTAGCTGGGTATTATCAATGGTTCTTAGAAGACTACTCCAGAATCACCGTACCTCTCACCAGTTTGACGAAGAAAGGAGAAAAGTTTGTCTGGACTGACAAATGTGAAGAGTGTTTTCAAACAATGAAAGCAAGGTTGATATCAGCTCATATTTTGACCATTCCGGTACCAGGACAGTCATTTACCTTATACACTGATGCTTCTGGGTTAGGTTTGGGATGTGTTCTCATGCAAGGAAAGTAAGTAATATCTATGCTTTCAGACAACTGAAGGCACACAAGAAGAATTACCCTACTCATGACTTAAAGTTAGCAATAGTGGTACATGCCATCAAGATATAGAGACATTACCTATATGGAGAAAAGTTTCAGGTAAAGTCGGATCATAAGAGTCTTACTTATCTCTTTAACTAGAAGGATTTGAATATGAGACAGAGGAGATGGCTAGAATTGCTCAAGGATTATGATTGCAATATCCAATATCACCCAAGAAAGGCTAATGTAGTTGCTGACGCATTAAGCCGAAAAGCGATAACAAAGCCTGAAGAAGAAGCTAGCACAAATGCTGCCATTTGTGTTAGGGCAAGAGTACTTGATTATGGCAATGAATAATTCATGATCAATAAACCAGGAGGTTTGACAGACTTAGGGTTTATTCACAAATTTTTAAATATGTTCGCTACATTGAAGATTGTTTCTGATCTAATGGACGAAGTAAAAATGACAATCCAATCAAACCCCTATCTGCAGACAGTACAGGAGGATCTAGAGAAGGGGAGAACCACTCTTGATTTCACCTTAGATTCTGAGGGGGTATTAAAGTACAAAGGAAGGGCATGCATGCTTGAAAGTAAAAAAATCAGATATCAAATATCAAAAATAGATTAATGAGAGAAGCCAACACCACATCTTATTCAATACACCCTAGAAGTACCAAGATGTACCATAATTTAAAGAAACTTTGTTGGTGGAGGGGAATTAAAGCGGATGTAGCTCGATATGTGTCTCAATACCTAAATTGTCAACAAGTAAAGGCAGAGAGACAAAGACCAGCAGGCTATTGCAACCGCTACCAGAACCAGCCTGGAAATGGGACTGCATTACTATGGACTTCATTACTGGGTTGCCATTGACTCCCGAAAATGTAAACACTGTCTGGGTAATTCTGGATCGACTTACCAAGACAGCTTTTTTCATTGCTACATGACCTCAATATACTTTGGAACGGTTAGCTATGTTATATGTAGACAACATTGTCACGTTACATGGAGTACCCGAGAGTATCATGTCTGATAGAGACCCACGCTTTACCTCAAAATTTTGGAAAGGATTGCAGAAGGCTATGGGTACAACATTGAAGTTCAGTATTTCATTTTACCCTCAGACCGATGGAGAGTCGGAGCGCACCATTCAGATTCTAGAAGACATGCTCCGAGCTTGTGTGATTGATTTTAAGGGATCATGGGTTGAGAAGTTACCATTAATCGAGTTTGCTTATAACAACAGCTATCAAGCTACTATACAGATGTCACCTTATGAAGCATTATATGGTAGGAAGTGTCAAACTCTATTATTTTGGAATGAAGTCAGAAAACAGAAGATCGTAGGACCTGAATTTATCGAAGAAACCTATAAAATAGTCGACATAATCAAGGAAAGAGTTAAGACAGCTCAAAATCATCAGAAACAGTATGCAGATAACCAATGTCGAGACCTTGAGTTCATCATGGGTGACAAGGTATTCCTAAAAATATCACCTATGCGGTTTAAAACGGTTCTGACAAAAATGAAAGCTAAGTCTGAGGTACATCGGGCCATATGAGATTTAGGCTAGACATGGGAAGGTGGCGTATCAATTAGCACTACCCCCATCTATGTCGAGTGTGCATGACATATTTCATGTCTCATTGCTAAAGAAGTACATCCGAGATCCAACACACGTCCTAATAGGGGATCCACCAGATTTGACTGAAGATTTGACGTTCAAATTAGTACCTTTTGAAATTACCAGTCAGAAGGTTCAACATCTTCACAACCATGACATTTATTATGTTAAAGTTACTTGGAGAAGCCAATATGTGGAATAAAATATATGGGAAGAAGAGAATGCTATGCGGAAGTAATATCCTCACCTATTTGACTCGAAAAGCATGTGCAAATTTCGAGGATAAAATTTATATAAAGGGGGAGTTATAAGACCCGTACTCTATTAACCTGGTCTTATCATGTTGTGTCAGGTCTTCCTATCATGGTCGGATCGAGTGGACCAAGTGCATGAAGAAACCACAAGGCTCGGTATATAAATAGACCCAAAATCAGTCAATTTGGAGTGTGTGGTTGCATGCCTGAGCTAGTATGGTCTACCACACCTTAGGAAAGTGAGACCACTCAAAATGCAACGTATGGTCACATATTTGGGACTTGTGGTCGATAGATTCTGCTACCATACGTGCGACCATACGATGTTGATACCGATTCTAAGTTTTTGGAAACTTTCCTAAATTAAAGGATCTCTTTCCTAGTTGAGGGAGAACTCTATAAGGAAGTTTTTTTCTCTATATAAAGGAAATCCCTTAACCTCGTTCACTCTTTTAGAATTCAAATTAAAACTCTAAACCTAAGAGAGGAAAAGAAGAAGAAGGATGTCTGAAGAGGCAAGCTGAGAGGAAGGAAGGATTTAGTTAGCTATAGAAGGCCAAGGTAAAGAATCATCTCCGTAGAAGTAGATCACATAGTATAGGGTTTTTCTCATTGTAAATTTAGATGTGGAATTAATATGGGATCTCAATCATGAGACCCATGAACAAAAACTCAAGAGAAATCCATGGAGTGTAGGTTAGGGTAGATAGCTTTATAAAAATTATGAATTTAAGGCCATAGATCGATCATAGGAGGGATCCTAATGATAAACCAAGGAATAAACTCATGAAGGGATTGGATTGAGGATAAAAATCGACCAAACTTCGTGTGGTTGCAGCTATAGTCGACCACAGATTGATCACATGATCGACCACATGCTCTCGGGAAGATCTCAGATAAGGTATGGTCGCATGTGTGGTAGCATGATATGCGGCCATACATATCGACCACAGGCCCTGCAGTCGCAAATGCTGAGACAATAGGTTCAACCACACCTACGACCACACAGTTTCAGGAAAGCCTGTTTGAGACCAGATTAGGTTTCTGACTGCTATAAGTTGGTAAACTTGAATCTTAACTAAAAATCCATAAATTTCTTAGGCTTCCAAGTAGTTCAAAAGTGATTTACAAGGCTTGGAGAAGATCAAGTATCGTTACAATGTGAGGGAACAATACCTAAACTGTAAGACCCGTACTCCGTAAACCCGGTCTAAACCTTGGTTTTGTGTCGTAGCAGGTCTTCCGATCATCACCGGGCCAGACGGGACGAGCGGATGATAAACAGGTATGAAATTGGACCAAAGACGACCAATAGTCATCATTTTATGTTGACCGGTCGATGGTACCGGTCTTGGTACCGGTCGACCGGTATGGCTTGCGCAGCTAAGTGCGGGAATCTGGAAATTGGTCTCTGCGGGTCCCATTTTCCTGATTTCGAATCCTAAGACTTTCCTAATCCTAGTAGGGTTACTAAACCCCAAATGTAGCCTATAAATACACCCTTAAGCCTCCTCAAATCCTTTCCATTGTCTCTCACAAACCCTAGAGAAGAGAAAGAGGTTGGAAAGGAGAAGGAGCTAGGAAGAAGAAGAAGGTGCCGCCATTACCGTTCGACGAAGCTCACGCTACGCCAGTCAACGGTAAGTGTTCGAATCAATCTTCTTATCCTATGTTAGTTGTGTGGGTGGATCAATACCATGCAAAGTAGGTATTGATCTAAAACCCTAAATTGGCCAATAAACCCTAAGTTGCCGTCAAACCCTAGATTCGATTTTTGAGATGATATTCATCGAAACGAGACTCGAATGAGTTGGGGATAACTCTAACTCAATGATTAGACTTAGAATGGATAGGAGAAACCTTGGAAATCCATGGAGGATGATCGACGGCAGTCGAAAACCCATGTATGGTCTTCCGGAGACATACCGGTCGACTATACCGGTTGCACATAGTGCGATCGGTATGTTGCCACCGGTATCCCTCGGGAGGCTGGTCTGTGGGGACCGGCTGACCATACCGGTCGCCAGTCTTTCCCACAGAGCTGCAACCGGTACATGCAACCGGTCAGCTCTATGAGGGTGTTTTGTAACCGTGTTGGTTGCCGACCAACATGAAACCCTAAACAATATATTCTAATGAGACCCTAATAATATTGTAGGACTTTGTGACATATCATTTGGACCTTGCGACGTGGAGCAAGTTATCGAACGAGCGTCAGGTAAGGGAATCTGACCTAAACCTAACAATTAAGGGACAGTAAATTATTGTTAATCATCTGATTATATGAGATGTGTTGTTTGTGCATATTCACATGCCATCCTTTACTTTCGGTTATTATTACTGTTCATGCATTGATAGGATGTGATTGTTAGGCATGTGATTGTTTTCGTTAGTGTGTGGAGTGGGGCATGGGCCTGGGATCGCTCTTCACATTAGCACCTTTTGTAGTATTCTGTCTTAACATGCTCGGTACGGGTGGGGCATCAGGGGAAGGTCGTGGTACGGTGGTCTCCGATATTGATGTTGTCCCGGCCACTGTTATGTGGTACTGTGGTCTTCGAGGTCGACGCTGGCTTGTCCATGATGCTTTAGCTCTATCTCTATGCCGTAGGGAGTTATGTTGGGATAGGGTCTACCTGCGTATTGTTTCTATCCTAGTGAGTTAGTTGCGGATAGGGCATCAGGGGAGGTGTGGGAATGCCTTAGCTCTATCTCTATGCCGTAGACGGCTGTGCTGGGATAGAGCGTACATTGATGACATATAGGATTGGTTAGTTGCGAGCCCGGTTTTGCGAGCCCCGGCCGTAGGGGGCTTAGGTATTGGTATGGGTAGAGTATCGGGAGGAAGTGCGTGGGTATCTTAGGTCTATCTCTATTCCATGATGGGTGCATGTGGGCCAATGGGGGTGTGAACCATGAGGTGCCACACACTCGTGTATAGAGGTGCTGGGGGGCCACCAAACCTTTCTATAGCACATTGCAAACTTAAAAACCGGACCACGAAGATAAAATGATTGTTATTCATGCATAATATTGTGAAACTGTCGATTGTCTTCTTGAGCTAAGTTGTGAGCTCACCCTTTGTGTACACATTGTTTTAGATGTTGATGCAGGTTACACTGTTGACGACTATGTGAACGCTCCGGCGTATGGTGACGTTGCTGCTTTGAGTGTACAGGCAGGAGCGGACGAGCATGACGCTTCATGCGAGTGCCCTTTCTGCGTGTACCTTTGATTAGTTTTCTTTATTTATTTTCCTTATTTGCGATTGGATTAAAGAGATGTAATGATATTATTTTATGTGTTTGAATTTGGATAATGGGATATTTATTTAAATTATCAATAGATACTCAGTTCATTCTATTTAAAGTCTTCCGCTGTATATGTATATTCTGATTGTGGTTATGTGTAATGGTTTGTATGAGTGGACACAGCTTATTCGAGATCCTAGTGTGAACCGTTGGTTCAATGACGGTTCACTCACACCATTCTGGTTGGATCAGAATTGGGGTGTGACAACTTGGTATACCCGCCAGAGTATTATTTGACTCTGGGGCCACGCACTCCTTTGTTTCGATTTCTTTTGGGAAGCGAATGGAGTTACCAATCAAGCATTTGAACCCAAGCTTGATAGTTCGCTCTCCACTAGGAGTCGAAGTGGCTTTGACCGAATATTATGGATCATGTACGGTATGTATTGAGGGCCGAGACTTAGAAGCAAACCTAGTACTACTCGAGATGGCAGACTTTGATGTCATTTTGGGAATGGATTGGCTAGGCCATCATTCGTCCATCCTTTTATGTGGTGAAAGGAAGCTTGTGCTTATTGACAAAGAGGGAAGGGAGTATAGTTTCGCTGGGATCAAGCTATCTAGGATGCGGAAGCTGATTCTCTCTGCCCTAAAAGCCAAGCGATGCTTAGAGAAAGGGGGAGTGGGGTATCTAGTATCTGTAGTCGATCTCACGGCAGAGTCACTGAAGATGGAAGATATAGATGTGGTTCGGGAGTTCCTAGATGTATTTCCAGAGGAGCTTCCAGGCTTACCGTCGGACAGGGCTACAGAATTTGTAATAGATCTTATGCCAGGTTCGGCGTCGGTGTCCAAAGCACTATACAGAATGGCCCCGACCGAGTTAAAGGAGTTGAAGACCCAGTTACAAGAATTGTTGGATAAGGGCTTCATACGACCTAGTATATCGCCTTGGGGAGCACCTGTATTAATCGTCAAGAAGAAGGATGGAAGTGTAAGGCTGTGTATTGACTACCGTGAGCTGAACAAGTTGATGATCACAAATCGGTATCCTTTGCTTAGGATCTACGATTTGTTCGATCAGCTGCAGGGTGCAAAGGTTTTCTCGAAGATTGATCTCCGATCGGGGTATCACCAATTGAAGATCAAGGCCGGAGATATTTCGAAAACTGCTTTCAGGACAAGGTATGGGCATTATGAGTTTCTAGTTATGTCTTTCGGGTTGACCAATGCTCCAGCGTCGTTTATGGAACTGATGAACCGAGTGTTTCACGATATGTTGGACACTTCGGTCATCGTATTCATCGATGACATATTGATCTACTCTAAGGACATGGAGACCCATACGGCACATTTGAGGGCAGCCCTACAACGACTGAGACAGGAGAAGCTTTATGCTAAGTTCAAGAAGTGCGAGTTTTGGCTGAAGGAAGTGGTTTTCTTTGGCCATGTTGTATCTGAAGATGGTATCAAGGTTGATCCAAGTAAGATAGCTGCTATAGTAGGATGGGAAGCACCAAAATCTGTTGCGGAGATTCGTAGTTTCCTTGGGTTGACTGGTTATTATAGAAGATTCGTGGAAGATTACTCCAGGATCGCTGTTCCACTCACCAGATTGACCAAGAAGGGAGAGAAATTCATATGGACAGATGAGTGCGAGAAGTGCTTTCAGACTTTCAAGTCAAGACTAGTCTCTGCACCTATTTTGACCATCCCAGAACCAAGCGTACCGTTTACTTTATATACGGATGCTTCAGGGTTGGGTATTGGGTGTGTATTGATGCAAGGAGAACAAGTGATTGCTTACGCATCAAGACAGTTAAAGGAACATGAGAAGAACTATCCTACGCATGACTTGGAGCTAGCAGCGGTTATTCACGTAATCAAGACTTGGAGACACTACTTGTACGGTGAGAAGTTTCAGATCAAGTCAGATCACAAGAGCTTAACTTATCTTTTCACTCAGAAGGATCTGAATATGAGACAGAGGAGATGGCTGGAGTTATTAAAAGATTATGATTGTGACATCCAGTACCATCCGGGTAAAGCAAATGTGGTGGCTGATGCCTTAAGCAGAAAGTGGGCATCGAAACCTGAGGCTGGACTAAGTACAAATGCTGCATTATGTGCCGCAGCTTCAAGTTCAATCAAAGGTGTTGAAGAGTATATAATTGAGACTGCAGAAGATCCAGTTGAGCAAGGCTTAATTCATAAGTTCACTATGATGTTCGCAGCTTTGAAGATCTCGCCGGATCTAGTTGATGAAGTCAAGGTAGCAATCCTACAGGATCCTCATCTCAAGACAGTGCAAGAAGACTTAGAGAAGGGTGCAAGCAATCCTGACTTTACCTTGGATTCAGACAAGGTACTCAGGTATCATGGACGATTATGTATACCTGAGAACGAAGACTGCGATATCAGAGACCGAGTTATGACTGAAGCTCATTACACTCCATATTCGGTACATCTAGGAAGTACCAAAATGTACCATGATCTAAGAAGACTATATTGGTGGAGGGGTATGAAGGCTGATATAGCTCGTTTCATGTTTCAGTGTCTGAATTGTCAACAAGTTAAAGCGAAAAGGCAGAGACCCGCAGGTTTACTAGAGCCATTACCAGAACCTGCGTGGAAGTGGGATTGCATTACCATGGATTTTGTTACTGGCTTACCTTTGACACCAAGGTCAGTGGATGCAGTTTGGGTTATAGTGGATCGACTCACCAAGACAGCTCGATTTATTGCGGTCAGACCTCAGTATACCATGGAGAAACTGGCCAAGTTATATGTGGATAATATAGTCAAACTTCATGGCGTTCCAGAGAGTATAGTATCTGACAGAGATCCCCGTTTTACATCAAAGTTCTGGGGAGGATTACAGAAAGCTATGGGAACCAAGTTGAAGTTCAGCACAGCTTTTCACCCTCAGACGGACGGACAGTCAGAGAGCACTATTCAAATTTTGGAAGATATGCTTCGAGTTTGTGCAATAGATTTCAAGGGAGCTTGGGATGAGAAGCTATCACTTATCGAGTTCGCTTACAACAACAGTTATCAGGCTACAATTCAGATGGCCCCATATGAAGCACTCTATGGAAAGAAGTGTCGTACACCTCTGTTATGGAACGAAGTGGGGGAAAGAAGAATTGTAGGACCGGAGTTTGTTGAAGAAACTTGCCGAGTGATTGATCAAATCAAGGAGAGAGTAAAGACAGCTCAAGTTCGACAGAAGCACTATGCGGATAATCGACGTCGAGATCTGGAGTTTGTAGTGGGTGACAAAGTATTCTTGAAGGTGTCACTGGTGCGAGGACTGAAACGGTTTGGTAAGAAGGGGAAGCTTTGCCTCAGGTATGTGGGACCGTATGAGATATTGACCCGACGTGGTAATGTAGCATATCAACTGGCTCTACCACCATCTATGTCCAGTGTTCATAATGTGTTCCATGTATCATTACTGAAGAAGTATGTCAGAGATCCATCGCGCATCTTGACCGCTGATCCCCCAAACTTGACTGAAGACTTAACTTTCGAAGTGGTGCCTGTAATGCTCTCAAGTCGAAAAGTTCAGCAACTTCAAACCAAGGATATCCATTATGTGAAGGTGCAATGGAGAAGCCAAAATGTGGAGGAAATTACTTGGGAAGAAGAGAGCGCGATGAGGAAGGAGTACCCTAACCTTTTGATTGATCAAGGTATGTTCAAATTTCGAGGCCGAAATTTATTTTAAGGGTGGAGGAGTTGTGAAACCTACATGCAAATTTCGGGGACAAAATTTCTTTTAAGGGTGGGGGAGTTGTAAGACCCGTACTCCGTAAACTCGGTCTAAACCTTGGTTTTGTGTCGTAGCAGGTCTTCCGATCATCACCGGGCCAGACGGGATGAGCGGATGACAAACAGGTATGAAATCGGACCAAAGACGACCAATAGTCATCATTTTATGTTGATCGGTCGATGGTACCGGTCTTGGTACCGGTCGACCGGTATGGCTTGCGCAGCTAAGTGCGGGAATCTGGAAATTGGTCTCTGCGGGTCCCATTTTCTTGATTTCAAATCCTAAGACTTTCCTAATCCTAGTAGGGTTATTAAACCCTAAATCTAGCCTATAAATACACCCTTAAGCCTCCTCAAATCCTTTCCATTGTCTCTCACAAACCCTAGAGAAGAGAAAGAGGTTGGAAAGGAGAAGGAGCTAGGAAGAAGAAGAAGGTGCCGCCATTACCGTTCGACGAAGCTCACGCTACGCCAGTCAACGGTAAGTGTTCGAATCAATCTTCTTATCCTATGTTAGTTGTGTGGGTGGATCAATACCATGCAAAGTAGGTATTGATCTAAAACCCTAAATTGGCCAATAAACCCTAAGTTACCGTCAAACCCTAGATTCGAGTTTTGAGATGATATTCATCGAAATGAGACTCGAATGAGTTGGGGCTAACTCTAACTCAATGATTAGACTTAGAATGGATAAGAGAAACCTTGGAAATCCATGGAGGATGATCGACGGCAGTCGAAAACCCATGTATGGTCTTCCGGAGACATACCGGACGACTATACCGGTCGTACATAGTGCGACCGGTATGTTGCCACTGGTATCCCTCGGGAGGCTGGTCTGTGGGGACCGGCTGACCATATCGGTCGCTAGTCTTTCCCACAGAGCTGCGATCGGTACATGCCACCGGTCAGCTCTGTGAGGGTGTTTTGTAACCGTGTTGGTTTCCGACCAACATGAAACCCTAAACAATATATTCTAATGAGACCCTAATAATATTGTAGGACTTTGTGACATATCGTTTGGACCTTGCGACGTGGAGCAAGTTATCGAACGAGCGTCAGGTAAGGGAATCTGACCTAAACCTAACAATTAAGGGATAGTAAATTGTTGTTAATCATCTGATTATATGAGATGTGTTGTTTGTGCATATTCACATGCCATCCTTTACTTTTGGTTATTATTATTGTTCATGCATTGATAGGATGTGATTGTTAGGCATGTGATTATTTTCGTTAGTGTGTGGAGTGGGGCATGGGCCTGGGATCGCTCTTCACATTAGCACCTTTTGTAGTATTCTGTTTTAACATGCTCGGTACGGGTGGGGCATCAGGGGAAGGTCATGGTACGGTGGTCTCTGATATTGATGTTGTCCCGGCCACTGTTATCTGGTACTGTGGTCTCCGAGGTCGACGCTGGCTTGTCCACGATGCTTTAGCTCTATGTCTATGCCGTAGGGAGTTATGTTGGGATAGGGTCTACCTGCGTATTGTTTCTATCCTAGTGAGTTAGTTGCGGATAGGGCATCAGGGGAGGTGTAGGAATGCCTTAGCTCTATCTCTATGCCGTAGACGGCGTGTGCTTTGGGATAGAGCATACATTGATGACATATAGGATTGGTTAGTTGCGAGCCCGGTTTGAGGCCCCGGCCGATAGGGGCTTAGGTATTGGTATGGGTAGAGTATCAGGGGAGGTACGTGGGTATCTTAGCTCTATCTCTATTCCATGATGGGTGCATGTGGGCCAATGGGGGTGTGAACCATGAGGTGCCACACACTCGTGTATAGAGGTGCGGGGGCCACCAAACCTTTCTATAGCACATTGCAAACTTAAAACCAGACCACAGCATAAAATGATTGTTATTCATGCATAATATTGTGAAACGTCGATTGTCTTCTTGAGCTAAGTTGTGAGCTCACCCTTTGTGTACACATTGTTTTAGATGTTGATGCAGGTTACACTGTTGACGACTATGTGAACGCTCCGGCGTATGGTGACGTTGCTGCTTTGAGTGTACAGGCAGGAGCGGACGAGCATCATGCGAGTGCCCTTTCTGCGTGTACCTTTGATTCGTTTTCTTTATTTATTTTCCTTATTTGCGATTGGATTAAAGAGATGTAATGATATTATTTTATGTGTTTAAATTTGGATAATGGGATATTTATTTAAATTATCAATAGATACTCAGTTCATTCTATTTAAAGTCTTCCGCTGTATATTTATATTCTGATTGTGGTTATGTGTAATGGTTTGTATGAGTGGACACGGCCTATTCGAGATCCTGGTGTGAACCGTTGGTTCAATGATGGTTCACTCACACCATTCTGGTTGGATCAGAATTGGGGTGTGACATAAACTAATTAGATAATAACAATTTATTTTATTTTATTTGTCCAATGCACTTAATGATTTTATGCTTATATACTTGTAATGTGCATATCATATGCCATTTAATATTATTTTTATTTCTGCTCATGCATATTTATTTCTGTCTATTTAAAACATGATGATGATAATGATGCTAAGAATAGGCATGTGATTATATATGTGGTTAGTGTGTTAGATGAGAGTGGGGCATCAATGGGAAGACGTGGCACTATGGTCTCTAGCTTGGTCATCAAATACTAGCTCCATCTCTACTCAAATCTTGCCTACTGACATCATCATATCGCCATTACCTTAACGGAACTATTACGTTGTAGGGTATCAGGGGTGGTAGTCTCGGACCGTGTGGTCTCTGACTCTACTGGGGAGCCTTAGCTCTATCTCTATAGACGTATTAAGGGATGCTGGGGTAAGGCCTTGGATACATTGGATGGCATTAGGATTGGTTAGTTGCGAGCCCAATTTGTAAGCCCTCACCAATAGGGGCTTAAGTGTTGGTATGGGTAGGGCATCAGGGAAAGTGTTGGCGATGTGTGATCTGGACACTTTAGCTCTATTTCTATTCCATGGTGGGGTGGATGTGGGATGACAATGGTGCTTGATCCACTGAGTAGACTTACAAACCTGTGTATAGAGGTGCGGTGACTGCCAAACCTTTCTATAGCACATTTGCAAACTCAAAACTAGACCAAATATATGAATTGAATGCATGCATATGTTTGTGTATTATTTTGTTTGCTCATTGAGCCGTGATGTGTGCTCACCCTTTTGACGTCGAATATTTTTAGTTATTGTTGCAGGTCCTACTGTGGAAGATTATATGAATGCACTAACGTATGGACACGTAGCGGCTATGGACGTGGAAGCTATGGAGGAAGTGCATGATCCGTCGTGTGAGTGCAACCAATGTATTTTTTATTAGTTTAGCTATTTTTGACTATTAGAACATATAATGGATTATTTTATTTTATTTTATGTCTTGAGTTAGTTGGGAATAATTAGATTTAATTATTTATTATCACTGTTAGTTACTCAGTTCATTATTAATAAAGACTTTCGCTATTTATTTATTTGCTCTAATTATTATTGTGGAATGTGTTTGGTTTAACCGATTGGGCACGGCCTATACAAGATCCTAGTTTGAACTATTGGTTCTCATGACGGTTCATCACACTACCAGTTAGTCTAGAATTAGGGTTTGACAACTGACCTCGATCAGATTTAATAAAAGTGCTGAGCATTGTTGGCTGAAGTGGCCACCTCGGTCAAAGTCATCAGAAAGATCTCCAGGCAGTCACATGAGAAGGACCATAACTGACCTTGGTCAGATTTAATAAAAGAACTGAGCATTGTTCGCTGAGGCGGCCTCCTCGATCAAAATCATTAAAAGTATCTCGAGGCAGTCACATGAGAAGTACCATGACTGACCTCGGTCATATTTAATAAAAGTGCAGTGCATTATTGACCTCGGTCAAAATCATCAGAAGTATCTCGAGGCAGTCACGTGAGAAGGACCGTGACTGACCTCGGTCAGATTTAATAAAAATACCGAGCATGGTTGGCGAAGGTGGCCACCTCGGTCAAAATCATTAAAGGTATCTCGAAGCAGTCACGTAAGAAGGATCGTGACTAACCTCAGTCAGATTTAATAAAAGTGTCGAGCATTGTTGGGCGAGGCAGCCACCTCGGTCAAAATCATCAGAAGTATCTCGAGGCAATCACGTGAGAAGGACCATGACTAACCTCGATCAGATTTAATGAAAGTACCGAGCATTGTTGGATGAGGGGGCCACTTCGGTCAAAATCATCAGCAGTATCTTGAAGCAGCCACGTGAGAAGGCCCGTGACTGACCTCGATTAGATTCATCAATAGTTTGAGCATTGTTGGTCGAGACGGCCACTTCACCCAACACACATCGGTTAAACCGTCAAAAATATACCAAGGCAGTCATGTGACTAGTCCTGTGACTAACCTCAGTCAAAATTCTCGAAATGACCAAATCTTGTTGACCGAGACAGCCACCTTGGCCAACACACATCAGTCAAACCATCAATAATATACCGAGGCAGTCACGTGACTAGTCCCGTGACTGACCTCAGTTAAAATTCTCTAGTGCTGTTGACCGAGACCTCCACCTCGGCCACCACCAAATATATACCGAGGCAGTCATGTGACTAGGCCCCGTGACTGACCTCAATCAAATTTTATAAAATGGTCGTGGGCTATTGTCCAAGGTGGCCAGATCGATCAAATCACCAGAAATATATCAAGGTAATCATGTGACTAGGCTGGTGACTGACCTCTGCAGAACTTTACAAAAATGCCCGACCAGTATTGGCCAAGACTACCATCCCAGCCTCGGAAGTATTCAACGAATAAATATCGAGACAAGGACATAACCATGTGTATAACCGACCTCGGCCGAACCACTTCTGGCCTGACCCCAAGTAAAGCTCAAGAAACTGACAAGTACTACTAATCGATGGAGGCATTCACATTAGTCAAAACACACCAAACACAAGCCAAGGCAAAGGGCATCTGGGGTTAGTATCAACTTTTGAGTTTCTATTCTTTACTCAACTGAACCTTGCAGATTCTACAGAGCAAGGAGGCAAGTGTTAGGAAAATTCCTATTTTTTCACTTGCTCAGCCGAACCTTGTAGGATCAGCAGAGCAACGAAGCAAGTGTTAGGGGAATTTCCCACGTCACCGATGAAACAACGCCAGCTGGAACTCAACCATCCACTTCAACACCTCCAAAAGAGCTTAAGAGGACATTCCTATAAACCTTACCAGTGAATATGGGCAAAAACACCATCTCTATAGCCTTATAGGGATATCTTAGTCATCATACACGAAATCAAGGGTAAAAACGATATTTTATGGAGGCACTATTTACAATAAATACTGTGAATCCTGAGATTTCAGGTACATTGGCATTTATTACTTTTTTTTGGGATTGTCGCTTTGACACCTCAGATTGAGAATCTCTCACATACCCCATTTAAATATTGATGTGGGCTCTGACATCGGGCCCATTGACTGTTCATAGAGCCCTAACTTAGGCATCAAAGTGGACCCAGGGCCATAAGCCCACCTCCCCCTTGTCTTTTATTGTGCCTTGCAGGTCTAATCAACATGGTGGATCCAGGGTACCGATTTGGGCCGAAACATGAATCATTGAATATAATTCAAATTCGGTTAAATTATTCATATTATTCACCTCGGATAAATAATTTGGGGAATTAAGCATCTACGTTCCAACTAAGGATGTAAATGGATAGCCAAAAATCCAAATTCAATTCGAATCCATAACTGTTTAGGAGAATCCAAATCTGAACAATCGGATTCAGATGCAAATTCAGATAAATGGGATCGAAGGCGGAGGCGGGTGTGGATTTAGATAGCACTTAAAAGGAGCGGATATAATCCACTCTGATCCGTTTAGGTAGGTAAATAGGTTTTATATTAAAAAAATAGGGAAAATTTCATGTACTACCCAATTTCTTTTAGAAACATCATCTACCACCCAAGTTTTTTAAAAACATCACCTACCACCCAAACTTCCCAAACATTACCAATTAACTGACGGAAGAGAGTTGAAATTTTGTCTAGATGTTTATACCCTTCTCATTTTAAACTGAGAAACATCACCTACCACCCACTGGTTCCTTCTCCGGCAACATCCTACCAACCATTGTTTACATTGGTCGCAGCCAGTAGCTTCTCATTCTCCATCATCGACTTAGATGCTAGTCTCTGTAATTTCATCACCGTTGTCAAAAATACAGGGAAGAAATGATGGAGTTCTTGTCTGTCGATTCATTTACAGATTGGATTTCTTAAGAACGTCATCGACAAAGCTGTTGAGAACAGAAACTAGTTTACACAATCTAATTGGGGGACACACAGACTGGAAGGTCCCGATGTATTAGCCCTCTGACAAACCAGCCATTTGCATTGAACTACTCGATTAATAACCCATGAATAACAGGAACCTATCTTACTCAGGGGGTTTACATGATCTGATTGGGATTGATCATGGGGTTAACTCAGCTCAGGGAGCAAATGACCTTGCCAATGCATCATCACTAGTGACCAGCTTGAGCAATTCTAGAGAAGGCAGCCCAGATAATAGTGGGCTCTCAAGGTTCGAATCGGTCACTTTGTCGAAGGCCAGATCCTTGAAGCCATCGGCATCGATTATGTCGATGAGAGCAAGGTCCTCACCCTCGTAGATGATGAAAATCACATCAATAAGCACAATTTCAAGATTCCTTTTCTCTGCAGTTGCAGCAATCTTGGGAAAGCCCGTAGGATTCGTGAAGGCACAACAATGATTCACACCAAGGGAGAAGCTGGGACTAGTAACATTATCGAGGTTGTGGTATGTAAGGTCGGTGATGGGCGATATTAGGGTCCTGCATAATATAGTTGACGACAAGGTCTTCACCTTTGCCAAGAAGATTTCTGCTCCATATGATCTCGTCATGCAAACTAAACAGCTAGGTAGGCTTCCTGTGGTTCACTTGGCTGCGGGGCGTTGCTACACCAGTCGATGCGGCTCTGATGATGCAATTGGGTTGTGATGGTGTCTTTGTTGGCTCTGGTGTGTTTAAGAGTGGCGACCCTACTCGTCATGCTCGGGCTATTGTTCAGTCTATGACCCATTACAATGACACTGAAATTCTTGCTGAGGTGAGCTGTGGGTTAGGTGAAGCGATGGTCGGACTGAATATCAAGGATGAAAAGGTGGAGAGGTACATAGAACGGTCGTCGTAAGCAATGTATCAGGAAATGATGCTTGGAGTTGAGCCATGGAAGTGGTGCTTGTCGATTTATATGTCATTTCCTTAAGAGTTATAGAGAAATCCTAGATTGTTTATGCATTTTTTCAAATCTATTTTTGTTATAGATTATTAGACATGAATCACCATGTTCTTCCCCTTTCTTTCTTGACAATTCCCTGCCCCCTCTCTCTCCCTCTCTACAGAAGGAAGTAGTTGAAGAGGAAGAAATCGCAATCGATGCGGTGATTTGTTGTAGTTGCAGAGGATTTTTTTGTCTTTTTTGATAAAATGTTGCAGAAAAACAGAGAGGAAGAAGAAGATGATTTGGGGGTAGGGTTAAAAATTACTTAAGGGTCAACGGGACTTTTTCCTTTCAAATAAAGGTAATACTGTCAATACAAAAATAATTTTAAGCTGACATCAGCATCTAACGGTTTTGTCTTAATGGTTTGGGCCTTTTTGATAAATGTTTGGGAATTTTGGGTGGTAGGTAATGTTTTCAAAAAACTTGGGTGGTAGGTGATGTTTCTAAAAGAATTTGGGTAGTACGTGAAATTTTCCCAAAAAAATAATAAAATCTAATCTCATCTATGTATTTCTAGAGTAGGAAGTTTCCATTATTTAAGCTTTTTTTTATGGAAAAAGAAATGATGTTGGTCTCTTGATTCTTCTTTCATCTTCTCCGTAGTCCGTCCTTCCTCAATCCTCATTCTTCTTTCTCTGTTTTTCATTCTTCAGTTAAACGTTTTTGCTTCCTTCTTCTACGGCTTCATTAAAATAAAATCTCGATTCTTCTTATTCTTCTTTCATCTTCTCCCTCCTTCCTCATTCTTCTATCTCATACGCCATCTGATTTAGTCAAGTGATTTCTTCATCAAAGTTAGGTCAGTTATTGGCTTCTACTGGAAATATGTGTTTTTCTACTAGAATACCTGATTCGGTAGCTTAAATCAACTCTTGTGGCTGCCATAGACATCAAGTACATTGATTCCTGAAGGTGAAGGTAGATCCCATCATAAAGCCCTTTCAATAATCCTTCATCCTTTCTCTATCCATGCATCTCTCAATCTGTTTATCTCTCTCACAAATTTTGCAGCATTAGGTTTTTTTTTCTTTCAATTTTTTTTTGTTTGAAACTGTAGCAAATAGTTAAGGGGTTTCGATTAGAACTCTTAATCTGTTTTATATTTTTTATTGCTTGACTTTCAAAGGTTTGTTTTTTTATTACAATTATGTGTTTCTAGATTTCATTTTTTTTATTACTCTTGCAATGATCTATTTTTTATTACTGGTATGTGTTTCTATATTCCCTTTTTTATTACTCTTGCAATGATCTATTTTTTTATTAATGTTAGTTTTTCCAGATTGGAAAGCTTGCTCAATTGTTTGCTGGAATTCTAACAGAGAATTTGGGTTAATCAAAGGGGATTCTTGTAGAAATTTGCAAAAATACCAGTTTTCTTTGCCTGAATCGCTACCCAAGGTGTCCAATCTTATTGGAGATCTTTGGTATAATGCCTCACACAGACAGGGACTTCCTCACCATTGTTTATTGGATGAAGTTGGTGGATTGCAACTTATGAAAGATTCCAAATGAGTCTCTATAAAACCTAATCAAGATTTCTCTGTAAAACCCATGAGTCTTTGTAAAACCCAATCAAGATGCTTTATTGTCAACATTACTCTTGTTACGGTTGGAAATCACCCACTAGTCTATGATCTGAGCAACCTGCAATCACAGAGATAAGACAAGGGAGTTGGGCGACTAAGCCCCGGGTACACTTCGATGCCTAACTCAGATTCCCAATGTAAACAGTCAAGAGGTAGCAAGAAGCTATCTTTAGTTTAGAGAAAGAGGGTAACGAAGATAGAGTTTGAGTGTACGAGAGAAAGAATGAGTGAATAGTGAGATGATCTTACCTTAGGGGTTTGCCCTGTACATATAGAGATAAGCAAGAAGCATGGAGATACTGGGACTCTGGGAGCTAGTTCACCAATAGGACTGCCAGGTGTCACATTGTGGGACGCCCAGGTCATAAACTCTTAGTAGGAGTAAGAGACCATAGCCAAGGAAGCTAGGTCAGTGGAGATAAGGGTGACAGGAGTCACTATCTATTAGGCCACACGTCCGTGAGGGTAGGCTACGTATCACACCAGGAGAAGGACTCCCGCCTTATAACCAAGGACTCTTAGGACTCTAGTCTCTAACCAAGAGACATATCCTAACAGGAATGTACCACCGACCAGAAGCCGTGTCCTGATAAGAGTATACCTCTGAGTAGATAAGGCCGAGCGCCACTCTACCGCGTCTGGTTAGCCTAGACGATTTTAGGCACCATGTGTAAGATTTCATTAGGTGATGTTTTTCCCCTATAACAGTTTCCCCTTGCATTGTCGGATGCCAAGGATTCAATAGTGCAAATATCCTCTGACCGACAGTTCCGATCCGATCATTTGCTACTCATGTCCGCTTGTATACGCCCTCGTCTATACAAGGCTATAACTCATCAATTGTCTCATTGCCATCTGATCAGCCTCCAATATGATTAGATCTTCTGATCTAGAATTTAGTAGTTGTCGCCAGTTGTCTCTACTAACCGTTGGAGTGCCGAACTCGAGGAGGCACAAACTCGATGGTCCAGGCGCATTTCACCGTGGGTCTCAGCATCCGCGAAGGATCCGCCCCATCTGACGGCCAAAAACCAACTGACGGGTCTCGAGAAAACACACCATAAAGAGCCTCTACAATCGTGAACGGTCGGCTTCATCTAACGGCTGAGACTCAACCGACGCGTCTCGAGAAGTCCCACCATAAAGCCTCTAGCAGAGCCGTTATGATGGGCTGACGTCAACCTGTCACTCCTCGTCCAGTGCGGCAGACCTTCAGCCACTATTGTAGCGACGGATGGATGGGAGTTACTCGAACCGCTTCAGATTCCTATACCTATAAATACCGCCCTCGCCTTCCATTCGATCATTTGGACGATTTGAAGCTTGAGCGGAGAGTGTCTAGTCAAAAGTCTTCCCTACCTTCAAGTCTTTTGCGTGTTTCTTCATCTCTTCTTCAACCAGTAAGTTATCCTTCACCTGGTCTCCACTTTTTCCTTCTTTTTGCATGTTTTTAAGTTCTTCTTCCTCTTCCAATCGTGTCAACCCCTTAGTGAGAGGTAGTGTAAGTAGGAGAGCACTCATGGCCCATTATAAGGCTTCTTCTTGGGAAAAGTCTTCTATCCCCTCGCTGAGGGCGAGTTATCGTCCACCTAGAAGAATCCCCTTAGGAAAAGGAAACCCCGGGACTCCGTTAGCCTAGAATTCCACTGGGATGCCATTGAGTGTGAGGGATCCTATAGGGCTGTGAAGTGTCCCAAATCTCCGAAAGTCATCCCCTCAGCCTCTGAGCACACTTCTGAAAAAGATCATGACAAGGATTTTCTGAGGCCACTGAGTGGAGCCGACCAGCCAGTACTTCCACCCGGAGGGTCACTAGCAAAATGGGTGGTAAGCCAACCCTTCCTCCCCTAAATAAACTTCTGGCCCTATAGATAGCCAGTAGGGTTGCTTCTAAGTCGGCTTTGTCCCAAATCTGCAAGGCTTATCAGCTTGAGGCTCCCATGATGGATGTTGTGGTTTGGCCCCTTGTGCTCGGGGAAAGGGTTTGTACCCTACTCCCTTCCAAGATTTACTTGTATGAACAAGCTCTGAAGTCCGGCCTCTGATTCTCCCTTCACCCCTTGGTGGTCGACATCCTGAAGGTCTACCACATCGCCCCAGCCCAGCTGACTCAGAACTGGTGGTAGTGCATTTACACCTTCATAATTTTCATCTGCTGCCTTGGCGAGACTCCGACCGTAAACCTGTTTAGGTCATTGTTCAAGTTCAGTAGTCTGACCGAGAAGAACTCCTTGAGTGGTTGGTATTACTTCAGTTAGAGGGACGCAAAGAAACTCCCTCTGATCTCCCAAAAGCCTTCCTCCATCCGTGGGTGGAAGGAAAAATATTTCTTCATGAGGCCCCCGTCGGGCGACTCACCTCTCCCAATGTCGAACACTTGGCTCGAAGTTAAAGCGTTTGGATTCAACAAGAAGCCCAATCTGACTTCGGAGGAGAAGCACATCTTCCGAAAGGTAAAGGAGGGCAAAATTGTCCCCTATGCTGACCTGGTGGATCCACGGACCTTGGCCGAGCATGGCCTATTGGGTGAGTCCTAAAACAAAGCCGCTAACTTCTGATCTAATTATTTTAACTGGTATTGACTATGTGTTTGTTCCCTTTTACTACAATGAACTTCATAGACGATCAATTGGTGGCCCAGATCCTATGTAAGCGGGCGATGCAGAGCGAATCTATAGCAGGGGCAGGTGGGTCGACTGCCCCGAGGGACGTCTTTATTTGTGGGGTCATGACTAGATCCAGAGGGGCCTTCGAGGACCCGAGGGGCCTCCGAGGTCCCAAAGGGGAAGAAGCTGGCTCCAATGGAGGGGGTCAACAAGAAAATAAAGTCAGCTCATGACTTGCTGACTGGCTTCTACAAGACCAGGGGGACCCTGAAGGTGAGCCCAAGAGATGGGGGTAAGCGGGAGCCCTCGGCGAAGGAAACCCAACCCCGCCAGCCTACTGAAATGGTTGACCTGACCCAATCGGCCAATCCGAAGGCTTTAAGGGATGCATCCATGCCAAGGAGGGAGGACACTGTAGGGCAGAAGAGCCCAACCCCTTTCATTTCGATGCTTGGCCTGAACACCACCAATTCAGTATTCAAGAGTACCCGCACGGTGCGGATAATCGTGACGTAGAACCCCAAGGATGTCACCTTCACTATGTCCATGCAGATAGGGTGTCACACCCTAATTCTGCACTAACCAGAATGGTGTGATGAACCGTCAATAAGCCAACGGTTCAACCAGGATCTAGAATAGGTTGTGTCCATTTGCATAAACCATACACATCCACAACCATAATCAGAGTAAATAAATAATAGCGGAAGTCTTTATACTAATGAACTGAGAGTCTAACAGTAGTAACATAAATAAATTATCCAATTATCTTCAAAAAACTAAGACATAAAATAAAATAATTTAATCAATTACATCGTCTGAATAATTCAAATAAAATCTAATCGAAGACGCATGAGTTGCACTCGCACGACAAATCATGCGACTCCATCATAACTTCTGCATCCATCGCCGCAGCATGTTCGTACATCGGAGCATTCATATAATCTTCTATAGCAGTACCTGCATCATCAACTAAAAATATTCGACGCCGAAAAGGTGAGCACACATCATGGCTCAGTGAGCAAACAAAACAATGCAACTAACATATGCATGCATTCAATTCATATCTTTGGTCTGGTTCATAAGTTTACAATGTGCAATAGAAAGGTTTGGTGGCCGCCGCACCTATATACACGGGTGTGTAAGCCCACCCAATGGATCAAACACCATTTTCGTCCACAACCACCACACCATGGAATAAGGATAGAGCTAAAGTGCTTAGGATCGCACCGCATCACACTTCCCTTGATGCCCTACCCATACCAACACGTAAGCCCCTATTGGTGAGGGCTTGCAAACTGGGCTCACAACTAACCAATCCTAATGTCAAACAGTGTATCCAAGGCCCCATCCCAGCATCCCTCAATACGTCCATAGAGATAGAGCTAAGGCCCCCCGGTAGAGTCAAAAACTACACGGTCTGAGACCACCTCCCCTAATGCCCTACGACGTAATAGTTCTGCTAAGGTAATGGCGATACGATGATGTCAATGGACAAGACTTAAGTAGAGATAGAGCTAAAGTGCTTAGGACCGCACCGCATCACACTTCCCCGGATGCCCTACTCGTATCAAGTACACTAACCACACACAAACATTCACATGTCTTTTCCTAGCATCATCATCATCATCATCATGTTATAAATAAACGGAATTAAATATGCATGAACATTAATAGCAGGAATATTGGATGACATGTTAAATGCACAATACACGCATACAAGCATAGAATCATTCATAGCATTGGACTCAATAAATAAAAATAGTTTATTATTAGCCAATTAGTTTAGGTCTTGTTTCCTCACCTTTGATTGCTAGTAGATCATCGTTCAAGCTTTATAATTCACATTTAAATCACTGGAAAAACCTAACAAGTCCATAGATTTTAATTAGAATTAATTCCAATATGTTTAAACTAACAGAAACTGAGGGGTCGCAGGTGGGGTAGCACCTGGGGTCTCAGTTTCTGTAACTACAGGGTGTAGGGTCGCAGGTGAGGTCGGACATACTTCGACCCTACGTGCGACCACACCCTCCCTGGAACTTCTTGGGGGCCTGTGGTCAAACATGTGGGTCTCGTGGGGTCAGATACTATGCGACCCTACATGTGACCACATGTGTTCATGGTTAACCTTTCACTCTTAAGTCCATTCCTTCATATTTGAATCCTTTGGCTTACCATCATGGTCCTTCCTATGATCGTTCTATGGCTCAAAACTATAATTTTATATACCATCCATTGTCCACAATGACTTCCTCCATGAATTCTCTTAAAATTTTATCCATGGATGGATGATTTGGGTTTCTCCTAATCCTATCTTCTTCATAAACTATTCTAGGCTCTTAATTCATGTAGGGAATTAGGTTCATACCTTAGGTTTGCTGAGATTCAGAGTTTTCTCCGAACTTTCCTCTTCCTTGGTCTTCTTCTTCAATTCTCCTTCTCTTCCTTCTCTTCTCTCTCTCTCACTTTCAATTAGGGTTCTAAAGGAGTGAAAGAGGCTAAGGGACGTCCTATTTATAGAGAAAAACCCTCCATAATATGCCCCAATGAGTTTAGGAAAGACCCCCCTTCGAATTAGGAAGGTTTCCTAATTTTGGTTTCTGCCTGTTTCCGTGGGGTCGAATGTAGGGTCGCAGAATCTGTCGACCCTACGTTTTTAAAACATCCGACCCCACGACCAAAAGTCATGGGTAGGACTCTTTTGAGGTGGGGTCGGTCATACCTGTTTAGGCAAGCGATCACACACTCATATTTGACTATTTTTTAGTTAAATTTCATAACTGGTCTTGTGATTTATTCACGCACTTGGTCCACTTGGCTCGACCATGATAGGTAGACCTGGTACAAGGTGGTAAGACCCGTTAGTTCGATACGGGTTTTACAACTCCCCCCCTCTTATTAGAAATTTCATCCTCGAAATTTACACTTACCTTCTGAGTCGAAAATGTGAGGATATTGCTTCCGCATAGCATTCTCTTCTTTCCATGTGATCTCTTCTATATCTCGGCTCCTCCAGGTGACCTTAACATAATAAGTATCACGGTTGCATAGACGTTGAACCTTTCGACTGGTGATTTCAGTTGGTGCTACTTCGAATGTCAAATCATCAGTTATATCTGGTGGATCCACTGTCAAAACGTGTGTTAAATCTCTGACGTACTTCTTCAATAATGAGATATGAAATACATCATGCACACTTGACATAGATGGTGGTACTGCTAACTGATAAGCCACTTTTCCACGTTTAGCTAGAATCTCATAGGGCCCGACATATCTCGGACTTAGCTTCCCTTTCTGTCCGAATCGTTTTAAACCTCGCATAGGTGATACTTTCAAGAATACCTTATCATCTATGATAAATTCAAGGTCTCTACGTTGAGTATCTACATACTGTTTCTGATGATTCTGAGTCGTTCTAACTCTTTCCTTAATAATGTCGACTACATGACAAGTCTCTTCAATAAATTCTGGTCCAACAATACTCCGTTCACCAACTTCATTCCAAAACAAAGGAGTTCAACACTTTCTACCATACAGTGCTTCATAGGGTGACATCTGTATAGTAGCCTGATAGCTTTTGTTATAGGTGAACTCGATCAATGGTAGTTTCTCATCCCATGATCCTTTGAAATCAATAACACAGGCTCGAAGCATGTCTTCTAAAATCTGAATGGTACGCTCCGACTGTCCGTCTGTCTGAGGATGGAATGCAGTATTGAATTTCAACATTGTACCCATAGCCTTCTGTAATCCTTTCCAAAACTTTGAGGTAAAGCGTGGGCCTCTATCAGACACAATGCTTTCAGGTACACCATGTAATCTGACAATGTTATCCACATATAGCTTGGCTAACCTCTCCAGGGTATACTGTGGGCGTATAGCTATAAAGCGAGCTGTCTTAGTCAGACGATCTACAATCACCTAGACCACGTCAACTACTAGGGGAGTCAATGGTAACCCGGTGACGAAGTCCATAGTGATGCAGTCCCATTTCCATGTTGGTTCTGGCAGTGGCTGCAATAATCCTGCAGGTCTTTGTCGTTCAGCCTTCACCCTCTGACAATTTAGGCATTGAGACACGAATTTAACTACATCTGTTTTCATTCCTTTCCACCAATATAATTTTTTCAAATCATAATACATCTTTGTACTTCCAGGATGTACCGAATAAGCAGTGGTGTGAGCTTCCTTCATTAGTCTGTGTCTAATGTCCAAGTTTTTCGTTTCAGGAACACATACTATTCCTTTGTACTTCAATACCTTTTCATCGTCCAATGTGAACTCAAGAATAGTCTTACCTTTTTCGATGTCTTTTTGTACCGTTCTCAGATAAGGGTCTGATTTAAGAGCGGCTTTCACTTCATCAATTATATCAGGTACAATCTTCAATGTGACAAACATATTTGAAAATCGATGAATAAACCCTTGGTTGGTTGATCCACCCGGTGCATCTATCATGAACTGCTCATTACCATGATGGAATACTTTTCCTGTAACACACATTGCCACAGTCGTGTTATCCTCTCCTTGAGATTTTATCATTTTTTTTATGCTTAGCACATCAGCAACTACATTAGCCATTCCTGGATGATATTGGATATCGCAATCATAATCCTTCAATAATTTCAGCCATCTTCTTTGTCTCATGTTCAACTCCTTCTGATTAAAAAGATAAGTGAGACTCTTATGATCTGATTTAATATGAAATTTCTCTCCATACAAATAATGTCTCCATATCTTGACAGCATGTACTACTGCTACTAATTCCAAGTCATGAGTGGATAGTTCTTCTCATGTGTCTTCAGTTGTCTTGAGGCATACGCAACTACTTGTTCTCCTTGCATAAGTACACATCCTAAACCCAATCCAGACGCATCAATGTACAAGGTAAATGGTTATCCTGGAATAGGAATAGTCAAGATGGGAGCAGATATCAATCTAGCCTTCAATGTTTGGAAATTTTTCTCACATTTGTCGGTCCAAACAAACTTTTCACCTTTCTTAGTCAAACTGGTGAGAGGTACGGAAATTCTGGAATAGTCTTCCACGAATCGTCGATAATACCCAGCTAGACCTAGGAAACTTCTAATTTCTACAACACTCTTAGATGCTTCCCACTTCATAATGGCTTCAATCTTGCTAGAATCCACTTTAATTCCCTCAGCGGATACAACATGGCCTAAGAAAGCGACCTCATTTAGCCAAAACTCACACTTTGTAAATTTGGCATAAAGCTCCTCTTTTCTTAGTCGCTGCAGAGCGGCTCTTAGATTCATGACATGAGTTTCCTTATCTTTGGAGTAGACCAATATATCATCAATAAACACAATGATTGACATATCTAACATATCATGGAATACCCGATTCATGAGTTCCATAAAAGTTGTGGGTGCGTTAGTCAATCCAAAAGACATGACTAAAAATTCATAATGTTCGTATCTTGTTCTGAATGCTGTCTTTGGAATATCACCTTCCTTAATCTTCAACTGATGGTATCCTGACCGAAGATCAATCTTGGAGAACACCTTGGCACCTTGCAACTGATCGAATAAGTCATCGATCCGAGGCAACGGGTATCGATTCTTGATTGTAAGCTTATTCAATTCTCGGTAGTCTATACACAGTCGAACGCTATCGTCCTTCTTCTTTACAAACAATACTGGCGCTCCCCATGGTGATATGCTATTTCTGATATAATCCTTGTCTAGTAATTCCTGTAACTGCACCTCCAGTTCCTTCAGTTCAGTAGGAGCCATTCGATAGGGTGCTTTAGATACTGGTGTGGCTCCGGGTAAAAGATCTATAACGAACTATGTCGCTCGGTCGGGTGGTAGTCCTGGTAATTCCTCAGAAAATACATCCGAAAAGTCACGCACAACATCAATATCCTCCATTTATGGTACTTCCTTGGTGAGATCAACCATGGATACTAGATACCCAACTCCTCCTTTCTCGAGGCATTTTCTAGCCTTTAATGCAGAGAGGATGAGTTTTCGTTTATGGGGTAGTCTGGTTCCTGCAAAACTAAACTCTGCTCCTTCCTTGTCTTTAAATGTCAATTTTTTTCTGCACATAATAGGTTTATAGAATGCCGAGCTAACCAATCCATCCCCAAGATAACGTCAAAGTCTGTCATCTCAAGTTGAATCAAGGTTGCATCTAAAATCTTCTCGTCGATAAGAACTGGACATGGTCCATAACCTTTTTCTAGTTCCACTTCTAATCCCATAGGCGATCGTACAGGCAATTTGTAGTCTAAAGATCTGAGGGGTAGATTTAGCTTCTTTCCAAATGACACTGATATAAAAGAATGAGTAGCTCCAGAATCAAAGAGTACTCTAGCGGGTATGCCATTAATAGGTACGATACCTATGATTTGTTTTAATTTAGTCTACATGCTCACACAAGGTAATACAAAATGAAAGGTTCAGGTCATACCTGTGACCACATCAGGCGATGCGGCAGCATCCTCAGATGTAACTGCATAAACCTTTCCTTGCTGTAGCTACTTCCTGGGCTTAGGACATTCCCTGGAATAATGTCCCACTTGATTGTAGTTATAGCATTTTACTCCTTTATTATTTTGCTTTTGTTGCTGTTGGGCTGTTGGAGTAGTCTTGGCTGCAGCATTAAATCCTTGATTATGGAAGGGTTTGAATGTCCTTGTGTTCCCTCCGTTATAAGAATTTTCATTTGGCCTTTTTATACCTATATTCTGAGCAAAATAGCTCTCCTTCTGGCTCGACTCTATCACTCGAGCAATTTGTACTGCTTTATTGTAAACTTTCTTTTCTAGTCCCAGAACATGCTCACGAATGCTTCCCCTAAGTCCGATGACGAACCTTCGGGTCTTAGTATTTTCCTCTTGCATGCTAGAGGGTGCAAAGAAAAATAGCTCTTAATAACGCTATTGGTATGCATCTACAGTCATCTGTCCCTGATATAAACTCAGGAACTCTCTCTCCATAGCATCTCTAAAACATCTGGGAAAGTATTTCTCAAAGAATGCCTCTTTATAGATAGCCTAGGTCAATTGAGCGTGCTTTGTTAATAGATATGTCCGGGTAGACTTCCCCCAGTGGTGTGCATCACCCTTTAGCATAAATGTGGCGCACAACACTTTTTCTTCCTCATTAACTATCATCATCATAAAATTCCTTTCCATCTCGTCGATCCAATGAGCTGGCCACAAAGGATCTGCTGGCTTGCCATTATATTCTTTAGGTTTCATTTTCAAGAAGCACTCGATCAGTCGAGAGTGGTCCAACTGATACTGAGCATAGGCCCCGTACATTGGTGGTTGATACTGGTAACTGCCTTGAGCTACTTCAGGGTTCTATACTGGAGCTTGCACAACTGGCGTTTGAGGTGCGTGGGGTACCGTGTTGCTTCCCCCTGGTATTGTGCTAGCTTGTCCGGCTGGCATAGGTGTAGTATGTGCAGCTGGAAAAACCATTCCTATAGTAGCTTGCATGTTGGCTTACACCTACTGTATTTGCTGCAACTGTTGTGCCAGGTTCATTACTGTTGTAGCCAAATCTGTAAGTGGGGCTGGCAAGTTTGTAGGATTTGCCTAGCCATTAGCTCCTAGAGGTGCCACATTCGGATTCTCTTGTACTTCAAGAATTTCATGGTTAGTTTCCTCCACAGGTGGTGGTGGTGGAATTGGGTTACGGCCTCGCCTAGTTACTCTTCGCCCAGCCATTTCCTGTTCTGGTGGTGGTAGTGTCTGAAAACAATCATAGAACATGTGAGGCAATCAATATAAGTCATTCCCCAAGTCTAAATCCAACTAATCAATGTAAAATTCTAATTTTTCAAGTCATTCAATGAAAATACTAAATTTTCCATCGTAGGGTCGATGGTAGGGTCACTCTAAGTTCGACCCCAGGGTATGCGACCTCACAAAACCCTGTCAGCTCACCGAGAGCCTAGGGTCGATATATGTCCGACCCTAGGTCTGACCACACGATATCTGTCAAATCACCGAGAGCCTAGGGTCGATGGTAGGGTCAGTCGTAGGGTCGCACATTTGTCGAATTCTGCAACCGCATGACCCAGAATTAGGTTTTTAAACCCAATTTTGGAGTCATTTCTTACTCTTTCTTCTTTCCTCCAACTCAACTCGCTTCCCCTGAGTTGCTACAGTATCGACCCCTAGTGTTTGGTGATTATTTCTTCCGTTCACGACTTCCGTTCCTTTCCTTTAGGTATGCTCTCTACTATTTCTCATTTTTAAGCTTTCAAAACTAGGTTTTTCTCCATTTATATCGTTTTCTTTAAATTAAAATTTTTCTAATCGTAAATTGATTTTTATTGGGGCTTTTGCTATTGGCCACCCAATGGACAAAATCCCTCAAGAAAATTTGAGTTGCATCTGTTGGTTTTTGAGAAACTTGAAATTTTCCATTTTTGACCTAATTTTTGAGATTTTTCCAATTTGTTGAAATTTCTTCAAATTCGATCTTCCTAGTTTAAATTTCCAACTGTATGAGCTTTGCAGGGTGGTTTGGAACATATGTAAGTCCTCCTGCCCAGCTGTTTGGGTGAAAAGTAAGGCTTTTGGAAAATCATGTTGTTATAATGCCGAAGTTTTGAGTTTTTCACCATATCTAATACCTTGTTTATTTTTCTGTGTCTTTGCAGATAGCATGGCTCGTAAAGGTTCCCAGAGCTCATGATCTCATTCGTTTCCGCTCTAACGTGGCAGAGGCTCAGTATGCTCATTATGAGCGTAAGAAGGTGGAAGGGGGTCGTTGTGTAAACTTGGCTAGTCTAGCCTTGTTTAATGTAGAGGGTGCCTTCCGTGACATGGATTGGCTTCCCGTGATCACATATGAGGCTTGTCCCTATCCTACTTTGGTGAAGTAGTTCTATTGCAACCTCCAGGTAGTGGGTGATCGCAATGATACAGATAGGGGTAGGGAGCTCGAGATCACCAGCTATGTGAAAGGGGTGGAAGTTTCCTTCAACTGCCAGGAGTTGGCTGATCTCCTGGGCATATCAACGATGGCCCCTTGGTGTACTGTGCTCCTAAGGAACCCCAGTTCCTATCCTTGATGATGCGTGCTGAGATTGATAGCCAGCTTCTTAGAGGTGATCATTGGGAGATGAAGGCAATCAACCTACGACCAGAGCCTCGGGTCTACTGCAAGATCACTCAGCACAACTTGATTCCCCAGAGTGGCCATTATGATAGGATTTCTCAATTGACCCAGTATGTATTGTATTGCATTTGCACTAGGCAGCCGGTCTGCCTTCCATACATTATTATCTGGATGATGATCTGTGCTACGACGCCTGGTCATATAGGCAACCTGCCCTACGGACGTCTGATCATTACTCTGCTCACACGCCTACACGTCGACTTATTGGATGAGAGGATTCATGAGGATACTTTCTCTTCTGACCTGGACTGGGAGGCCATCTGCAGGATGGGGATGCGAGATACGCAGGTTAGTGACGATGAGAGGAACGCTCTGGTGTGTCCCCGTACCCGGGTAAAGATGGCAGACGCCGAGGCGGCAGCAGCAGCAATAGGAATCCATGGGGGTGATGCTGAGGATGATGATCGTATGTATATGGATGTAGGCGTCATACCTCCTCCATCACCACCGCATTCTACTGGGGCTGGCCCATCTCGGGTTCCTTCACATGCAGCTGGTCCTTCGCACCCACCATCTGATGATGTGATGGGGCTGCTGGGTGAGATTAGAGAGGCTCAGTGCGTGACTGATTGGAGAGTAGGAGAGCTTCTAGATGCCCAGCGCGCGTCTGATCAGTGGATGGCCGACCTGACAGCTAGTCACCAGGTGACCCAGACTCAGGTAGCCTGACTGACTAGAGTGTATGCTGAGGATTATGATAGAGATCGCGAGGCACCTCCTCCTCCAGCACCTCCAGCTCCATGATGCACATTTTCTTTTTTGTTTTTCCTTGTACTACAGAGTAACTGTCCGGATTGTGGACCGTACACGTTGCTTTTTACTCTAGTGTATATGAAACTTGTTTCTCATCTTAATAGTGCAATATTCTCTTTCTTAATTTTGTCTCATACAACACAGGTGCTTATAGTGTGTTATTTTTACAGCTTTTAAATTTTATCCTAACTCAGTTCATGAACTTTTGTGAAAGTATACTGGTTTAATAGACAGGGTCCGAGGGCTATGGTACCAAGTTGTCACACCCCAATTCTGCACCAACCAGAATGGTGTGATGAACCATCAATAAACCAACGGTTCAACCAGGATCTCGAATAGGCTGTGTCTGTTTGCTTAAACCATATACATCTACAACCATAATCAGAGTAAATAAACAATAGTGGAAGTCTTTATACTAATGAACTGAGAGTCTAACAGTGGTAACATAAATAAATTATCCAATTATCTTCAAAAGACTAAGACATAAAATAATTTAATCAATTACATCGTCTGAATAATTCAAATAAAATCTAATCGTAGACGCATGAGTTGCACTCGCACGATAAATCATGCGACTCCATCATAACTTCTGCATCCATCGCTGCAACATGTCCGTACATCGGAGCATTCATATAATCTTCTACAGTAGTACCTGCATCATCAACTAAAAATATTCGACGTCGAAAGGATGAGCACACATCACGGCATAGTGACCAAACAAAACAATGCAACAAACATATGCATGCATTCAATTCATATCTTTGGTCTGGTTCATAAGTTTGCAATGTGCAATAGAAAGGTTTGGTAGCCACCGCACCTCTATAAACGGGTGTGTAAACTCACCCAATAGATCAAACACCATTTTCGTCCACATCCACCCCACCATGGAATAGGGATAGAGCTAAAGTGCGTAGGACCGCACCGCATCACACTTCCCCTGATGCCCTACCCATACCAACACATAAGCCCCTATTGGCGAGGGCTTGCAAACTGGGCTCGCAACTAACCAATCCTAATGTCAAACAGTGTATCCAAGGCCCCCCGACAGAGTCAGAGACTACACGGTCCAAGACCACCTCCCCTGATGCCCTACGACGTAATAGTTCTACTAAGGTAATGGCGATACGACGATGTCAGTGGACAAGACTTGAGTAGAGATACAGCTAAAGTGCTTAGGAGCGCACCGCATCACACTTCCCCCGATGCCCTACTCGCATCAAGTACACTAACCACACACAAACATTTACATGCCTATTCCTAGCATCATCATCATCATCATGTTATAAATAAATAGAATTATATATGCATAAACATTAATAGCAGGAATATTGGGTGACATGTTAAATGCACAATATACGCATACAAGCATAGAATCATTCATGGCATTGGAATCAATAAATTAAAACAGTTTATTATTAGCCAATTAATTTAAGTCTTGTTCCCTCACCTTTGATTGCTAGTAGATCCTCGTTCAAGTTTTATAATTCACTTTTAAATCACTGGAAAAACCTAACAAGTAGATAGATTTTAATTAGAATTAATTCCAATATGTTTAGACTAACAGAAACTGAGGGGTCGCAGGTGGGGTAGCACCTGGGGTCTCAATTTCTGCGACCACAGGGTGTAGGGTCGTAGGTGGGTCAGACATACTTCTACCCTACGTGCGACCACACCCTCCCTAGAACTTTCCAAGGGCCTGTAGTTGAACATGTGGGTCTCGTGGGGTCGGATACTATGCAACCCTACGTGCGACCACATGTGTTCATGGTCGATCTTTCACTCTTAAGTCCATTCCTTCATATTTGAATCCTTTCGCTTACCATCATGGTCCTTCCTATGATCGCTCTATGGCTCAAAACTATAATTTTATACACCATCCATTGTCCACAATGACTTCCTCTATGGATTCTCTTAGAATTTTGTCCATGGATGGATGATTTGGGTTTCTCCTAATCCTATCTTCTTCATGAACTTCTAGGCTCTTAATTCATGTAGAGAATTAGGTCCATACCTTAGGTTTGCTGAGATTCAGAATTTTCTCTGAACTTTCCTCTTCCTTGGTCTTCTTCTTCAATTCTTCTTCTCTTCCTTCTCTTCTCTCTCTCTCTCACTTTCAATTTGGGTTATAAAGGAGTGAAAGAGGCTAAGGGACGTCCTATTTATAGAATAAAATCTTCCATAATATGCCCCCAATGAGTTTAGGAAAGACCCCCTTCGAATTAGGAAGGTTTCCTAATTTCGGTTTCTGCCTATTTTCATGGGGTCGAATGTAGGGTCGCAAAATCCGTCGACCCTATGTTTTTAAAACATCCGACCCCACGACCAAAAGTCATGGGTCGGACTCTTTTGAGGTGGGGTCAATCATACCTATTTTGGCATGTAACCACACACTCATATTTGACTGTTTTTTAGTTAAATTTCATACCTGGTCTTGTAGTTTCTTTACGCATTTGGTCCACTTGGCTCGACCATGATAGGTTGACCTGGTACAAGGTGGTAAGACCGGTTAGTTCGATACGGGTCTTTCATAGGGGACCTACTAAAGTGGGTGTTCCTTAACAACGCCCAGGTAAGGGATTCTTTGAGTTTTCAACTTTTTGCTTTCTTTGTGTATGTTAGCTAACTCTTTCGTTTGTTGCTTTCTAGGGTGGCAACCTTGTGGCTGAGCTATGCTAAAAGGTGGCATCTCTGTGTGTAAGACCCGTATCGAACTAACCCGGTCTTACCACCTTGAACCAGGTCTACCCATCATGGTCGAACCAAATGGATCAAGTGCGTGAAGGAGAACACGATCCCAGGTATTAAACTGACCCAAAAACACTAAAAATAGGGGGAGGATCGCATACCCAGCAAGGTAGGGTCGGACCCCCCCAGTATAAAAGTCAGACCCTGAGTTTTATACTGGGGGTCGGACATTTTAAGAACCAGGAGTCGACGGGATCTCCGACCCCCTCATCGACCCCCAGTTTACCGACAGAAACCGTGATTTGGAAACTTTCCAAATTTCAATGGGATTCCTTCCTAATCTCCATGGGACTTATTTGGGAGTTTCTACTCTATAAATAAGATGTCCCTAAGCCTCTTTCACTCCTTTTAGAACCCTAATTGGATTGAGATAAAGAAAAGAGAAGGAGAAGAGAAAGAAAAGAGAAAGAAAGTGGAGAAGAAGATCAAAGAGAAGGCTTCAGAGAAACAAGCCTAATTCTCAGGTATGGAAACTATCTCCATGTAATTCTACAGACCTTAGAATAGATAGAGAAGAGGGAATGATCTAGGAGAAACCAAAATCATCAACCCATGGTTAGGTTTTCATGAAAAACCATGGGGGAAATCATGAAAGCCATATAGGTGAGTGAACTACGGTTCTAGACCAAAAAACATGTATGGAATGGATTGTAAAAGCAAGCCATAGGACCCCAAACACGAAGAATGGACTGTAGGAGGAAAAATTAACTAAACCCATAGGGGGTCGCACGGGGGGTTGATGGCTAATCAACCCTACCAGACCCTGATAATCGACCCCCAGTGTTCGAGAAGTCCGGATCGTGGGTGGTCGCACCCGTGGTCGATGGAACCTCCGACCCTAGCATCGACCCCCAGTTAACAGCATGCTTTTTAAAGTTTGAATTAATTCTAATTAAATTCTATCGACTTGGTTAGGTCTTCTAGTGATATAACATCGATATATAGTTGATTCTTAAAGCTTGAAAGAGGACCTACGATCAAGTAAATGTGAGGGAACAAGACCTAAACTAGTTGGCTAAGAATAAACTGTTTTTATTTCTTGAGTCCAATACCATGACTGATTCTATGCGTGTATGCTTGTATGTGCATTCAATATGTCATCCAATATTCCTGCTATTACTATTCATGCATATTTAATTATGTTTATTTATAACATGATGATGATGATGATGCTACGAATAGGCATGTGAATGTATGTGTGTGGTTAGTGTATATGGTGCGGGTAGGGGATGGTATCAACCGGTACAGCCATGCCGTTTTCATGGGGTGTATATTGTGCCATGGTTCTACTCAAGTCATATCCACTGACATCGTCGTATCGCCATTACCTTAGCAGAACTATTACGTTGTAGGGTATGAGGGGAGGTGGTCTCGGACCGTATAGTCTCTGACTCTGCCGGGGGGCCTTAGCCCTATCTCTATGGACGTATTGAGAGATGCTAGGGTGAGGCCTTGGATACACTGATTAGCATTAGGATTGGTTAGTTGCGAGCCCAGTTTGCAAGCCCTTGGCAGCAGGGGCTTACGTGTTGGTGTGGGAAACCGGTACAGCCATGCCATTTTCATGGGGTGTATATTGTCCATGGTGGGTGCATGTGGGACGACAGTGCCGTTTTCATTGGACGGTTTCACACACTCGTGTATAGAGGTGAGGCGGCCACCGAACATTTCTATAGCACATTGCAAACTTATAAACCAGACCAAAGATATGAATTGAGTGCATGCATATGTTTGTTGCATTGTTTTGTTTGCTCACTGAGCCATGATGTGTGCTCACCCTCTCGACGTCGAATATTTTTAGTTGATGATGCAGATACTATAGTTGCAGATTATATGAATGATCTGGTGTATGCGGGTGTTACTGCAATGGAAGCTGAAGACTTAGAGGATGCGCATGACCCCTCATGCGAGTGCAACTCATGCGTATTCTATTAGGATTTATTTGAATTTATAAAAGGATGTAATTGGTATTTTATTTATTTATGTCTCAGTTGATACAACAATAACTTGATATTTTAATTATGATTATTACATTTAGAGTTCTCGGTTCATTTACTATAAGACTTTCGCTATTGTGTATTTATTCTGATTATGGTTGTGGATGTGCATGATTTTATTTTTAATGGATACTGCCTATTAGAGATCCTGGTTGAACCGTTGGTTTATTAGCGGTTCATCACACCGTTCTGAATGGTGCAGAATTGGGGTGTGACACTGTGCACCGAGTTGGATGAGTCAAAAACGATGGAGGAGGCGTCTAGAGAAGCACTAACGACCGTCAGGGGGGAGCTCTACGAGAAGACTTCTGAGGTGGTCGGCCCTGCTGCTGAGAAGGCCAACTGTAAGACCCGCACTCTATGAACCCGATCTAAACCTTGTTTCATGTTGTAACAGGTCTTCCATGTTGTAACAGGTCTTCCAATCATCACTGGACCAGACGGGACGAGCGGATGACAACCAGGTATGAAATCAGACCAATCGGACCAATTCAAGTATGAAAAACCTCATACTGGTCGATGGTACCGGTCTATGGTACCGGTCGATGGTCGACCGGTATGGCCTAGCGCAGCATGGATCTGAAAACGGATCTCTGCGGGTCCCACTTTCCAAATTTCAATCCGAAGGACTTTCCTAATGTTAGGAGGCTTCCTAAACCTAATCCTAGCCTATATAAGGACCCTTAAACCTCCTAAAACCTCTTCCATTGATTCTCACAAACCCTAGAGAGGAGAGAGGCTGAAAAAGGAGAAGAAGCTAGGAAGGAGAGGAAAGAGCCGCCATTGCCGTTCGACGAAGAACACATTACCCCGAGTCAATGGTAAGTGCTTAAACCTTCCTCTGCAATAAGTATTCTAGGATGGTTAGTTATAATTGGATCAATACCATGCAAAGCAAGGTATTGATCTAAACCCTATTTTGCCGACAAACCCTAATCTAGTCGATAATCCTATATTCAAGTTCTAAGTCGAAGATCATCGAGGCTAGGACTTGAATGGAGTTGGAAATAACTCTAACTCAGTATTCAAGTCCTCGAATGTGTAGGAGAAACCCTAGGATCAATAGAGGGTGACCGACGGAAGGCGAGAACCAAGTGTATGGTCTTCTGGAGACATACCGGTCGACCATACCGGTCGCACTCTATGCGACCGATACTGCAACCGGTACCTCCCGGGGACTGGTCTGTGGGGACCGGTCGACCATACCGGTCACAGGTTTTCCCCACAGTGCTGCGACCGGTACCTGTGACTGGTCTGCTCTGTGAAGAGTGTTTTTGACCCAGTTGGTTTTCCGACCAACGTAAATCTAAGGAAAAACTATTCTAATTAAACCTAACATTGTGTAGGACCTTGTGATAGCACGTTTGGACCTTGTGACGTGGAGCAAGATATCAACCAAGCGTCAGGTAAGGGAATCGGACCTAAACCCTAATAATTTAATAACAGTAAATCATTGTTAATAATTATGGTTCTGTGGATTGATGTTTGTGCATTCTCTCATGTCATCCTTTACTTTTAGTTATTATTGTTCATGCATACTTGCTATGCTAGGTTGTGACTGTTAGGCATGTGATTGTTTTCGTTGGTGTGTGGAATGGGAAGGACTAGAGGTCTAGGATCATTCCTCACACTAGCACCTTTCGTATCGTTCTGTCTTAGCATGCTTGGTGCGGGTAGGGTATCAGGGGGAGGAAGTGGCACTGTGGTCTCCGGCCTGGCCACTAGACTCTAGCTCTACCTCTATGTCGTAGGGAGCTGCGCTGGGACGGGCCTACTGTGATGACATATAAGATTGGTTAGTTGCGAGCCCAGTTTGTAAGCCCTCGCCAATAAAGGCTTACGTATTGGTATGGATAGAGTATCAGGGGAGGAGTTGGCGGTGTTTGATCCGGACGCCTTAGCTCTATCTCTATTCCATGATAGGGTGTATGTGGGACGACAGTGGTGTTTGATCCATTGGGCGGCTTCACACACTCGCGTATAGAGGTGCGGTGGTCGCCAATCCTTTCTATAGCACATTGCAAACTTTAAACCAGACCATGATGTGAATGTTACTCATGCATATGTTTGTTGCATTGTCTGATTGTCTTACTGAGCTAAGTTGTAAGCTCACCCTTGTGTATACACTATTTTTAGATGTTGATGTAGGTTATACGGTGGATGATTACATGAACGCTCCAGTGTACAGAGGCGTGGCTGCTTTGGACGTGCAAGCAGGAGAGGACGAGCATGACGCTTCATGCGAGTGCCCTTTCTGTGTGTACCTTTAGGATTTTATTTAATTTATTTTTATTATTTTTAGATGGAAATACAGTTGATGTAAAGATATTTATTTATGCTTTGGGTATTTGAATAATTAGATATTTTATTTTTATCAATAGCTTACTCAGTTCATTTAATTTAAAACTTCCGTTGTATTTTATTATATTCTGATTGTGGTTATGTGCAATGGTTTGTATGAGTGGACACAGTCTTATTGAGATCCTAGTGTGAGCCGTTGGTTCAGTGACGGTTCACTCACACTTCTGGTTCAGCCGGAATTGGGGTGTAACACCAACCTTAGGGTATTGCTAGACAAGGCGGAGAAGTCCCTTTCCGATGAGCACGAGAGAGTGCATCAAGCCAAGGTGAAGCTTAGGGCAACCAAGGATGCCAGATGAGCGGCCAAAACTGAGGCCATGTCAGCCATGGTAGCCCTGGCAAAGGTGGAGAAGCTCCAGGCCAAAGTCTGGGAACAGACTGTGGCAGATTACTGAGGGTCTGCTCAGTACGCTGATGATCTGGAGGAGGCAACGAGTGGATTCTTTTAGAAGGGGGTCCTCTATCTTCAGCAGTACCTCATGGGTAAGGGAATCGAGGTCAACTACTCCGATCTTCCCCTCTTGGCCGAGCAGGGTAGAGAGGAGGTGGTCGAGTGGGAAGAGGCCGACCGAACTGAGGCAGACAATCTGGAGGAAGACCTGTCTGCTTATGAAGTGCCCCAGACACCGACTGCTGATCTTCCTGACGTTACACTGCTGAGCGACGCCCCCCTAGGAGGTTCGACTGTCAACCCTACCACTAAGGACGGTCCTGCCTAAGGTCAAGGGATGCCCCTACCCCTGCGTGGCCAGAAGGGGATTTACCCTTATCCTTCTCTTTTTTGCCCTGATGGGCCTTTTGTAGAACGTTGCCCCCTTATGGGCTTTTGTAATGAAAATAACTCTTTCTGTCTTCCATTTTTATCGTGTTATCTGCTTGAATTTATTTTGATACGTAAGTTATACCTCCCATGATACCCCTAAAGTGTAGTCGATCTAACTTCTTGATAGGCCAAGTGCACTTGGTGATTGTTGCATTGAGAACGTTGATCGCTGATAGGTTGTGTTAGCACTTAGCCACGGGTGATCTGCCCCTAGTGCTTGTTAGTCGTAGTTTGTGAAGTCATGTAGGATCGACATGCTACTTGTACCTGCCTATGGGTGCGAGTAGGTCACGTCAAGCATGGTCTGCATGCTACTCATACCTGCTTGTAGGTATGAGTAGGCATAGCCAAGTCAGACCAGCGTGCTACTCATAACTGCTTATGGGTGCGAGTAGGCCGTGTCAAGTATGGTTATGTTCTACTCATACCTGGTTATGTGTATGAGTAGGCAGAGTCAAGTAGGATCGCCATGCTACTCATACCTGCTTGTGGGTGTGAGTAGGCCATGTCAAGTATGGTCTGTGTGCTACTCATATCTATGGGTATGAGTAGGTAGAGTCAAGTAGGCCTGCGTGCTGATCATACCTGCTTGTGGGTACGAGTAGGTAGGCTGGGTCAAATGGAATGACTGTATTGAGATCCCAGGTGTATGATTGCTCAGTTGTTGAGACTCAGTGAAAAGGACTTCATGTATTGTTAACGTATTCTGAGCGGGTGCCCCTAGAGGGTCTGGCTTACAACTGAAACTACTTGCTTGGAAATGGAAATTTACATAATGAACCTAGGCTGGTTAGCCAACTCAACTGAAAGAAAACCTACTTAACTTAAACACTAAGTAACAAGCTATAAACTAGGCCAGCAATGGTGGAAGCTCAATGGTAGTATTTGAGCAGGTTCGTAGCGTACCAGGTGTGAGGTATCTCTTCGCCATCCAGGGTGGTCAGGGTGTATAATCCAAGGCGGCCTGTCTTGATGATTCGGTAAGGTCCTTCCCATTCTTGGCCATCTTTCCCTGGTTGATCGGCTCAAAGACTGTTGTCTTTTAAAGGACTAGGTCTCTGACTCTAAATATCTTGGGCCGTATGGTTTTGTCATAGTGCTTGGCCGTGGCCTGCTGGTATGTTGCCGACTCCCTGACGTCTTCCAATTTGTCTAAGTTGGTTCGCAGATCATCATAGTTAGTTTCTTCATTAAAGTTTAGGATCCGGTAAGTTGGGGAAACACTTCGACTGGGACGACTACCTCCATGCCGAAGGCCAGCATGAAAGAAGTCTCACTGGTGGGGGTCCTACTGGTTGTTATGTATGACCAGACTATACTCGATAACTCGTTGACCCACTTCTCTTTCTTGTCTACCACCTCTTCTTGAGCCCTGTCAGTATTGTCTTGTTCGTGGCCTCTGTCTGCCTACTAGTTTGTGGATGGCCGACCGATCCAAAGCAGTGATCAATTTGAAACTCTGCGCAAAACTCTGTGAAGGAAGCGTTGGCGAACTGCGTGCCATTGTCCGTGACGAGTATTCAAGGTACCCCGAACCTGTATATGATAGAGTGCCTGAAGAATTGCTCCCCCTTGATTGAGTTGATTTTTGCAAAGGCCTCAACCTCAATCCACTTTGTGAAGTAGTCGATAGCCACTATGACGTAATTTCATTGGTAAGTTACCTTGGGGAAGGGCCCCATGATGTCCATCCCCTATATGGCGAAGGGGAGAGGGCTGGTAATGGGTTGTAGGGGGTGGCGGAGGCATGGGTTATGGGTGCATAGAACTGGCACTTCTTGCACTTGCGTATAAGTTTAATGCAGTCATCATGCATCCTTGGCTAGTGGTAGCCTTGTTGGAGGATATTCTGAAACAATGATCGGCCTCCTTAATGCCAATCGCAGATGCCCTCATGCACTTCTTTAATCACCTGCTCGGCTTCTTCCGATTGTAGACACTGAAGTAATGGCATGGTATAGGATCGCCTGTACAGTACATCTTGATGGACGGTGTACTGTCATGACTTGGCCTAGATGCGCCATGCCTTCTTTTTGTCCTCTGGAAGTGCATCCATCCGAAGGTAGCTATAGATAGGGTCATACTAGCTAGAGGTGACTTCAATTGGCCCGACTTCCTCGGCAGTGCTGCTTGCATGCTCTAGTAGCTCAACATATACTACAGTGTCCATCTCAGAGATGTCTTCTAGGTACAACCTAGAGAGCTCGTCTGCTTCAGTGTTCTCATCTCAGCCCACATATTGTAGTTCGACACTCTGGAAGGCCGTTATGGCCATGTTTACCTGCTCTAAATACTTTTTCATCTCAGGCTACCTGGCTTCGTAGTCACCCTACACCTGGCAGAAGATGAGCTGTGAGTCACTGCGGACTATGAGCCGTTTAACCATCTGGCCTTTCACCAGTCGGAGGCCAACTAGTAAAGCTTCATACTCGGCCTCATGTTTGTTGTATGGAATCCAAATCTAATGGTTGATCTAAGTTTGAATTTTTCTTGGCTGGTGAGTATCACCCCTACCCCTGATTTTTCGTCCATAGAGGACCCATCTACTTACAGTGTCCACGGCGCTTCAGCCAGTGCAAGCCTGTCTTCTTGCTCTGGCACCACTACTTCCCCCTCTGGAAGTGTGCTCTCCACTATGAAGTCCGCCAAGGCTTGCACTTTTATGGTGGTTCTAGGCACGTACCTTATCTCAAACTCACCAAACTCTATGGCCTAGTTGATCATTGGACAGGAAGCATTCGGCTTTGATAACACTTTCTTCAAAGGGGTGTTAGTGAGTATGAAGATAGGGTATACCTGGAAATACGATCGGAGCTTCTGCGCTGTCGTGACTAAAGTGAATGCTAACTTCTCGATCAGCTTGTATCGAGTCTCTATGTCCAACAACACCTTGTTAATGTAGTATATGGGGCATTGGACTTTGTTTTCTTCTTTCAACAAGACCGCGCTCACCGCCAGGTCTGAGACCCCAAGGTATAATTGCATATCGTCACCGAGATTTGGCTTGACCAGCAACAGTGGTGAGGCCAAGTAGGCTTTGAGGTCATCGAAGGCTTTTTGGCACTTGTCTATCCACTCAAATTTTCCTACTTCCTTCAGTGTCTTGAAGAAAGGCAGGCATCTCTTTGCCAACTTGGACATGAAGCGGCCAAGGGCGGCTATCCGACCATTTAGCTCTTGCACATGCTTTGGCTTGGTCAGCGCAGTCATGTTAAGTATGGTCGTTATCTTTGAGGAGTTAGCCTCTATGCCCCTCTGTAAGACCATGAAACCTAGGAACTTGCCTGATTCTACTCCAAAAGCACACTTTGTTGGGTTCAGCTTCATGCTATATTTTCGGAGGAGTTGGAAGGCTTCGCCCAGGTCGGCCAGGTGTTGGTCGGCCTGCTTGCTCTTTACCAAGAAATCGTCGATGTACACCTCTATGTTGCGGCCGATCTAATTTTTGAACACTTTATTCACCAACCTCTAATAGGTGGCTCCTGCGTTTTTTAGGTCAAAAGGCATGATTGTATAACAGAAGAGCCCCTAGTTGGTGATGAAGGATGTGCACTCTTCATCAGGCTTATTCATCTTGATCTGGTTGTACCCCGAATATGCATTGAGGAAACTGAGCTACTCGTGCCCGATCGTGGCGACTATGAGTTGGTTTATATGTGGCAGCGAATAGTTGTCTTTTGGACAGGCCTTGTTGAGGTCTGTAAAGTCTATACAGATCCTCCACTTTCCGTTTGCCTTGGGGACCATGACTACGTTTACAAGCCAGTCAGGATAGGTTACCTCAAGGATGAAGCCGGCTCTTAATAACTTCTGGACCTCCTCATCAATGACCGACTAGCGGGCTGGTGCAAAGCTCATCTTCTTTTGTCTAACTGGCCGGTGCTAGGGGTTGACTGCGAGGTAGTGCTCGATGACCTCTCTGGGGAACCCTGACATCTCGGAGGCCGACCAGGTGAATACGTCGAGGTTCTGCCTTAGGAACTCGATTAATTTTCCCTTCTTGTTCTCAGGCAGCAGGGAGTTGACTTGGAACCTCTTCTCTGGCTGGTCTATAGACACAGGGATCAGTTGTAGTTCCTCTGCTGGTGTTCCCCTTTCCAGGTGGTTAATATCCCTGATGTCTTCTATGTCTACTGTCTGGACTGGAGTAGACCTCAGGGCTCTTTGGCTGTTCCACAACTCTATGGCGTACCACCTTCTCGACGTTACCTGGTTGGCTCTGCATTCGCAGACTCCTTTTTCTGTTGGGAATTTCATCACCAAGTAGTAAGTGGATGTGCAGGCCTTAAACTTGTTCAACGATGGGCAGCCAATATGATGTTGTGGTTTGATGGTCGGTCCACTACCATGAACTCCACTAGCACTCTCTGCTGTTTGGGCTTCTGACCAAGAAGCACAAGCAATTGTATGTCTCCTTTCACCATCACCGGATCTCTTGAGAAGTTAATGAGGTCGAATGTGATGGGTTGTAGTTGGTCGTCTCCTATCAACCTTCTCTGATATGAATGGTAGAATATGATGTCCATAGAACTACTGGTGTCTACCAGACATTTTTCCACATCGCAATGCCCAATTCTTGTAGTGAAGATGATGGCATCCTCATGAGGTACTGCCACATTGACAAGGTCTTTGTTACTGAAAAGTGATAATCTCTCCGGTCCTTGCCTTTTTGGATGGCCACTCTGTCTTCGCCACCAGGTGCGAGTATGCCTTGGCCGATCTTTTAAAGGTGTTTTCCGCCGCAGGTCCTCCTATGATGGTAAGGACTATCTTCCCTTCTGCTTTGGCTCCTCTAGTGATCGTGTAGATGCCACTATCGCCTGGAATTCTCAGTCTCGTAGAGGTGTGGGGTCAGTTCTTTGGTGGAGGGCTAGCCACTAGGCGTCGACCAAAGGGTTGCCTTCTTGATGCCAAACGGGATCTCTGCCTACTTCGATCCAGCCTCACAGGTTTCGAGAAGGACCCGAAATGGATATGATGTTTTCTGCCTGGGTGCTCCTTTGACGATACCCTAGATGACTAGTCTCCGGATGGGATTCTAAATGACACAAACTGAATGGCTCCGACCCACTGCCTGGGCGCAGTCGACTTACCCTCGGGGTCCCTATCATCCGTCCAATTAGCGTTAGGGTTCTCACCTACTTCTGTTCTGCAATCATTGGGTTACTGGTTCCTTGGGGGCGGTGGAGGTAGATGGTGGTCCCTCTTGGCTAGTCCTGGACCTCGGCCAGCGTTTTTGACAAAATTGCGGTAGTAGCCTCGCCGGATGAGATCTTCTATTTCACCTTTCAGGTACTTGCAATAGTCTGTGTCGTGACCATAATCGCCATGGAAGTGACAGTATCTAGAACGGTCTTTGTTTCTGCCTTCACCGAGTGGCTTCGACGGTGGTTGGAGGTTTCGATCGTTCTTGATTTCCTCTATAATCTCCACCATGGAGGTAGGGAGTGGAGTGTAGTAATCGAACGTCTTATAGGGATGTCGACTCACTTGTTCTTTGCAAGGCCTTTGCTTCTTGGGATCACTGTTGTTCTGGGTCTGATCCACAGGGTCAAATCTCTTTTTGTCAGCTGATTTCTGATTGGCCTTCACATTATTAACAACATTAGTCTTCTGGGCCTTGGTCGTCTTGTTGGCAGAAGCGTACTTCTCGCACCTGGCAAGTAAATCATCCATGCTCTTAGGAGGTTTTTTGGAAAGGGACCAATAAAGCTTCTCATCAATCATCCCCGCCTGCAAACTGGACAAGTGTACCACTGGTTCAACATCTTTGATCTCCAATACCTCAGCATTGAAACGCTTGATGAAATCCCGTAAGGACTCGTCCTTCTGCTGCTTTACCATCGATAAATGGTAGGACGTCTTCTTGCGCACTTGACTGGCCTGGAATTGTGTCAGAAACTTGTTCGATAACTGATCGAACAAGGTAATGCTCATCGACTGCAAATTATTGAACCACGTGTGACCTGGACCCCTGAGCGTTGAAGGAAACACTCGGCATATCAGGCTATTACTCAATGGGTAGAAAAGTGTGGTAGAGATGAAGGCATCCAGATGTTGCTCCGGATCGGTCGTCCCGTTGTAAGAGTCAAGGATTGGCATCTTAAAATTTTCTGGGGGAGGTGCTCTCATGATCTCATTGGAGAGCGTTGTAACTGCCGTATAGGTGGTTCTCTGCGGAGCGACCCGGTTCTGTTCTACTTGCTGAAGCCGAGTAGCCATCTTTACCAAATATCTCTTGACCTTAGTCTGAGGGGTTGTTGGCGGAGGGACCGCCGCAGTGGTAGGGGTCTCCAAGTTAGCCCTCTCCCTCTACTAGAGGATAGCATTGAGGAAGGACCTCGCATCCTATGCAAGGTGAAGGTGCGGACCGTGCATGGCACTGTTGTTTGGAAGGCAGTGCGCGAAAGATCCTGCAGGGCTGTTGTAAGCCTGAGATTTGGCTAGAGGGGGTGGCTTACCTGGCTCTTGGTGAGACGCTGCTCTGACCAATCCCACAGGCACAGGATGAGAGGCGACCGAGTGGCTGCTGGTGGTACGCTTGGCACTGGAGAGGGGGGAGGATTCGCCCCTGCTCCTCTAGCCCCTAAGTTGGCTGCTCGAGCTCCTCTCAATGTTTGAGCAAGCTAATTAATCTGTTGTCTCAACTCATCGAACTATTAGCGAGTCACATACTGGGGAGGAGGAGGCGGTGCCATGGCTGTCGGGGCAAGTGCCAGTGGTGGAGCATGATTTACCCCAGCCATACTAGCATTGCTGTCTTCATGAACTTGCACAGATGGCTCTTCGGAAGGAGGTGGCTGAGAAGCTTGAGCGCGAGTTCTCCAATGGGCCATAGAAGAGTGGCTAAAATTCCTCGTACGTTGTTCGTTAAACTCAGTTAAAGGGCCCCACGGTGGGCACCAAACTGATACGATTGGAAATCTCCCGTCGGTTTGAGATCCGAGCAACCTGCAATCATAGAGATATGACGAAGGAGTTGGGCGACTAAGCCCCGGGTACACTCCGAACCCTAAGTCAGGTTCCCAATGTAAACAGTTAGGAGGTAACAGGAAGCTATCTCCAGTTTAGAGAAGGAGGGGAACGAAAATAGAGTTTGAGCGTAGGAGAGAAAGAATGAGTGAATAGTGAGATGATCTTACATTAGGGGTTGCCCTGTACATATAGAGATAGGCAAGAAGCATGGAGGTATCGGGACTCTGGGAAGTAGTTTGCAAATAGGACTGCCTGGTGTCACATTGTGGGATGCCCAGGTCATAGACTCTGAGTAGGAGTAAGAGACCATAGCTAAGGAAGCTAGGTCGGTGGAGATAAGGGTGACAGGTGTCACTATCTGTTTGGTCGGCTATGTATCACACTAAGAGAAAGACTCCCGCCTTATAGCCAAGGACTCCTAGGACTCTAGTCTCCTACCAAGAGACGTATCCTAACAAGAATGTACCTCCGACTAGGAGCCGTGTCCTGATAGGAGTATACCTCCAAGTAGACAAGGTCGAGCGCCACTCTACCACGTCTGGTCAACCTAGACGATTTTAGAAGCCACGTGTAAGATTTTCATTGGGTGATGTTTTTCCCCCATAACAACTCTTAGGGTCTGTTTGATAAAACTTCTGCTTCTGGATTCTATGGATTCTGGTTTCCAGGGAGTCATTTTGGAGTAGAAGTGCGTTTGATAAGTCCAGTTGGATTCCAACTCCCACAGAATGAACCGGATTCATAATGGCTCCTCCTAATTTTGGAGTCATAAATACTTGCTTCAAGCTGTTGGATCAACTTTTGGGAGAAAGAAAAGAGTCGACTCTCACACGACTCTCACTTGACCACCACCACCACCACAGTCTCTACCACCCACCACCACCACCACCGCCACCACCCACCACCCACCACCGCCCCCGCCGCCGCCGGCACCACCACCACCACCACCATCATCGCCACCACCACCCCACCACCCACCACCCACCACCATCACCACCACTGCTACCACCCACCACTACCATGACTGTTTTTCTAGACTTCGATTGGGGGGATAGTATGTTATCAAACATATTTCTAATCCAAAGATGCTCTGGAATCTATTTTAAAATTACGTTATCAAACAAGTTTTTACTCCAAAATAATTCTGGAGTAGCCTGGAGTAGAATCCAAATTTGAACCAGAATCCAGAATCCAGAAACAGAAGTTTTATCAAACGGGCCCTTATTGTCAAGATTAGGTAGTGCTGATTGTTAGATGGTTTAGGGTTCATGCTTAATATATTTAATGCACTTTTAAGATGGATAATTGCTGTTATGTGTTTATCGGATTCAAATCGGATTTTAACCGGATATCCAGCTAAAATTCGAATTCGAATTCAAATTCAGATTTAGTGTTTTTGAAATCCGTCGGATGCGAAGCGGCGGATAGGTTGGTTAGAAATCGGATTTGAATTCGGATAGGGGTCTATCCATGCCGAATTCAATCCGTTTACATCCCTAGTTCCAACCACACAAGATTCTGTGGCTGGATAGAGGAACCAAACCAGCACAGAAACTAAATGTAGTGAAAAGGGTTCATAGAAAATAAAAAGGGTAAATTACACAGACACCCCCTCTACTGTAGTGAAACTACACAGAATTACCCTGCTTTTTTAAAAGTGACACAGAATACCCCTCTAATAATGCTATCATACAATCTCATCCACACTGTTACTTTCAATTTAACGGTAGAAGGTCAATTTTTTTAAGACGAAAATACCCTTACTAAGGGTAAAATGACTAAAAAGGTTTGACGATGAATAAACAATAGACCCTTCATCTTCTTTTTTCTCTTCTTCATGTTCTTCAACTTCTTCTTTCCAACAATAGTTGATGCTTTTCTCAACACTTTCAAATCAAAATCCTCTTCAGTAGCAGAAACCTCATGTCGATTATCAGAATCAACAGCTTCGATCTATGGAAAAGCAGCGAAGATCTCCACAATAGTGTGTTTGAGAGGAAGATTGCTTGTAGAGAGAAGAATCGAAAAAAGCTGAAATTCTTAACGAAAAAGCTGGAATCCATGAAATTTGCACTTGTTTCAGACCAGTTGAGTTCATTGGAAACCTCATTTTAGATTTTTTTTACAAGCTGTGTGATTTATATCTATATTTGGTGATGAGAGAAGTACAAGAAATGTACACCACAAACCTTACTTTCCCATTACATTCACAGCAACAAACTCCAATTAGGGAGCTCATCTGCCTTCGATAACACAACTGCAAAGTGCAACCTTAGAAGACTTTGCCATGCTTTTGACCAAACAACCACTTCTCTGCTCAGCATGCTACAAAATGCTTCTTCAAAAGGTCAGAAAAGAAAAAGGAAAAGAAAAAAAAGTAAGAAAAGATTCGAAAGAAGAGGTAGGTGATATTAGGATTGAAAAAGAAAAAGTGATTTCATATCAAATACATAGGAATTGGGTTGACTGACAATAGCAAGGAAGGGGGAAAAAAAAATTTATATGGCCCATGGTGTTGACAATAGAGGAGTTAAAGGTGGTTAAACTAAATTCTACCAAAAAAACAAAAATGAAAAAGATTTGTGACATCAACGAAACCCACACCAAAACCAATTCATCTGTCCTCTTCTTTCTCCTATATATCCTTCCTGAAACCCAAAACCAGAAGGAAACAGAGATTGTTGCTTGAGCTACTGTGAATCTTATTGTTTGGAAAAATGGAGAGAAACAGCTCATTGGGTTATCATGGGTGGATAAATGGGATTCATATCCACTTCCTCAAACAAACAGGAATAGTAAAGGAGCCAAGTCTGCCGGGAAGAAGGTCAGAGAAGGGTTGGAGAAAACCAAAGCCGCCGCTTCCTCGGCTTCAAGAAAGTCAAGGCAAGCACCTCTGTTGGGTTCCACTGGATCAAAGACAAGTGCAAATTTCAATCATATGCCATTTTTAAAAGAATGAAAACTAGTGGATTTCTTCGAATCCTTTGGAGACCCTATTGAAAACTAACAGATTCTGATAAGGATTAGTTAATCATACAAAAAGAAGATATCTTTCGCTTCTTTGTTGAAGTACGATCGGAATTTGCAAATATAGAGCAATAGAGCAACCTAGATGGAAGAGGAGGAGAACTAGAGAGATGAAACAACTACTGAAGAAGGACCGTACGGTTGCCATTGTTAAATAAGCTTACCTGGAGAAGAACTTGCCCTTTTAGTCATTTTACTCTTAGTGACGGTATTTTCGTCTTACAAAAATTAACCCTCTGCCGTTAAGTTGAAAGTAACGGTATGGGTGAGATTGTATGATAGCATTGTTAAAAGGGTATTCTGTGTAACTTTTGTAAAAACAGGGTAGTTCGATGTAATTTCACTACAGTAGAGGGGGTGTCTGTGTAATTTACCTAAATAAAAGACTCCTATATAAAAAAAAAATGGGGAACTTGGCAATGTTAGGAAACTTTCTTGCAAGTTTACTTTGAATGACAACAATTGCTATTGGAGTTCAAATGAGCTCAAATTTTGTGAACAAGCATACTCAAATATCCCCTGCTTACATGTCCATCTTCATCTCCTCTAAAAGAGTTTGTCACATGGTGAAAAACAGTTTTGAAAGTCCAGGGTCACGGGAGAGCATGAATGACTCGTTAAGGGTACTGTAGGTATCGAATTAGATTATGAAATTAAACAAGTCGCAAACTTGACCTCTTTATCCAACGGTTGATTGTAAACTTGGAATAGACAAATCAGAAGTTAATATGGCAAAATAATGGTGTTGCATTCGGATCAAGACTATAACGTGCTATCCAGATTCCTCTATCTAGACACGTGCTATCCTGATTCCTCTATTTAGACACATTTGCATGCTTCTCGAGATTGAAGATTGTAACCAAGGAAGAAGGCTCTAATTATTCCACCTTAGCTAGTGATCCGGGTTGTTTCCCTTTCCACGAAAAAACTTATTTTCCATTGTTTCACTGGCCGATCTTGACCATTTTTTGGAGGTCATATATAGTATTCAGAGTTTGACCTGATCGTATATTATTCTGGTAATGGGTATTAAAACAGTGTTTGTCTGGGGTGCAGGAAGTGTTCCTACCAGGACATGCACGAAGCATTTTCCCTAAAAAAAAAAAAAATAGGAATGCTTTCAATTTGCATTTGGATTCTAGAACTTCTATGATCCTGAGTGTCGACTCTCGAGGCCACCCATTTTTAAATTCAATCAACTCAGGAGCTCTGCCCTGTTTCACGTCTTTCATTCGGAGAGAGAGAGAGAGCAGAGAGAGAGAGAGAGCATGGCAACAAATTGCGTTGGAGTTTCTGTCGAGTAGATTGGTTCCTTCTGTTGATGGAAACCCGTCGTCTCGCCGTTCTCTGCTCTCACCTTCGTCTGGTTGATTCGGGCCCTTCTGTTTCTACTTCTACCTTGACGAAATGGCCTAGATCGACCTGTATTTCAATGGTTTCTACGTCGAATGGCGTCGACACCTCGGGTGATAAACCCATGCTCGATTCTAAGAAGATTGATGAAGAGAAGGATTGCATTTTCTGCAGGATTATACGAGGTGAATCCCCTGCATTCAAGGTATTTCTTATACAATTTGACGGGTTTCTCTGATCTTATCTACTTGCTGTTGATTCAAATGAGGATTACGTTTTCGGCGTCTATGGGTGTTGATGGGTACGAACCGAATTTCTTGTTGGTTTGTTATCTTTGGTTGATAGTTTACACCCAAACTACTAAAATACTCTGTTTCTCGGAGTCTCAATGTGATTGGTGTACGAAATTTTGCTGCTCTATTAGTGTCTTGCAATCTTAGTAGATGCGGAGATGCCCATGTTGAATTTTATATAGCTATATGAATTTTGAATTCAGAATTTTAAAAGTTTAAATTTGATAGATGTTAAATGAAGCTTAAAGTTTGACTTTCCAGACCGTCTGGTTGCTAGCTGACTTTCTGCTAGTTGTTGGCTTCTTGGAGAGTATTTGATGCTTTCATACCAAGTTCCTTGTGCGGCTATAAATTCCCTCTCACCAGCACCAAAATTTATAAACTTTAGCAATGATTTCAGATTCACATTCAACCAACAGTAGTAGAGGTGACTCTGTTGGGAAGATACAAGACAACTGCTACCAAGTTTCCATAATGGGATAGTACAAACCCCACCTCCCAAAAAAAAAAAGAAAAAATCATTTATTGGAGCTCCTGAATGCAGCTTTAGCTGATCATTAACCGCTTAAATGTTCCAGGCTAGATATACGATAATTCTTGCATTAATACTCAAGCAATTTCCATGTCAATGTTCTGTCAAAATACCATTTCTTTTCATCTGTAGATAACAAAGTGCATTCACTGAACCATGTTTTGATTCTTCTTGTGAATTCTTTCCTTCTGAAAAATTTCTATGATTACAAAGACTTTTATTTAGTTTAATCCTTTAGGTATATATGAGTTTCTTTGAGATTAATTAATCCTTGGGACATGAAAAATATGAGTAATTGGGGTTTAGAAGTTTCTCTTTTATTGCAAGTCTATGTAAGCTGATACAGAGGGAGTGGGAATTGGTAAGTATACAACAAAAAAAAAAAATCTTTATCCCAACTAAATGGGATTGACTACATAGATTCTTGTGACCTCCAATCAGGTTTATTCAAGGTCATATTTCAAACAAGGCCTAAGCTATGCATGTCTTTATCCATCACCTCATCTAGAGTCATCTTAGGTTTGCAAGGTGAACACTTAGCTTCCACTCTGACTTTATATTATAAGTGCACTGAAGGTTAACTATGTCAATCTACAACTCAATGTGATTGGTCCAGGCTCTGTCTCTTCCGGCCGTCTCATCTTACTTACTCCACTTGCAATCTTTTGCTGCCAAACGGACTATCTTGGAGGTTTTCCCATGGATCTAATGTTTAGCAACTTGTGCGTTAAGAGGCAAGCTTGGCGGTGCGAGTGATGCGGTAACCAGACGAATCAAAAGCCCCTGGTTCTTTTATATCATTCTATTTGGATTAAATCCCTCCTTTGTACTGGAGTATCTAATTGCCTCTGTTAAACATGACCATGTCATCTCTAACGACTTTCTCATAACCTATCATAGTATCATGTATCGGTGATACTCCCAAATCAGCTCTAATATGCTAATATCTTATTGTTAGCGATATAATAATAATAATAACAGGTAAGTCAAAGTAGTTAGAAACACCGTGTGGACTTAGTTTAGTCTGGTTTATTTTGTATTTGTTAAAGTCCTTGATCTAATTTACTTTTTTTTTTTTGCTAGAGTCCTTAGTCTAATTTATTTTTTGTTTTGTTTTCTAGCATCCTAATGTAACTAGGACTTTCTATTTCACTTCTTTTAGAGTTAGTATGTAACTAGGACTGCTGACATGTGGCAGTTCTATTTCCTTAAGTTGTTTAATCTTCTACCATTATAAATAAAGATTACCGCAGGGAGGGAGGGAGAACTATTCTTGATTCTTCTCCATGCTCTCCATCTTCTCTCCTTCTCTCTTGCTTTCTATTTTGTTACACTTACTTTATCCTTTCTAGTTTTGTCGCACATCCATCCTCATCTCAGATTAATGCTATTTTGATAGAATAAGCATATTTGTGCATCCTTGTTGGTGTTGAAATTTTTGGAGAAGTTTGATCATGTAAAGTAATCCAAATAGTCATATAAGTTTGTGTCCTTGAGGTTATTTATAGCACATTTAGTTGCTTTGGGGCTGTAATGTATGGGAGTGTCTGAATGACACCTCTATAGGTGTATTTAAAACTTCTAACCTTCTTTTGATTGCCGTTGTCTTATTACCTAAAAATTTTTAAGTCAAGGGTAGAGGGAGTTTTCACAAAATCATTTGCAAGCGACTTATCGTTAAGTCATTGTCAAGAGTTGTCATTTTCTTACATGCTTTGAATACACATGTAAATGACAAAAAATTACCATCACTAAAAATTTTTTTGTTATACTTAAAAGGAAAAAAATAAAAAAAAATAAAGTTACAAATTATTTGACACCTTAGTACGTGTCATTAAGAAAATTCCTTTATGTTTTTATGTCTTTGCTGAGGTCATTTTTTTCCTTTTTCTTTATCTCCATAAGTTGTTATAAGGAAATAATTTGAGTCAAGTAGGCTTCTATCTCGTTACATGGATTATAGGTTACCTAGGTGAGAAGTAGGATTTTAAATACATGGGGAAGTGGCTTGGATATCTTTTAAGGGTTTTTGCTTCACCATTCTACCATTTCTTTGAGAGAGATTTTCCATGTCTATGGATTTCACACATCCACACGACTTTTCTTTGTTCTCCCAACTTTAGGTGTTTCCTAGCCTCCTCCTCGCTCCCTTTTAAAGTTCAAACTCTGGGCACTTCTGATTGAAACTTGCTTGGTTGATAGCCTTCCTAAAATAGATATAAGACGAAGTTTTTTATAGTTCAGTAGGTCTAGAGAGTTTCTCTAGAGTTTCTCTAGACTGACACATATATCTATCACTTAGCAAATTGGATAGAGCCAATTTTTTTGTGGACAGGTGGACCTGAAGGTTCCTTTCTCACAGGTCAAATTTCAGCCAAAACAGAGTTGGCCAAGTGGCAAAATAAAGTTCTGAAAAATCCAGTGGAAAAATGAAACTTTTCTAAAAAGAATGGATGGCTGAAAATGCAAGGGAATATATCAGCACATGGGATATTGTTTAATCCATGTCCAAAATTTCACAAGAGGCAAATCTAGACCATTTTCTAGATATCCATGCAGTCAAGATTGCCATATCATTTTTCCATGTGGCAAAACATAGTGTCAGTCTAGAGATACTTGGTAGTTTTGCCAGACTAGAAAAACCTAGCCATGAATTTAAAATGTGTGCTGAATCAATAAGGGGAAGACTCATTCTGGCAGGGGAGGTGCACTGAATGAAATGGAGCTGAGGGAATCTTCCTTTTCATTCTAGGAATAAATATTTTTATCATCCATTTATTTCTTGTACATTAAATGTAGGGTTTATGAAAGTCACTGTAGAAAAGATACTCTTTTGCATATCCTTATTGGTAGTTCTCAGTGCTAATTTTTTGTTGAAACTGGTTTGTCTACAGCTCTATGAAGATGACATGTGCCTGTGCATTTTGGATTTAAATCCTCTGACTCATGGGTAAGGTATTTTTATTTGAGAGACTATTATAATTTACAGTTCTGCAGGATGGAGTCCTCTCTCCTTCAGTTGGGATAAGTCCCAAGTATGCTGCTTGATTTTGTCATTTTATTTGATATTATTTCCTTTTGGCATTCGTCATGTTCTTTATAATAAGGGATCTTCTCTAAACAATTCTACTCTGTTTTCCTTTTATTTTATTTATTGGAATAGGCACTCTCTTATTATTCCAAAAGAGCACTTTTCATCCTTGGAAACAACCCCTTCTTCTGTAAGTCATTCTCATCCAAAATTTTCCATTTATGTGAAGTATATATAATCTATTCCATGAGCCATCTAGGCTGACCATTATTTGAAGTTTGCTCAAGTCGGCCCATTTATTTTATCCATGGCTGACAGATGGAGTCCTTGTAGAGGTAACATTATGGAGTGATAAAAATGATGCCTTGTTGACTGGAATGCTGTTTCCATACCTAAGTTAGATAGATGCTGATTTGGCTACAAGAATTTTAAAGTCATCAGTAATGGGGAAATGGGTTTGGCAGTTTGAGGAGTAGGAGCTCACATCTTTGGGAAAGAATAAGTTAAGTGTGGATGCACTTCTTTGGGCTGGGAGACTTGTAGGGTTAAGGTGATCCATGGAGTTGCAGGAGTCTATTTAGGAAGCTTCATTGAGGTTTGGTAATTGCTTAAAAGTACGACTTTGGAAGTGGTGATGGAATCAGGTGCTGGTGGGACAAGAATGACAATAGTCCTCTTAGCATCTCCATCCCTCGTCTCTTCAACCCTGCTACTGTTGAGGAAGTTTATGTAAGAAATTACTTAGCGATTTATGGTGGGACTATCATTTGGGTTCCTCATCTGACCATAAATTTAATTGAATGGGAGGTGGAATGTTTTCGCCATATTCTGTCTCCTATTAAAGAAATAGTTGTTCAGCATCATGCTTGTGATTGTGATATGAGAGTATGTACTGCCTCCAAGAAGGGTGTTTCATACTGTGATCAGAGTTTTATGCTTGCAAGGTCAGCATAAGGTTACTTTTTCATGGCTAAGTTTATTTGCGACACACAATGTCAATCTAGGGTGTCCTTGTCGCAAAATTCTTTTACCAAGATTATTGATGAAATAAATTCCAGTGAATGGAGAAAAGGTAAGACATGACACTAACCATAGAAAAAAAAAGCAACACATAATTGCTATTTGAAGAGATCTTATTGGGATCATACCCTCATGTTATTCAATAGAGTAATTAATGGCTGAAAGAGAGAGAAACTATTCTATCACAGACATTATGATTCCATGTAATGTGTTTCTTTACTTGGAATGTTCCTAGATGATTTTTGTTGCATTATAAGTTATGATGGTTCTGAAGGGGATGATCTGATGGGTTCTTGGAAAGAAAACAATCTTAAGCTGATAGAATCATTGAGGATGTGTAGGAGTTATGTTGCACTAGAGGCAGTCTGTGAGCTGGTGATGAGTTGGGAGTGCTGGTCCTGCTGGCAGTGTTGAATGTTGTCTTCTGTCAGTGTTAAGAGAGAAGCTTCAGTTGTGTTATCATTGTTGGCAACATCGCTCCAGGATAGTATCTGAGAAGTTCTGTCAATCAACACATTCTCAAATAGGTGTCCGGCTTTTGGAGGTGGTTGTGGATGAGCTTAGGGTGCTTGGAATGTGTTGAGGGATGTCATTAGCTGGTAAGAAAAGGTGGACAGAGCTTTGAGTGAAAGCAGGGTAAAGTGACCTGGACAGCTGAAGTGGCACAGTTGCTCAGAAGACTGTTTCTGCATGTCCAGCGACTTCAAGTTTTATTTCAGACCCCTTCATTAACTCTAGGTTGAAAACTAAAAGACTCTAGCCTTGTGAGTAAGCTTTACAATGCCTCGGCAATTGGGTCAATCTGAGTTTAGATGAGGGGGTTATTGTCACACCCCAATTCCGCACTATTCAGAATGGTGTGATGAACCGCTAGCAAACCAACGGTTCAACCAGGATCTCGAATAGGCTATATCCGTGTTATCTAAATTCCATACATCCACATTCATAATCAGAGTAAATATACAATAGCGGAAGTCTTATAATAAAATGAACTGAGAATCTATGTGATATTAAAATTTAAATAACAAATTATTCTGTATCAACTGAGACATAATTAATTAAATACCAAATACATGTCTTTAATGAATCCAAATAAATAAACCAAAAATCTAATTGAATACACATGAGTTGCACTCGCAAGAGACGTCATGTGTATCCACTTCATCTTCAGCTTCCATCGCCGCTACGTTCCCGTACGCTGGAGCATTTACATAGTCTTCAATGGTAAAACCTGCATCATCAACTAAAAATATTCGACGTCGAGGGGTGAGCACACATCATGGCTCAGTGAGCAAACAAAACAATGCAACAATACATATGCATGCAATCAATTCATATCTTTAGTCCGGTTGTCCGGTTTATAGTTTGCATTGTGCTATAGAAAGGATAGGTGGCCGCCGCACCTCTATACACAAGTGTGTGGATACAATGACTCCTGCACTGTCGCCTACAACACCCAAAATGACACAATATACACCCCATGACGGCATGACTGTACCGGTTGATACCATACCAACAAATAAACCCCTGCTGGCTAGGGTTGCAAACTGGGCTCGCAACTAACCAATCCTAATGCCAAACAGTGTATCTAAGGCCTCACCCAGCATCCCTCAGAACATCCATAGAGATAGAGCTAAGGCCCCCCGGTAGAGTCAGAGACTACAAGGACCGAGACCACCTCCCCTGATGTTCTACGACATAATAGTCTGCTAAGGTAATGGTGATACGACGACATCAGTGGACATGACTTAAGTAGACCATAGCACAATATACACCCCATGAAGAACGGTCATGGTTGTACCGGTTGATACCATTCCTACTCTCACCATATACACTGGCCAAACACAAACATTCACATGCCTATTCCTATTATCATCATCATCATCATGTTATAAACAATAAAGTAAATATGCATGAACAAATAATAGAAATATTGGATGACATGTTAAATGCACATACAAGCATACACGCATAGAATCAATATGGCATTGGACTCAAGAAGTAAAACAGTTTATTATTAACCAGTTAGTTTAGGTCACGGATTAAAATCTCGAGATCTCGCCTTTTTCGCTAGTTTTGACACTAGCCGAGACGAAAACAAAGGCGATAACCATTTTCGTCTCGGCATTTAACTGTTTTCGCCGAGATCTCGATATTTTTCGCTATTTCTCGCTCTTTCTGCGAGATCTCGCGAGATTTTGCTTTTTGCTTTTTTTTTTTTCCTTTATAAACAGACAGAGGGTTTGTTCTCGCTCGACCGAGAACAGACCCCTCTGTTTTTTTCTTTAAATTTTCAAAGTTTATTCATTTCTTCCCCATTTTTTTTTGTTTGGACTTTTAAATTTCTACGAGTGGTGCTTCGGACTGCGGGGATTGCTGTAAGAACTTCATATCAACTGTTGAAGGTAAGTTTCTTGCCGAAAAATGAAATTTTTACATGAGACTACAAAGGGGAAAATTTTTTTTTTTTCTAGAATGTGATGAAATTTTTATATGTTAGTTACGTGAGCCCGATCTACAAGCTCACGGTTTCAGATTTCGATTTTGATTGTTGTAGGTATTTTTTTCAATTATTTGCATTTAAAAATGAATTTTCAGCAATTAAAATTTATAATAATAATTATTATTACTCATTTGATGATGACCTATTTATATGTTAATCACCGTTGGCCGATTTACTGTCCTACGATTTCAGATTTCGATTTCGGTTGTTGTATGTTTTTTTTTGAATTATTTATATTAAAAAAATAATTTTCAGCAATTAAAAATTAATTTAAAATTGATTAAAAATGCTATAAAATCGGGAAAAATAAGGAAAAATGTTCTGATCGCATTTAAAATATGAGAAAAATTTTGAAATGTAATTTCTGCTGTATTCAAGTTTGTAAGGTTATTGAAGTTTGTGTTTTTATGAAACGGGGCATTGGAAATTATATCGGGACCAAGTTCGGGGCGAGGCGATGGGGGCGGCGGTACCGGTTCCCGGACCGACCCTGCATGGCGGTATGCGACTGCCCTTCGGGGTGATAGGAAGAAGACCCGGTGTAATTTTTGTGGGAAGAAGCTTGGTCTGGCGGCATCACAAGACCGAAGCAACACTGAGTGGATTGGGCAAAGATGTTTCCAAATGCCCGCGGTGTCCCGTGGAGATATCCGGGGCCATAGGTGAGCAGTTGAGGGGAGGGAGGCGGAGGAGGGCAGCAATGGAAAGAGAAAAAACAACAATTTGAAGAGGCAATTCGAGGCACCGTACCGAAATCCAGTGAGGAACATGAGGGCGAGGGATGAGATGTAGAAGATATGACAGAGGCGGAGGCAAGACAGGATGCGTCATGCGGCAATGGCTAGTAGAGAAACCCTTAGATCGGATGCAGAGAGGAGACGGACGGGGAGCGGGTACATTTGGAGCGGGTGGAAGTGGTAGTGGATTTGTTGAGCCCGAGCCACGAAGACGGAGCAAAGGGATTGGTTCTTGGTTTTCAGGGATCACGAAGTAGAAGGGAAGAACCCGTGCCACGGGGACGGGATGATTATGTTCAAGTTTTTAGAGCAAGATCCCGCAGTCTTTACGAGCAAGGTAGTAAGCAAAAAAAAATAAAGACAATGTTTGGGGGAAAGAATAGGGAGTCGGTAGGGTATTCTTACTCTAAGTGGTCGTTTTATCATGGCATCCCAAAGAAACGCCACCACATGCCCTTTCTTTCGAGAGCATGCTAGATGCAATTCTTGAGGCGAGTACGGGGGTTAGAGGGGTCAAATCAATATGAGTTAATGACTCATTATTTGCCTCAACATAAGAAGGAATTACAAGACCGGATTCTAAGCCGAAGAGGAATTGGGAAGATTTCGGAGTAACTATTATGTGTGATGGTTGGACTGGTCCTACCCGGGAAAGTCCATCATCAACTTCATGGTTTCTTGTGATGGGAGGATGGTGTTCCTTAGATCCGTTGATGCATCAGCTGAAGTAAAAGATGCAGATTATATTTATGGGCTGTTGCAAGAGGTGGTGGTTGAGGTGGGAGCTCGGAATGTTGTCAGTTGTGACGGACAACGGCGGCAATTTTAAGAAGGCGGGGAGATGTTAATGAACAATGCCGACTACAATCTCTTCCGGACTCCATGTGCTCTGCCCATTGTATTGATTTGATGTTGAAGGACATGGGCAAGATAAGTAAAGTCAAGAGAGTGGTTGAGCAAGCAAGACAAATAACCACTTTCATCTACAACCATGGTTATTCCTTGAACATGCTCAAGGAGAGATGTGGGGGGGACTTGGTCGGACCGGGCATCACCGCAGTTCGCTACGAACTTTATAGCATTGAAGAGCTTTGAGGCGAAGATGGCCGGACTCGGATCGATGTTTGCATTTGAGGATTGGTTTTCGTGGAGACAATCGGCTACACCCCGGGGAGTGGAAGCCGCAGTACCATCGCTCGGGCAGCAATTTTGGCAAAATGTGAAGGTGGTAGTCAAGGTGTTGCATCTTGTAGTACAAGTGTTGAGATTGGTAGATGCGACGCAAAAAAAACCAACCATGCCACTTCTTTATCTGCTTTGTGGACGCATTGAAAGTACGTGTTAAAGCTTTGATACCACGTGGCTACAAGAATTATATAAAGATCATCAATGACCGATGGGAGAGCCAACTCATGCATCCATTGCATAAGGTCGGTGAGTAAATTTGATGATGTATTTACTTTAGTGTTACTTATGTACCAATATAATTTTTATTTGCTTTAACCATGTGTCCACCGTCAAATATTTCAGCATACTATTTGAACCCCAAGTACCGGTATACGCATGTACTTGGGACGAACGCAGAACTCATTGAGGCGGTGAAGCTAGTGGTTGCAAAGTTGGAGCCAGATCCCCAAGCACAGGCATTGGCAAACCTAGAGGTGAGTTGCGTGCTTCAATTATTGGAAATATGTGCTTCAACTATATATTGTAATTGCAAATATTTATAAGTTTTCGATTGTGTGTAGATTAAAACCTTTAGGGAAGCCCGTGGGAGTTTTGGGTTCCCATTGCAGTGGCTGGACGTGACAAAAGTGATCCGTGTATGTATTACGTTTAATTGACATACGAAATTAAATTATCTTATGTTTTATGTATTACCTTTAAATGACATACGAAATTAAAATATGCTATTGTTCTTATGGAGCTGAATGGTGGGTGTTGTATGGTAAAGATGCACCTGCTCTAAAGAAAATAGCAAGTAAAGTGTTAGCTCAGACATGCTCTGCATCCGGTTTGAGCGAAACTGGAGTACTTTCAACCTCATTCATTCAAAGAGGCGGAATCGACTTGGCTTCCAACGGCTAAATGACTTGGTCTTTGTGCATTACAACATGAGGCTGAGGGTGCAAAACATGTTCTTTGATAAGGAGGATGATACCCCGCTCGAGCTCGCCAACATCTTCCAACTTGACTCTGAAGAGGAAGATCCATTAGTAGAGTGGGTGCAGGACGGGGGAGTACCTGTGATGGACGAGCCCGGGGGATGCCCGACTCCCATTTGGCCAGCCATTTGGATACTTGATGTCGACGAGTTTTTAGCCTCGGAAGAGGGTCGAGTCCATACACGGTCACCCGTGCCATTTGACCCTCCTGCCGGCACCGATACGTAAGATCCCGAGTGGAGTTGGAGTGGTAGTAGAACTAGTGGTAGTGATCATGGGGGTGGGGGTCGAGCCACTTTTGTCAATATTGGGGCTGATCCAGAGCCACGAGCATCACCTGTTAGATACTGGCCCGGGAGAGCCGATACACTCATACAACACGGGATGATGACCATGGTGCACGCGTGCGCCATCCTCATCACGTAGACCAACCGTATTCGCGTAGGCCTCGACATCATTCCCATTCTCAACATGATGAAGATGCTGATTGTAGTAACACGATGGACGTCGACGTTGATAGCCTCTCTAGTGGCTTCACGAGGATTGAGTGTGGAGGAGAATAGCGATTCTTGCAGTGGACATGAGCAATGAAAACTTTCTTGGATATAGTACTTGGTTCAAGATACACCTCAAATGATTATGTTGATATCAACTTCGCCCCCATCCCACTACGACTGCATATGGTTCTTCTTTCGACGATGGTTCGGATGCGGGAGCACATACACGGAGTCATAGTGGATCAACCAACTTCTATTCCATTCCATCGGACTTCGCAAGATTCTACGCACAGTACTACTTGAAGTTTTTCCATTCTTCCCAAAGATAGGTATCCTTCGGACAGCTACTGATGTTATATTTATGAATCATGTGCAAGACTACCAGAACTACTTTGCATCAAAAATGTCATGGGAAGATTATGTTGCTCAATTGGAAGACAATTTGCGTCGACAACTTTCCCAGATGTATGATGATAGTAGGATGGATCCTCTACGACACTTTACGTATTACTAGACATTGTATCTGTATAAGGATTGTGGAATTGTGGACTATAGGCACATGGGGACTATGGGATCATTCAATGTTGAATATTTGAATTTTGAACTATGATGTAAATTATGTAATGATTTATAATGAAGTGTAATTTTGTTTCTCTTTCCCCTAATGCATTATGTTATTGTCTCATTTGCCATATTTGATTGAATATAATAGCTAATATTAACCTAAATTAACAACGGGACTTCGGCATTGGATCGTGAAAACATGGGTGTAAACCCAAACAACCACAAATGGTCATTATTTTTACAATTTTATACTCTAAATGTGTTTATGTATGTAAAAATAAGGTTCCCCTAAAGTTGGAGACCTAAAAAAGGCATTTTGGCCACCGAGACAGCCTTTTTAAGCTGTCTCAAAAGGCTGTCTCGGACAAAATGCATAGTCTCGACGAGATCTCGCCGACGAGATCTCGGTTTCGGAGGAGGCCGAGACTCCTCCGAAACCCGAGATTTTAAACCTTGGTTTAGGTCTTGTTCCCTCACCTTAGCTTGCTAATAGATACTCTTCCAAGCTTTAGAATCACCTTTATAATGTTATTATATTGCTAGAAGACCTAATAAAGTCGATAAAATTTAATTAGAATTTATTCAGAATTTAAAAATCATTCTGTTAACTGAGGGTCGGAGGTAAGGGTGTCAAAAATGGGCCCGGACCGGTAGCACAGACCGAGCCAGCCCGATATAACCCGAACCCAACCTGGACCGAACCTTAATGGACAGGTTTCGGTCTCGGCTTGTAAAACCCGACACCGTTTCAGCCCAAACCGAATCCGACCGACCAGCCGTTAAGAAGCCCGAACTGCCGAACCAATAATACCTAACCCGAACACCGGTAAGGTCCATTCGGGCCCAGTTTCTTAATTTTAATGGTTTTAAATTTTGATGGATTATATTACACTGTTATAGTTCACTTATTGATCGGAAAGATTATATGAATCTATAGTTGAAAAGAGTATGTTAATTGATATAATTTACTGAATTACATGCATATAGAAGGAATGATGCTAATTTTATAGATAGAAATAATAAAATAGGCTATATATCTTACATATAAAATAGGCCCGATAAGCTTGATGAGCCCGGTCCGGACCGAACCAGCCCGAAATCACCTCAATAAGCCCAATCCGATAACAAACCGACACCGGACCAGCCCGATAGTTATTGTGTCCAGCGCAGCTCAACCCAGCCCGAACTCTTAATGGACATGTTTTGGGCTGGGCTTATAAAACCCGACACCGATTCAGCCCGGACCGAAACCGGCCTGGACCGGCCCGTTGACACCCTTAGTCGGAGGTAGGGTCGGAGTCCTGATCGACCCTGGGTGCGACCCTCTCCAATCTGGACTTCCCGAACACTGAGGGTCGATACTCAGGATCACCTAGGGTCGGATGGTCATCGACCCTCTGTGCGACCCTCGGTGTATTTTGGTCCAATTCCCTCTTTTAGTCCATTCTTCGTGTTTGGGGTCCTATAACTTGCTCATACAGTCCATCATAGTTGTCAAGGCGACAAGGCGATCCAAGGCGTTTGGGGCCATCCTGGGCGCCTAGGCGCCCGCCTAGGCGTTGCCTAGGTGACCAAGGCGTTCCCAGTGCATTTTTTTTTATTTCTAAAATATTAATGTTTATATATATGCAACATTCTACATAAATAATCAATATTTAAGACATAACTTAATTAATATGTGGTGTGGACCCAAGTTTACTAATGTACACTAAGACCTGGGATTGTGTCTAGAGTTAAGTAAACAATTATTTATGACTAACATTTGCGTACTTTTAACGAATTTGATCGGAGCGTAACTCCTTTAATATAGTTCGGATTAAAGCAATTTCAAATTCGTTGCAAAGCTAGCATAATCAGCTTTCCAACAAATCCGAGATTGTTTGAATCCAAATTATAATGAAGGAGTTACACTCCGGTCAAACCTTGTTCGGAATACGGGAATACTGTTTAAAGTCGTCTGAATGTAAATTATTTTTTGGGCATCAAAGCAAAAGATTATTTTGGCGCACTCTTGGTTTTTAGTGATGATTTATTATAATAAGATTTATAGGATTTTTATATTTAGAAAAAAGCCTAGCATTTAAAAGTTGAAAATCGCCCTCGCACCAAAAAATATGGTTTTTGTTCTTGAACAGGGGGGTTAACTTTTTTTCCTTCTGGAATTTGAATTTTAGACTATTTTTATTGGATTCAGATAGGGGGGTATTTGCGTATTTATGAATAATATCTTATGTAAATGAAATATAAAATTAAAGAAACATTTACTTAAATGATATTAGTCATAAATAAGTACTGCCTGATAAATGTTGTTCCTGTCTGGCCTGGGCGACCACAAGGCGCCCTGGCGCCCAGGCCTGTACAAACCGCCCGGACGCCTAGGCGACGCCTTGAAAACTATGCAGTCCATTCAACATTCATTCCATGGTCTAGAACCATGAATCAACCACCTAATAGCTTTCATGTATTCTCCCTAGGTTTTCCATGAAAACCTAACCATAGATTGATGGTTTGGGTTTCTCTGAAATCATACTCTCATCATTATCTAACCTAAGGTCTGTAGAAACTCATGGAGTTAGTACCATACCTGAGAAGATTACTCCTTCTCTGCAACTCTTCTCCTTTTGGCTAAATTCTCTTCCTTGCTTCTCTTCTTCTTCTTTTCCTTTTCTTCTCTTTCTCTCAATTCAATTAGGGTTGTAAAAGGAATGAAAGAGGCTTAGGGACGTCCTTTAAATAGAGTAGGAACATCCTAAATTAAGTCCCTTTGAGATTAGGAAAGAATCCAAATCGAAATTTAGGAAATTTCCTAATTTTAGTTTCGGCGGCAACTGAGGGTCGATGGGAGGGTCGATGATCCCGTCGACCCTAGGTTTCTAAGTTGTCCGATCCTCCCTTCAAAACTGAGGGTCTGACTTTCTGTTTTGGGGGGTCCGACCCTCCTTGGCTAGGTATGCGATCCTCCCCTTAAATTAAGTGTTTTAGGGTCGATTTGATACCTGAGATCTCGATCTCCTTTACGCCCTTGGTCCATTTGACTGGACCACGATGGGTGAACCTGGTTCAAGGTGATAAGACCAGGTTAGATTGACACGGGTCTTACAGTTATGATCTCGAACGTAGATGTAATGCATGTTATTCGGAACTCTGTTTCTGCAGATGCAATGACTTCATGAGATTTTTTAGCTGTCCTACTTACCGAATCTGTAGAATCTTAAAACATGAAAGTTGAAGATCTTTGAGTTCTCTTTCCAACATCGTCAGAGTCAAGAATGTCCCCCAAAAATGCTGAAACTTTTAGGAAAATCAGAGGAAAGACTAAGGAAGGGTTTTATGGTTTGGAAGAAAAAGAAAAGAAAGAAAATAGAGTCGTTTGAAGAAGAATAAAAGAGAGAATTAATGGGAGAAGAAGTGGAGAGAAGATAGAGAGGAAGAGGGAGCTTCCATGTGCAAATCCTTTGCTACCTTCCACTCTTGAGTGGTAAATGAACTATTGAAGGCAAGAAAATGGTGGTTGAAGAAATTATTAAGGACCTAACAAGAGTTTGAGAAGATTGAGAAAAAAAGAAGAAGAACAAGGGGCTTGTGAGAAGCAAAAGGAAGAGAAATAAAGAAGAGAAAGAAAAGGGAGGAAGGAAGAAGACAAAGGAGTGCATCAGTGATTGGAGATATCCAGTTGACAGCATATCCAGAGCTTACCAAGTTGTGCAGGTAACCCTTTTGGCAAATTCTCTTTGTTTTGTAATTGATTGTAGGAAAGGTGTTTGTGATATTGCCTGAGTCAATACTTGTAGTCTATTGGGTGGGATTTGTATATGTTGTGAGCTTATAACTAGGGCATTCCATATAAGCCCATTATTTTTGTATTCTTTAGCTATTGTTTGAGATATCAAGTCAAAGAAGGCTGTTGCACATGGGGCAACAGCCTCTTACTCAAGTCATGGAAGTCCGCTGCACATGTACAGCAGCCCCTCAGTCAAGGAAGGCTGCTACCCATGTGCAACAACTTCTTCCTCAAGTCAAGGAGCCCTAACCTTCTAGGTTGTTTCCTCTTTTAATATTATTGTTCCATTGGGTTGTATCCTTTGACTATAAATATTGAATGCATTGAGTAGTCCACAACACAAGTGTGACTCCCATAGTTACAAAATTCTTTCTCCCTTCTCTTTCCCTTTTCTCTTTATTGATATGGTATCAGAGCGGGTTGCCGTTTTGAGAGTCATCTAAGGTTCTTCGTTGTGGTGTGCAGCCACCATTATTGCACCGGATATTGATAAAGATTATTGGAATGAATCAGAACTCCGCCAGTGTTATGCTGCCGGTCCCAAGCCCGGATAAAGGAGGAGGGTTGGTACGTCAGGTGGCAGCCGGTACCCCCAAAAACACTGTCAAACCCTTATCATGGATTCACAAACAAAAGATAATCTGCGTAATGCTAGGGCGTTCTCTGTAAACGACGCGTTACACATAGTCCATGGTGTAGCGAAAAATGGGCAAGGGCCGCCGCATTGCCCGAATGCGGTGAAAAGTTTGCTAGGGCCGCCGCATCGGCGCCCGGGTGCGGTGATAAATTGGCAAGGGTTCTCGCACTGTGGACGAGTGCGGGCAAATAAGCTAGTCCATAAACATAGGATTAGAATAGCATCTTGGAACATAGGATCTTTAACGGGTAAGAGTCTAGAATTGATAGATGTTATGAAGAGAAGAATGATTAATATAACTTGCATACAAGAGACTAGATGGAAGGGTAAAAAAGCTAAGGAGTTGGATGGCTTTAAACTTTGGTATACGGGGGATAAAAATAATAGCAACGGAGTGGGTATAATAGTAGATAAAGATTTAAAGAATGATGTGGTGGATGTGAAAAGATTTGGTGATAGGATTATAGCCATCAAGCTAGTGATGGGGAAAGAGATAGTCAATATAATTAGCGCTTACGCACCCCTAGTAGGATTGGATGCGAATAGTAAGCTACAATTTTGGGAACACATGGATGGATTAGTACAAGGTTTAGGACAAGGTGAAAAGATTATAATAGGGGGTGATTTGAATGGGCATATAGGGGGAGATCGTAGAGGTTATGAAGATGTGCATGGGGGATATGGTTTTGGAGTAAGGAATGAAGAGGGGACCTCAATTCTAGATTTTTCTACAGCTTATGATTTATCCATCGTAAACACATACTTTGAAAAGAGAGAGGAGCATCTAGTCACCTTCAAAAGTAGGCACCATAAAAGCCAAATAGATTTCTTTCTAACTCGAAGGTCCAATAGATTGTTATGTAAGGATTGTAAAGTTATACCTGGGGAGAGTCTAACCACTCAGCATAGATTATTGGTCTTGGATATATGTCTCATTATGCCGAGTAGTAGGAAAGGTCAGGTTTTGTGCCCTAGGATAAGGTGGTGGTGCTTAAACGGAAATACCTTGAAAACTTTTACTAATAATGTGATTAAACAAGGAATGTGGAACTTTGAATGAGACATTGATACAATGTGGAACGAGATGACTGCTTGTATTAAAAAAATTGCTAAAGAGGTTCTAGGTGTTTCAAAAGGAAAATGTCATTCTCCTAGAGAGTCTTGGTGGTGGAATGATGAGGTTCAAACAACCATTAAAGTTAAGAAATATAGTTTTAAGGCATGACAAAAGATTAAGGATATAGAGGATCTAAAAAGATATAGATTTGCTAGAAATGAAGCCAAGAAGATTGTGGGAGAAGTAAGGGCGAATAAATATAAAGATCTTTATATCAATCTAAGCACTAAGGAAGGAGAAAAAGCTATCTATAAAATAGCTAAGATGAGGGAAAGGCAGAGTAGAGATTTAGACCATGTTAGATGTATTAAAAGTACAGATGGTAGAGTTCTAGTAAGGGATGAGGACATTAAAGAGAGATGGAACGATTATTTTTACAGCCTACTAAATGAAGACTCTCAGGAAATAGTGCTCAAGATTGCTCCATTACTCACTATGACACCACAGGTCAGAGGTATATACGTAAAATTAGGGTGACAGAAGTGAAAGAGGCTTTAAGGGGGATGAAAGTAGGCAAAGCACCTGGCCCAGACGAGGTCCCAATAGAAGTTTGGAAGAGCCTAGGAATGTATGGAGTATCTTGGCTAACTATGTTGTTCAATAAAATTATGAGCTCAGGAAAAATGCCAAATGAATGGAGAAGTAGTATTGTGGTTCCGATCTACAAAAACAAAGACGATATTCAGAGTTGCAATAATTACAGAGGTATAAAACTAATGAGTCATACTATGAAACTGTGGGAGGGAGTTATTGAAACCCGCTTGAGAAAAGAAACTACCATTACGGAGAACCAGTTTGGTTTTATGCCAGGTAGATCCACAACAGAGGCTATTTACTTGCTTAAAAGACTCATAGAAAGATGTAGAGAAGGCAAGAAGGACCTCCATATGGTTTTCATCGATCTAGAAAAGGCTTATGATAGAGTCCTTTGGGAGTTAATTTGGCAAGTACTAGAGAAGAGATGCGTTTCAAGCAAATATATGGACATAGTTAATGATATGTATTATAATGTGGTGACTAGTGTGAAAACCGTGGGGGGTCAAGGTCGTGAATTCTCAATTACAATTGGGTTACATCAAGGATCAGCTTTAAGCCCTTATTTGTTTACCCTCATCATAGATGATCTTACTAGAGACATTCAAGATGAAATTCCTTGGTGTATGCTTTTCGCTGATGATATTGTTTTGGTGGATGAGACCAAAGCAGGGATTAATGCAAAGTTGGAGCTATGGAAATCATCTTTGGAATCAAAAGGTTTTAAGATAAGTAGAACGAAGACGGAGTATATGGTGTGCAACTTTAGTCACACAAGGACGGATAATGAGGTGGTGAACATTCTTGAGAGGGAAATACAGCAAAGTGATCATTTTAGGTATTTAGGTTCAATCATAAACAAAGAAGGTGATATAGACGATGATGTTTCACAGAGGATTAAAATAGGATGGATGAAGTGGAGAAGTGTGTCTGGAGTGCTGTGCGATCGGTGTATTCTTTTAAAACTTAAAGGAAAATTCTATAGGATAGTTATTCGACCGGCTGTGATGTATGGTGCTGAATGTTAGGTAGTCAAGAAGCATCATATTGATAAACTTAGTGTAGCTGAAATGAGGATGTTAAGATGGATGTGTGGCAAAACTAGGAAGGATAAGGTAAGGAATGACTGTATTAGAGCTGATTTGAGAGTAGCGCCAATACATGATAAGTTACGAGAAAATCGTTTGAGATGGTATGGTCATGTTCAACGGAGGCCGTTAGATGCTCCCGTTCGGAGGAGTGATTTGATTCAGATTGACGGGGTTAAGAGAGCTAGGGGTAGACCTAAGATGACCCTAGGGGAGGTGGTGAAGAAAGACATGTATAGCTTAGGCTTTGCTTCAAGTTTGACATCGAACAGAGCTGATTGACGGACAAGAATCCATGTAGCCGACCCCATTTAGTTGGGAAATAATCTCAGTTTCTGGATTATTTCTTTGAAGAACATCGAAAACTGTTCAAATCGATGTTGCTGGTCAGTTTTATGAAGCCAATCGCTTGCTGATTTGAATCATGAAGGAGATCAATGGCGCTGGTCAGATTTCTGGTTTGTTTTTCTGGAGATGTTGGTTGTTTGAATCGATTGTGAGCATCGATTTTTTGGCTTGGTCTTTTGGAGAAGCATCAATCATAAAATCGATATTCTGGTTCTACATATGTTTGAATCTTCCCAAAGAGTTGGTTCTACTCCCTGGTTCTGGACCTGTTTTTCAGTCCATTACTGTGGTTTGAAGTTCTGCAACTTTATTGATTTTCTGATCTGATAATGTTTTCCTTGTTGTGATCTGTGTGTACTGCATGAAGTATTGTTGCTGCTATCTATCGATGAAGAATGGTTTTCTGATTATAAGGGCATAACAGGTTCTGATTTCATCCAAAGTTTTCTGCAACCATAATCTGCCTGTGGTACCCCTGTTTTTCTATTTTCCTACTTTGCTTTGGACTTCACTGCGCAACATCTGACCGTCTGATTAGACTGAAACTTGGATGCTTTATTCTCTGTACCAAGGAACTAACTTGACCCAACTTTGGTCCTGATCAGATTTACTGATTGGGTTATCTTGGAGTTCCTAAATTCAAGGAACCCAATTCTGAAACAGATCCCTTATACTCATATCCAACCATTGGATTTCCATCAAATTTTGAGGGTTGCACGAGTATCCTAGGGAGATTCTTCTTGAAGAAATTGGGCTGAAATCCTATCTGAGTTGAAAGTTCTACATCAGGTATCGAATCGGGTTTCTGTTCATCTGCCAGATCTGTTTGCAGCTAATGTTAATCTCTTTATACTTGTTTATGGGGCTCTTATTTGTGGCTGTTCTCGTTGGTTGTTCCCTGAATTATTTGTCCACGTGGCATTCTCAACATGAGGGGGAGAATGAGCATATTTTGATGAGGCATATATGTGGAGGAGATCGATTGCTTCTCTCCGTTTTCTGATTCGATTTTCTGGTTAAATCGATTTGTGGAGGATTTTTTCTGGTTCGAGTTTTCTGATGCTATCAATTATTTGAATCGATTTTTCTGATTCAATTTTCTGGTTCGATTTATTGGAGATGGATTACCAGAATCAATTGTCTTATTCAGGTTTCTAATTTGACTTTTTGGAGGAGATCAGTTGTTTGAAGTCGATTTATCTGGTTCGATTTTTGGTGTTGAATCAAATCTCAGGTCTGTCAATTAAAGGATATCGATTGTTGTAATCATTTATCTATAGACTGTATTTTGGAACTGATTGTGTGTTTAATCCTTGCTGTCTCTTGTTGCAAACCCCTAGTTATTTGTCCATGTGGAATTGTCCACGTGAGTAGAAGAAACAAATTTGCTCGTGTTGACGTGTTCGCGTTCACTCGTGTTGGAGCCTACCTTTTAAGGAGCATATTTGCTCGTGTTGTAGCCTACCTTTAAGAATCTATTTGCTCATGTTCGTGTTCGTTTGTGTTGGAGCATATTTTTAAGGAGCGTATATGCTTGTGTTCATGTTCACTCACGTTGGAGCTTACTTTTAAGGAGCATATATTTGCTCATGTTTGTGTCTGCTTGTGGGAGGAGCACTTTTGTCAATTGGTTTACAAGTCTGCTTATTGGTGGTTCTAGTTCGTGATTTGGTATTGCTTACAAGAAGTTCTTTATGTGCTTTCTGGCTGCTTCTCACCATTGGGGTGCTATTCTTCACGTTTTACAGTATCTCAAGAAGGCTTAGGCCATAGTCTATTGTACTCTGGCCATGGACATGGACATATTGAAGGGTTTTCAGATGCTGATTGGATGGGTTATCCTATTGACAAATGGTCTACTATAGGCTATTTTACTTCTGATGGCAGGAATCTTGTGTCCTGAAAGAGCAAGAAGAGACTGTCATTGCCCGGTCTAATGCAGAGGGTGAGTTTCTTGCTATAGCACATGTTACATGTGAGTTGTTGTGGGTCAAGCAATTGTTAACTGAGCTTGATTTTCCACACAAGTCTTCCACATAGCTATGGTGTGATAACCAAGCTACTATCCATATTGGTTCTAATCCTATGTTTCATGAGAGGATGAAAAACATTGAAGTCGACTATCATTATTTCCACCTGCCATATTCATAAAGGAGAGCAACTTGCCGTTGTGTTCATTAAATCTATAGGGTGTGGAAGGATTGATTATATTTGTAGCTGGGCATGACTATATATATATATATAGCTTGAGGGGGAGTACTCGGGATATCAAGTCAAGGAAGGTTGTTGCCCCATCTGCAGCAGCCTCTTCCTCAAGTCAAGGAAGGCCGCTGCACATGTGTAGCAGCCCCTTAGCCAAGGAAGGCCGCTCTCCATTTGCAACAGCCTTTTCCTTATGTCAAGGAAGGTTGGGCAGCCTCTTCCTCAAGTTAAGGAACCCTTTCCTTCTAGGTTGTTTCCTCTTTTAATGTTATTGTCCTTTTGGGTTGTATCCTTTGACTATAAATATTGAATGCATTGGGTAGTCCATAACACAAGTGTGACTCCTATAGTTATAAAATTCTTTCTTTTTTCTCTTTCCCTTTTCTCTTTATTTACAGCTATCAAGTGGGTGCTTGATAGTTAGGGTTTGGTGTTCCCATGTAGTGGGTGCTATACATAGCAAGGGGTTGGTGCTTCTATGTCATATGCAAGATACAAATTTGTATTTTGCATTATACAGAGGCCAGATTAGTCATTGCAACGTTGATGTATGCACATTACCGAACCACATATAACTCCGTTTTACGGTGTGTGTGTGTGTGTATGTATTTGAATTCTTATATTATTATCTGTAGGATGATTTGAGGAGGATGGGTTATGTGAAGTGTGGATGGTGATAGATTTGGCTAGTTATAGCCGTATATGTATGTGTGTGTGGTTGCTGCAAGGTGGTGTGTGGTTTGTTACTGTTTCATGGGGTGTGTGGTTGGGACTGTCAATAAAAGTCATCACCTTAAGTGTGTGAGGTTTGAGGGATTCGTTTTTAGGGATCACCGATTCACCCCCTTCTCAGAGACCATCTTAGTTTAACAAGTTCAGTGTGAATAGCATGAAAAAAACTGGAGGGAGAGGCAAACGAGTTTTAGGTATGATGGCTTCCCACCAGCATTGGTATTAAGCTTATATATTTTTGCTTCAGCTATGAATGCATTGATTTCTCAAATGTGATTGAGGATTTTGTGTTATCTATTGTTTTTTGATTATGGAGTTGATTCATGAAGCAAGGAAAGGGGCTTATAAGAATCTAAAAACTTGGGTAGGGTTGATGTCCAGGTATCATATTCTGGCTTGGAATGGGAAGTGGGTGTGCTACTTCCTTAAGGGCAGGAGTAGAGATGGTATGTGTTATAGCATGTGTACAGCTGTTATCGCTGTCTATGTATCCATGTGCATTTACCATGTGCTCTAGGTGTCATTGACAACTCATGGACAGCTCATGGACAGCCTTGTTACTTCCCTTATTTGTTATGTCTAATCCCCATAAATAAAGAGGCATCCGTCATTCAAAGACAAGCCATTGTATTCTCTCAACCCTCTCTTCTTAACTTGGTATCAGAGCCCAACACTTCGGGTATTTATTTTTTCAACTACTAGAGGAGACCTGCCCTATGCCTACAAGGCTTCGGCCTTCCAAGACTGAGCATGGTCACATAAAACATGCCGCCACCATTTACCTACTAGTTCAATGACCATGCGCCCTTACTGCATCCCACCAGCCATGGGACCTTTATCACTCACCGCCAGCAACCTCTCTGACCACTGCAGCATGTTGCTTGGATTCTAGGCCCCTTGCGGTCGACACCAGGGCATCCCAGCCCCTTCGCGTGTATCACTTGGGCCTTCTGGCCCCTACTTGATCATTGCCTAGGCCAGAAGGCCCGCTTTGCCTTGCTGCTAGCATTTTTTGGCCATGTTACTCTCTAATCCAGCATATTATGTTGCTCTCTAGTTGTTTTTTTCAGTGCTGAAATAGGCCTATGCATCTTCTTTAAGTGAGTGCACTGTTCTTCTTTTATCTTGGGACTCTCATTAACTCTCCACAATGGCGGAAAGTAGTGTTACCTTTACCGGGGGAGTTGAGGGTGGTGTGGTGATCGTTTTGGAACTCATGGCCATAATCCTACTCTTCAGATAAGACCTACTATGTTAAATGGGACCAACTATCTCACTTGGTCCTGGGCTTGCCTGCTCACTACCGAGGTATTAACTTGTTGGGTTTTTTGATTGGTGCTACTTCAAAACCATTTCACCCGACTACTGCCAATACTTAGTTGGAGAATGATGCTCTTTTTTTTTTTTTTATAATTTATTTATTAACTTTATGGTCTCTACTATTAGCCCAAGCTTTGTTTCGTTAAATTCTACCAAGGAATTATGGGATGCGATCCAACAGACATGTCCATAATCTAATAATTATGCTCAGATTTATGAACTCCATCGTCAAGTTTGTGAGACAACTGAAAAGGTGTTATCACTCAATGCCTATTACTCTGCACTCAATAATCTATGGCAACAATGGGACTTCTACCATCCTGTTTCCATGGTATGTACTAGTGATGCTAGTACCTTTTAGAAGGAGCTGGAGATGGAAAGGTTATATGATTTTCTCAATGGACTGAACTCGAAGTATGATCAGAACTGCATTCAAGTTCTTAGCCGTGCCAAGTTTCCTACATTGCTTGAAGCTTCTAATTTGGTCCAACATGAGGAATGTCGGGCGCTCTATCATGATGCCTCTTATTGCTCCTATACGTTTTTCTCTGGTCTTTACTCCTCTTGTGGACCTTAGCACTCCCACTAAACCGACTGCTCCTACCAAAGAGCCCGTTTGGTGTGATTATTATGGATGGGCAGTGAGGTGCCCCATCTTTTCCATCGATGCCCATTCAAGTTCTTAGCCGTGCCAAGTTTCCTATAAATGGGTCTTTTTGTCCTCGGGATCATATAATAGATACTACTGCTGACACTTCCACAACTACTGGCTCCCTATTTTCTTCTAAACGAAAGGTGGCTCTCCAACGGATGATGACACAGCTTGGTTTCGCTCCTCTTACACTGGCTTCCCACTACCTCCATATCTCATCTCACAATGTTACCCTAGTAAAAGATTGAAAAAGACCAAATGAGACAATAAAATTATGCATTCGAAGAAGAAGAAAGTCAAGAAACATAATAGCACTTAATCATCTAATAGCCGAATAAGTAAACCATACAATCATACTTCAAAGATGGAACTAAGAAGTAAGAATTATTGATACAATGACGCTCCCAACTACCCATTGACCCCATCCCACTGTCTAATTCCACGTTGAGTGTCGTGGAAGATCTATCTCGTGCAGCTCATAAACTTGCCGATGCCAATTTTCCATCAGACTGAGCAACAAAGTTGGACCATGACATTTGGAGCGGAAAAAGCGCTCGTAGTCTTCCACATGTGTCTTAAATATGGCATCATCATCGTGTGCAAGGATGCTTAACCTTGGGTACATTCCACCAAACTCTGAAGTATAGCCGTGGTATGAAGAATCAGATACAAATCTCAAGACGACCTTTCTTTTTTGTATTGAATAAGTAATATGAATGAGAGATGTTAAGTTTTTTATCATTCTGGCGTCAAGCTATTTTTTTGTAGGACCTGCCCTACAGTATCGTCATCACAATAGTGTTTAATCACCAAGTTCGGGATGGATTGGTGTGGTTCCTTTACGCCTAGGACACCAGAATATCGAATAAAAAAGGCATAATAGAGAAGCATATTAGCTATTGATTGTAAGGCCCCAATTCTTGACTGGAGGGGACACCAAAGGCCTCTTATAAGTAGATGGTGTCTCTGGCAGTTGTAAGTTTAGCCGGTCGGGAGGGAGAAGTGGTTGTCCACAAAGTTGGATTAAGTCTGTGAATGGGCATCGATGGAAGAACCACCAACGGTGGGTAACCACCACCATAACCATATAAATTGTACTCCGACCCGGTGCTATATATGGGAGCGGGAAAAGATGGGGCACCTTACTGCCCATGTCTAGTGCTGTCCCTAATACTCAATCCTCCAACGCCAATAGACATGCTATCAACCTTAATGTCCTTGCTACTATAATCACCCTCTTCATTTGGTTGAAAACGACGACGAGGCCCCTACGTATACCTTCCACGTGACGAGGATGGATGTCCACCGCGGTCTGTATTTTGTGTGGCGTGAGTATACTGGGTCTCCCCAGCATAGTTGTGAAGGCGACAAGGCGATCCAAGGCTTTCGGGGCCATCTTGGGCGCCTAGGCGACCAAGGCATTCCCAGTGTATTTTTTTTCTAAAATATTAATGATATATTAATATATATAATATATATGGGGCATTCTACATAAATAATCAATATTTAAGATATAATTTAATTAACATGAGAAAACCAACAAGGCAACAAATAATGAATAAGTATAAGACAAAAAGCGATATTTATGACTAACATTTGTGTACTTCTAACAAATTTGACCAGAGCGTCACTCCTTTAATGTAGTTCGGATTCAAGCAATCTCGAATTCGTTGCAAAGTTAGCATAATCAGCTTTCCAACAAATCCGAGATTGCTTAAATCTGAGTTATAATGAAGGAGTTACACTTTGGTCAAACCTTGTTTGGAGTACGTGAATGCTGTTTAAAGTAGTCTGAATGTAAAATTTTTTTTGGGCATCAAAGCAAGAGATTATTTTGGTGCGCTCTTGGTTTTTAGTGATGCTTTACTATAATAAGATTTATGGAATTTTTATATTTGGAAAAAAACCTAGCATTTGGAAGTTGAAAATCACCCCTGTACCCAAAAATATGATTTTTGTTCTTGAACTGAAAGGTTGACTTTTTATTCTTCTGGAATTTGAATCTTAGACTATTTTTATTGGATTCAAATAGGAGGGTATTTGCTTATTTATAAATAATATATTAAGTAAATTAAATGATATTAGTCATAATTAAATACTGCTTGATAAATGTTGTTCCTGTCTAGCCTAATTAATCTTGTAAAAAGTCAGAAAAAAAAAACACACATAAGGCCCAAGGCGATTGCCCAGGCATTCTGGGCATCCAAGGCGCTCAAGACGAAGCCCAGGGAGCCTAGGCAATCGCCTTTTCAACGCTAATAAGGAGCCCAGGCTCTTGGATCATGCCCGGACGCCTAGGCGATGCCTTGACAACTATGCTCCCCAATGTATCTAACAGGTGGTGCTAACGGCTCCGGCTCCGGCTTCGGCTCTTCAGGGAGATCATACTGCTCAATATGGCTCCATCCCCACCACCACCATGATCAGACCTGTTATCATCACTACCATCATAAGGTGTGCGAGTACCGTTACTAGACCTATCAGGATCCTTTGCATCATCTCCATCAATGCCAACAGAGGTGTTAAATGGTCGGCGTGACTGTACATGTATGCGACCCTCCTCCGAGGCTAGAAACTAGTCAACATCAGCACCCAATTGACTAGCCAAACTGGAGTCGAGCCTCCCCTTAGACTCATCTATCCCTGATTCTGCTCCGGCCCACACCCACTCCAGTAAGGGATTTTCCTCATCTGACTTTAACTAGAAGATGTTGGCGTGCTCGATCGGGCTATTATTGTTTTCCTGTGATTGGCCTATGGACTGCATCCTCAATCTAATGTTGTAATGCACATACACCAAATCATTGAGCTATTCAGTTTCCAATTGATTCCGCCTCTTGGAATGGATGAGGGAAAAAAGTACTCCCGTTTCGCTCACAGCTAGATGCGGAACATGTTTGAGACAATACTTTAATTGCTATTTTCCTCAACTCAGATGCATCTCCACCATACAATACCCAACATTCAGTTGTATGAGAACAAGAACACATTTTAATTACATATCTCATTTATTCCTAAATCTTAATACAATAAAGTGAGATATGTTACTTGCATACCAGGATTAGTAGTATCTTGGGCAGCCATTGCGGCGCGACTTTCAATACTTCCAAGGCCATCCCTGAATGTTTTAATCTACACCCATTCGAAAATTTATAAACATTAGCCATTAAAAGATATGGACTTTCCAACTTTCCAACAATTAAACCATACAACTCACCTCCAAGTTTACAATTGATTGTAATGTTGAACTTTGCTCCAACTTTGCAACAACGTGCTTTACAACATCAATAAGGTCAGAATTCAACACAAGTACATGCAAATATTGATATTTGGAGTTTAAATGTTGGAAATTGTAACAATACACATATTATTAAAATCATATAGTAACTAACAATTATTCTTTATATAATTTGTATTAAAATAAATTCATCAATGTTTAAAATCTCGAATCCCGAGGGTCTCTCGATCCTCTGAGAAATCGATATTTCCGAGATCTCGATAAAACACTATAAAAAGCCGCGAAAGCTTAAAAAGTGTCTCGGGGTTCAAATGGTCATTTTAATGCCTAATACTCTAGGGAATCACTTTTTTAGCATACATAATCATATTTAAACAATAAAATTGAAAAAATAATCATATATGGTGGTTTTTTGGGTTTACACCCATGTTTGGCAGTGTTGGTTTACACCCATGTTTGGCAATGTTGATCTAAAGTTCAAATGTAAACCTAGGGTAATATTTGCTATCCTACATAATGTTATGTTGTAAATGTATGTCCAAGTTCATTATGACCAGGTTCATTATGTCCAGGTTCAATGTATTCTCTCATTTTATTAATTATAAATACCTGGGTTTGTGGCACACTATTCCACAACTCAGACTTAGTCTAATTAGTCTGAATCTAACATGGTATTAAAGCCATGAACAGAAAACCTCCTTAGCCCCTACCGCAATCTTCTTTTTCCTCTCTCCTTGCCACTACTTCTTCTTCTTCACAAGATCTGGCTGCCTCCTTCTCCTGAACCCTCTCTTCTCTTCCACTACCTTTAAACCCCTCTTCTCTTTCACCTTTTGCCATTGATCCTATTGGAAAGGCTGTAATCTATGGGGATGTAGTAACTTGACAAGATTACAGCCCTATTTCCTCTTTTATATCAAATTTTTTTTTCACTGAGATTTTTTCTCAGTTCTTCCCTATTACCGCAAGCAGTCCCTAGAACTTCTCAACATTGCGGATTGTGTTTTTGATGAAGATCTTCCCTTCTTTGTGAAAAATATGCTTCTATAATCTCTTACTTGGATTTTCTCAACAAAGCTGGGTTAAACACATACCGTAGCAAGCATACTTGGTTTCTTGATTGGTTTGGTATATTGTGGCTGCATACTTGGAGATAATAGATTAGCCGTGATCATCCTTCTTCCCTGCGGCATCACCTTCTTCTCTAGAATTTGTTTTTCTCACCATTCTCAAGACCAGGTATCCCCTATTCATTATGGCAGACTAGTATTATCGTGTTTTTTTTTTTCTGCACTCAGAAAATCGAGATCAGATTGTTGAATAAATTGTATGTCTTCTGATCTGCTGTGATCATTGATAAAATACAAAAGTTTATGATTTCTGATCTGTTGTAATCATCTGGTTGTAAGTGGAAATTATTTCTGTGAGTTTTTTGTCCATCAAGTTCTGTAAACATGGGTGAGTAAATTGGAACATCTGCTGGAACAAACTTGAGTAAATTGGAACATCTTACTATTCCTTTGAACACTACCAAGTTAGATGGTGGTAATTATTTAATGTGGTCTAGAGCCACCCAATTATCCATTACAGCCCGGGGTTTGTTTGGCTATATTATTGGGACTAAAACGAAACCTAGCACTGAAGGGGCTCCATTAGAAAAATGGCAGGTTGGAAATTCTTCGGTAATGCAATACCTTATAAATTCCATGCAACCTGCCATTGCGGAGGGGTATCTGTTATTAAATATTGCTGCCCAGATTTGGAAGTCAGCAAAGGACACATATTCCCAGGTTGGGAATGATGCATTGATTTATGCCATCTAAAAGAAGGTTAATGGAACAACACAGATGGAGTTAACGGTATCACAGTATTATACTCAGTTAAGAAACCACTGGTAAGTCATTGACTTTTATGACTCCATACATGCAAAATGTGAGGAAGATACCACACTGTTCAAGAAAAGGGAAGAAAAATACAGGGTGTACACTTTTTTGGCAAGATTGAACATTGAGGTCAACCTAATTCGCTTACAGATACTCAGTAAAGAACCATTCCCTACTCTTGAACAAGCCTATGCCATGGTGCAACTGTACTACATTGTTGGCACCCTCTGTTATTGATCACTCTACTCTCCAGACAAGTACCCAGGCCCTTAAAAGTTCCACTGCAAGCTGAGAAACAGTCAAATGTGACCACTGTGGGAAATTATGCCACACAAAGGAGACATGCTGGAAACTCAGTGGTAAGCCAGCAGATTTTGAAACCAAACGGCGTGAGAAGAATATGCAAAGAACCAAGAATTTCAGGGGGCAGCAGGCGCATCAGACTGAGACTCATGCCAACTCAGAACCCACTTTGCAGGAGACTCTTCAGGCACTCAACCATCTACTTTAGCTATCTTTCACTGCACCATCCGGGTCTACCACTACAGCTGCTCTTGCTTCTGCGCCACCTTCCACTTCAGGTTCCCATCTTTCTCGATTAGGCATGTGCTTCAGTGGCCATGGTATGTCTATGATCTCCAACTCCTGGATCATTGACTCAGGGGCCACGGATCATATGACTGGTAACTATAGTTTGTTTCATAAGTATTTTCCTCCTTCTGAGATTGACATTGTTCATGTCACGGATGGCACCCTTTCCCCTGTATTAGGAAAAGGTTCCATACGCTGCACCCCTTCCTTATCTTTGGATTCAAATCTTCATGTACCCAATTTTGCAATAAACTTTCTATCTCTATTAGTCGTCTTACCACTGCTTCAAATTGCAAAGTAACCTTTTTTCATCTCATTGTCTGTTTTAGGATCTGGCAAAGAGAAGACGATTGGATATGTTAGGATGCAGGGTGGTTTATACTTGCTTGAGGAAGGTCTTCCTCAACCTTTACATCAGCTTTACATCAGAGAGAGAGAGAGAGAGAGAGAGAGAGAGAGAGAGAGAGAACTCCAAAATACTGAGCTTGTCGATTGGGCTCATTTGTCTAAAATGTATAAATTTCATGCTCAACTACCAAGTATTGATCTTGTTTTTGTAAAAATTCAAGTTTTGGAAAATTTTTTTACCTTGAAAACAGTTGAATTGGTGATGTAGCAACGATCTCCACATGCGTACCAACCTCCCCTAGCAATTTCGAGCAATGATTTGGCAAAACACCACCTACTTGGTAGCAAGGTTTTAAATCTTGGATCTCGATCCCGTTTCAGTGAGGTCCGAGATTTTTGAGATTTTGTCGATATCTCAAAAAATCTCACCGAGACACTGCATTTTTTTACCATATTAAGGTCGAGATTTATGAGATTTCATTGAGATCTCGCTGAGATTTAGAACTATGCTTGGTGGTATTTTCTTTTAAATGAGAGACGGGAAAGAAATGAAGAAAAGGATGTGTCTCGGTCGAAATTTCAACCGAGAACATTGAGAAGGTGCTTTATAAGGTCTTTTGGTTCTTGGTCCAACCGAAACCATTGAGTCGAAACGAGAACAAACCGAGTTGGTCGAAACCACCAAAGTTTTGATTGAGATTTTGTCAAAATTGGGTTTTGTACTTGGTCTCTTCTCGACCAGGTCGAGAGGAGAAACCGAGATCTCGGCATAATCTCAACGAGATTTAAATCTATGGGCATACCTAAGGCGTTCCCAAGGCATTTTAAAGGTACCTCATAATAAGAGAATTTATACAAAAGGAAGGGGTTAGCACGTCAAGTTTTATTGTTTTTAATTCATATGAATGATTCCATGCATTATGGTGTGTATAAATACTTTATACATCCAATAAAAATGCTGCAAATGACGTTAATGAAAAAAAAAAAAACAAATGACACAATAAGATGACCAACTGCCTAGTCCTATCGAACTCGTCTAGATTTCAAGGTGACACTTTGACAACTATGCTGGTCGATATGACCTTTAAAACCCTTTCTTCTTCATTTCATGTTTTATTTCTTGCAAACCAGCGGAAATATCTCTCAAGGTACTTTGATTTCGACACCTTAGGGCTTTGATTAAGCATCAAAAAACGACTTAGAAGCAAGGAAGTAAGGACCGGACTGATGTTTTGATCGAAGATTGAAGTCTAATTGATCATTGAAGCAAAATCTATGGGAAAAAGGTAAAAACCTGCAATTTTATTTTATTTTTTTTTATATTTTTTTTTATGACAAATGACTTCAAAAACCTTTTTTTTTGGGGCATGTATTAGTTCATTAGTGGTACGAGGCTTGAATCATTACATCATATTTGCATTTTCTTTTCGAGTTGATTGCAGAGCTAGGGGTTTTTTGTTGGAAATGAAAATGGAATTTTTTTTTCCTTTTCTACCTAAAACCCTTACCTTCCTTTTTTTTGGGTAAAAAAAAGCCCTTACCTACCTACTTGTTTGAAATATATGTGATACCTTGAGTGATGATCCACCATTTCCCAACCTTATGTTATTTTCCGAAAATTAGAATTATTTTTTTAATTATTTTATGTTTCTGGAAAAATATATATGAAAGTTACTTAAAAAAATCATGAAAAAGTATGCAATTTGTATGTAAATATTTTGATCGCACATGTGAAAAATATCAACATCTTATGGTTGTACCCCTTCCTGACACTTATAACTCTGAGTTCGAATCAGCTTATAACTCTAGATGGTATTAGTATGAATGCAAGAAACATTTTCCTTCTTAATGTTGCTTATTATAGTGTTTTTATGCTTTAAAATTGTGTTTTTCATGTTCCTTAATTATCCCCGTGCTTATCTTGTCCGTATCCTAGTGTATCCTAGCGTATCTACTGTATCGGCGATAAGATATGACACGTCTCTTAAAATCGCTTGATTGATACGCGATACTCTTGGGCCTGATCACTGCACCCTTTGCAAGGTGCTGGCAGAAGAGGAACATCCCATTCAGGGTAAGGTAGACACATCAGCTTGCTTTATTCAGGCTGCCCCTGCTGCTGTCATGCGTTAGGCTGTTGCTAATACTTATTTAAAGGAGGAATGTGGTTTGGGGAAAAGAGGGGCCGTTGGAGAGAAAAAGAGATCTGGTATTGATTATACTCGTACACAATAAGGACAGAAGTCAATATCGAGAAGAAGGGAAAAGTGTTGGCCACGCTGAGTCTGGCCCATATGATGAAGAGTATGATGATCTTTCTAATTCCATGGGGGAGGAAGAAGTCGAGTCCAATTGTGAGATGATTCGTACCCTGAAGCCAAGGGTTGAGAGTGGCCCTGATCATATCCCTATTAGTACTCTTTCCTCTTTTCAAGAAAAGGAAAGAGAAAGTGTGGGAATGAGGGGCGTAGCCCAGTTCAGAGTGCATCAACAACCAGGCCTAATGCGGAAACTGACTACAATATTGATGGAGATGGAGCAGTAACCACAGAGACTTTTGGTCGGGAAGAGTATTAAAAACTCTTCAGTAAATATGGTTATAAGTTTACGCCTCAAAATAGATCAAATTCTTGTAATGAAGCTGAAGTGTCTTACACAAACGAAATTGGTCAATGGACATACAGCCGTTCTCCTTCGCCAGTTTTTCTGAGAAGCACCCATTTTCGATGGCCCTCAAGTCGTCTCCAAGATTCTTAACTTGATGATTTGAAGAGGTCAATTTGATGTTGTTGAAATATGCTTAAGTGTATTATTGTCTAGGGTGAATGTTAGGCTAAGGATTACAACTCAGCCTTACCTTTTATTCCTTCTGTATTCTTTCCTTATTATTTCTTTTCTTATTATTGCATATATAAATCCATAAAGAAAGCTCGGCTCCTGTCAAATTGACAAGCCAATTATTCTCTCAAATCTCAATAGATGTTGTGTTTGGTCTTTTGTGTTTTCATGTTATTCTCTCATTTTGTGTAAGATAGCCTTTCTGTTGTTGTATAGTTTTTCTTTTTCTCTCAATAAATTTTGATTACTTAAAAAAAAAAAAAAAAAAAAAAAAAAGAAACAGAGATTACTTAATAGCTTTGGCAGATCAGAACAGAACAGCATAAAATTTCATTCACTAGGATAGATTAAATGGCAGAAAAGGTCTGCCAGGTTTCGTCAATATCTGATGGCTGGATTGTGAGATCCAGAACCATTCTACTGCTTTAAGGAATTCACTAAGCTGAATCAGAATTGCAATAATCAATTTGCAAGATCAGGAATTCAGACCAGAAGCCCAATTGGCAGCAAACCGAGATTTCTGAAGTTAATTGAAAGGTCAACAAACAGATTAAAACAAATTTTGTAAGTAAAAATCGAGGGCAAAAATTATCTGAAATCGATTAGAATATTCAGAGTTCAAGAAGAATTTCAGGAACTAAACTAGAGAGTTATTGAATCCAATTGATCTTAGCTCTAACAGACTTAGCAGATACAAATTAAGCAAACAGATTAACAGAAGAATATTGCTGCAGGATATGTAAGTGAATAGATCTTACCCGATTCACTGTCAGAAGGAATAGATAGAGAAATAGATAGAAAGAATAGATAACATGTTAAAAATCCATCTAAACCCCAGGCTAGGATCCATCAAAGCATGCGAAGAGATTCCATCTTTCACTAAAGAATCTACGTTAGTAGACCTAGAATCCACTAGGTAAAACTAGTGAATCCACAGAACCAACATTAGCAACTGAAAATCTTTATTTTCTGAAAAATCGATCAGATGGCCTGTAGGCCTTTATATGTGTTTATAGCTACTCCAGAAGTCTGTCATTGGCTTAGGAGAGAGAAGGCTATCCTAAAATAAGAAATAATTCCATCATCTAACCAATTGGAAATAATTCCATCATCCAACCAATAGGAAAGTTCCATTCTAACCTAATATATACCGATAAGAAATAGGAGCTGACTTAAACTCCCCTATACTTGTGCTATATCTACTCAAACTCCCCTCGTCAAACTTCTTTTCTGATTCCCCTGGAAATGCAAACTAACACCTCTCTTTTCTCTCCAGGTATATTAAAAACCCTAGTTTATATCCATCTATTGATTGATTAAACCTGGTTCAAATGAATCATACCCCTCCCTCTCTCAAAACCGCCAGTTTTCTAAACCAGTACCTGTCTTCCTCCCTTTTTGTTTCTCTTGCTCTTTCCTCCGGCACTCTGTTTCTCTTACATTATTTGGAAATAGATTTTCGTTGCTGTTGGTGGGAAAATAGATGGGGCTATTGGCCCTGCAGCTGCCGTTTTGAAGGTCTTAGATTTCAACCGTGGACTGGAGAGGGCGATCTTATTAGACCCTTCTAGTTCTTATCTCTTTGGTTACCTTGGGGTTCTCAAATGGCTTGAAGAGGCTTTGAGGTTCCTTACTGATGATTGCGTGATTGCTGGATAACAATTCAGTGGTACACCCTTTTTTCAGAGGGAAATTTCCCCTAAAATATTCCTAATCCAAGATGAGCTTGACCATAATATATATATATATATATATATATATATATATATATATATATATATATATATATATATATACAACCCAAATATATATAATATATATAAAAAAAATGTATATATGGAAATTTTCACCTACCATCCAAATTGTTTAAAAAAATCACTTACCACCCAAGTTAGACAAACGTTTATCAAAAAGATTTAAAAGCAACTAACAGAGCTGTTAGTTGTTGATGTCAGCCGTTAGAAAATACTTGAATGACAATAATACCCTTTTTTATAAGGGAAAAAAAACAATGAAAACCAACCCCAAACGGCAAAACCCTTCCCTTCCTGACTCCCGTTGCCCCCTCCCCCAATCCCGATCTAAATCATTAAATTTATATGAAATATGGAGCAAGAGAGAGTAGCAGTGGTAGGTGAAGTGACAAAGATGAGAAAACAAAAGAGATCTCTTTTTCCTTCTTCATTTGGTAGACTGGAAAAGATAAAGAAACTCAGAGAGGAAAGAAGAGAAAAGAACTGAAACCAAATAGAGGATCTCTGCTCTCTCTCCTTTACCAAGATCGCCTTCATAGAGCAATCACACACCTCCGATCAAGCTCAAAATTGGTGTGCTTGCCTTTCTCAGCTGTAGAAAACATATAACGGTGCAGATCTACTGGAATACAGTCAGATTGAAACATATCTTTCACCAAAATTTCTACGACTTCATTCCACTTTCTCCGCCTTTCACTCTCTTTCTTCACTCTCGTATCCAAAACCTTCCCAAATGTTACCTTCTCTATTTTCCCAACTGAGCTTTCCCTAAATCAGAATGGAGGAAGAACTGATTTAGTATGAACCGATTTTCAATTTCCCGCTCCTTCTTAACTCAACTGATTCCCAATCGGTTACTGTAACCTCAAAGAGAGCTTCTCTGGAGCCTTCCTCTTCGTCGTCGTCATTGTTATCAAAACTATAATCTGGAGTTAGGTTTCTCTTCTTTTTTTTTTTTTTTTTTTTTTTTGATAAAATATCGCAGAGAAACAGAGAGGAAGAAGAAAGGGGTCTAAACGTCTACACACAATTTCAACTCTTTCCCGTCAGTCCATTAACTAACGTTTGTCTAATTTGGGTGGTAGGTGATTTTTTTTAAACAACTTGGGTGGTAGGTGATCTAGTCAATTCTTTTTGGGTGGTAGGTGATCTAGTCAATTCTTTTTGGGTGGTAGTTAAAAATTTTCCATATATATATATATATATAAAGAAGAAAGAAACTAATCTTCTAGAAGACCCCACAACTTGACTAACTAATAAATACCATATCCTACCTTCTATCTATATTTTAGGCTCATTAAGGTGGTCTAATGAAAATCCCTTGCTTCAAAGGCTCAACACGTGTAACCCAAGCCAAGGCTTATTTCCACTAAAGTAATTCCATTTTTTTTCTGATTTATTTGCATCACAAATATGTGAAAATATAAAGTTCTTCAATTTAATACATCTTATAACTTATCCTTCAGGTGGTTGGAGCCATGTGTTCTAAAGTGCCCTTTATTAGCAACGCTATTATGAGAGCTACTCAATGTGGTATGGTTGCTTGATCTAACTATTGTTTTACAATTGATCTAACTATTGTTTTACTTCCTTCTGACGTTCTGCCTTCATGTTTTATTTGCTGTAAACCTGTTCTTTTTAAAATGGATAATTGCTTCCCTGTCTGGTTTATTCTTATAAAATGGAAGTCAGATTACAAGCTCTTTAGAGTTCAGAGGAGAGTTAGCCTTAATACTTTGCAAAAGCTTTGAAAGTTAAGATAAAGAAAGAAGTATTATTTGATTATTAGTTGATTAACATTTAATGATGTTCTTTTCATTTGGGATTATGGTACCCAAGGGAATCATGGCGTTGTGTCAACAGACATGTAACATAAGATGAGTTGATGCAAGCATGATCTGTTAATTAAATGGGTCCAAAGGGTCAGCACGAATGTGACAGATGAAGAAACCCTCAACCTGAACATGTTGTGTTTAATGTTCTTACTGTCAAGATTTCAATTTGGACATAGAAAGGTCGAGATTTTCGAGATTTCCAAGATTTGTGAGATCTTGAGGAGGTCGAGATTCCACCGAGATCTTGCTGAGATTTAGAAATATGATTACTGTGCTTGTGTTTTCAATTTGTATTACATAAAGAGCAGATGTAATTATATTTATAGCATTCAGACAGGTTGAAATACTTCCTGAATAATGTCCCACCCAATCACAGCCTCATCCATGGAAATTTTGGACCATGCAGATTCATTCAACTTGCTAGTTAACAATGGAGCAGCTGCTGGTCAAGTTATATTTCATGTGAGTTTCTTTGGTTAGTTAATCTTACTAGATAGCTATTATCCTTGTCTTACTTTTGAGCCTGGCTCTATCCTTTGGATACCCAGGTCTCGTTTTTTCCCTTTTTCGGGTGCTGTTAATATATTCATACATTCACGTAAAAAAAAAGTATGTCATCCCCCACCTGCGTCTCCCCTTTCTCCCCAATAAAGCTTCTTTTGTGAGTGTGTGTTTTTTGGTGGGAGGGGGGGCATTGTTGGTAGCTATGAATTCTGAATTGATTAGAAATGTATTTGTATGACATTTCTTTGTAAAAGGAAATAGTGAACCATATTTTTTTTCAAGATGAAACTTGGTACGATGGATTCTTCATCTAATTTAGTTTGATTATGGCAACTGCAGACACATCTGCATATAATTCCTCGTAAAGCACGTGATCGGTTATGGAAATCTGAGGTACATATCTGACACGATATCATATTCACTTATTTTGGTAGGTATCTCAGGGCTTAAATCATGACCTCTTCCTTTGGAGTGCACTCTCTTTTTTGTTTTATTTTATTACTCCGATCAGCAATAAACTCATTTATCAAAGGACATCCTAACCCCAAAGGGTACTTCAGTTGGTAAAGACCAACACTTCAAAGAGATCATGAAGTCAACTCTCCTTAGGGCCTATCTATCCCCCAAAAAAATAAAAAAAATCGAAGGGCAACATATATAATCTATGGAAGAGACAACTTACTGGAAGGAGCTACCATGATAACTTGTGAAGCCTTTTGAGAATATATGTTATTAGATGGGTTAATCAGCTTGTGTTCACTATTCTGCTCCACACTTTGGTATACCATGAGACTTAGGACTGTCAGGTTCCTACGCTGCCAAGTGGATTACAATGAAATTTTACTATCAGACTGAGCGCAACATGATATTCCCCACCAAAACAGGAAAAGTACAATTTTCCCTTTCGATAGAAGTATTTGTGTAGGTATCACTGGTTAATTAACCCTTAGGCACCCCCTAAATCGAGAACCGCTGTGAATAAGGTGGCTTCTATTTCCGTTGCTTCCTAGTCTAACACAAGTGCACTTGCAGTGGGCTTATCACAACCTATAGAAACTATGGTGAAAAATATTGACTTCCTTGCATATATCTATAAACTTAATGTTGGGATCACATCTTGCACTTTTGAAGATGCCACTGTGCCATTTGGAGATGTTCTTCTTTCTGAACTTTGTATGTGGAGCTAGACCCTATGATGCATTGCTGATGGCTGATGGTGCTCACTGTAGTCAGGTCTAGATGTAAGGCTTGTATGAACATGTCCCTCTTTGGGCCCCAAGCCTTGATTAAGCCACCTAGATGTAAGGTGTCTCATTAGGTTACTCCTCTGTCTTACAAAGACTGTCATGTTTGAAAAAACTCATATTTTAAGGAGGGTATCATTATTGCCTTCACCATCCCCTACTTTAAACTTTTTATCCTAATGTTACACCTATTCATTTCTGGCAACTGGCATTGTGGGTTTCCCAAATCCCACCACACCACTGTTGGGTAAAATATTCCACATCTCACCAATGGGGTACGGGAAACGGTATCACCCGGAAGGGGTCACATGGTCAGGGAGGAGAGAAAGTGTTAGAATGTGAGGGCATGGGATTAATGGATCCCCACATTGACATCGTGAGATCTTTTTTCCATAATTTATATAGTGGCATTATGGAAAATTTAAGAAAATTTCAAATCTTGGTTGTTAAAATGGACAAACAGTTTTGGGACAATGAAAAACCTCAAACAAGACAATCTTGTGGGACAGAGGGAGTGCAACATACTGATTATAGGGGGTCTAATTTTTAAATAGTGAGAAGTGATGGGTTACTCCATGGTTCTAAATCTCGGTCAAGATATTTCGGTTTCGAATTAGACCGAGACGAGATATGTATATAAAATTACCAGGTTTCAACTAGGTTTCGGTGCTTTTGGTCGAACCATGGGTATATAAAACCTATGTTTTGACAGATTTCTACCAGATTTTTTTGGGGCCTCAAAACCTTGGTTTCAAGATCAACCAGAGAATACCAGGTTTCAACCTGGTTTCGGTGGTTTCGACCTATTTCTCAGTTTCGGGCTTGACCATAACGGGCCTTGAAACTGAGATTTGGAACTGTTAACAATAACTAAGGGACCAGCAAGCCTTTATTTATAATAAAAGAGAGTTACAAAAGGATTAAAGAGACTCACAACAGGAGTCGACTATAGGTAAGTTAGAATCCAAAAAGGAAACTCTTAACTCTATTCTAATTCAAACTGGAAAATAAAAAACGCAAACTTGGTGACTCCTAGACAATACATATTGCAACACTCCCCCTCAAGATGGCACATAGATGTGGTACGTGTCCAACATACCAAATTAGGATGAAAAAGTTTCCCCCCCAAACCCTTAGTGAATACATTAGCTACCTGGTCTTTTGACTTCACAAAGGGCATACAAATTAGTCCACTCTCGAGTTTTTCCTTAATGAGGTGCCAGTCGATCTCCACGTACTTAGTACGATCATATTGCATTGTATTATGGGCAATGCTAATTGCATCTTTGTTGATGACGAATAGGAACACCAAGGTCTTGTAGTAAAATTCTAAGCCAAAATAACTCGTAGATTCTTTGAGCCATAAATCAAAACTCTACTTTAGTAGTTAACTTTGCCAAAACCTTTTGCTTCTTGCTACGCCACGTGAAGATTACCAACAACAAAAGTAGCATAGCCGAAAACAAACTTCCTATCTAGAGATCCACCCCAATCAGCATCTGTGTATGCCTCAATCTGCATATAATTATGAGGAGATAAAAGAACCCTTTTCTAGGAGCTGATTTCAAGTAGCGAAGAATACGAAGAACAACCTTCATATGAGAGGTGTAGGGATCATGCATAACTAATTTACCACACTTACAGCAAAAGCAATGTTTGGCCTGTGCGTGAGAGGTAGATCAACTTTCCCATGAGCCATTGGTAACTACCCTTATCAACTGGTTTACCATCGTTATCCTTGAGTCGAGTATTAGCTTCCAAAGGAGTGTCACAAGGATGGTAGCCCAACAAACCAGTCTCAGATAAAAGATCAAAGATATATTTTTTATGGGGGAAAAAGACTCCCTTTGAAGATCGAGCAACTTCAATTCCAAGAAATACCTTGGTTTTTTTAGATCATTTATTTCAAACTCATGACCAATGAAGCTCTTGAGGCGAGAAATTTTGTTATAATCATTTCTAGTGACAACTATATCATCAACATAGACTATGAGAAGAGTTACTTTGTCCCCAAATCACTTAATAGATAGAGTATGGTTAGCATTGCTCTGCTTGTACCCTGCTGAAATCATAACCTTGTAAAACTTGCCAAACCATGCTCGAGAAGACTGCTTTAACCCATAGAGTGCACGTTTTAATTTGTTGACTTTTCCATGAGTTGTATCAAAAGAAAAACCTAGAAGAATTTCCATATATACTTCTTCATCAAGTTGCCCTTGTAGAAATGCATTCGTGAGATCAAGTTGTTTAAGATCCCATCCTAGATTAATAACACAAGACAATAAAACTCGAACAATATTTATTTTGGCAACTAGAGAAAATTTGTAATGCCCCCAACCCGAGGTTTAGGGCCAAAAGCATCACAAGGAGATTTTTCGAAGTAACAACCAAGACCATAGAAAGCTCAGAAAGCTCAAACATGCATAAATATCACTGAATAATAAACAGCAGAAAATATAGTGTACCATTTTTTTTTCAACAAAAAAACACTCACACACATTCATATTTATAAAGGTTTAGCATGCTATCTGATGACAGAAGGAAAATATACATAACATTATTCTCAAATATTTACACAAGCTTATTCTCCTATTTACAATGTCTAAGTTTCATTCCCAAACACTTCCTCAAAATAACAAAGAGGATCCTATGGATTCATGTGCTTCCTTCTTCAGGGACTTATTCTTCAGATTCTGGCATAGCCTCATGGCTTTCATTATCTTCCTTTGAAACATTAATTAATCATGGTATGAGCTCGACAGTTCAGTGAAGAAAAATTATGTATTTACACAACAAAAGAAACAAATATTTTACAACAACACATATAAAAGATATTAAATATCAAAGACTTAAAAAAAAAAAAAAAAAGAGTACGCAGATTCATGGACATTTAAGCACAAGTAAAAATGAATAATAATATAAACAAAAACAAATGTTAATAAATGCCAAAAGGAGCAACCCTAATAATTTATTCTATATGTTTTAGGTTTGGGGTCTGTGCTTGCTGCAGTATGCACAAATAGTTAGAGCCGTAATTTGCACAACTTATCGTGGGGTGCTTGAGCTGACCAGACTATCTTGAGGTCCTTAAGCTAACCAGGCTATCATGGGGTCCTTAAACTAACGAGGTTATCATGGGGTCCTTAAGCTGACAAGGCTATCATGTCACGTATCTCCACTCATTACCTAGCCCCTTAATGAGAAGGGGGCAGCAAATACGAGATTTTAATATTTATATATATTTTATTAACTTACATTATTATGCATTTTCTCAGTCCACCAGCCTGGTGCCAATGGCTTAAATCATTTTCTCATTCCATGTATCATCACATTGCCAAATTTCCGATGTAATCATATACATCCTCACAATACACATTTCACATAAAATCACGCATTAATAATCACAAAGAATCATACACCATTGCTCAATTATCACATAAAATAACTAAGCAGATTCTCACCTCAACAGTGACAAATTTGAAATTCCAAACTATCATTAAACTCACACAATGGTAGTGTTACCTACACAATATAAGAAAATAGATATCTATAACTAAGGGCTGTAGCAAAATTTCCAATTAATAAGTAATCATTTTTTTTTTCATAAAGCGTCATACGTTCTCTCTTCTATCCGCTGGGGTTTTTTTTTTCTTTTCTTTTTCTTCTTTTCCTTATTTTCCTCCTCCTTGAAAATCACCCCAGTCTCTCTCCTACCCTTTCATGGTTCCTCTGCCCATCTCTTCCTACTTTTTCTCTGATATTATTTTTTCTTCTTTATTATTATCTTTTTTTCCCAACATAACTTTCTCTCTCTCCCACTTTTCTTTTGTAACTAACCTCCTATTCCAGTTTCTCTGTCTTTCTCTTTCTGTCTCTCTCCCTCTCTTTCTCTCTTTTGTAACTAACTCCTGATTCCAATATCTCTCTCTCTCTTCCTCTCTTCTATAACTAATTTCTGATTACAGTATTTTTCCCTTTCTCCTACTTCCAATCTCCCCTCTTTTCCATTTCTTCTGGTCTCCTCTTCCTCATTTATTTATTTATTTATTTTATTTATTTATTTATTTTTTATTTTTAAGTTCCTGCCATGAACAGGTGAATAGCAAGAGTATGGGAAAGACTAACCTCCTTCCACTCATCTCTCTCTTTTATTCTTCTCAGACAACATCAGAACTAAAAACCTAACTTAAAGAATAAAAACAGCAACCATACCTGTATTCTGTTCCTATTTCTTCTCCTGTATTCTCATCTCGTTTTACTCTTTTTTTTTTTTTTTTTTTTCCTTCTACAACTTCTGGCCTTTTGGAAGTTCCCTCTTAGCTTTCTTAGCTTACGTTTTCTCCCCCCCCCCCAATCGCCACCTCATTCTTCTACGTCTCCTCTTCTCCTTCTTCCTTATCCCTAACCAACCTCACCTCCTTTCTTGAGTTTTTTTTTTTTTTTTTTTTTTTAAATGCCACCTCTTACTTCCTCTACATCAACGATTCTATTTTTTGTTTTTTGTTTTTTTTTTCTTTTCTTTTAAACCCATGCCACCTCATGCTATATATGGCACTCTCCCCCCTTTTGTTCCATAACTAACTCTTATAATTAAGAATGCTTATAAAAACGTATTATACTATTTTATATTTAATATAATTAAAAATAATAATAGAATACAAATACATTACACACACATATTACATATAAATAATAATATAATATAATAACACTAAAAACGTACCTTAATTGGAAGAATGACCGAAATGACTGAAATGCCCCTCAACCATTGTCTTTTGCAAAAAGGCCCTATAAAGAAGGGAAAACTTCCACAAATCAACACTGTTGGAAGTGAGATATTACAAAATGTCTCCTGGTAATCAATCCCATATGTTTGGGTAAATCCCTTAGACATAAGCCTTGCTTTTTATTTGTCCATCGTCCCATCAATTTTCTATTTCACTACAAGCACCCATTTGCAGCCAATAGGTTGCTTTTTTGGATGAAGAATAACAAGATCCCATGTATCATTCTTTTCTAGAGCATTCATTTCTTCCATCATAATTTTTTTTCCACTTTGGATCTGCACAAGCTTCCTATCACTTTTGTGGAACACCAACAGAGGAAAGAGAAGATACAAAAGCACGATAGGTACTAGAATGAGAGTCATAAGAGAACGTGAGATATGAGGCGCTGAATACAAGACCGAGTACCTTTATAGACAACAATAGATAACTCTGGAGAGGATGAAATCTTATTGGATGATGTAGGTGCTTTGCCTTGAAGGATGGTAATGGGATGATAGAAGTGTAATGGTGGTAGTCACAACTTGCTTTTTCTTTCGAGTCCTTTGATAGACCTGAAGGGTTGACTCATCTGGATTCTTCTACGGTTCCTCTGAGACCGGAACTGGTGTCTGTGGCTTAGGTTCCTCTTGAATCGAGACTGGTGGTATTGGTGGCGGTTGCTCCCCACCCCCCCCCCCTCCCGAGCTGGAGTACACAAATCTGATCGTATTCAATGTTTAATCCAGTCGGAAAATCGTAGACCCAAATCTTATCAACATGTTTCTTGTAGGAAGCAATATTAGTGGCAATGGTAGGTTGGTAATCAGTATAGCGATTGAGTTCTTGCCATAGACTTTGAAGTTCAACATAGAATTGAGAATTAGATGGCTCCTTTTGAGTGGTGTCATGAGGCTTTTTTCATAATTTATACAACTGAGCGTCATTCCTTAATTATCCATAACTCTCCTTCGCAGCCATCCAAATTTGAGTTGCAGAGTCCAATAGAAGGTACCCTTTGGCTATATTTGGTAGCATAGAGTTGAGGAGAAAGGACATGACTAAGGAATCATTAGAGATCCATCGATCTTGAGTAGTTTTAGCAGTAGATGGCTTCTTTGTTGTACCAGTGAGATGACTAGTGAAGCCACCATAGTTGTCGGGTGCCAAGGTGACGCAAGGAATTAGAGGGGTGTCTGGGCGTATAGGCGTCAATAAGGCGTCCATGGCGCACCCCTTCTTATATCCCTTTATTCTACTTATACTACTACTCGTATGCTTATATCATACGCCAAAAATCAACCTAAGCAATGCAATATGATATTAGCATGGTAATACCATTGGCATCTATTGTATATTATATGCAAGACAGCAAGGTAAAAAACTGAAAGTTAGATAATTCCATGAAAAAGTGTAGGGTTTCTCTAGTTCAGAGTTAAGATTTCTGAAATCTTCAAGATCGATTTTCTCATCTCGTTTCAGCTTATATAGCCCACTGATAATATGTATCTCATGTGTACCATGACTTGTATACACAGTCGAATAAATATACTGTAATAAAAGATTAGAAAAACTGACTCAGGTAATAAGGTGACCAAGGCATCCTAGGCAACGGCTAGACAGCTAAGGTGCCCTCCTATTTGAAATGTAATAAAGCGCCTAACCGCCCGACCCCTAGAGTCTTGCCTTGTTACCTAGGCGACGCCTTGACAACTATAGAAGCCACAACCAGCAATGGTCAGATAGGCTAATCAAGACCAGATCAGATAATTGGTATCATCAAATATGATAGATTTAGCAGAAAAAGGTTGGTACTTGTGACCAAGGTTTAAAATCTTGGGTTTCGGAGGAGTCTCAGCCTCCTCCCTCGCCGAGATCTCGCCGAGACACTGTATTTTTCCAAGACAGCGGTGGCCAAAATATATTTTTTAGGTCTCCAACTTCAGGGGAACATCATTTCTACATACATAAACACATTTGGAGCATAAAATTGTAAAAATAATGACTCTTTGTGGTTGTTTGGGTTTACAGCCATGTTTTGGCAGTCAACACTGAAGTCTGTTGTAAACTTAGGCTAATATTGTTTATTATATTCAATCAAATATGACAAATGAGACAATAACGTAATGTATTGGGGGAAAGATAAACAAAATAACACTTCATTATAAATCATTACATCATAGTTCAAATGTTCAATACTGAATGATCCCATAGTTTCGTAGATCGGGCTCACGTATATAAAAATTTCATCAGATTCTACCAATTTTTTTCTCTCATAGTCTCGTTTAAAAATCTCATTTTTGGGCAAGAATCTAACCTTCAACAGTTCATATGAAACTCCCACAGTAATCCCCGCAGTCCAAAGCACCACCCGTTGCAAGTTGAAAGTTCAAACAAAGAAAAAATGAGGAAGAAATAAGAAAATTTTCAAAAAACTTACAAAAAAGAGGAAACAGTAGTGAGTTCTCTCTTTTATAAAGAGAAAAAAAAAAAAAGCAATTTCTCGGCGAGATTTACTGAGATCTCGCGGAGAAATTGCGAGATTTACCGAGATCTCGGCGAGATCTACCGAGATCTCGGCGAGGTCTACCGAGATCTCGGCGAGATCTACCGAGATCTCGGCGAGATTATGCATCTGCCGAGACGAAAAGGGTTATCGACCCTGTTTTCGTCTCGGCTAATGCCGAGAAGGGCGAGATCGGCGAGATCTCGCCGAGATTTTATTCCATGCTTGTGACGATTCTGTCCATCAGAACCAGTAGAGCCAGTAGTAACATCCGACATCGCAGCAGATCAAGTTGATAAATAGATTGGAAGAACAAGGTTTTATCAAAAAACCGAGAACAAGCTTTAGCTATAATGCTGGAATAATATCGCAAGCTCAAGCAGATATTGATGGTGTGCTGATTTCTCGATCTAGAAAATAGCTGAGCTGTGATAGTGAATCAGGAACTGCTGTAGCAAGTGTCGTACTCAACCAACAATTTAATGACAGTAATCTATTCAAAGAAAGAGCTGACACCAAAAAGGAAATATCACAGTTATCGCAAATTGCAAAAACCCACCAGATTTGAATCTCACGGAACCAACTGAGAGAATCTCGATCCAACAAGGACTATCGTGATCTGGTTATGAAAAAGAGGAATTTTTTTATTTATTTATTTTTTTTTATCTCAACAAGAGTTGACAGAAGCTCTTCAGGAAGTGTGAAATTGGATTTGTACACATAGAAGTTTCGATTCTCAATATAAGGGGAGAACTCGATCTTCAAAACATCAATCATAGAGGGGAAACAACAACTGTCACTCTTCAACTAATCAAATCTTTCTTTATTGAGGTAGATATGGAGGGCAGTAACTAAATCCATAAGATCACCTCATTAGTGTTGCCCTTTTGAAAAGGGGGAGTGCCAAGAGAGAAGAACTGGGTAGGCGAGAAGGGGAAGAAGTTGTGAAAAAGGAAGGTTTTGCTTTTGTTTTTTCTTTTTGTGGAAAGGTTAGATCAGATTTCTGGTTCTGATACCATGTTAACAATAACTAATGGAATTGAATGCTTGGGTGGTCTTTAGGGACCAGCTAGCGTTATATTTATAATAAAAGAGAGTTACAAAAGAATTAAAAAGAACTAAACTGACTTACAACAGGAGTTGACAATAGGAGAGTTAAAATCCAAGAAGGAAACTCTAATTCTAATCTAAATCTAACTCTAACTCTAACTCTAATCAAAACTAGAAACTAAACAGCGTTATCGCAAACTACAAAAACCCACCCAGATTTGAATCTTGCAGAACCAAACGAGGAAATCTCGATCCAACAAGGACTATCACGATCTGGTTATGAACAAGAAGAATTTTTTTATCTCAACAGGAGATGACTGAAGCTCTTCAAGAAGTTGGAAAGTGGATTTGTACTTATAGAAAGTTCAATTCTCAATATAAGGTGAGAACTCGATTTTCAAAACATCAATCGTGGAGACAGAAATTGTCACTCTTCAAATAATCAAATCATTCTTTTATCGAGGTAGATATGGAGGGCAGCAACTAGATCCATAAGATTCACTTCATTAGTGCTGCCCTTTTGGAGAGGGGGAGTGCCAAGAGGGAAGAATTGGGTTGGTGAGAAGGGGAAGAAGTCGTGAAAAAGGAAGGTGTCGCTTTTTTTCTTTTCGTGGAAGGCTAGATCAGATTTATAGCTCTGATACCGTGTTAAATAATATAAGAGAGTTACAAAAGAACTAAAAATGACTAAACTGACTCACAATAGGAGTCGACAATAGGAGAGTTAAAATCCAAGAATGAAGCTCGAATTCTAGTCTAACTCTAACTCTAACTCTAATCAAAACTAGAAACTAAACAGCGCTAACTAGGTGACACCTAGATACAATTAGGTGACACCTAGACAATACATATCGCAACAGGAACCTTGCTATTCTGATCCACATTGAATAAATTGAATGGTTGATCTAGTAAAGTAAATGTAAACACGCAAGTAATGTTAGATTGCACACAATACTTGAAGACTACAAAAATGTTCTATGACAAAAGGTAACTGGTTAGTGGGGGCAGCGGTGGGATCTTTATACTGTAAAAGTGTAAAGTGAAAATGTAATCACATTAACTCATGGAAAGAACCAAGCCTGGTGCTACTGAACACATGAAATGGCTGACAGAGACAATGTGCCACTGGGTCCAGCCTCATGAAGTGTAGTGGCTGGGTCAGGGTCAGCCAGAAAGTGCAGTGTCTCATCATTAACCATCCCTTTATTCTTTTTGACCTTTCAAGTTGTTCGTATCCATATTCATTATGGTTTAAGTTAATGGTATTGGAAGGGATATCAGTGACTTTGGAAACCGATACAGGATCGGATACGTATCTAATGTATCAGATCCGTATCAACCCGATACTCTGAGCTGTCAACCTTTTTGCCCATGTGTTGGCCCAAAATACTGAGTCATCTGATCCATATCTGCTAGGTATCTATATCAGCAACTGTTGATATCGATACAAATCGGCCAATATGGCCAATCCAATCCGGATACCTAAAACCATGATATTCATTGTATACTGCCATTCCCATTTTGGATGTCCGTATCATCAAGGTCCCAGATATGTTAAGGCCATATTTGTTTCATTGTAAATTTTTTGTACAAATGATATTTTACGTGCAAATTTTCCTCAGGCTTTGTTTGGTTGTAAGGGGAATTGAAGGGAAGGGAAGTGAAATTTTTGTACTTTAAATGAAAACTTTTGTAATGGTAACACAATATCATTGTATAATATGTAAAATTTATTTTACTTTTCTTAACATATTTACTATTGGTACTTATAAAATATTAAATTTATTTTCCTTTTCAAATGGGAGGGATTTGGATGCAAAGTGAATTGTAAGTTAATAATAACTAAATGTGGAATAATTTGAAATTAATTAGATAGTAATGTGATGGCATGTGTTGTAATCATTACAAAAGTTTCCATTTAAAGCATAAAAATTTCATTTCTCTTCCCTTCCTTTCAATTGCCCTTGCAACCAAACAAAGCCTCACTTCCGATTGTTTTGATGTCATGTAACATTTTATATGTAATTATTTTTTCAACATTTGTTTCCAATAGGTAAAGGAAAGACAAAGTTCCTTTTCCTTCTTGGAGCCAAACATTGAAAAAAAAAAAAAAATTTACATGTAAAGTTTTATGTTAAAATATTTGTCAAAACAAAGGGAACCTTCATGTAAAATTTTCCCATATCTTCAATATATAATTTTTTTGCATGGTATGAAGAACACACAAACAATGAAAAATCCTATGTTACAAGAAAATTTCCCTTTTTTTCCATTTTACATGGAAACAAAATGTGCCTAAAGGATGGATAATGTTTGACTTACCTTTGTAATTGAAAATTTGCAGAGTTTTAGAAGGAAGCTCCTGAAGATGGATGAGGAAGTGACTCAACTTGCATACATCATTCGAAAACAGCTGAGGGTCGTAGATGACAAAAGCAAAGATGGTAAGGCTGAATAGTCCCATTTCAGCCTAAAAATAGCTAGGCACGTGTGCCATTTGTATTTTTATGTAATACGTACTATGATAAAGAATGTATTCCATTTTTTTTTTTTGACAACATATATAATGAGTTTATTTTTGGTAAAGACATATATAATGTGTTGGCATGTCACACATTTGAGGACTTCATTTAGTCAGTGTACGGTAATTGAATTCCATGTTTAAGAAATAATTATTTCTGTTGTCAAAATGACTTGTTGATTAGGACCCGGTTTTTATGTAAGAGCCATTTACATACAAGGTCGAGCATCGGAGGCTTCTTTTTTGGTAGGAGTGCAGATTTGGTATTACACGTCGTCCCTCTCTTCCCATTCAATGGCGTAAAGCATGGTTCCATACATGCCATTGAGTACTCGACAAAGCCTGTGATTTTCCGATACAAATTTTGGTCTCATCCATCAAAACCGGCTTATCAAGTGAGGGGGTCAGGAGCATATTAACTCACAATCAATCTCATTTAGAACCGATGTGGGACTAAAGGTTGTAACATTCCTCCACCCTTCCACGGCTGACGTCCCAAATGCACGCACTTGCGGCAGTTTTCACTTTGGTCTCCGTTCTAGGTAGCCTTCTCCATGGTAGTTCTTCTCAAAGGGGATGGTCCCAGTGGTTCACACTCGCGGTGGCTTCCACTGTGGCCTTCATTCCAGATAGTCATTTCCGCGGTAACCCTCCTTAAGGATGATTGTGGCGGATGAGTCCACTAAAACACCAATTGATACAAACCTGAATCTCATCCATCAAAACAGGCTTATCAATTGAGGGGCAGGAGCATATCAATTTACAATCACTCCCATTCATAACTGACGTGGGTCTGAAAATCGTAACATTCTTTCCTACATCCTATCAGGACTGTCAATAGAGTGGATCAAGATCCAACCTGTCTATGGCAGATAAAAATTTCAGTCCGATTAAAATGCAAACATGATTAATCGAACTTGTGAATTATGGGATATCACTTAGGAGCTAAATCAAAATGCACAAGCATCATGGGCTAGTGGAGTATTGAGAAAACTAAGTTCCTTTATAAAAAAAAAAGGGTCTGTTGGAGGGTTGGTTCAGGTGAGTCAATAAATATTTGGAAGGCAAAATGGACACCTTGCTTTCCATCCTATACGATGCCTTACATCTTATACGATGGTTTTTTTTTTTTTTGTGAATTAAATTTCGGGTTGTTAGAAGATGGTTCCCATTTAAAGTTTGCAATTTTACCTCAATGATAGGAATTGGAACCTTCCACTCCTATCAGTTGGGGAGATTGTTAGCTTCATTAAGAATTGTTGGGCAATTAGAGCGTTAGGAGCACGTGTTGTCATTGTTCGGAACCATTTAGGTGGCGTAGTGACATGGCTGACTTATATGATTGTAAGTGGTGTAGGATTTGGCAAAGAAATTTTGACCCAATTGATTGGGTCTGGCATTGAGTCCTTTGGGCAGTGTAAGAGTAGAGTAATTGTTCAACATTCAACTTTTACACGAGTTTAGTCATGTTCTAAGGTGAACGTATATGTTTTTCGGTGTGTGGGAACCTCAAGAGACTTATGGGAATAGTTTCATGGCAAAAATCTGAGTTTTGTTTCAAACTTTTGACTTTGAAACTGTTTTTGTGGGTTTCACAACAAATTCAATGGAAGTTCAGAACTTTGAAATGGTAGGGCAACGAGTGGACTTCGCAACACAACCGTCTCATATGTCATTTCGATCTGGGATGAAGAAGTTATGGAGGTTAGCAAGTCGACGCACAAGAAATAATCAAAATCTAGAAATTAAGGAGCTCTATGGCACACATCATTATTTATCGAATCGGACGGTCTACAAAATTACACTCTTGAGGCACTAGTCTTTTCATGGCATTTCTTGGCTGGCGTACAAAAATATCATGTTGTGGGTACCGTAGACTTTGGGTGCGTTTGGCATGCGTCTTCTCACTTACATGCCACCTCATTTGTGTTGGATTGGTGTCTTGTATTCTATAGGGTCCACACAGTTATTAGAGGTGTACTTATATTAGGGTTTGAGTTTATTACATGTACGGGGGTAAATCTGTAATTGTGTGAGTGATTAGGGTTTCTGGGAAACCTATATATTGTCTCTATGGAAAAACCCTAGGTAAGGTCTAAACAAAATAGAACACTTTGTCAAATGGAGAGAGTTGTAGATTTTTCTTGTGAATAAAAAATTTCTCTGTTTCTTTATGGTGGAAGTAGGCATTCCGGATTCAGTGCTGAACCACGGCAAATCCTATGTTTGTATGTTTGTTGGATCTTCATTCTCTCTCTCTTGGTTGCGCTTTCATCCTTAATAGATGGTATTAGAGTGACGTTTGGTAGATTGGTTACAAATCTGGAAGAAAGAGAAGGTGTGGAAGGATTGGTATGAAGAAAAAAAAATTGAAAATCAGTAACAAAGAAAATGTGAGTTTTTATTATTATTTTTTTTTCTCATTTACTTTTTCAAGAGGTCATCATTATGGTAAAAAAAAAAAAAACAATGGGTATTTGTATTACATATGATGGAAAAGAGGGACTGAATCCTAATGAATCAGGTTCTAGGGTTTGTTTCGGTTTTTCAAAGGACGCAGGTCTTGGATTGGCTGCTGGTTCATGTTCCTCTACACAATTGAGTTCGACCACTATTGATGGTGGTGATAACAACCAAAATTTAGCTAATATAAATAGGATGCCGCTTGGTTTGGAGTTATCAGTGGTTGTAGCAGGGGATCCGGCATATCGATGAATGCAATAGGGGGTATTATCGGGTTGGACAAGGCCTGGTGTAACTTGTCGAGCTGGGAGGTTGGATCCATTATTACATATGGGAGTTGGAGTTGGTTTAGCAATGCCGATCTGCGATGGTGGTAAGCAGGCTCTAGGGGCTTCTGGTGCGATGGCTATGAGGACAGCAGTTCGTGGACCTGATTAGATCGGGTCTTGGATTTGACGGCCGGTATAAATCCCAGTAAAGTGCACATATTTGCCAGTTGATGTTGCACCATGGGATAAAGGAGGACTGGTGGGTTGGGATGAGGAGTCGGATCTCTAGGTCTGCACTGGAGGTGCAAAAGTGAGAGGCTTAGGTTCCAGTTACAGTTGGAGTTGCAGAGGGCTGTGAGTGATAGTGATCTCTCCGGTATGTGCTACGGCAATGAGAGAGGTGGAGTCACATCACTTCGTATGGCGGTAAACTGTGTAGGACACTTGGACGAGGTGTGGGCTATGCTAGTTTGGATGTAGAAATTTGGTAGAGACAATGGACAAATTGCAAAATTAACATCAACGGGCTCTTCAAGGTGGCTTGCGGAATCCAAGCTAGGTGGAGATTTGTTGGGTTGGTGTCTTGTATTTTGTGGGTGCACTTGTATTAGGGTTTATGTCTATTATATGTACGGAGGTAAATCTATAATTATGTGGGGGATTAGGGTTTTTGGGAACCTATATATTGTCTATGTGGGAAAACCCTAGGTAAGGTCTGAGTAAAAGAAAACATTTTGTGAAGTGGAGAGAGTTGTAGAGTTTTCTTGTGAATAAAGAATTTCTCTGTTTTATCTATGGTGGAGGTAGGCATTCTGGATTAGGTGCAGAACCATGACAAATCCGGTGTTCGTGTGTTTACTGGATCTTTGTTCTCTCTTTCTTGGTTGCACTTTCATCCCTAACAATCTATTTCTCTCAGGAAAAGGCTTGATCATCGTACAGGGAACTGGGTCCATTACTTGTGGTCAAGACCTTCTGAGAGGACTGGACCAGTTTGTTTACCATTCTCAAAGGAGAGAACAAAGGTTTGAAGTCACCACCTGAAATAAGGGTTCAGGATCTGGTGTGCCCGTTTCATCAACAAAATGGGCGAAAAAAACATGGATACAGGTATGGGTCTACAAATCAAAGTTTGGTAGAGGTTAAGTTACCTGAGTGTGTTGTGTGAGCACCCTCCTTGCCTCCAATAGATCTGAATTTCTACTGAACACAAATGATAAAGTATTCATTCATTTCCTACCATTCTTACCACATATTAACAATTGCTAGTTTATACTATTGCATACTTAAATGTAACATAATACTAGTTCTACCCCATGTTGGTGAGATGAAGATAGAATGCATACCGATGAATCAATTTGCGGCTTTATGCTAAATTATTCTATAGACAGGAATGTAAACGCATACCTTTATTAGTGCTATCTTCAACAAGAATTTAAAGAAAATAGGAAACAGACATAGTGATTATGTACAAAGAACGAAGATTTTAAGGAATGTCCACATTTTCCCTCCCTTAAGAATCTAAATAAATAAAAGATTTACCTGGATTGAACCCCGCAGGGGGGGGGGGGTATGGCTAAACCAGAGTTTTTGTTTCCTTGGACAGCACCTCCAAAATTTGTATTTTTGATGTTTTCGGCTCAAGGGGTGGAACAACACTCTCTCGTGTTGTCGGAAAAGGTTGATCACAACCTCAAAGGGCAAGATGGTAAAGTAAAACAAGTATAGGGAAGCTAAGGAAAATTCTGGACTTAGGTCATCAAGTCATACTAGTCATTCAATCATACTTTCCAAATGAGGAAAGCTTATATTTATAGCAATTTTGGGTAAGTATAGGGCACCGAGGTACTGTGTCCATGGTTCCATGAACTACATACCATGGCATTGTGTAGAGTGTATGTGGCTCCGTGAATCAATTTAACATCCATCAATGTGCTGTGTTCTTTCAAGCCACAGACAAGGGTTTCTTTCTTACCACGTTCTGTCCCATGGCACTACGTATATTAATGCGGAGCCACGTTCACATATCGCAAATCAATGTTTCTTTATTACAAAGCTGTGGTAAGGGCCCGTTTGGTTTTTTATCATTTTCCATAAAAAAAAAATGTGATTTAACATGACTTTTGATTGCAAATGTGTTTAATCTTCCCCACGCATGTGAGAGAGAGAGAGAGAGGAGAGAGAGAGAGAGAGAGAGAGAGAGAGAGAGAGAGAGAGAGAGAGTGTGTGTGTGTGTGTGTGTGTTCCTATCCAAAATCATCATTGCCAAGAAACATGGTGGCAAATCCAATGCCTACCGAATGCCCCTCTTTGAATGAGGTTGCTCTATAGGTGAAAGTCAAAGACCTGACTACCATTTTGTCACTGTGAGCACTGATAGTGCCAATACCCTGCTCAATGATACTGGATGTGCAAATGCATATGCATATGATCGATAAAAATTACCACGGGTCTAAAAACTAGAGGTTTGTAAAGCATCGATGATCAAACTTGTCATGATTGGAAATCCAGGGACCAAATAAACATGGACGAAAGGTGGTAGGGGCTTGTTTTCCCAAGAGAAAGCGGGAGAATGACTTTCTTAACCTGAATACGGGCTGATGCTATCTTTATGATGGATAGATACTTATTATCCTAAGTGGAGGCATGAACTTGATAACCCAAACGAGGGTATGAGATTCCTGGGGAGGTGTACTCTTTTGTTAACTCCATAGAGAAAATAGTGATATAGTGGTTCTTCCTTTATACTAAATAGACCCAATCTTTCTTCAACAGGCCCTAGTAAAGATACACTCCTTCCCATAATGCCTATAGGAGAAATTTGTTTTGTAAGTGTGCACTCTATGTGGAAAACCTATGGGAAATAGTGGAAACATACTCTATCTGGCGAATTAAAGGGGAACGGTAATGTATTCCTACTAGCACTTAGGTAAGATCACATTCTATCAACAATTTTCAATACAGAATAAATTCAAAGATGCACTTTTTGTGGCTTCTCTTGGGGACTGACAATGAGGGGACCACACTCTTTCTGGTGATCCTCAATGAGAATGGGTGTGTAGGCGTACATTCTATCTGGTAGACTTCATCGGGGAAAATAGTTAATGGACTTACGCTTCTTTTGGTAAGCATCTAGTAGGGGAAATGGGTTGAATTTGCACTCTTCCTGGCATACCCACAAGGGGTCCAATATGAACTCTTCTTTTGGTAACCATTCTATAAGGACTTTCTTTTGACAAGTCCTAAGCGAGGGCACACGTGTAAGACCCAGACCCAAAATCCTCACTAGTTTGGACTCCTCCGTGCGGGGTCTTACTGTGCCAACCCTTGGCACCCTGACATTTGACCCTCAATATGATGTCGAGCCAAATACTAGGATCACCTAGTCATGGTAGAGCATGGGGAAGAAGATCCACATAACCTAGAAAGCATCACCACCAACTTGGGCCCATAAAACCCAGCATAAGCCTATTTTTATGCCCAATCCGATGCTTTGCCTGATAGTGCATCACCCGGATGGAAACATCCGATTTGTGTATGAGTGGAGCTTTCTCTCTCCATGGGATCCTATAAATAAGGAGGCCCAATCCTTATTTTCTCTCCTATTAGTCCCTTGTGAGTGAGTAAGAGTTGGAGAAGGATTTGGAACTCCAAGCTTGGAGCTCAAGCACTGTTTCTCCTTGAGGTAGGTTCCCTTTCCTCTTTCTTCTTCATTCTTATGGGAATGTATGCTAGAGACCATGGTAAATCTTCACCATTAATGGTCTCCGTCAATGGAGACCAATTCCAACCTAGAAAACCTAGGTCATCTCTTACCTCTGGAAATGAGGAAGTAAATGTAGTTAAAATGACTCCCATTGTGTGTTCAAGGGTTGAAGAATACTTTCCACCACCTAGAATGGGAGTAAACAAGATGGGGAAGCATTTTCTCAAAGAAGAAAACCTTCTCTGGTTTGTGCCTGGTTTCTAGGAAGAACCGGAGGCAGAGTCGAAGGCATGGCATTGGCCCTATCTTCGATTGTCTGAGACTAGTCCTCCGCCAAGGCAAATTCCTTGGTATGTTAGACCAATACCCAATCAGAGGATCCTAACTGGAGTTACCCAACCGGAACCATGACCCTCCGGTGAGTCCCTCCTATGAACTGAAGGCTCCGATTGACCTGAGCCTCCGATCAGGCTTAACATTAAGCGGAAGCATTGCCAAATGGTACACCAACCGGCTAAGCCTCCGGATAACCTACTGGAACCTCACTATTATGACAATGGTAATGAGCCGGATGGTTTGTCGGATGGTTTACCGGATGCTTGACCCCCCGATTGTCTCTCCGGTTCTATCTACTTAGAAAATGATCTAAGTGTTAACCGGATGACCTCCTGGAGGAACCACCACCTGGTTATATCATCCAATTCAGACCAAATTAACCTATAAGCCTAGTTTGGGTTAGAAAAGACCAACTGTTCAATTCTTGGCTTATCTTGGGACCCATGCATGGACACTAGGAGTTGTCTATGCTGGTTTAAAAACTGTTTACTAATCTAATGAAACCTATCAACTAAATAGGTAAAACGATGCGGGTAATGGACAAAGCCTTGTGCCAGCTTCAAGGTTCAGCAGCACCTTTGGTGTCTACAGGTGAGGGATCGGGTCCCATAGAGTTTGAGCATGTGGTTATTGTCTGTGTATTTTCTTTCTGCAACATATCATCCAATAAACTATATATATATATATATATTCATGCATTTGCATATAACAACAACTATGTATGTTTAGATGTTGTATGATGGACGTGTGGCTTGTGGTAGCATAATACATGGGCCATGTGGTTTAGTGTGGACTTTCGTATCATTATATGCACAAGCCATGTATGATAGTGCATGTGTCGTGTTGGAGCACGGGCATATGTACCATGTTGGTCTACTAGCACCTTAGTAGAGACACGGTGATCCATTGAAGTAGGGATTTGGGGATTTTTGTTGGGGTGTAACCCATGTATGGTGCTTCATGTAACGAGTGACTTCATGAATCACTTTGGGATTAGCTAGTACCTTAGTGGGGGCACGGTGATCTGTGGGAGCGGTGAGTCGGGGATCTCTGCTGAGGTGCAGCCCTACTTATGACCATGTATGATGGTCGTGTGGTATGTTGGAGCATAATACATGGACCATGTTGGTACGCTATTCGCTAGTGGGGGCACAGTGATCTATTGGAGTAGTGAACCGAGGATCTCTACTAAAGTACACCTTTACTTACTGCGTGCATATACCATGTTGGGTGATTGTTTAATATGGATGTGATTGTTGTTTTGGTGGGGTATATGAACATGTGATGTGTGGGAGCACAATACAAAGTCATATGCCTTGATTATACTTTAGTAGGGGCACGGTGATCCATGGGAGTGATGAGTTGGAGATCTCTGCTGAGGTGTAGCCCTTTCCTATTATATTTCTCATGCATCATGTATCAACCATGGTCAAAATGACTTGTGCTTTAGTGAGGGAAATTATTCCAAGTGGTGGGGTATGGAGTACTCTGGGGGGGAGCCACGGATATATGTTCAGGGGTGGGGTATGAGCATGTGTTCAGGGGGGAGCCACCAGCACTAGTTCAGGGGGGAGCCACGGATAGATCCTTGCTAGGGTACAGGCCACTATGGCTGCATACACATTTGATTGCCACTCACAATTGCTTGTTTATTTAATTTATTACATCATTAATTGTTGAAATTTGGGTTGCATTGATACCTGACTTCTCACTGAGCTGGGATGAGAGCTCACCCCTCGATATTGAAGTCTTTTTAGCTTTGATTACAGGTACCTCTACTGTATCTGATGCTATCTATCATGTTGGTGTTGAGGGCACTTCTCTTGGCGGAGGGTCGTTGAGGGATCATGTCAAGGTGTAGGTAGGACCTTGGCTGAGTTTTGATGCCTGTAGATAGATGCAGTTTGGTCTATCTATAGTAATTTTTTTTCAGATTTACTCTAGTTTTTTAGTATGGAAAAATATGTAATATGAATGGTATATGTGAAATAGTTGTAAGACATAACAAACTTATTATGTAATGGTAACATTAAAACTATTTGTTCTCTATTATATTGCAACTCTTCTGTGAAATTATTTATGTATTGTTGATTACTGTGGATATTATTTGTATAGACTGGGGTTTGCTGGTAGATCATTTTATAGTTGTCGGTCGTTGAAAGATTTGGGTTGCCACGAGGGTTGACCCGGATATCACGTCCGATTTCCCAGAATGGGTTGTGACAACACGCCTTCTTGTAACCTCACTGAATTCAAGTTAGTAGGCATGTACTCTTTGGTAGAACTCAAGTTAGTAGGCATGTACTCTGTGGTAGAACTGAAGAAGTACCATGTCTAAGCAAACAGTTCTAGGAACTACATACGACCTGATTCCTTAAAATACTAAAGGATATGGCAGCTTGAAATTAAAAAACTTCACTTTCGGTCACATTACAATCCACCTCAAAACAAGGGTGCGAGCATCCAAAGCAATGGAAGAAAAGAAAGACAAAAATGAAAGGTCCTTATGAACATCATAATTCAGGTAAATCTTCTTCAGGCGCTTCTCTAGCTAAGCAACCCGGGCATAGATTGGAGTATGTCAGGATCGTCCTAGTCATCCCTAATTCGTTTAGGAGCAGTCTCTCCGTCCTCCTTTCACTCCCAAACCTTCTTCGACTCACTATGGACTTCTGGTCGAGTCTTGAGCTGCTCCTTCATCTAGTCATGGTATTCTTGAGTCGTCGTTACCTCACTTCTAAAGTCTCCACTTTCTAGGATAGTCCAAGTCCTCCACAAGCTAGCAATTAGGTCCGTCATTTCCTTGTCCAAAGCCTTGGGCTGACTAATGTCGTCCACCTCTACGGCAATCTCTTGAAGATGACGACATTGCCTCAAGATCCGTGACAGTACATAAAAGGAAGTATGGGTAAGCCCCATCAGAGGAATGTAACCATTTCCCGAGGACTTCAATACTAGTAAAACATGGCTCTCCCACCATTTACAATGTCAACGAATATCTTCCTCCTAACGGTTAGGCAGACATTGTACCCATCCATTGATGCAATGTTGTTCAAACACACAGCTCCGTGGCAAGAAGAACGAAGGACGAAAACTCAATGCTTCCAACTCACCAACAAGCTTTAGTCTCTCTACCAACTAGATATGGAGACACAGAAGAAATTTAGCCGACGAGATTAACAGAAAAGTTTCATCGGGAGAACATACCTGCATCAAATGAGGACTACCCGCAAAGTCGGTCCAACGCTTACAAGGGTTACTACTTACTAGGTCAGGTCAAGTCCCCTCAAGGTCTCTGCCAAAACCGTTGGAACAATGTCGGCTCTGTAATACAATTGTTGGATTACATCAATAATTCTGGGTGAAGCTCCCCTGCCCTCAGAATGAAGAAGGATCCGAGCAATCATGCAAAAGATGAACTCCTTCCATCAGAATTCATGTTTAGAAAAGTATCCAACTTTGCGTTCAACAAAAGATGTAATAACTACAAAGAATGGTTCAAGCTTCTTCTATCCCATCCAAAGAACTCATGACAAAGATCCTTGGTAAAATTCGTCTTCAAAGATGGGCGACTCATTTTACCGCTCCAAGAAGAAAGAAGAAAACAACAGAACTCCTCATATGTTGGGCAGATCTCAACAAAACCGTAATAGAACACATGAAGTTCCAGTACCCAACAGTTAACCACATTAAAGAGGAGGTCCTAACAAAGAGTCATCATTGGCAACCCCGTTCGAGGTCAAAGATTCAACTTCCCTAGAATCTCCCGATCATGAAGAATCCTCGACTTTCCCAAGCATTGTACGAGGAGGCCGACGAGGTACGCACAGGTACTTACTCAAGGGCCATTGCTGATAGGCCCTCTCCCTTAAGTACCATGTGCACCCGAATTGACCCAGCATGAGTCCATCTTCTGCACCTTCGCCCGGTCTGCCCTCGGTACTCCTCGGATCCCTGTCCAAGGATGCCACCTCATCTGCAAGGAGAGACATATCTTCTGACCGAACCACATAAGATTTGTATTGTGTGGTCATGCTATTTTTGTATGTGGATATTGGAGTGCATTTGTTGCAGGATGGTGACAAAACATCTGATAGACCTAACAATTGTGTGGTAGTGAGGTTGATGTGTTAGTGTTATTGTTTGTGTTTGTACAAATCTTTAGATGGGGTGTCGTACCATGTGTGGTTATCATCAGAGAGTTAGTTCAGTTGACAAAATTGAAGTTGAATTTTACACCCCCACCCAAAAAAAAATGGTTTTTTGGGAGCTTCATAAATTATAAAACTCTTTCGCCATATTTGACAAACTCTTTGTAAGAGGTTAGTTATGTCTAAGTGTCTACGTCTTCTTTTATGACTTGTATTTCTTTAACATTTTCTTTTTTCAACCAATGTGTGACTAATTGGTTATAAAGGTCCCATTAGATGAGATGTCTCCTTTTATGGAAAGAGTCTCAAATGTTTTCTTTCTCCAATCAATTTAGGACAACCCATTCCTTTGCGATCTCCACAGCTTTAGTCCCATATCGACTGGCAATTAAAGGTTAAAAAGATCGGAATTCTATAAATGAAGGTTACTGGTTGTAATTATGGGTTTGAAATGGGTGGTTTAGTCATTCAAACCACCCCCCCAAAAAAAAAATTAAATAAAATCCGAAATGATTGATATCAACCTGATTACAGACCGATTTGTATGAGCCCAATTGTAGGCCAGTAACTGACCAACTAGTTATAAGTAAGGGTGTCAGATAGGACGGTTCCGGTTCCAAAGGGCCATTCCCAGAGTAGTCAGATTTACTAAATGGTCGCAAAAACAAGATTCATCCCATATAACAATGGGATGATCTGATTCCTTAAACGGCTCTAGACACTATTTATGGAAATGTGCAAAGCTAAAGCTTCTCAAATATCAATTATAAAAGGTGATATTTATCCATATGTATAATCAAAGATTTAATCTAGATGATGCTACAGGCCCAACCAATTTCAAACCATAACATGGTACAATACAAAATATTCACGAGTTCATTGGGAAATTAGAGTAAAAGTTAAAGCATCTAGACCAGATGACATATATTTATATTGGTATCATCTAAGTAAATGAACCGACATTCCCAATCCCCATTTGAGGTATATTAATCTACTCGTATCTTAATCCATTAATCCATAAAGGTAAATACGACAAATACTTACCCTCATCTCTACTCAAGCACATTTCTATCAGAACATTTACATGCATTTATGCGGTTGGCTTTGGTATACCTATATATAAAATACATATGCAAACCAATACATAAGAGTTTACATTGTATACTTAGGGACATGTATGTTCAACATTACCCAATGATTACCTGTTCTGGAACCATCACGTCGCAATTAATAATCGGTACTAAAACTAACTTTCAGAACCGTCCCATTAAATGAAACAAAACAGGATGACTTTGGGATTTAGCAGATTGGTTCTTGGATAGTTTGATTGTTTTGGATCTAAATTGGCACCCTTAATTATAAGTAAGTGAATGTCCAACCTATTATGATGGATTAATTAATTAAATACTACAGTTACCATTTTAGGTTTTAAAATGATTGAGACCCATTAAGTCGGACCGATCGAAACCAACCAGACTTATTAGTTAATACACTAGTAGAGGTAGATGCATCAGTGGATGACAGAGAGCAGTGGCAAGGAATGATTAAGGTGCTTCTCGTCCATCTGACCTTCAATTACGTATCCATGTGGGAAATCCATTATTGGCGGCTGGGATCTCTCTTAAAAAAAAAATATTCCTTCAAGATAAGAAGAGCGGTGATGTGATATTGCTGATTGGGCATTAGAAAAGCAATGCAGTTGTTTATTAGTTTTTTGATATTAGAATGCTTTGTGGGACCCACTTGTCTTTTCCATGTCAGTTCTTTCATGGACTTTGTTTTCCACGGCTGAGAAATTCTCGTCGTTTTATCCTCGGGAACGTAACAAATTTTTAGGAAAAGAAAAAGAGAGGAAAAGCTGATGCAAAACTATCAATTTCTGTTAACCCTTCGCGATTTCCAAGGGAAATTCATTTCTCCGGATTCCCGAGAAGATTTTAAGTGGCGAGCGTGGCCAGAGAATACTGGAAAATGTACAGACGGGGAAACAATACGAATCAGCTTCGTTAGTTGGACCCCCTCTCTCTCTCTCTCTCTCTCTCTCTCTCTCCCTCCCGTCTGTTAAGCTAACGAGGAAGAATAGATTGATTGAAGTCGTAACTCGTAAAGTCCTGTGGCTAACTTCGTTAGCTAATAGGTACGACCGTACTAACGCTCCTACCTATTAGCTGTAGTTAACTTCATGCCTTATAGTCTTCGGTATCAAAATTGAGTTCAAATAAAAAAAAAAAAAAAATTGATTGGGCCAAAATTGACATAAACTTTGGATTGTTGATAAGTCTGAATATGGAAGTTAAAATCGCATTAGTCTAGTAAAAGACACCACCTATATATATATATATATATATATATATATATATATATATATATATATATATATAACTGAAATTAAAGCAGTTAGATAATGACTTGATTGAGTTCAAAAGCCAACTGTTTACTAAATATGAAAAATGAAATTGAATCAATAGTGGATCAATAATAACTCATAAAACTAGTCCAATAAAACAAGAAACGGGGTTAAAACCAAACTTTTCTTAAGGTTTAGTTTTAGATTTGAGTGTAAAAGAATGAAACCAAGTCATCTGAACCAAAATCAGACTGAATCGATCGATTCACACCTTTGCGACGGAAAATAGATTATCCTAATAATGTTGTTTGAACTTTGAAGTGAGTGAAAGAATTTTCTTTGATGACTTTGGCTGGTTTCCCTTAGTTGTTGGTGGCTTTTGGTGCCCTTTTGGGCCTTGTATTTTTTTCCTCTCCTTTTTTCTTTTTCTTTTTTATTTAATAAATGATCAAAGTATTAAAAAAAAGAAGAAGAAGAAAACAACGTTGTTTGAAAGAACAAATCATGCAACCTCCAATGCTAGTCAGAACAATGACAATTTGGCGCAACCATTGTTCTAAACAATGTCCCACATGTAGGTAGCTATTAATGTTTTTCAGCAGTTGTATTAAGATGAATGGGTGTTTGGAGCATAGTTAGTTAAAACGGGAACGGTAAAAAAACAAAATGGGACAGAACGGGTTTTAAACGGAGCAAAACAAAAAACGATACGGTAAAAAAAACGGTCAAACATTCTGAGAACGGCAAAAAAACAAAAACGGACGGTACGGGTTTTAAACGGATCAGATATAATACGGTATTATCATCTTCAGTCAAGTAGTTAATTGATATTTTATGTTTGTCCAAGACTTTAAGCATGAATCCATATGGAGAGAGAGAGAAAGAGAAAGAGAGAGAAGTCAATGGTGGCTTACAATATACAATTGTTATGACTCATAACTCACACCCCACCCTAACAAGTAATAAAGTAATGAGTTTATAAACAATTATGAGGAAGTGGCAGCCTTTAATCTCATATCGGTTACATGTAGAAAGCAATAAGAATATTAAACAATATGGGATTAATCGATTCATTATTTATTAAAGATGCAGGTTAAAATACGGGTACGGTACGGTGCGCCGTTTTAAACGGTTTTAAACGGCAAGGCTTGGGTATAGAGTATTTTAAAATATTTTTGGATCAATCGGTAATTCGCGTATTAAACGGTTGAGTGCGGTCCGGCGATGGGCAGCGTTTAAACGAGTTTTACTAACAGAGGTTTGGAGTATAATCTATAAAATTCTTATGAAAGGCTATGGTGTTATCATGGAGAAGGACCTTGAATCTTTAAGCTGTAGAAGTGAAGTTGGAGAGCCTATGTGGGTATTGATGTTTTTCGATAGCTGTCTCGTTGGTTCGAGTTTCAGGTATTGCCTACTGCCAAAATTGAGCCGATATCGATTCAGATCGGATATGGCTCCAATGGCAAGTTGACACATGGCCTATACTAAATAAAGCATAATAGAAAATAAGGTAGATTCAAGTATCGGATTGGGATTGATCATGGCCCAAACCAATACAAATTGGCTGATCTGAGACCGAGTATTAAAACCTAGGTGTATCCAAAGTCTTAGTTCTCCAAAAACAAAGAAGGTAGATTCAAGTATCGAGAGACATGGCCCAAACCAATACAATTGGCCGACCCAGACCGGTATTAAAACCTAGACAAAAACTTCCAAGGCCGGCACGTTCGCCGCGGCAAAACCAACCTGACACCGATTCAAATAGGGTATGATGAAAATGGTTACCCGACACATTGCCAATGCAAAAAAAATAAAAAAAATAAAAAAAATAAAAAAAAAAAAATAATAATAAAATAAAATAAAATAAAATCAATAACAATCACTGCTCAAACTAATATGAATTTGCCGATCCAATACCAATTATAACTAAATTAAACCAAGGTTGTATAGAAGCATTACATGTTTGGAGTACTATTTATAAATACTTATGAAATAGTAAGATGTAAGTTGGAAAGATAGTCGAATCTTAAGTTTTAGATTTGACGTCGGTAGAGAGCCTAGGTAGGTTTTTAAGTTTTCCAACATTTGTATTGACCATTGCAATATAAGTTTTTGCGATGGTAAAAAACCCGTCACCAAAATAAAATTCCATCGTGTTTGATTACTTACGAGGATTGTTATCCATCGTAACACCGTCGTTTACAAAGATGTCGTAAAAGAGTACCATGGGAGTAAATGACCATCTAAAAAATGGTTTTTACGACTGTAACGGTAAACCATCGTCAATAGTTTGCTTAATATGACAATAGTGCAAAAATTGTTATGAAAAGAATACATGCATATGATGAAATTTAGTTACTGTTGTTAATTGTACTCCCTTTACGACAGCAGTTCTATTCCGTCTTTTTAAAATATATTTTCTGACGAATAAATAATACCGTCGCTAAAGGTCACATTTAGAAAAAAGTACAATAATTAATTCCTGTAAATAAATCCACTAACTTTATAAGAACAATATCTTTCAGTTAATATACACAAATTAAAATTATATTCACAAGCATACGAAGACATGAAAAGCAAGACAATTAAAACCCCCTAACATCTTCTCGTAATCCCAATCAAGGAATCAAAGAATCCTTTAACACGACGTACAAGTAGAGAATACACAAAGGCTAATACAATTACTCTCATTTTAATAAGGGAAATACCTGAAGGATAATCTAAGCAATATATTCATGAACAATATTTTCCCGTAGCAATAGAAAAAGATTGAACAATATTTGTTCACCAACTTGCCATGTAGATGTCTTTAATACAACACATTTTTTTCAATAGTCAAGATCAACATTAGCACCACGGGTCACCATTCGCCCCAGCTTCTAAACTATGGCTTGTACAATGACATGCAAATAGGATATGAAAACACAAGGTGAGGTGCCCAAAATACCAAGCTACATTTCAATCCTACATAAACTAACTACCTTTCATAAAGGCAACCAAGCATCTGTTGGACTTTATGTTGTCATTGTTGGCAACTTGGCTGATATGACAGTGTTTGTAAGCATACAGTGAAAGAAATTTGGAGAGAGAGTGTCAGTGTAGGAGAGAGAGTGTCAGTGCAGTGGCAAAGCTGGGGTAACCTGGAGTAAGCTCGCATGTGTGTTCTACAGTGTTCTACTTGTGTTTCAGATGGCTTGCAGCGAGTTAAATGACATTTTACATCAAGTTTGATGAGAGAGAGTGACTGTGGACCCCACTGGTGATGTGGCACAGCTTCTCTAATGATGTGGTTGAGTTTCTGATGATGCAACAGTGTTACTGAAGATATGATAGAGTTTCTCATTTTTCTCATATTGTGGAAAAAGCAATTGAAGAGAGAGAAAGAAGAGAGAGAAATTGGAGAGAGAAAGAGGAGAGAGAAAAATATGAGTGGGACCCACAGGTGTGGTGGCAAGGTGACATGCCAACACGGCAGCCCACGGCACTTGGCATGCATGCACGCAAAGTTTCGGGTTCAAATTTCAAGGTTTGATAGAGTTTTAACTTTGGGCCTATTTTTGGTGGGTCCCGCAGCAAGTTCATGGAAATCCGACAGTGGAAAGATGTAGAGCGTGGAGTTATCTTTCCAACGCAACTTGAACTCAATTCCGACCTCGGATGAGAGAGATATCGCAGTTTCTAAAAAGTCATTTCACAAGTTGTTTAGGGGCAATTTCGGCATTTAATAAGTTGTTTAGGGGCAATTTCGGCATTTAACAAGTTGTTTAGGGGCAATTTCGGCATAAAAAGAGGAGAAGATGCAAGATCAGCGGCTGGATTTGAGCCACGATGCTCAGATCCACTTTGAATGGATTAGATCAAGGCGGGCTCGAGTGTAATACGGCGGCAACGTCGAGATTCCACCGGGAGGCTTTTGGTTGGACAAACGCAAGTTAATATGGTGATTCTTGTTACATGAAACAGGTTTCCTGATTCTGTGTGACGCAGGTACAGGTACGGCGGCTGAGAAGATCCAAATCGAAGAGTCACAAGTGGACTCGATCGCGCCTGACGTGATTTGTGCCGATCCAACGGCAATAAGACAATCCCGCCTTTTTAAGGTTATCCGACGGCTGGTAGAGGAGATTTTATATCACCCAATCAGCGTTCGACAACGCGCAGGAGCAGCAGCGATTCTGTGTAGCGCAGGTGCACGGTATGCCTCCGAAAGATTCCGTTTTGAATTTTCTGATTGACCGAACTTCAAACCGCCATAACTTCTTCATCCGAGCTCCAAATCGATCCGTTCAAGTTGCAGTTTCCATATTTTTGGATGCACTATACATTGGGCACCGTTGGGAGTCGTAAAAATGCTGAAAAAAAAAATCGAAAATAGGGTTTTGAAGCTTAACAAATGGTTTTTCTAGGGTTTCGTGTCTGTGGGAGTGATCAATCACCAACTACCTCTTCTCTGTGCATCAATGGAGTGTCAAATTCCTATGAGAGATCAGTAGAGCTTTTATTTTCACATTCATGGTAATTATGGGTTGTGTGGAAGAGATTAGAAGCCTATGAGCAAGGTGTGCACATTGAAGGCTGTTGAAGAGTACTTGAGGTCAGTGTGAAGCTTCAGAGATATTATTGGTCATTCGAAAACATTCTTTGTGAGATTTTCCATTCCCTTATCTATTTATGCTTTCAATTTATTGTATGCTAGCGTAAGTGCAAATTGTTGAATACCTAGCTAGTGGGGGAAAATTGTAAGGCAAATTTATAAGCCTAAAAATTTTTTTTTGTTATTTGCTTCTCATGGGTGCAGGTTAAGCGTGGTGTGCAGCGTGTGCTGAACATTGGTACTTGATACCTGAATTCTTGGCACATGTGTGCCCTCCTAGTTTTATGCTGGATAAATTGGGTGTATGTACTCCCTGCTGTGTAGACAGCAAAAAGAAGTGTATTGAGTATATACGGAGCCCGTTGGGCATTACTCCGTGGACTAGCCATCACACACTGTGTTGGTGAACCACGTATATCCTGTGTTGTGGACTGTCTTTATTTTCCTACATATTTTAGAGTGCGTGGAATGGCTTGCAGGATGGGTGTGCAAATCTGGTAGACCTGGCCACTGAGTGGTAGCGAGGTAGATTTGCATACGCTTGTATGTGTGTAAAAGAATATATCTCCATCAGCTCTGGACAACAGTAAATAATCAGGAAAAAGTTTCAGACACTGATTCACCCCTCCCCCTCTCAGTGTCATATCAAGTTCATCAGCATCATCACATTGGGTATGCATTTTACATACAAAACCTATCATGAATTAATTACCAAATTAGTATCAAACAAAATCAAGAACCCTTGATCCAAGCAAATAAAAACTGATGAACTAAAAAATGGAATCTGATCATAGAAGTTTAGAACTAAAAATGGAAGTAATCTGATCTTAAATTATCAGAGAAGCTCACAAACCAGTCCCTTGCTCTACAAGTTAATGGTACCAATGAGAAATTCAATTCCTGAGACTCAAATCTATTCCCTTCATCGACATTAAACCGATGGAGAGAGAACATAGTTAAATAGGTGGCCCCATATAAATCATAGATCTGGCAGAACTTCCCTATCCAACTCATTGTTGCAGATCTCTTCCTCCAAAAGAATGATATTCCATAACATAAGGAAACTTTCCAATCCTAACAAGGTGCTTGCATCTTCATGGGCCTCTTTTTGAAGAGATTCACCACTTAACGGCTCATATATACCACAAGGGTCAATCGCTTTCAGTTAAATATACTGATTTTACGTAGTGAGGGTAAGGAAGATAAAGCCTGATCTTCATGAGATAGAGAAATTAAATTCGATGCTCTAACACTTGTCTATTTAACCAAGCAAACCCATGAAAATAATCACCAATTATAAGACATGAATTTACTATTGATGTATCGAAGTAAGATTTCATCTGAAATCTTAATTACAAATCCTACCATATTAAGACCCTATTTGATAACACTCCTGCTCTTGATCCGTTGCTTTTGCTTTGGAGTGATTTTATTGATTTTGCTTTGGAATTAGTTTTTTGAGAGCAGAATGTTGTTTGATAACGCTACTCTAGATCTGATTCAAAAGCTTATTGAAAATAAAATCCCATTTGATAAAAATGAATGTAGAATGTATTCCTGATCTAGTGGTTGTGGTGGAGGCAGTGGGTGGTGGGTGGTGGTGGTGGTGGTAGCAGTGGTGGTAGTGGTGGCAGTGGGTGATGGTGGTGGCATTGGGTGGTGGTGGTGGTGGTGATGGTGGTAAATGGTGGTGGTGGTGGGTGGGGGTGGTTTTAGTGGTGGTGGTGGTGGTGGCAGCGGTGGGTGGTGGTGGTGGCTGCTATGGGGGTGGGTGGTCATGGGTGGTGGTGGTGGTCAAGCCTTCGTTTTGGCCTAATTCTCTTTCTAGCTCCCTTTCTTTTGCTCTAGAACAATAAGAGTTAGTTTTTTTTAACTCCCAAATTTGGCTTCCAGAGTAAAAAAGAGTCTAGTTCACTCCCTGGGAGCTTGGAATTGAACCAGACTTACCAAACGAGATTCAGCTCTAAAATTACTCCAATGGAGACAAAATTCTGAAATCGAAAAATTCAACTTACAGATTGATGAGTAGGTTCAGAAAAATGTCAAGGAGAGGCCAATGTCAACAAACACTATACATATTATAAGGGGAAAATTATGCAAACACCCCCTATACAGTTGAGAAAATACACAGAATACCCTATCTTTACAGAAACACAGACTACCATTCTAACAATGCTTTCATACACTCTCACCCACACCGTTACTTGCAACTTAAGGGAAGACTGTAAAAAAAATTTAAGACAAAAATACCATTAATTGATTTACTATACAGAACTACCCTGCGTAGTTTGGACAAATAGACAAAAATACCCTTCAAAATACTTCTTTATTTTTCTGAAACCAAAACCACACCTGCAACTCCGATGACTGTGTACTGCATCAGATTCTCAAACCCAACCCCAAGCTTGCCGATTTCATTGCCTATTCTCAAATCCTTCATCTCTACAAATCAAAATTCTCCACCACAGATTTCAAAACTAGGTCATGAATCTGTTTTAAAACAATCGGTAGGGTTTCTGCCCCAGATTTGATCCATAACTTTCTTACCTGCATTGGTTTCCAAATGGCAGTGAGTTTCCATAGTTATTAACTGCAAATAATTGGTTTCTTCTTCGTCCCTAGCAGCTGGCTTTGTGTATGTGCTCCTCTCATATACAAGATGTATCTTCTTTGCAGATCTAACGATCTGCCATTAGATTCAATTCAAATACATATTATTATGAGCCAGTGATTTTTCTTTTTCTTTTGGATCAGATTTTAGAAAAAAGTTAGAGTTCATGACTCTGTTTAGAAAAGAATGAGATCAAATAAATCATGTTAATCGTTTTGGTTGAACTAAGATGACTCAGACCTGATAACCATTTCAAGATACGGTTATCTTGTCCAATCTATTTGATTCTTTCTATTATGGGCTTTGATTGCTGCCCCAACATTAATTAATCCCTCAGGTTTGGTCATTTTCAATGTTTCTATCTTGACTCTTGACAACGATGGCTGACCCAATTGTCGATTGGCGAAAGCATGAACGACGGAAAGTTAAGAACGAAATGAAGGTTAGAATCAAACAATCCCAAACCGGAAAAAAAAACCATGGCCGGAGAAGAAGAAGAGAAGGAGGAAAAACCGACAAAAAAAGAGGGGAAAAAAACTGAAAAAAAGAAGAAGAAGAAGAACACGAGGAAGCGAAGTAAAAACAAAGGTAGAACATACCAGAATCAAGAAGAACCTTTTCCTAGCAGACAGAGGTTCTGCTCTGTAAGAGCTTCAACTACTTCAACTGTCGAAGTTGAAACCGCTCCTTCAACATTCCAGAACAAAAAACGAAGACACATCAATGTCTTGGTCGTGGTTTCGACTGGCCACATAGGAAAAATTTGTGGTTAATGAGTTGGTGAATAGAAGTTTTAACGTCATCGCCTTTGCCAGAGTGTGGAACGAAATTAGAGGGACGAATAGCAAGGAAGACCTTAGAAGAGTTAAAAGGAGCTAATGTATAGTTCTCCGACATTACCCATCTGTGCGTTTTGGAGAGCTGTCTCGAGAGCTTAGGATCTTCAATCGACATTGTGGTGTCCTGCCTCACTAGCCATAGCGGTGGTGTCCAAGGCTCGTCGATGATAGATTACGAGGCTACAAAGAATAGTCTTGTAGCTGGTAGGAAATGGGGGGCTTCACATTTTGTTCTACGCTCGGCGATTTGCATACAAAAGCCACTGCTTGAATTCTAGCGTGCGAAGTCGAAATTTGAGATTGAAATGATGAGAGAAGCCCGAGGAAGATGAGAATTTTACTTATAGCATTGTGAGGCCGACCGCATTCTTCAAGAGTTTGGGTGGGCAGATAGACTTGTGGAGAAGAAAATGCAGACCTTCGGAGAAGAAAACGATGAACTTAGGAGAAGAAAACGCAGAGCTCTAGAGAAGAAAACCAAGAGCTTATGGAGAAGAAATGGCAAACTCTAAGAGGAAAGATGAACCTAGGGCTTTTTTTTTTTTTTGACAACTTAACAATAAACTCATTTAGGTCATTTTACATTCATTAAGGGTATTTTTGGCTTAAAAAAAGTTGATATTCTTCCGTTAAGTCGTAAGTAACAGTGTAGGTGAGAGTGTATAAAAGCATTGTTAGAGGGATAGTTTGTGTAACTTTTGTAAAGACAGAATAGTTCTATGTATTTTTTCAACTGTAGAGGGAGTGTCTGTGTAATTTTTCCTATTATAAAAAGGAATAGTATGAAAGGCTTCATTTCTTATAAGATCATGTGGAAGGTTGAAATGTGGACACACGAAGGGGTACTTGAAGAATCTCAATAATAAAGAAATCAACTTTATTCTTTAAAAATATTGTTCCATACCGTGGTTCTTTATTAGTTGATTCCTTCAAGGCTAGATATTGCCAATGATTCCGAATGAATGAATAGGGTTTGGAGAAAATGATTACTTGACATGTGGTCCTCGTGGCCTATTCAATAAAAGAAAAACAAAATAATAAGTATCGACCACTACAGAAATCGATACGAATCTATGGATCTAATACTGATAACTAAATTAAACCACGATTGTATCAAGAGCATTACATGTTTGTAGTACTATCTATAAATGCTTATGAAAGATTAAGGAGTCAGCTTGAAAGATATTCGAAATCCTAAGTTTTGGATTTGAAGTTAGTTGAGAGCCTACGTAGGTTTTTCAGTTTTCCAACTCTTGTATTAAAAGCTTTTTAGCATCTTTTCTTTTTCCTTTTTGGAAAATATAATTCATAAACCTGCGAGAGCATCCTTGTGTGTCTTCATTCCCCTCAGTCTTGAGTCTCCTGACATCCAAAAATTCAACTTACAGATGTGTGAGGTTCAGAAAAATGGAAAGGTCAATGTCAACACTGTATATATTATAAACGGGAATAGTATATGAAGGGCATCATTTCTTGTGAGATCATGTGAAAGGTTGAAATGTGGGCACACGAGGGGGTACTTGAAGAATCTCAATCATAAAGAAATCAACTTTTAGTCTTTAAAAATATTTGTTCACCATGGTCCTTTTAATTTTGCTTATAAACAAATGGCTGACGAGAAGAAGGATTTCCTTTAAGGATTTAAATCTACTCATGTCCCTCATGTCAGTATAAAGAAATTCAGTGGTTGTAGTTCACTGTAAGCAATACCGATGTATTGGTATATACGCACATTAGATGGCAGCCACTGGATTTTCTCATGCCAGTATAAGGGGCATGAGAAGATTTATTTCCTTCTTTTAAGGCCTGATATTGGCAATGATTCCAAGATTGAATGAAGAGGCCCTTACATGGAGCACCACCACAAGTTATCGTTAGATCAGAATCAGGTTGGAATCACAGAACTCCCAAACCCTAGCTTTTATTTGCATTGATGACCTTCCATCATAGATCCAATAGTAGAAACTCATCTATTATGCACTAAGGGTGTCAATTCGGTGCCAGTGGTGGTGCTGGTACCGTATGCCGAAATTGAACTAGAATTGATATGGTAATGGTATGGAAAAACAGAATCAAAGTTGGTACAACATGGAATCGGTATTATGGACAATACGTACCAAATACCAAAATTGTATCGAACCGTACCAAATAAATACCAATATAAATTTATACCGATTGTTCTCTTATACCCAAATTTTGTATGAAACAATATATATACCGGATAAAAAAAGTATGCATACCAAATAAAAACTGTAAATGATACTGAATAAATTTTTTTATCGAATATTGAATACTGTATCGGTTAACACCCTTAGACCTTGTCCACATCTTAGGTTATTTTGATGTAATTTAAGTCACATGATTGACTGGATATCATAAGATAATTATGACTATCTGTTTGTTAGACACTTCATTATAGAGTGGGAAATATTTACTTCATAAAATGAGGAACAGGTTTTATTAGAGGCAGTACCTGTCTAATTAAGATAGCCATTAATTTTCTTATTGGAAACAGTGTTTTAGACCCATATAGGTTAAGAAATAACAAATTTCAAACACTAGGTTGAGGCTGGATTGAGGACTATTATGACAACCAAACTTAATGCATGCCCAAGAACAAACAATATTTAATTCATTACAAGATCTACATGTTACCCATTAAAGAATAGCTCTACGTGTTTGACGTATTGGTCTGATTTTTCTTATCAAAAAATAAATAAATAAATAAATAAATCTGATTTTGAGAGATTAGTGCCCGAGTTATTTTTTTTATTTTTTTAATGAATAAGAAATTTATTGAAAGAAAAAGATCTAAGAACAACCCCTAAGGGCACAGGAGTAGTAAAAGAAGAGCAAAATAGGCAAGCAACACAAAAATCAGACAAGACGTATATTAACGACCCAAGAAAAAACCACATGGTGATTTCTTGCACCGTCTGAATCTGTAGCACATCTAGGGGGTTAATTTTTGGACTTGATTCAAATCCAATAGACCAATAGATTTGGGTCCAAAACCAGGAGATGCAGTCCACCGACGCAAGTTCCTTTCACATTGTTGTGTTGGATTCTGCATCAAAGTTTTTACCCATAGAGTAGACCTACAAATGACAAGACAGGAGAGGGGAGACCGGACTAGAGGCTCTGGGAGCACTTCGATGCTTAAGTCAGGAATTTGTCGAATAAATAAAGGGGTTGGATGACCGACTAGATAAGTGAAATGGGATAAGAGAGAGATTTCGTGTTCATGGTGTCAGAACGGAAAGGTGAAATAGTGAAAAGTAATAAATGCCAAGTGGGTGAAACCTTGTTCTTCGGGCCTATTTATAGGGAATAGTGCCCAGTGGGTCCCATGCTCCTTTATAGTACAACATAGTCTTTGGAGGACGCTTCTATCTCTGACTTAAGCTAGAAATGTCAGAAATCCCCCTATGTTACAATATTTGGGTAAAATGATGATTTTATCCCTTGTCTTCGTGAATATTTTCGATGATGTCCAGATGTCGCCCTGTCATTGACTATTTTTTATTTGTTCCCAACATTTGCCTCTTTGCTCTTTTGGATCTGTAAAGTTCAATTGAGCAAGTAAAAACAAGAAAAAGTTTTTTGTTTAGTTGATACCATCTACCCTCCTGAGGTCTTGTAGGTTGATAAACGGTGTCCCAAGAGTATCTTGCAGGATTTGAGGGTGTGGGTGACGTCAGATGTGAGACTTGGTCACAATATTCAATAGTACTCGGTTGTTTTATTCGGATGAAGATTTTTATTCGGCCATATGAGTTTGGTCGTTCCGCGTTCTTGGGATGCTATGAGATTGCGTTCTTGGTCAAAGCGGTTTGGTCTACCCGAATCCAAGGGCTGTGACGAGGTTGCGTTTTCGGTCAAAGTGACTCAGTCTGACCGAGGACAAGGGCTGTGATGAGGCTTAGGGCTCGGTTGAAGCACCTCGGTCTGACTGACTACAAGGCCTATGATGAGGTTTAGGGCTCGGTCGAACTACCTTGGCCTGACCGACTACAAGGCCTGCAATGAGGTCGCGTGCTCTGTTAAATCAACTCGGTCTTCCGGCGATCCTGGGACGTGACAAGGTTGCATTTTCTATCAAAGTGGCTCAGTTTGTCCAAGTTCATGGCCTGTGACAAGGTTGCATTCTCGGTCAAAGTGACTCGGTTTGACCAATGCCAAGGGTTGTGATGAGATTAGATATTGTGTCAAATAATATACTCTCTTCGGTCCATTTGCCTTGGTCATTCTAAGGTGAATGGACCGATTCGATGGGCGTAGTTCAGAGTTCGATTTACCATCCTCAGTCATTCTTCCTCGGTGTTTCTGGGGTGATTGGACCAATCCGTTCCGGTTTCAGTTCGGAGTTCGATCTACCCTTCTTTGTCCTTTTGTCTCGATGTTTCCGAGGTGATTGGATTGATACAATGCGCAATAGTGGTGAGTTTGATCTACCCTCCTTGGTCCCTTTGCTTTGGTCTTTTTGAGGTTATAGGGCAATCAGTTCGGATCTCAGTTTGGAGTTTGATTTACCCTTCTCAGTCCTTTTGCCTAGGTGTTTCTGAGGTGATTGGACCGATGCGATGGGCATAGTGCAGAGTTCAATCTACCCTCCTTAGTCCTTTTGCCTCGATGTTTCTGAGGTGGTTGGATTGATGTGATGGGCATAGTGTGGAGTTTGATCTATCCTCCTCAGTCCCTTTGCCTCAATCTTTCCAAGGTGATTGGACCGATGCGATGGGCATAGTGCGGAGTTCGATCTACCCTCCTCGGTCCTTTTGCCTTGGTCTTTCTGAGGTGGTTGGACCGATGCAATGGGTATAGTGCAGAGTTCGATCTACTCTCCTCCGTCCCTTTGCCTCCGTCTTTCTAGGGTGATTGGGCCGATCTATTCGAGTCTCAGTTTGAAATTCGATCTACCCTCCTCGGTCATTTAGCGTCAGTGTTTTTGAGGTGATTTGACCGGTCCGTTCGGGTCTCATGCTAACATTTGATTTTTGGACCAGTAGCCTATCTTGGTGTATTGGTTGAGTGGGCCGCAGTTCAGGTTGAGTGACCCGGAAGTGTCATTTGCCATTTTGTGGTGGAATTTGGACCACTGTAGGGTGGTGACTTTTGAAGTTTCTGGAATTGTAATAGAGGTGTGACGGTTCAAGTAGCCAATGAGGGGCTGCCAGGTGTCTTCAAAAAGGAGTTGTAATGATGGTGGTGGTGTGTATGAGACAGTAAAAATGGGAGTATATAAACCCTGTTCATTGTTTTACTTTTCACTTGCAGTATACAAAGTGAGAGTAAATTTCGCTTTGACAGTTCGATCACCAATTCTACTTAGTTTTTGAATCTTAGTTGGTGCAAGCTATTTGTGTGAGTCCTCGGTTTAAAAGCCTTTTGGTGGCGAAGCGAGTTGTCAAAGGAGCTGGAGGACAAGGGAATCTTGAAGTTGAGGCGCCATAAAGTAAGTCCCTTTACTTGGTCTTTCCTTTGTAGTAGTTATGTCGGTTTCTGAAGAAAGAGTGGAGACCTTAGGGTTGGAGAGTGAGAAGGAGGAGGAGGAGGGGGAGGGGACCAAGGAGGAGGAATATTATGAGGATCATCAAACTACAACAGACAAAGCTACCGGGACTCAAATAAGGGCATTGGAATTTGGGTGCACCCTGAAACCGAAGGTGTATGCGACCTTGAGGTCAGATTTTGATATTCCGGATGACTTCATCCTTAAGCTTCTACACCCTAGTGAGCGGGCATGTCAAAAAAGGACCACCAAGATGTGTGTGTACTGGGATATGTTGAAAGCCGGAGTACGCTTGCCTGTGCCAGACTTGATAGTTCGCATAGGAAAGTACTATGTTATAGCCCCTACTTAATTGACGCCGAACGCTTAGAAGAGTATCATTAGGTTCTTGATATTTTTTCATAGAATAAATCAAATCCTTACCCTGAAGCTTTTCAGGTATTGTTTTCAACTTAAGGAACAGACATCCAATGTTGCGTGGTATTACTTCATGAGGAGAATAAATAAACCCCTATAACTACCGGGAAGCCTTCCTTAATCAAGGGATGGAAAGGTAGGTTCTTTTTTGTGTCTTGGTCGTTTGGGCTTTCCGTATATAACAAGTGGAAAGTAATCAGTCCTAAGCCGTATAATGCATGTTCGAAGTTGAAAGCTGATGAGGCTCTGGTGTCTGAGTATATCCGGACTGTAAGACCCACACTCCACGAACCCAATCTAACTTAGGTTTTTGTGTCGTGATAGGCCTTCCAATCATAACCAGGCCAGAAGAGACGGTCGGATGACAAACCACAAGTTCAGGTATGAAAAAGAAGTAAATGGGCATGTATCAAACTGTCCGATCGGACTGGTTGAACATGTTCGGTCGCAGGGGCCATACCACCGGACATGTGACCGGACAGGTATAATTAGTCTCTGAAAATAGGAAAAGTTTCCTATTTCGGGTGGACTCTTTCCCTAACTGAGTAAGAGTCCACAATAGGAGGTTAACCTTCTTATAAAACCTATTTTCTCCACACTCTCTCATTCTTTGATCAACTTTAAACCCTAGAGGATTGAGAGGGAGTTGAGAGAGAGCTGTGAAGAAGAAGAAAGAGAGACTGTGGGGAGGAGCAACCAGTTGAAGAAGGTGCTCGCCATAGTTCCGTTAACGATACATGAAACCTATGATAAGACCCTTACTCTCATAGAAGATTTGTCACACCCCAATTCTGATCCAACCAGAATGGTGTGAGTGAACCGTCATTGAACCAACGGTTCACACCAGGATCTCGAATAGGCCGTGTCCACTTATACAAACCATCACACATAACCACAATCAGAATATAATAGTACAGCGGAAGTCTTTAAAATAGAATGAACTGAGTATCTATTGAAAATTAAATAAGTATCTAATTATTAAAATTCAAACATAAAATAAATATCTTTTACATCACTTTAATATCAAACGAAAATAACTGAAACGAATAAACAAAAATTCGATCACAGGTACACACAGAAAGGGCACTCGCATGAAGCGTCATGCTCGTCCTCTCCTGCCTGTACACTCAAAGCAGCAACGTCACCATACGCCGGAGCGTTCACATAGTCGTCAACAGTGTAACCTGCATCAACATCTAAAACAATGTGTACACAAAGGGGTGAGCTCACAACTTAACTCAGTAAGACAATCAGACAGTTTCACAATATTATGCATGAATAACAATCATTTTATGCTGTGGTCTGATTTTAAGTTTGCAATGTGCTATAGAAAGGTTTGGTGGCCCCCGCACCTCTATACACGAGTGTGTGGCACCTCATGGATCACACCCCCATTGACCCACATGCACCCATCATGGAATAGAGATAGAGCTAAGATACCCCCGTACCTCCCCTGATGCTCTACCCATACCAGTACCTAAGCCCCTACTGGCCAGGGCTCGCAAACTGGGCTCGCAACTAACCAATCCTATATGTCATCAATGTATGCTCTATCCCAGCACAGCCGTTTACGGCATAGAGATAGAGCTAAGGCATTCCCACACCTCCCCTGATGCCCTATCCGCAACTAACCCACTAGGATAGAAACATAACGCAGGTAGACCCTATCCCAACATAACTCCCTACGGCATAGAGATAGAGCTAAAGCATCGTGGACAAGCCAGCGTCGACTCGGAGACCACAGTGCCACATAACCATAGGCCAACATCAATATCGGAGACCACCGTACCACGACCTTCCCCTGATGCCCCACCCGTACCAAGCATGTTAAGATAGAATACTACAAAAGGTGCTAGTGTGAGGAGCGATCCCAGGCCCATGCCCCACTCCGCACACTAACGAAAACAATCACATGCTTAACAATCACATCCTATCAATGCATGAACAATAATAATAACTGAAAGTAAAGGATGGCATGTGAATATGCACAAACATCACATCATATATATTCAATGTTAATAACAAAGATTTACTGTCCATTAACTATTAGGTTTAGGTCAGATTCCCTTACCTGACGCTCGTTTGATAGCTTGCTCCACGTCGCAAGATGCAAACGGAAAGTCACAAAGTCCTACAGTATTATTAGGGTTTCATTAGAATATTTTTCTTAGGGTTTCATGTTGGTCGGAAACCAACAAAGTTACAAAATACTCTCACAGAGCTGACCGGTGGCATGTACCGGTCGCAGCTCTGTGGGAAAGACTGGCGACCGGTATGGTCAGCCGGTCCCCACAGACCAGCCTCCCGAGGGATACCGGTGGCAACATACCGGCCGCACTGTGTGCAACTGGTATAGTCGACTGGTATGTCTCCGGAAGACCATACATGGGTTTTTCGACTGTCGTCGATCATCCTCCATGGATTTCCAAGGTTTCTCCTATCCATTCTAAGTCTAATCTTTGAGTTAGAGTTATCCCCAACTCATTCGAGTCTAGTTTCGATGAATATCATCTCGGAACTCGAATCTAAGGTTTGACGGCAACTTAGGGTTTTAAGGTCCAGTTAGGGTTTTAGATCAATACCTACTTCGCAAGGTATTGATCCACCCATACAACTATTCTATAGTCATAGGGTAAGAAGAGTGGTTAAAACATTTACCGTTGATTGGCGTAACGTGAGCATCGTCGAACGGTAATGGCGGCACCTCTTTCTTCTTCCTAACTTCCTCTCCTTTCCAACCTCCTTCTCTTCTCTAGAGTTTGTGAGAGACAATGGAAAGGATTTGAGGAGGTTTAAGGGTGTTTATATAGGCTAGAATTAGGGTTTAGTAACCCTATTAGGATTAGGAAAGTCTTAGGATTCGAAATCAGGAAAGTGGGACCCTAAGAAGTCAATTTCCGGATCTCCACACTCAGCTGCGCAGAGCTGACCGGCCGACCGGTACCAAGACCGGTACCATCGACCGGTCAACATAAAATGATGATTATTTGACCGTCTTTGATCCGATTTCATACCTGTTTGTCATCCGCTCATCCCGTCTGGCCCGGTGATGATCGAAAGACCTGCTACGACACAAAACCAAGGTTTAGACCGGGTTTACGGAGTGCGGGTCTTACAAGATTAATTGGTTTATGCCAGAGGAAAGATCATGGTTTAGTTTGGTCAATGACCAATGCATTGATGGATCAAGGATTTTTTACCATGATCCGTCAATGGTTGAACTCCCTAAGTAAGAAGTCGGATTCATTGACTTGCTAATAGAGGACCAACCTTAACAAACCTTAACTTTATAATGGCTTAGGAGAAACCCTAAAACCAAATCGTTGAATCGACAATAATGAAGGGAGGACGCGATAGTATGGATTGTAGCCTGACCACCAGACTCTAGCTTTATCTCTATTCTGGAGTGAGTGTTGTGGGGCAATAGCAATAGTATGGATTGTGAACTGACTGTTGGGTGTGCCCATATTCTCGTGCATGGAGATGTACTGGCTGCCTATCCTTATCATAGCACATTGTAAGTTATACTAGACCAAATATTGAATGTAATTTCATGCATTTGCCTGTTGCATTGTCTTGTTTTCTTACTGAGCTAAGTTGTGAACTCATCCTTCTGTATATACCTTTTTATATGTTGATGAAGGATATACTATTGAGAACTTTGTTGGAGCTTTGGCTTATGGAGGCGTTGCTACTTTGGACGTGCAGTCAGTGGAGAGCAGCATGACTCGTCATGCGAGTGCCACTTCTATGTATTCCTTTAGGACTTATTTTGAGTTTGGATTATAATAACAGTTGTAATAGATTATTTAAATACATTTTAGTTTATTGAGATAATTTGGATATTTATTACTTTATCATGTAGACCTCAGTTAATTTATTTAAAGTCTTCCGTTGCTATTATTTATATTCTGATTGTGGTTAGAATGCATGGTTTGTGTGTTGACACGGTCTATTTGAGATCCTAGTATAAACCGTTGGTTCAATGGCGGTTCATTCACACTTCTGGTTTTCCCAAACTTGGGGTGTGACATGGACAAAGGATCTCAAGAGTCCCGAGGTGTTGCTCCATGCTGGGCTTGTTTGTAAAGATCTTTCCATCTTTGATTATGTAATAATTCTTGGGGATGTCTGTGTGTGATAGGTCGTTTTTTTTTTGTCAGTGGGTTTTACCGAAAAGGAGTTGAAAGCACGCAAGGCTGTAGGGAAGAAAAGGTGCGGGTTAAATTCTCAGGAAGTTCAAGTGGAGTGGCCACTGGGACTACCGTGACTATGGTGGCGACGGGTTGATCTATTGCTGATGTCACGCCCTTGGGGTTTCAGGGGGTCCCAGAGGTTTCTATGTGAAAACGAAATTGACATGATCGGGATGAGATCAGTGTTGAGGGTGATCGGGAATATGTGCTCCCTATTTACCTAGGGCCACGGACCTTGGATTTTTTGGGCAGGTAAAGTGCGAAGCGTGGGGGGAGGGAGGATGCTGCTCAATGTCTTCCAACTTTGATTACTGCTCCACCAAGCTCTTCTTTGGGATCCTTGGGGGGTGGGTCTCCCGGGGTGAGCCCTTCTATTCATAGGGGGAGTTTATTGGGGGTGACATTACTACGTTGTCTTCTAGTGCTAATGAGAAGGGAGAACAAACAGCCGTATGGCTAGATTGAACGGTTACTGTTGTAGCTGAAAACTAGTTTTGCTGATGCATCTGTCTCCTGCAAAATGTGGACAGAAGGTTATCGGAGCCGGGCAGGTATACTCGGAGTCCGCTCCTATGGTTAATTCAGTAACAGAGCAATCAGTAGGGAACTTGGTAAAGAAGGCAAGTTCCCAGGGTGTGGGGAGGAAGGAATTGAAGAAAGAATTATGTGATAACACTGGTAGAATGATCACAAGACGGAGATTCAGATTGTTCAGATTCTGTCTTTTACCTTTGGTCGACCAGCCATTATATATAGTGTGAGGAGAGTTCCAGATAAGCTTCCAACTTAACCGCCTAACCACCAGGAGCTTCTACGATAATCCTGCATGACCGTTGGATGATAACCCAACAGACAGCCTTAATGTCGTGTCACTGTAATCACCCACTTTCCTCGCCACCAAAAAGATCTTATACCCGTTGACGTGGTTGTCTTGCAAATGATGAAGGAACTAACCAAGTGAGACATACGTGTGGGTTACCTCATTTCTAATTAGGCAAGTGGCAATAGTTGCAACATGACTAACTCGCAACCTAATGGCGAGACCCATTATCTTTGTGAGACAATCTAGCGAGACATAACTCGTCAATGATAGAGACCATTAACTAGCGTAGAAGGATGAGTCATGGGATTCAAGCACGTGTCACCCTCCCGTATGTCGAAGATTGGGGGCACGTGTCTCCTCATGATTGGAGGATGAAATATGGCATTAATAGTTGCCCCTTGTCGCAGTATACTCATTGAATGTGATGGGACAACCTTAGTATGAGTCATATTTCATTCTGCAATAGACATATCAACTGGCGAGGGATAGCGTAACTATCCATTGTGATGTTTCCCTAACCATAGGAGATCTTATGTAACTGACAACATCACAAACCATTCAGAAGTTTATCGGGTGGACTCGCACTAAGTTAACGTTGAACAATGCCAGAAACGATCAATGAATACTGCATCTGTAATGTGCCATATAACCCACGGCATGTTATAAAGCTGTAATGGCTCCTTTATTATGATTCTAGAGAATATTCCCATGATTTCATTGAGCGTGGCCCACATTTTATACGAGAATTTAAGCGCCAAACTCTAATTCAAAAAGACCATTTAGTGCTCCATGCATCGACTTGATGGCAAATACTGACAGAACCACAAATCGTAACACCAAAATGTCCACGCCTTTTCAAACCATGCATTTAATGAGGAGAAATACCCTGAGGCGCATGTCCCGTCAGTCGAAATCGAGAATCGTGCGGTGATAATTATGGATGATGACTCCAAAGCTTCTTGTATAAGTAAACCATTCACTCGAAAAGATCATCTTCCTTGCAACTTCGAGTCCTTGATTCTGCAGAGAGCTTGAAGCGTCCCTTCCTCTCCGCCTTCATCGTCTTCACAGTTGCAGAGAACCTTGTTCTTGCACCAGCTTTCGCCATGCCGAATACTCATCTCTAATGTACACTCTATTTGATTTCGACTGAGAAAATAGAAAGTTCTGCCCCTTTATCTCCGTAGTTTGATTTTTCTAGGGGGTTTTTGAGTATTCGATCTTCTGGGCTAGTCGATCGCCATTGTCATTCAACTCAACCCTAGGTTTAAGTGGCTACTCTTATTGTAGGAACAAAATGGGTCCCCACGCAAAACCCACCGAGTGAGACTTAGGAGCCCCATCATCTTCAAGAGAAACCGTGCCTGACCCCGAGCTTTAAATATTATGGCTACGGGGTTCAAAAAAGAACTCGACTTGTTTGACGCAGACCTCGAGTGAATTCTCGACAATCTTTTGAATAAGTATGATTGCCAAATACCCAATGAGGACGAGACGGTGTGCTCCATCAATACCAGCGAGACATGTGTATACCTAGAATACTTCGACTCTGGGTTCAAGATCCCTATACCTAGGAAGGTGAGAGACATACTAGGGTTTTACAACTTGGCTCCTGCATAACTCCATGCTAATTCCTGGACATCGATCATGAGGTTCATAGTAATGCTCTGGCGACTAGAGATGATGGTGATAGTGCCATTATTCCTAAGCATCTTTCTCTTGAATAAGGATGACTCAAAGAGCCAGCTTCCTACGGGCTGGTATTTCTTTAAGGCGAGACCGGGGGCACCAAAAGTGGCAATCACACGGAACAAAGTCCACAACTAGCAAAGGAAATTTTTCTTCATCAGTCGGGGAGATGGGAAACCCATGTCGCTCCCCAACATATGGTGACTTCCTGAGGTTGGTGAGAAGAACCGGCAACCAATTCTGACCGGCGATGAGAAGGAGAGTTACGACATGTTAAGGACATGAGACCCCATCCCCTTCTCGAAACTCGCTCAGATGGATGTGGACTTCCTGGGCTACTCTGAGGATAGTGACGGAGAGTAAGTCGCAACTGAGCCTTCGAGGATTGCTGATGAACCCGTCGAAGCCCACGATGAGCCAACTAAACACGTTGGGGTAAAAAGTTCCAGTAGGTCTTTTCCTTGTCTTTGAATTGTATTTTAATTTAATGCGACTAACATCTGTTGTGTTTTCTCATTTTGTAGTGGGAAGAAAAGAGCTGAACGCTAGGGAGATCGCGAGTTTGCTCGTGAGTCAGGATCAAAGGCAGAGGAAACAACCCGTCATTGGCACTAGCAAGGGCATCAAGAAGGTGTGGGTTACTAAGATGACTGTGACCAAGTATAAGACCCGTATCGAACTAACCGGTCTTACTACCTTGTATCAGGTCTTCCTATCATGGTCAGGCCAAGTGGACCAAGTGCATGAAGAAACCACAAGACCAGGTATGAAATTTAACCCAAAAATAGTCAATTATGAGCGTGTGGTCGCATACCTAAATAGGTGTGATTGACCACACCTCAAAATAATGCAACCACATGAATCTAGGTCGTGTGGTCGCATGTTTCAGAGGGTGTGGTCGATGGGTTCTGTGACCCCACCTCCGACCACACGGATTCCAGACAGAACCGAGTTTAGGAAACCTTCCTAATCTGTAGGGGGTTCTTTTCTAAACTCAGTAGGGCTTATTATGGAGGGTTTTCTTCTATAAATAGGACGTCCCTTAGCCTCTTTCATCCTCTTAGAACTCAAACTGAAAGTGAGAAAGAGAAGAGAAGGAAGAGAAGGAGAATTGAAGAGGAAGACTAAGAAGGGGAAATTCAAAGAAGACCTCTGAATCTTCAACAAGTTTAAGGTATGGAACATTCCCCATGTCAATTGAGAGCCTAGAATAGTTCATGAAAGAGATAGGATTTAAGTGAGAACGCAATCATCAATCCATAGACAAATTCCAAGAGAATCCATGGAAGGAATTTATGTGGATGTGGATTCTGTATAAAATACTAGTTCTGAAACATAGAACAATCATAGGAAGGACCATGATGATAAGCCAAGGAATCCAAACATGAAGGAATGGAGTTAGGAGTGAAAATTCTACCATCACACGTGTGGTTACACGTGTGGTCGCATGATGTGCGACCACACGAGACACACATATTCGACCACATACCCTAGGAAAGTTCCAAGGAGGGTGTGGTCACATGTGTGGTCGCAGGATATTCGACCACACCTTGCAACCACAAGTCCTGTGGTCGCAGAAACTGAGACCACAGGTGCTGCCACACCTGTGACCCCTTAGTTTATGTTAGTCTAAATTCATGAGAATTAATTCTAATTTAAAATCTATAAATTTGTTAGATTTCAAAGTGGTTTAAAAGTGAATTACAAAGCTTGAACGAGGATCTACTATCAACCAAAGGTGAGGGAACAAGACCTAAATTAATTGGCTAATAATAAACTGTTTTTATTTATTGAGTCCAATACCATGAATGATTCTATGCTTGTATGCTTGTAATGTGCATATCACATGTCATCCAATATTCCTGTTATTACTGCTCATGCATATTTAATTCTGTTTATTTATAACATGATGTTGATGATGATGCTAAGAATAGGCATGTAAATGTATGTATGTGGTTAGTGTACTTGATGCGAGTGGGGCATCAGGGGGAGGACGCGACACTGTGGTTCATCCTGGTCACCAGACTCTAGCTCTATCTCTACTCAAGTCTTGTCCACTGACATCGTCGTACCGCCATTACCTTGCAGAACTATTACGTCGTAGGGCATTAGGGGAGCTGGTCTCGGACCGTGTAGTCTCTGACTCTGTTGGGGGGCCTTAGCTCTATCTCTATGGACGTATTGAGGGATGCTGGGGTGAGGCCTTGGATACACTGTTTGACATTAGGATTGGTTAGTTGCGAGTCCAGTTTGCAAGCCCTCACCAATAGGGGTTTACGTGTTGATATGGGTAGGGCATCAGGGGAAGTGTCATGCGGTGTTTGATTAGGGCACTTTAGCTCTATCTCTATTCCATGATGGGTGCATGTGGGACGACAATGGTGTTTGATCCATTGGACAACTTCACACACTCGTGTATAGAGGTACGACGACCACCTATCCTTTCTATTGCACATTGCAAACTTATGAACCAGACCAAAGATATGAATTAAATACATGCATATATTTGTTGCATTGTTTTGTTTGCTCACTGAGCCATGATGTGTGCTCACTCTTTCGACGTCGAATATTTTTAGTTGATGATGCAGGTCCTACAGTAGAAGATTATATGAATGCTCCAATGTACGGGCATGTTGCGGAGATGGGTACAGGAGCTATGATGGAGTCGCATGATTCGTCGTGCGAGTGCAACTCATGTGTCTTTGATTAGATTTATTTATCGGATTATTCAGAACATGTAATTGATTAATTTATTTTGTTTTATGTCTTCAGTTATTTGAGATAATTGGATATTTTATTTATGATATCACTGTTAGATACTCAGTTCATTAATATTAAAGACTTTCGCTATTATTTATTTACTCTGATTATGGTTGTGGATGTGTATGATTTAAACAAAAGGACACGGCCTATTCGAGATCCTGGTTGAACCATTGGATCATAGACGGTTCATCACACCATTCTGGTTGGTGTAGAATTGGGGTGTGACAACTTGGTATCAAAGCTCTTAGGCTCTGTCTATTAAACCTGTATACTTCCACAAAAGTTCATGAACTGAGTTAGGATAAAATTTCAAAGCTTTAATAAGAACACACCATAAGCACCTGTGTTGTATGAGATAAAAATTAAGAATGAGAATAATGCACTTATAAGATGAGAAACAAGTTTCATATATACATCGAATAAAAACAATATATATCCAAATCAGTGTACGGTCCACAATCCAGACAGTTACTCTGTAGTACAAAGGAAAAAGAAATAGTGTATCATGGAGCTAGGGGTGCTGAAGGAAGAGGTGCCTCACGATCTCGATCATAATCCTCAGCATACACCCTCGTAAACCAGGCTACCTGAGTTTGGGTCACCTGGAGACTAGCTGTCAGATCTGCCACCCGCTGATCAGTAGCACACTGGGCCTCCAGAATCTCACGTAGCAGCCCCATCACATCATTTGGTGGTGGGTGCGAAGGACCAGCTGAGTGGGAAGGAACCCGATAAGGACCAGCTCCAGTAAAATGCAGTGGTGATGGAGGAGGTATGGCATCCACATCCATGTACATACGATCATCATCCTCAGCATCACCCCCATGGACCTTTGCTGCTACTGCTGCTGCCGCCTTCGTGTCTGCTATCTTGACCCGAGTATAGGGATGCACCATAGCGTTCCTTTCCTTGTCACTGACCTGCGCATCACGCATCCCCATCTTGTAGATGGCTTCCTAGTCAAGGTCAGTCGAGAAGGTGTCCTCATGAATCCTCTCATCAACTAAATCGACATGCAGGCGAGTGAGTAGGGTAGTGATCAGATGCCCATAGGATAGGTTGCCCATCTGACCAGGCATCATAGCACGACGCATCGTCCTGATGATAATGTATGGAAGGCAGACAGATTGCCTAGTGCAGATGTAGTACAGGAGATACTGGGTCAATTGGGAAATCTTCTCATAGTGCCTACTTTGAGGAATCAGGTTGTGTTGAATAATCTTGCAGTACACCAGAGGTTCCGACCGAAGGTTGATTGCCTTCATCTCCCAGCGATCATCCCTAAGAAGCTGGCGGTCAATCTCTGCACGCATCATCACAGATAGGAACTGGGGTTCCTTGGGTGTACAATATACTAATGGGCCATCGTTTGATATACCCAGGAGATCAGCCAACTCCTGGCAGTTAAAGGAGATCTCCACCCCTTTAACATAACTAGTGATCCTGAGCTCTTTACCCCTGTCTGTATCATTTGGGTCACCCTTTACCTGAAGATTACAATAAAACTGCTTCACCAGTGCAGGACAGGTGCAACCCTCATACAAAATCATAGGGAGCCAACCCATATCACCAAAAGCACCCTCCACATTAAATAAGGCTAAATTAGCCAGGTTTACACAACGACCCCCTTCCACCTTCTTACGTTCATAACGAGCATACTGAGTCTCTGCTTCATTAGACTGGAAGGGAATAGGGTCATGAACTCTGGGGACCTTGGTACGAGCCATGTTATCAGCAAAGACACAGACCAACAAGCAAGAAATTAGATATAGAGAAAAATTCAAAATTTTGGCATCATAACGGCGTAATTTGGCCAAAAGCCTCACTTTTCACCCAAACCGTTGGGCAGGAGGACTTACATATGTTCCAAACCATCTTGCAAGGGTCATACAGTTGGAAATATAAGCTAGCAATATCGAATTTGAAGAAATTTTGACAATTTGGAAAAATCCCAAAAATTAGGTCAAAAATAGAAAATTTCAAGTTTCTCATAAACTAACCGATGAAACACAAATTTTCTTGAGGGCTTTCATCTATTGGGTGGCCAATAGCAAAATCCCCCAATAAAAATCAAATTTTTACGATTAGAAAAATTTTAATTTGAAGAAAACCCTATAAATAGAGAAAAACCTAGTTTTGAAAGCTTTAGAATGAGAACCAGTAGAGAACATACCTGAAGGAACGGAGCGGAGGTCGTGAATGGACGAAAGAATCACCAAACACGAGTGGTCGACATTGTAGCAAATCAGTGGAAGCGAATTGAGTTGAAAGTAAAAGAGAAAGTGGGAAAGGACTCCAAAAATCAGGTTTAAAAACCTGATTTGGGGTCGTGTGGTCGCAAAATTCGACCAAATATGCCACCACACGATCGACCCCATGATCGACCACAGGTTCTGGGTGAGCTGATAGATTTCGTGTGGTCAGACCCTGTGGTCGCACATATTGTGACCACACGATCGACCACAGGCTCTCGGTGAGCTGACAGGGTTTTCTGAGGTCGCATACCCTGTGGTCGCATATATTGCGACCCCACCATCGACCCCACGATGGAAAATGCTGTATTTTGAGTGAATGACTTAGATATTTGAAATTTTATAATGATTAATTGGATTTTGACATGGGAATGACGTATATTATGATTACCTCACATGTTCTATGATTTTTCTGACACTACCACCACTGGAAACAGGAAATGGCTGGGCGAAGAGTAACCAGGCGAGGACGTAACTCAATTCCACCACCACCACTTGTGGAGGAAAATAGCCATGAAAACCCTGAAAGACAAGAGAATCAGAATGTGGTACCACCAGGAGGTAACGACCAGGCTAATCCTACAAACTTGCCAGCCCCACCTACAGATTTGGCTACAGTAGTAATGAACCTAGCACAACAGCTGTAGCAAATACAACAAGTACAAGCCAATATGCAAGCTGCTATGGGAATGGCTTTTCCAGCTGTACATACTACACCTATACCAGCCAGACAAGCTAGCACTGTACCAGGGGGTAGCAACACGGTACCTCAAGTACCTCAAACGCCAGTTGTACAAGCTCTAGTACAAAACCCTGAAGTAGCCCAAGGCAGTTATCAGTATCAACCACCTATATATGGGGCCTATGCTCAGTATCAGCTGGACCATTCTCGACTGATCGAGTGTTTTCTAAAAATGATGCCTAAGGAATATAATGGTAAGCCAACAGATCCTTTGTGGCTAGCTCACTGGATTGACAAGATGGAAAGGAATTTCATGATGATAACTGTTAATGAAGAGGAAAAAGTATTGTGTGCCACATTTATGCTGAAGGGCGATGCACACCACTGGTGGAAGTTTACTTGGACTTATCTTTTAACAAAGCACGCCCAAGTGATCTGAGCTATCTATAAAGAGGCATTCTTCGAGAAATATTTTTCCAGAAGTTTCAGAGACGCTATGGAAAGAGAGTTTCTGAGTCTGTATCAGGGATAGATGACCGTGGATGCGTATCAACAGCGTTATGAAGAGCTATTTTTCTTTGCTCCCTCTAGCATGCAGGAGGAAAATACTAAAACCCGAAAGTTCATCATGGGACTTAGGGGAAGCATTCCGAAGCATGTTTTGGGACTAGAAAAGAAAGTTTATAATGAAGCAATATAGATTGCTCGAGTACTAGAATGGAGCCAGAAGGAGAGCTACTTTGCTTAGAATAGAGGTATCAAAAGGCCAAATGGAAATTCATATAATGGAGGGAACACAAAGACATTTAATCCTTTCGTACTTAAGGCTTTAATGCTGCAGCCAAGACTACTCCAACAGTCCAACCTCAATAGAAGAAAAATAGTGAAGGAGTAAAATGCTATAACTGTAATCAATTGGGACATTATTCAAGGGAGTGTCCTAAGCCCAAGAAGCAGCTACATCAAGGAAAAGTTTATGCAGTTACGTCTGAGGATGCTGTCGCATCGCCTGATGTGGTCACAGGTATCGTACCTATTAATGGCATACCCGCCAGAGTACTCTTTGATTCTGGAACTACTCATTCTAGTATCTGTGGTTGATCTCACCAAGGAAGTACCGCGAATGAAAGATATTGATGTTGTGTGTGACTTTCCAGATGTATTTCCTGAGGAACTACCAGGACTACCACCCGACCGAGCGATAGAGTTCGTTATAGATCTTATATTCGGAGCCGCACCAGTATCTAAAGCACCCTATCGAATGGCTCCTATTGAACTGAAGGAACTGAAGGTACAGTTATAGGAATTACTAGACAAGGGATATATCAAACCCAGCATATCACCATGGGGAGCTCGGTATTGTTTGTGAAAAAAAAAGACGGTAGTGTTCGACTGTGTATAGACTATCGAGAATTGAATAAGCTTACAATCAATAATCGATACCCATTGCCTTGGATCGATGACTTGTTCGATCAGTTGCAAGGTGTCAAGGTAATCTCCAAGATTGATCTTCGGTCAGGATACCATCAGCTGAAGATTAAGATAGGTGATATTCCAAAGACAGCATTCAGAACAAGATATGGACATTATGAATTTTTAGTCATGTCTTTTGGATTAACTAATGCACCCGTAACTTTTATGGAACTCATGAATTGGGTATTCCATGATATGTTGGATACGTCAGTCATTGTGTTTATTGACGATATATTGGTCTACTCCAAGGACAAGGAAACTCATGTCATGAATCTAAGAGCCGCTCTGCAGCGACTAAGAAAAGAGAAGCTTTACGCCAAATTTACAAAGTGTGAGTTTTGGCTAAATGAGGTCGCTTTCTTAGGCCATGTTGTATCCGCTGAAGGAATTAAAGTGGATCATAGCAAGATTGAAGCCATTGTGAAATGGGAAGCACCTAAGAGTGTTGCAGAAATCAGAAGTTTCCTAGGTCTAGCTGGGTATTACCGACGATTCGTGGAAGATTACTCTAGAATCACCGTACCTCTCACCAGTTTGACTAAGAAAGGAGAAAATTTTGTTTGGACCGTAAAATGTGAAGAAGGTTTTCAAACATTGAAAGCTAGATTGATATATGCTCCCATCTTGACTTTCCTATTCAGGACAACCATTTACCTTGTATATTGATGCGTCTGGGTTGGGTTTAGGATGTGTGCTAATGCAAGGAGAACAAGTAGTTGAGTATGCCTCAAGACAACTGAAAATGAGACGAACTATCCCACTCATGACTTGGAATTAGCAGCGGTAGTACATGCTGTTAAGATATGGAGACATTATTTGTATGGAGAGAAATTTCAGATTAAATCAGATCATAAGAGTCTCACTTATCTTTTTAATCAGAAGGAGTTAAACATGAGACAAAGAAGATGGCTGGAATTATTGAAGGATATGATTACGATATCCAGTATCATCCAGGAAAGGCTAATGTAGTTGCTGATGCGCTAAGCAGAAAAGCAATGATAAAATCCCAAGGAGAGGTTAACACGACTGCGGCAATGTGTGTTATAGGAAAAGTATTCAACCATGGTAACGAGCAGTTCATGATAGATACACCAGATGGATCAACTAATCAAGGGTTTATTCATCGGTTTTTAAATATATTCGCCACATTGAAGATTGTACTTGATATATTAGATGAAGTAAAAGCCGCTATTAGATCAGACCATCTGAGAACGGTACAAGATGACATTGAAAAAGGTAGGACTATTGCTGAGTTCACCTTAGATGTTAAAAAAGTACTAAAATACAAAGGAAGAGTATGTGTTCCTGAAACTGAAAACTTGGATATTAGACACAGACTAATGAAGGAAGCTCATACCACCGCTTATTCGGTACATCCTGGAAGTACCAAGATGTATCATGATTTGAAGAAACTATATTGGTGGAGAGGAATGAAAGCGGATGTAGTTAAATTTGTGTCTCAATGCCTAAATTGTTAGACGGTAAAGGCTGAACGGCAAAGACCTATAGGATTATTGCAGCCACTACCAGAACTAGCATGGAAATGGGACTGCATCACTATGGACTTCATCACCGGGTTACCATTGACTCCTCGAGTAGTTGACGCGGTCTGGGTGATAGTAGATCGTTTGACTAAGACAGCTCGCTTCATAGCTATACGACCTCAGTATACCCTAGAGAGGTTAGCTAAGCTATATGTGGATAATATTGTTAGATTACATGGTGTACCTGAAAGCATTGTGTCCGATAGAGACCTACGCTTTACCTCAAAATTTTGGAAAGGATTACAGAAGGCTATGGGTACAACGTTGAAATTCAGTACTGCATTCCATCCTCAGATAGACGGACAGTCGAAGCATACCATTCAGATTTTAGAAGACATGCTTCGAGCCTGTGTTATTGATTTCAAAGGATCATGGGATGAGAAACTACCATTGATCGAGTTCGCCTATAACAACAACTATCAGATTACTATACAGACGTCACCCTATGAAGCACTTTATGGTAGGAAGTGTCGAACTCCTTTGTTTTGGAATGAAGTTGGTGAACGGAGTATCGTTGGATCAGAATTTGTTGAAGAGACTTGTCGAGTAGTCGACATTATCAAGGAAAGAGTTAGAACAGCTCAGAATTGTCAGAAACAATATGCAGATACTCGACATCGAGACCTTGAATTCGTTGTAGGTGATAAGGTATTCTTGAAAGTATCACCTATGCAAGGTTTAAAATGATTTGGACATAAAGGGAAGCTAAGTCCAAGATATGTCGGGCCATATGAGATTCTCGCTAAACGTAAAAAAGTGGCGTATCAATTAGCACTACCTCCATCTATGTCAAGTGTGCATGATGTATTTCATATCTCATTATTGAAGAAGTACGTCAGAGATCCAACACACGTTATAACAGTGGATCCACCGAGTCTAACTGATGATTTGACATTCGAAGTAGCACCAACTGAAATTATCAGTCGAAAGGTTCAATGTCTATGCAACCGTGATATTTATTATGTTAAGGTTACTTGGAGGAGCCAAGATATAGAAGAGATCACATGGGAAGAAGAGAATGCTATGCGAAAGCATTATCCTCACCTTTTCTGTAAGACCCGTATGCCACGAACCCGGTCTAACCTTATATTTTGTGTCGGGACCCGTCTACATATCATGGTCGAGCCAAGTGGACCAAGTGTGTGAAGAAACCCAAGACCCAATATGAAAACTTACCCAAAAATAGTCAAAATGAGGGTAGGGTCACATGTTTTAACAGGCAGGTCCGACCCTCCCATCGACCCTCACCATCGACCCTCAACCATGGGTCGCAGGGTCTATGAGTTGTCCGACCCTCCCATCGACCCTCACCATCGAGGGCATTCGGGAAAAACAGCACGAACCGAAAATTGAGAAACCTTCCTAATTTCAATTGGAACCTTTCCTAAACTCAATGGGACTTATTTTGGGAGGTTTTGCCCTATAAATAGGACGTCTCACTCCTTTTACAACCCTAATTGGATTGAGAGAAAGAGAAGAGAAGGAAGAGAAGAAGAGAAGGAAAACTTGAAGAAAAGGCTAAGGAAGAAGAGGAAATTCAGAGGAACTCTGAATCTCAGCAAAACTAAGGTATGGATACATTCCCCATGATTTATTTAAGACTTTAGAATGGTTTATGAAGAGGATATGACTTAGAAGAAACCCAAATCATCCATCCATGGTTAGGTTTTCATGGAAAACCATAGAGGAGATCATTAACACCATGTAGGTGAATAAAGTATAGTTCTAAATCATAAAACATCTATAGAATGGATTGTGGAAGTAAGCTATAGGACCCAACCATGAAAGAGAGAATGGAATCTGATATTTTTGACTCAAATCATGGAGGGTCGCACCTAGGGTTGATGGCAGATCCGACCCTAGCATCGACCCTCAGTGTTCGGGAAGTTCAGATTAGGGGGAGGGTCGCACCCAGGGTCGATCATGACTCCGACCCTACCTCCGACCCTCAGTTAACAGAATGATTTTTAAATTCCGAATAAATTCTAATTAAATTTTATCGACTTTGTTAGGTCTTCTAGCAATATAATAACATTATAAAGGTGATTCTAAAGCTTGGAAGATGATCTATTAACAAGCTAAGGTGAGGGAACAAGACCCAAACTAACTGGTTAATAATAAACTGTTTTATTTCTTGAGTCCAATGCCATATTGATTCCATACGTGTATGCTTGTATGTGCATTTAACATGTCATCCAATATTTCTATTATTTGTTCATGCATATTTACTTTATTTTTTATAACATGATGATGATGATGATGATAGGAATAGGCATGTGAATGTTTGTGTTTGGCTAGTGTATATGGTGCGGGTAGGGATGGTATCAACCGGTACAGCCATGACCGTTCTTCATGGGGTGTATATTGTGCCATGGTCTATTCAAGTCATGTCCACTAAGCAAGTGTTAGTGTGCTTGATGCGAGGGGAGCATCAGGGGGAGGACGTGGCATTGTGGTTCAGCCTGGTCACCAGACTCTAGCTCTATCTCTACTCAAGTTTTGTCCACTAACATCGTCGTATCGCCATTACCTTAGCAGAACTAATATGTCGTAGGGTATCAGGGGGGGGGGGACGTGGAATTTTGGTTCAGCCTGGTCACCAGACCCTAGCTCTATCTCTATGGATGTATTGAGGGATGCTGGGGTGAGGCCTTGGATACATTGTTTGACATTAGGGTTGGTTAGTTGCGAGCCCAGTTTGCAAGCCCTTGCCAACAGGGGCTTACGTGTTGGTATGGGCAACCGGTACAGCCATGCCGTTTTCATGGGGTGTATATTGTCCATGGTGGGTGCATGTGGGGCGACAGTACCATTTTCATTGGGCGTTTCCACGCACTCGTGTATAGAGGTGCGGCGGCCACCTATCCTTTCTATAACAAATTGTAAACTTTAAACCAAACCAAAGATATGAATTGATTGCATGCATATGTATTGTTGCATTATTTTGTTTGCTCACTGAGCCGTGATGTGTGCTCACCCTTTTGAATTCGAATACTTTTAGTTGATGACGCAGGTACCACCGTTGAAGATTACATGAACGCTCCTGTGTACGGGCATGTGGCGACAATGGAAGCTGAAGACATAGTGGATACACATGACTCCTCTTGCGAGTGCAACTCATGCGTATTCGATTAGATTTTGTTTTATTTATTTGGATTTAGTAAAGACATGTATTCGATATTTTATTTATGTCTCGGTTGAAATAACATAATTGGATATTTTATTTATGAGTATCACAGTTAGAATTTTTCAGTTCATTATCTGTAAGACTTCCGCTATTTATTTTATCACCTCTGATTAATGTGGAATGTGTTTTGGTTTATCATATGTGGGATAGCCTATTTTGAGATCCTGGTTGAACCGTTGGTTTATTGACGGTTCATCACACCGTTCCAAATGGTGCAGAATTGGGGTGTGACAACTTGGTATCAGAGCTCTCGTAGGCCTTACCCATTAAACCTGAATACTACCACTGGAGTCCATGAACTGAGTTAGGATAAATTAAAAACTTTAATATAAACACCATAAGCATGTGTGTTGGTTGAGACAGAACTTAAACAAGACAATAATGTACATATAAAAGGTGGAACCCTATATATACACTCAAACAGAAAGAGAAGACCAAAAATTATCCTAATACACAAATAGTATAGGGTATTATCTATAAGTTGGTTAGTTATCTAAGTATACAAGGATATAGTACAGTAGCAAGAAGGGAGCTTCTATAAAGCAGAAAATTAGAATACCGAGTTGGTACTCATATGATGTGAAACTCGATGTAAGACAGAGGAAGAAGGAAAATGACTAGTAATGCCAAAACCCCTGTAAAGATAAAGGAAAAGATCTCGGACTAAATCCAAATAGAGATAAGAGGATAATGGCCATGTAAGTAGATATGTTTATATAGGATGCAGTGCATTATTGACTTACTCTTATGATTATAGAGGATGCACATACTTGATTTTAATTCTCGTACCTTGATAGGATACCTTCTTGATTTAACCTGTCAATTGGAGTTATAGATATTGTTTCTTTAGTCTTAGTCCTGATTATACCAATCTGAACCACTCTCATGATCAACAACATGAACAGAGATATGAACTGAATGAATAGTTAAATGTTTAATCGTGTTGAGCGTACATCTTCTGATTTATACCTGATTTATTGATGTACGAAATCTTTCTCCAGATTTATACCTGATTTACTGATGTATGAAAGCTTCTCCAGATTTACTCTTGTAGTGCCTCGACCAATGGCATTATATATTCGATAGAACCTGTAACCATGAGGTTAAGAATTGTAAAACCTCTATTGCATGTATTTGGACCACCGTGCAACTTAACGATCTTTTGATGCCGGTTGGATTACCACAGATTTACTCCTGATTCTGTAAACCTAGGTTCACTAGATAAAGCAAGTGTTTGTCATTATGCTAAATTGACAGAAGGAAGTGAATCACTTTTGGATGAACATTTTGATTCATACACTCCCTGACCCTTGATGATAAAAATGTTTAGTGATAATGGAATTATTGGAAGAAAGATGATTAAATTCAGATTAAATGTCATAGCCAATGAACCTCAGATGAAGTAATAGAGGATTTGTTTTGAGATTGCTAAATGGATGGATATGAATCATGTCTATAAAAGAGTGCATGAGAAAATGTGGGAACTATTAAGAGTAGCCAGTAAAGAAATAGATAGCACTCAAGTAGAGTTAAGGATGGCTATATCGGTATGAATTTCGACAAGGTAGAAGATTCCTAAAGGTAAATTTAAGAGTGGATACAAGGATAAAATCATGGCATAAGTAGTACTCGATTTAATACAATGATAATTGAGTTATGCCCAATGTTGAGTGATTGATTAAGTAAAGACCAAAAGAGTTTGACTGATTAATGAATTTATAAGCATATATCCTAATGCTTAGAAGTAGACTTGGGATATGAAGTAACAATCACAAGATATTTTTGGGGTATGTAAAAGAGAGATCCGGATAGAACAGAAGTGATAAAGGAAATATAAGCTAATGAACTTTGCAAGATATAAGATATTAGCAATAGTCTTTGAGAATCATAAGAGATGAAGGAACTAGACAAGCTCTTAAGACCTTTACACTAGATTTTGCTAGTTCAAACCCTTTTGGACTAAATGTTGTATTAGATGAGTGTTATGAATAATGTCCAAATCGTATGGATGGATGAAATTTGGACACAACCTAATTAGACTTGAGACGGCAGACTTTGACGTCATCTTGGGGATAGACATTATTTAAACAATTGTGATTCATGCAATCAAGACTTGGAGACATTATTTAAACGGAGAAGAATTTTAGATTAGATCGGATTACAAGTGTTTTATTTATCTCTTCATTAGAAAGAGTTGAACACGAGGATAAGGAGATGGTTAGGAATACTTGAAGGATTAGGACTGTGATATTCAATGTCACCCGAGCAAGGCTAATGTAGTAGCTAAGGCCTTAAGCAAAAAGGGAATTATGAAGTCCGAAGAAGGACCCAGTATAAATGCTGCATTATGTTTCGCAGCAACAAACTCAGATATGGAGGGAGAGTAACTTATAATAGAAGTTAGTGATGATCCAATTGAACGAGAATTTATGGATGAACTTATGGAGCAATAATTCGGTTACGTTGGGGCATTAAAGATCATCTCTAAATTGATGGATTAAGAAAAAGTAGTAATTTTGTTATATCTGTATATAAGAACGGTACAAGAAGACTTAGAGAAAGGAAAACCCAACCCTGACTTACTTTGGATGTGGAGACGGTACTCAGATACAAAGGTAGATTCTGAATACCTGAAGATAAAAACTCGAATATCATGAAGAGGATAAGGATAAGAGCCCATTGTACTACATATTCAGGATATCCTGGAGTACCAATATGTATCATGACTTGAAGAGATAACAAATGTGGCTTAGTGCATGTTCCAGTGTCTGAATTATCAGCAAGTAAAAGCTACAAGACAAAGACCAACATGACTTACTACAATAACTATCGGAGCCAGTCTGAAAGTGGAACTGCATTACAATGAACTATGTCACCGGTATACCATTGATCGGTTGACATGGTTGGGTGATTGTTGATCGCCTTATGAAGATAGCTCAGTCCATTGCTATACGACCTCGGTATGCTTTGGAGCGGTCAACTAAGCTATAGGTGGATAATATTTCCAGATTGAATGGTATGCATGAGAGCTTAGTGTCGGTCGAAGGCTTATGCCTTATCTCGAAGTTTTGGGAGGATCTACAGAAAATAATGGGGACAAAGTCGAAGTTTAGTACTGCACTTTATCCCAAACCGATGGATGGTCGGGGCAGACTATACAGATCCTAGGAGATATGCCCCGAGCTTGTGAATTGATTTCAAAGAGTTGGAGTTGGGAAGTTACCATGAATTGAAGATGCTCCCAAGCTATCATGTAAATGTCACCCATATAGCATGGTACGGTAGAAATGTCAAACCCCTCTGGTTTGGAGTAAAGTCGGTAGATGAAGAATTTTGAGACCTAAGGCTAATGAGGAAAACTATCGAGTGGCAGACAAGATCAAAGAAATGGGGCATGATAGCTCAAGTTGTCAGAGAGACACCAAGACCTTGAGTTCGCCATAAGTGACAAAGTATTCTTGAAGATATAATTAATGCGTAGTTTAAAACGATTAGACAAGAAGGGAAAGTCATAATTTATATATGTGTTGGATCTTATAAACTTTGGGGAGACGTAGAAAAGTTGCATATCAATTAGCGCTACCGCTGTCCATGTCTAGTGTGCATGATGTATTTCGTGTGTCACTGTTGAAGAAGTACATTAAAGATCCATATTAAAGGTATTGATCACGGAATCACTGGATTAGATAGAATGTTTAACTATTGAAGTGGTACCAGCCTAGTTCACTAGTGGGAAGGTACAATGTTTCCAAAGCCAGGATAACTATTATGTGAAGGTAACCTGGCAAAGACAATACGTGGAGAAGAATGCATAGGAGAAAGAAGATGCAATGCGGAAATAGAATTCCCACCTATTGACTCTGAAGTAAATTCAAAATTTTGAGGACAAAATTTATTTTAAGGATGGGGGAGTTGTAAGATTCGTTTAAATTTTGAGGACAAAATTCATTTAAGGATGGGGGAGTTGTAAGATCCGTACTTTCAAATTTCGAGGACGAAATTTCTTTTAAGGGTGGTAGAGTTGTAAGACCCGCACGCCACAAACCCGGCCTAACCTTATATTTTGTGTTGGGACCCGTCTACATATCATGGTCGAGCCAAGTGGACCAAGTGTATGAAGAAACCCAAGACCCAATATGAAAATTTACCCAAAAATAGTCAAAATGAGGGTAGGGTCGCATGTTTTAACAGGCAGGTCCGACCCTCCCATCGACCCTCACCATCGACCCTCGGCATTCGGGAAAAACAGCACGAACCAAAAATTGAGAAACCTTCCTAATTTCAATTGGAACCTTTCCTAAACTCAATGGGACTTATTTTGGGAGGTTTTGCCCTATAAATAGGACGTCCCTAAGCCTCTTTCACTCCTTTTACAACCCTAATTGGATTGAGAGAAAGAGAAGAGAAGGAAGAGAAGAAGAGAAGGAAAACTTGAAGAAAAAGCTAAGGAAGAAGAGGAAATTCAGAGGAACTCTGAATCTCAGCAAAACTAAGGTATGGATACATTCCCCATGATTTATTTAAGACTTTAGAATGGTTTATGAAGAGGATATGTCTTAGAAGAAACCCAAATCATCCATCCATGGTTAGGTTTTCATGAAAAACCATGGAGGAGATCATTAAAACCATGTAGGTGAATAAAGTATAGTTCTAAACCATAGAACATGTATAGAATGGATAGTGGAAGTAAGCCATAGGACCCAACCATGAAAGAGAGAATGAAATCTGATATTTTCGACTCAAACCATGGAGGGTTGCACCTAGGGTCGATGGCAGATCCGACCCTAGCATCGACCCTCAGTGTTCGGGAAGTTCAGATTAGGGGGAGGGGTCGCACCCAGGGTCGATCATGACTCCGACCCTACCTCCGACCCTCTGTTAACAGAATGGTTTTTAAATTCCGAATAAATTCTAATTAAATTTTATCGACTTTGTTAGGTCTTCTAGCAATATAATAACATTATAAAGGTGATTCTAAAGCTTGGAAGAGGATCTATTAACAAGCTAAGGTGAGGGAACAAGACCCAAACTAACTGGTTAATAATAAACTGTTTTATTTCTTGAGTCCAATGCCATATTGATTCCATGCGTGTATGCTTGTATGTGCATTTAACATGTCATCCAATATTTCTATTATTTGTTCATGCATATTTACTTTATTGTTTATAACATGATGATGATGATGATGATAGGAATAGGCATGTGAATGTTTGTGTTTGGCTAGTGTATATGGTGCGGGTAGGGATGGTATCAATTGGTACAGCCATGACCGTTCTTCATGGGGTGTATATTGTGCCATGGTCTATTCAAGTCATGTCCACTAAGAAAGTGTTAGTGTGCTTGATCCGAGGGGAGCATCAGGGGGAGGACGTGGCATTGTGGTTCAGCCTGGTCACCAGACTCTAGCTCTATCTCTACTCAAGTCTTGTCCACTAACATCGTCGTATCGCTATTACCTTAGCGGAACTAATATGTCGTAGGGTATCAGGGGGGGGACGTGGCATTGTGGTTCAGCCTGGTCACCAGACCCTAGCTCTATCTCTATGGATGTATTGAGGGATGCTTGGGTGAGGCCTTGGATACATTGTTTGACATTAGGGTTGGTTAGTTGCGAGCCCAGTTTGCAAGCCCTCGCCAACAAGGGCTTACGTGTTGGTATGGGCAACCGGTATAGCCATGCCATTTTCATGGGGTGTATATTGTCCATGGTGGGTGCATGTGGGGCGATAGTGCCATTTTCATTGGGCGTTTCCACACACTCGTGTATAGAGGTGCGGCGGCCACCTATCCTTTCTATAGCACATTGCAAACTTTAAACCAGACCAAAGATATGAATTGATTGCATGCATATGTATTGTTGCATTGTTTTGTTTGCTCACTGAGCCGTGATGTGTGCTCACCTTTTCGAATTCGAATACTTTTAGTTGATGATGCAGGTACCACCGTTGAAGATTACATGAACGCTCCTGTGTACGGGCATGTGGCGACAATGGGAGCTGAAGACATAGTGGATACACATGACTCCTCTTGCGAGTGCAACTCATGCGTATTCGATTAGATTTTATTTTATTTATTTAGATTTAGTAAAGACATGTATTCGATATTTTATTTATGTCTCGGTTGAAACAACATAATTGGATATTTTATTTATGAGTATCACAGTTAGAATTTCTCAGTTCATTATCTGTAAGACTTTCGCTATTTATTTTATCACCTCTGATTAATGTGGAATGTGTTTTGGTTTATCATATGTGGGATAGCCTATTTTGAGATCCTGGTTGAACTGTTGGTTTATTGACGGTTCATCACACCGTTCCAAATGGTGCGGAATTGGGGTGTGACATTTTCGACTCAGAACGTATGTGTAAATTTCGAGGACAAAATTTATAATAAGAGGGGGGGAGTTGTAAGACCCGTATTGAACTAACAGGTCTTACCACCTTGTATCAGGTCTTCCTATCATGGTCGGCCCAAGTGGACCAAGTGCATGAAGAAACCATAAGACTAGGTATGAAATTTAACCCAAAAGCAGTCAATTATGAGCGTGTGGTCGCATACCTAAACAGGTGTGATCGACCACACCTCAAAATAATGCAACCACAGGAATTTAGGTCGTGTGGTCGCATGTTTCAGAGGGTGTGGTCGACGGGTTCTACGACCCCACCTCCGACCACACGGATTCTAGACAGAACCGAGTTTAGGAAACCTTCCTAAACCGAAGGGGATTCTTTCCTAAATTCAGTAGGGCTTATTATGGAGGGTTTTCCTCTATAAATAAGATGTCCCTTAGCCTCTTTCATCCTTTTAGAACTCAAACTGAAAGTGAGAAAGAAAAGAGAAGGAAGAGAAGGAGAATTGAAGAGGAAGACTAAGAAGGGGAAATTCAGAGAAGACCTCTGAATCTTCAACAAGTTTAAGGTATGGAACATTCCCCATGTCAATTGAGAGCCTAGAATAGTTCATGAAAGAGATAGGATTCAAGTGAGAACCCAATCATTAATCCATGGATAAATTCCAAGAGAATCCATGGAAGGAATTTATGTGGATGTGGATTCTGTATAAAATACTAGTTCTGAGCCATAGAACAATCATAAAAAGGACCATGATGATAAGCCAAGGAATTCAAACATGACGGAATGGAGTTGGGAGTGAAAAGTCGACCATCACACGTGTGGTCGCATGATGTGCGACCACATGAGACACACATATTCGACTACATGCCCTCGAGAAGTTCCAGGGAGGGTGTGGTCGCAGGATATGGGACCACACCTTGCGACCACACGCCCTGTGATCGTAGAAACTGAAAGCACAGGTGCTGCCACACTTGCGACCCCTCAGTTTCTGTTAGTCTAAATTCATGAGAATTAATTCTAATTTAAAATCTATAAATTTGTTAGGTTTCTAAGTGGTTTAAACGTGAATTACAAAGCTTAAACGAAGATCTACTATCAACCAAAGGTGAGGGAACAAGACCTAAGTTAATTGGATAATAATAAACTATTTTTATTTATTAAGTCCAATACCATGAATGATCTATGCTTGTATGCTTGTAATGTGCATATCACATGTCATCCAATAATCCTGTTATTACTGTTCATGTATATTTAATTTCTTTTATTTATAACATGATGTTGATGATGATGCTAGGAATAGGCATGTGAATATATGTGTGTGGTTAGTGTACTTGATGCGAGTGGGGCATCAGGGGGACGACGTGATACTGTGGTTCATCCTGGTCACCAGACTCTAGTTCTATCTTTACTCAACTCTTATCCACTGACATCATCGTATCGTCATTACCTTAGCAGAACTATTACATCATAGGGCATTAGGGGAGGTGGTCTAGGACCGTGTAGTCTCTGACTCTACCGGGGGGCCTTAGCTCTATCTCTATGGACGTATTGAGGGATGCTGGGGTGAGGCCTTGGATACATTGTTTGACATTAGGATTGGTTAGTTGTGAGCCCAGTTTGCAAGCCCTCGCCAATAAGGGCTTACGTGTTGGTATGGGTATGGCATCAGGGAAAGTGTCATGCGGTGTTTGATCCGTGCACTTTAGCTCTATCACTATTCCATGATGGGTGCATGTGGAATGACAGTGGTGTTTGATCCATTGGGTGGCTTCTCACACTGTATAGAGGTACGACGGCCACCTATCCTTTCTATTGCACATTGCAAACTTATGAACCAGACAAAAGATATGAATTAAATGCATGCATATGTTTGTTGCATTGTTTTATTTGCTCACTGAGCCATGATGTGTGCTCACTCTTTCGACGTCGAATATTTTTAGTTGATGATGCAGGTCCTACAGTAGAAGATTATATGAATGCTCCAATGTACGGGCATGTTGCGGAGATGGGTACAGGAGCTATGATGGAGTTGCATGATTCATCGTGCGAGTGCAACTCATGTGTCTTTGATTAGATTTATTTGTCTGATTATTCAGAACATGTAATTGATTAATTTATTTTGTTTTATGTCTTCAGTTATTTGAGATAATTGGATATTTTATTTATGATATCACTGTTAGATACTCAGTTCATTAATATTAAAAACTTCCGCTATTATTTATTTACTCTGATTATGGTTGTGGATGTGTATGGTTTAAACAAAAGGACACAGCCTATTCGAAATTCTGGTTGAACCGTTGGATCATAGACGGTTCATCACACCATTCTGGTTGGTGCAGAATTGGGGTGTGACACCAAGTCTCCCTACGAGGGGCGGGTTATTGAGGCTTCTGCTGGAACAAGTCTGCAGTCCCAGCCTCCTCGTGAAGCACTTGAAGAGGTTGCCCCTTTGGGTGAGGTGGCTCCAAGAGAATCAGATGATGTGGTGGAACTCCCGCCTTCCGCATTACACCCGTCGTTTAAACGCTCGCAAGAAGGAGAGGGTGGAGTACAAAGGTCCCAGAGTGGGACACCTCCAGACCTGCCCCCTTATAGTTAGAATTTGGCTAGGATGGTGGAAATCCCTATGCCGGAAAGCAAGAGAGTTAGAGCATCGCCTGTGAGATCATCCTTGGGAGGACCTTCCGAGATCCATCGCCTAAGGGGCAGCCCACACGACACGACCCTAGCCTAGGTAGGGCGTACTGGCCACACAGGACCATAAGGAAAAGGTCCAACCAGTTGGATCCTGACGTGGCGTAGCAACTAGTGAGTGGGATCCATCTTCCCTCGACAAAGGACTTCTACAAGAGATCGGATGGGGCGGAGCTCTATCGCATACTAGAAACGGATCTGGTCTCGGTAAGTTTCGTCATCCTCCCTAGTTGTATCCTCTTTTTGTTTGCATTCGTGGTTTGAGTATGCTAACGTTTCCATCATGTGGCGACTTTGCAGAGTGCCCAAGCTTTAACTGCACTCAGGGAAGTTGAGGAGGATGTCGCTGGTATGGTTCATCGTCTGGAGTTGGAGAGGAATAATGCCTTGGAGAGTGCTCATTCCGCTGAGCAAAAGAGGGACAACGCCATTGAGGCGAGACCTCGGTTCTCCCAAGCGAATGAAACCTTGACGGAGGAGCTTGATGCCCTAGAGAGGGAAATGGCCACCTTGCGAGTTTGCTCCAGAGCCGAAAAGGAGCATATGGAGGAGACCATCCATGAGGAAAAAGATGATGCCTGCACCACAAGGGAGCATCTAGATAAATCCCTCAAGGCAGAAAAAGTAAGGGTGGAAGGACTGACCTCGCTGTTGGAGGGGGAGAAGAAGAGGTGTGGCGAGTTGGCCGGGCACATCCAAAACCTTCTGAATGAGATGGACGAAGTGGAGGCAAGCATCTCTGATCATGTGGAGAAGGCCGTGAGCGACTTCAAGGAGTCGCGGGAGCTAGAGGTGTATGTCGCTGAGGATCCGGCAATGAAGAACTTCCATCATCGGTGGGGTGCACAACACTTCATCGACGGAGAGCGAAGCATGGCTAAGTTCGTCTGCTAGAAGCTTCAGCCGGACTTGAACTTCTCCGAGTACCCTCTCCACATAGATGGGCCAGATGGACAAGGACAAGCTGCTGAAGACTTCAAAGCTAAAGGTGACGATGAGGAAGAAGCTGATGACAAGGGGAAAGAGAATGTCCAGGAGGAGATCAGCAAGGGAGAACCTGGCGATGAAGTCACAGAAGAGCAAGAGGGCATTTCGTGAGATGGTTCTCCAATCCGGAATGTATCCCCCCTAATAGCGATCCTTCATGGGGCATCGACTTCCTCCCTCGCACCGCCAGAATCAAACGCTCTAGTAGACCAGTCGACAGAGTTGTCAGTCCAGGTGGAGCAGCAGAAACCTTGAAGGCTTTTCTCCTTTTCTTTTTTTTTTTTTTTTTTTTTTGTAAGGGGGGTCGAATGTAACTTGGCAGCACTTTGTTTTTCCTTGTATCGAACTGGAAAGTCATGAATACATTGCTTCCGTTTTTGGCTTTCATGTGTGTCATCATGTTTCCAACTTATTTTGCTCTTTTAATGCGATTTGATGACATGTTTCCCTTTCTTTGGTTTAGGTTTATAGTGGGAGAAACCTCTCTTCACTCGAGTTGCTGTGTGCGTGAAATCTTCTAGCTCCCATGCATGTCCTTAAGACTAATGTCTGCAATCTTATAGTCGAGCGAGATAGACTTGCCACACGGTTGACGAGGTTGGAAGAGGAAATCAACTTCCTTCGTATCGAATGTCTCTCTTACACTGCTGCTTACAACCAAGTAACCGAGGCTTTGAATGATCATTAGAAGAGGCAGTAGGAGGATTGGAGGAGATCGATAAGTGCACTGCTAGATAGGGTAACTTGGATGGAAGGTCAGAGTGCCATTGCCCGTAATCTGCACTTGAAGTGTTATGGCAAGCTTGTCTAGTTGAGGATAGAAGTACTCGCGTGGAGAGAGATAAGTGACGACGACCGTCATTTGTGGGTTACCGCAGAGGAGAGATTGGATCTCTTAGCGGAGAAACTCACCAAGGCCTAGGAGAAAATTGTCGAATTATTAGGCTACGAGCAGGACAATGGTGTATGGTATCAAAATCTGTTCCTAGCTATACAGGTAATTTATGAGACCATGTCGCGGCAAAGTGTGAGTGCTAGATGTGAAACAGTATTGCAGGTGAAGAAGTTACGTGTCACATCCCAATTTTGAACCAACCAGAATGGTGTGATGAACTGTCAATAAACCAACGGTTCAACCAGGATCTCGTATAGGCTATTCCCACTTTGTTAAACCAAAACACATTCCACATTAATCAGAGGTAATATAGTAAATAGCAAAAGTCTTACAGATAATGAACTGAGGTCTAGTCATGATAAATAATTAATATTCTATTTATCTTCAAGTAACCAAAACATAATTTAATACATATTACAATATCCAAATACAGAAATTAACACTAAGCATATCCATAGTTGAAACGCTCGCTTAACGTATCACAATAGTCCTTCACTGCTTGCTCATCATAGCCGCCACCCTGTTCATATGTTGGCATGTCGGCATAATCTTCAACCGTAATACCTGCAACATCAGAAACTAAAAAGAATTACACGCGCGAGGGTTAGCTCTCCAGCTTGAGCTCAGTGAGTAAACAAAACAATGCAACAAACATATGCATGCATTCAATTCATATCTTTGGTCTGGTTCATAAGTTTGTAATGTGCTATAGAAAGGTTCGGAGGCCGCCTCACCTCTATACACGAGTGTGTGAAGCCACCCAATGAATATCAGCATTGCCATCCCACATGCACCCACCATGGAAACAGTGTACCCAATGGGTATCCACATTGCTGTACCACATGCTCCCATACCAACACGTAAGCCCTTCTTGGCGAGGGCTTGCAAACTGGGCTCGCAACAAACCAATCCTAATGTCAAACAGTGTATCCAAGGCCTCACCCTAGCATCCCTCAATACGTCCCTAGAGATAGAGCTAAGGCCCCCTGGCAGAGTTAGAGACTACACGGTCCGAGACCACCTCCCCTGATGCCCTACGACGTAATAGCTCTGCTAAGGTAATGGCGATACGAGGATGTTAGTGGACAAGACTTGAGTAGAGATAGAGCTAAAGTCTGGTGACCAAGATGAACCATAGTGTCACGTCCTCCCCCTGATTCCCCACTCGCATCAAGTACACTAACCCCATACAAACATTCACATGCCTATTCCTAACATCACCATTATCATCATGTTATAAATAAATAAAATTAAATATGCATGAACAGTAATAGCAGGAATATTGGATGACATGTTAAATGCACATTACACGCAAACAAGCATAGAATCATTCATGGCATTAGACTCAATAAATAAAACAGTTGATTATTAACCAATTAGTTTAGGTCTTGTTCCCTCACCTTTGGTTGCTAGTAGATCCTCATTCAAGCTTTATGCATTACCTTTAAAATCACTAGAAAGACCTAACAAGTCGATAGATTTTAATTAAAATTAATTTCAATATATTTAGACTAGCTGAAATCATAGGGTCGCAGGGTAGGGTCGCAGGTAGGGTCGCAGCTAGGGTAGCAGTTTCTGCGACCCTAGGGGTAGGGTTGGACGTGGGGTCGGTTACCAATCGACCCTATGTGCGACCACACCCTCCCTGGAACTTCCCGAGGGCATGGGGTCTATCCTGTGGTCATGTAGGGTCGGATATCATTCGACCCTACGTGCGACCACCCGTATTCTGAGTCAACCTTTCATTCTAAAGTCCATTCTTTCATGTTTGGATCCTTCGGCTTACTTTCATGGTCCATTCTATGATTGTTCTATGACTCAAAACTACGAGTTATACACTATTCATAGTCCATAATGATTTCGTCCATGGAATCTCTTGAAACTTGTCCATGGATGGATGATTTGGGTTTCTCCTAATCCTATGTTCTTCATAACTACTCCAGAATCTCTTATTCAGGTAAGGAATTAGGTTCATACCTTTATTCAGAGGTTTCTCTGAGCTTCCTCCTCTTCCTTAGTCTTCTTCTTCAAGTTTCCTTCTCTTCTTCTCTTCCTTCTCTTTCTCTTGCTCTCACTTTCAATTAGGGTTTTAAAGGACTGAAAGAGGCTTAGGGACGTCCTATTTATAGAGGAAAACCCTCCAAAATAAGTCCAATTGAGTTTAGAAAAGATCCCCTTGGAATTAGGAAAGTTTCCTAATTTCCGGTTTGTGCTGTTTTCCTAGGGTCGAACCTAGGGTCGGATGTACTGAGACCCTACGTTTTTTAAAATGTGAGACCCTAGGGTGTAGGGTTGCATGTAGGGTCGGATGTAGGGTCGCATAATCTGAGACCCATGCGACCCCACGACCAAAAATTCATGGGTTGGACTTCTGTTGAGGTGGGTCGACCCTACTTGTTTAGGCATGCGACCCTACCCTCATTTTTACTGTTTTTGAGTTAAATTTCATATTGGGTCTTGGGTTTCTTCACGCACTTGGTCCACTTGGCTCGACCATGATATGTAGACTGGTCACTACATGAAATGTAAGGTTATACCAGATTCGTGGCGTACGGTACTTACAACTCCACCACCCTTAAAAGAAATTTTGTCCTCGAAATTTGAACGTACGGATCTTACAACTCCCTCATCCTTAAAATAAATTTTGTCCTTAAAATTTGAATTTACTTCGGAGTCAATAGGTGGAAATTCTGTTTCCACATTGCATATTCTTCCTCCCATGTAATCTTCTCCACGTCTTGTCTTCGCCAGGTTACCTTCATATAATAATTATCTCAGCTTTGGAGATATTGTACCATTCAACCAGTGAACTAGGCTGGTACCACTTCAATGGTTAAATCTTCTATCTAATCCAGTGGATCCGTGGTCAATACCTTTGATATGGATCTCCAATGTACTTCTTCAATAGAGACATGCAAAATACGTCATGCACACTAGACATGGACAGCAGTAACGCTAATTGATATGCAACTTTTCTATATCTCTCCAAAATTTATAAGGTCCAACACATATATAGGATACCACTTTCCCTTCTTACTGAACTGCTTCAAACCATACATAAGTGATACCTTCAAGAACACTTTGTCACTTACGGCGAACTCAAGGTCTTGGTATCTCTTCTAACAATCCTGAGCTGCCTTGGCACTTTTTTTTTGATCTTGTCTGCCACTCGACAGGTTTCTACAATAGACTCAGGTCTTACAATTCTTCATTCACCAACTTTATTCCAAAATAGAGAAATTTGACATTTCTACCGTACCATGCTTTATAGGTAACATTTACATGGTAGCTTGGTAGTAAATTCAATCCACATATAGCTTAGTTAGCCGCTCCAAAGCATACCAAGGTCGTATAGCAATGGAATGAGTTATCTTCCTAAGGCGATCAACAATCACCCAAACTGTATCAACCATTCTAGGAGTCAGTGACAAATCAGTGACATAGTTCATTGTAATGTAGTTTCATTTCCAGACTGGCTCTGATGGTTGTTATAGTAAGCCATTTTGGTCTTTGTCTTTTAGCCTTTACTTGCTAATAATTCAAACACTAGAACACGCACGAAGCCATATTTGTTATCATTCCTCTTTTACCACTATAATCTCTTCAGGTCATGATACATATTGATACTCCAGGATGTCCTGAATATTGAGTACAATGGGCTCTTATCATTATCCTCTTCATGATATCCGAGTCTTTATCTTCAGGTATTCAGAATCTAACTCTGCATCTGAGTACCGTCTCCGCATCCAAAGTAAGTTAGGGTTAGGTTTTTCCTTCTCTAAATCTTCTTACACCGTTCTTATATAAGGATCTATCAAAATTGCTACTTCTACTTCATCCATCAATTTAGAGATGATCTTTAATGCCACAAGCGCAGCCAAAGAATTATTGCTCCATAAGTTCATCCATAAGTCCTCTCTCAATTGGATCATCACGAGTTTTTATTATATGTTACTCTTCTTCTAAATCTGAATTTGTTGTTGTGAAACATAAGGCAACATTTATACTGGATCCTTCCTCGGACTTCATAATTCCCTTTTTACTTAAGGCCTTAACTACTACATTAGCCTTGCACCGGTGACATCGAATATCACGATCCTAATCCTTCAAATGTTCTAATCATCGTCTCTGTTTCATGTTCAACTCTTTCTGGGTGAAGAGATAAATAAAACTCTTGTAATTAGATTTAATCTAAAATCCTTTTCCGTATAGATAAAGTCTCCACGTCTTGATAGCATGAATTACAGTTGCTAACTTCAAGACATGAGTTAGGTGATTCTTTTAACGCTCCTTCAGCTTTTTTGAAGCATATGCAATCACTTATTTACCTTACATCAACCCGCATCCTAGATCCAATCCAAAAGCTTCGATGTATATGGTAAAAGGTTTCCTAGTACCGGAACGATCAAGATGAAAGCTGATATCAACCTTGTTTTTAGAGTTTGGAAACATTCTTCACACTTGTCTGTCCAATTAAATTCCTCTCCCTTCCTGGTTAGCTTGATAAGAGGTTTTGCGATCTTAGAGTGGTCCTCTACAAATCATCTGAAATAACCAGCTAAATGCAAGAAACTTCTGATCTTCGTAATATTCTTTAGGTGTTTCTCACCATAAGATTACTTTTATCTTAATAGGGTCTACTTTAATCCCTTTTTATGATGCTACGTCATCTAAGAAGATCACTTTGTTTAATTAGGTCTCATATTTCTTGGACTTGGCATAAAGCTTTTCCCTTCTCAGTTATTGTGAAGCTGTTCCAAGATCCATTGAATGAGTTGCTTTATTTTTGGAATAAACCAAAATATCATCTATGAAAACTATGACCAACATGTCCAACATGTCATGAAACACCCAGTTCATCAGCTCCATAAAAGATATAAGGGCATTAGTTAATCCAAACATCATAATCGGGAACTCATAATGTCTAATCCCGATTCCAAAAGCTATCATCGAGATATCGTTGTCCAAATTCTTCAGCTGATGATATCTTGACTGAAGATAAATCTTAGAAATTACCTTTGCTCCTTGCAACTGTTTAAACAAGTCATCGATCTGAGGTAGTAGATATCGATTCTTGAATCGTGAGCTTGTTTAGTCCCCGATAGTCTATACATAATCTGACACTACCGTCCTTCTTCTTCACGAATTGGTGCTCCCTGTGATGCAATACTTAGCCTATTAGAATCCTTGTCTAATAACTCCCATAGTTGAGTCTCAATCCCTTCAACAACATATGAACTACTCTATAGGTGCCTTTAACACAAGTATTGTCCTTGGTAACAAGTCGGTGACGAACTCGATCGCATGATCAGATGGTAATCCAGGTAAGTTTCCTGGAAACACATCAGGAAATTTATACATCACATCAATATCTTCCATTTGTGGTGCTTCTTTGGTAATGTATTATCATAGATACCATATATCCAACTTCTTTCTCTTCAAGGCATCTCTTCGCCTTTAGCATAGAGAGGATCAGCTTTCACTTCTTAGGCAACATGCTTCCAATAATACTAAATTATATGTCATCTTTATTCTTGAATGATAACCTCTTCTATGCACATAACAACTTGTAGAGTGTTGAGACAACCAGTCTATTCCCAAGATGACGTCAAAGTCTGCCATCTCAAGTCGATTTAGGTTGCATCCAAATTCTATCCATTCATATGATTCGAATATTGTTCATAACACTCATCCAATACAACATCTAGTTGAAAAGGGCTTGAACTAGCAAAATCTGGTATAAGATTTTAAGAGCTGGTGTAGTCCCTTCATTTCTTAGTTTTTCAAAGACTATTGCTTAAAATCTCATATATCCCAAAAAAAAACTCATTAGCTTACACCTTCTTTATCATTGTTGTTCTACCCTGATCTCTCTTTCATATACCTCGAAAAATATCTTGTGATTGTTACTTACTTTCTTGCTCATGCACTCTTTTATAGACATGACTCATATCCTTCCATTCAGTAATCTCAAAACAAATCCTCCATTACTTTATCTGAGGTTCCTTGGCTATAGCATTTAATCTGAATCCAATCATCTTTCTTCCAATAATTCCATTATCACTAACATCTTTTCAATGGATGTCAAGAAATATAAATATCAGAATGTTTATCTAAAAGCAATTCATTCCTCCTTTCAATTTAGTATAATGACGAACACATGCTTTATCTAATGAACTTAAGTTTAAAAGATCAGGAGTAATTCTATGGTAGTCCAACAGGCATCAAAAGATCGTTAAGTTTCCTGGTGGTCCAAATACATGGAAGTAGATGTTTTATAGTTCTTAACCTCATGGTTACAGGTTCTATCGAGTATATAATGCCATTGGTCGAGGCACTATCAGAATAAATCTGGAGAAAAATTTGGTACATAAATAAATCAGGTATAATCGAAAAGATGTACGCTCAACATGAGTAAACATTTACTGTTCATTTAGCTCATATCCCTGTTCATGTCGTCGATCATGAGAATAGCTCAGATTGATATAATTAGGACTAATACTAAAGAAACAATATCTATAACTCCAATTGACAGGTTAAATCAAGAAGGTATCATGTCAAGGTACGAGAATTAGAATCAGGTATGTGCATCCTCTATAATAATAAGAGTAAGTCAATAATGCACCGCATCCTATATAAACCTATCTATTTATAAGGCCACAATAGATTTGATCCTTTCCTGAAAACGTTTGAGGCTTCATCTTCAGGAAACATTCTTTCAATCCTTGTCGGATCATTTGGTCATGATGCAGCTATCCCCTACATCGGTGGCTGATAAGGGTAACCATCTTGATACACTACTTGTTGTGCACCAAGCTTCTATACTAGGGTGTACGTTACTGGGACTTGCTGTATGGTAGGCACTGTGTTATAGGTCACATGTGCTGGTGGTGCAATGTTGATACCAATTAGTATTGTACATGGCCTGACCTGGAGGTGTTGGTGTAGCATTGAAAACTTGGATAGTGATTTCCATGGCAACTTGCATAATCGATCTCATCTGTTGTTGCTCTTGCATTTTGTCAGGCCAAGTTTATTACAATCATAGCCAAGGCATTTGGTAGTCCAGGTAGATTGGCTGAAGTGGCCTGGTTATTTTTTTTCTTTGATTTGTTCCAATTTGATTATCATTATTTAGCATCTACTCAGATGAGTTTTCATTACCCATTCTCAACCTAGATAGTGGTGGGGGATCAAGTTGCAACCTCTTCTTAATGCTCAGTGGGCAATGGATCAGCGTATGGTGGATCTCACTCTAAGCCTCCACTTCACCCAGGAGTAAAGCTTTTTCTTCTTTTATAGTTACTCTCAATTTTTGGTGTATGGCCATTGTTCTCCTATCTCTGTTGGATTTAGCCTGAGATCTTTCCCTTTACCTTTGCAGGGACTTAGGCGTTACTAACCATTTTTCTTCTTTCCAAATACATCGAGTTTTACATCTTGTGAGTATTAATTCGGTATTCCAATTTTTCTGCTTTACAGATGCTTCCTTCTTCTTACTATACTATATCCTTTGTAAACTTAGATAACTGCCCGACTTATAGATAATACCCTATATTATTCGTTTATCAGGATAAGTTTTGAATTTTTTCTTTTTGTTTGTGTATATATATGGTTCCACCTTTAATATGTACATTATTGTTTTGTTTAAGTTCTATCTCAACCAACAAAGATGCTTATGGTGTGTTTGTATTAAAGATTTTAATTTATCCTAACTCAGTTCATGGACTCTAGTGGAAGTATTCAGGTTTCATGGGAAAGGCCTGAGAGCTCTGATACCAAGTGGTCACACCCTAATTCTGAACCAATTAGAATGGTGTGATGAACCTTAAATAAACCAATGGTTCAACCAAGATCTCGTATAGGCTATTCCCACTTTGTTAAACCAAAACACATTCCATATTAATCAGAGGTAATAAAGGAAATAGCGGAAGTCTTATAGATAATGAACTGAGGTCTAGTCATGATAAATAATTAATATTCCATTTATCACCAAGAAACCAAAATATAATTAATACATATTACAATATCCAAATACGGAAATTAACACTAAGCGTATCCATTGTTGAAACGCTCGCATAACGTATCACAATAGTCCTTCACAGCTTGCTCATCATAGCCGCCACCTGTTCATATGTTGGCGTGTCAGCATAATCTTCAACCGTAATACCTGCAACATCAGAAACTAAAAAGAATTACGTGCGCGAGGGTTAGCTCTCCAACTTGAGCTCAGTGAGTAAGCAAAACAATGCAACAAACATATGCATGCATTCAATTCATATCTTTGGTCTGGTTCATAAGTTTGTAATGTGCTATAGAAAGGTTTGGAGGTCGCCTCACCTCTACACACGAGTGTGTGAAGCCGCCCAATGAATATCGGCATTGCCGTCCCACATGCACCCACCATGGAAACAGTGTACCCAATGGGTATCGGCATTGCTGTACCACATGCTCCCATACCAACACGTAAGCCCCTGTTGGCAAGGTCTTGCAAACTGGGCTCGCAGCTAACCAATCCTAATGTCAAACATTGTATCCAAGGCCTCACCCCAGCATCCCTCAATACAGAGTCAGAGACTACACGGTCCGAGACCACCTCCCCTGATGCCCTACGACGTAATAGCTCTGCTAAGGTAATGGCGATATGATGATGTTAGTGGACAAGACTTGAGTAGAGATAGAGATAAAGTCTAGTGACCAGGATGAACCATAGTGTCACATCCTCCTCCTGATGCCTCACTCGCATCATGTACACTAACCACATACAAATATTCATATGTCTATTCCTAACATCACCATTATCATCATGTTATGAATAAACGAAATTAAATATGCATGAACAGTAATAGCAGGAATATTGGATGACATGTTTAATGCACATTACATGGAAACAAGCATAGAATCATTCATGGCATCGGACTCAATAAATAAAACAGTTTATTATTAACCAATTAGTTTAGGTCTTGTTCCCTCACCTTTGGTTGCTAGTAGATCCTCATTCAAGCTTTATGAATCACCTTTAAAATCACTAGAAAGACCTAACAAGTCGATAGATTTTAATTAGAATTAATTCCAATATATTTAGACTAGCTGAAATCATAGGGTCGCACCTAGGGTAGCAGTTTCTGTGACCCTAGGGGTAAGGTCGGACGTGGGGTCGGTTACCAATCGACCCTATGTGCGACCACACCCTCCCTGGAACTTCCCGAGGGCATGGGATCGATCTTGTGGTCTTGTAGGGTCGGATATCATTCGACCCTACGTACGAGCACACATATTCTGAGTCGACCTTTCATTCTAAAGTCCATTCTTTCATGTTTGGATCCTTTGGCTTAATTTTATGGTCCATTCTATGATTGTTCTATGGCTCAAAACACGAGTTATACACTATTCATAGTCCATAATGATTTCCTCCATAGAATCTCTTGAAACTTGTCCATGGATGGATGATTTGGGTTTCTCCTAATCTTGTGTTCTTCATAACTATTCTAGAATCATCTCTTATTCAGGTAAGGAATTAGGTTCATACCTTTATTCAGAGGTTTCTCTGAGCTTCCTCCTCTTCCTTAGTCTTCTTCTTCAAGTTTCCTTCTTTTCTTCTCTTCCTTCTCTTTATCTTTCTCTCACTTTCAATTAAGGTTTTAAATGAGTGAAAAAGGCTTAGGGACATCCTATTTATAGAGGAAAACCGTCCAAAATAAGTCCCATTGAGTTTAGGAAAGATCCCCTTGGAATTAGGAAAGTTTCTTAATTTTCGGTTTGTGCTGTTTTCCTAGGGTCGGATGTACTGAGACCCTATGTTTTTTAAAACGTGAGACCCTAGGGTGTAGGGTCGTAGGTAGGGTCGGATGTAGGGTTACATAATTCGAGACCCATGCGACCCCACTACCAAAAAATCATGGGTTGGACTTCTGTTGAGGTGGGGTCGACCCTACCTATGTAAGCATGCGACCCTACCCTCATTTTGACTGTTTTTGAGTTAAATTTCATATTGGGTCTTGGGTTTCTTCACGCACTTGGTCCACTTGGCTCGACCATGATATGTAGACTAGTCAGTACACGAAATGTAAGGTTAAACCGGGTTCGTAGCGTGTGGGTCTTACATTGCTTGATAGTGTTGAAAAGTTGAAAGATCCTCTGCCAAAATTAGTGCAGAGCCGATCTGTATAGATCTTTTTCTTTTTCTTGAGTAGTTGAATGATGTAGTACCCGGGTGTCCCCCCAGCTCTTGGTATCAGGGGTTGTCTACTGCCAAGAACTTTCTGATGTAGTATATTCATTTTCTATAAACGAGAAGGCCTGATTGAGTTGTGAACGCTTTTTGGTCTCTTGCTTAAAGTACGAACTTGAGGGTATGACCCTCTTTGCGAGTTCATAGACAATTGCACTAGTGTGTAATGGGATCTATGTAATGGTGCCCCTAGGTGATCAGGTATGACTTGGTTACTTAGGGCATTGTTGGCGACTTGACCGTTTGCGTGGACACATTAGTTACGAGAGTGGATTCGTGAAGTGACATATGTTTGACTTACATCGAAAAGTTACAGTTGATCTTGTTGGGCAAAACGATTCATAATGTAGAGATAATTCATTAAAATGAGTAGAGTCTATTACATCATTGGTAGAATTTTGTAAAATTCTTTGAGTACCAAGGCTTCTTAATGTACTTTTCTTTTATTGTTTCGAGATAGTATGTGCCTGGCCTCGTTACACAGATTATCATATATGGTCCCTCCCAGGTCGGCATCAATTTGCCTTGTTGTTTGGGTTTTGACACTGTTGTACTGCAGAGCACTAGGTCACCAACTTTGAAATTCTGAACCCCTACTCATGATTTGTAATACCTGGCAACCTTTTGCTGGTAGGCTAGTATCTTCAGACGTGCTTTGTCACGAGTTTCTTCTATCAAGTCCAGATTGGTTCTTAGGCCTTTGTCATTGAGCATTTCATCGTAGTTGGTGATCCTGATGGTGGGATGAATTGCCTCGATAGGTATAACAACCTCTGCTCCATATACCAGCATGAAAGGTGTCTTTCCAGTTGGAGTTCTACTTGTGGTTTTGTAGGACCAGGGTACGCTTGGCAACTCGTCGGCCCATCTACCCTTGGTTGGTCCAAGTCGTCGCACTATCCCATGAAACATTATCTTGTTGGTTGCTTTGGCTTGGCCTGTAGCTTCCGGGTGGTATACTGAGGCAAAGCATTGCTGGATGTTAAATCCTTTGAGGAAGTTCTAGTACTGTTGCCTGTCGAACTGTGGTCCATTATTCGTGACAATGACCTATGGGATGCCATATACCGGTAGATTATGTTTTGCCTAGTAAAAGCTTCAATCCTTAGTGCATCGGTAGTCGTCATAGTTTCTTCTTCTACCCATTTTGAGAAGTAGTCTACTGCCTCGATAAGGAATTTCTTTGTAGATTCTTTCCTGGGCATGGGGCTGACTATGTCGATCCCCCACATTACGAATGGTAGCAGACTGTAAGACCCGCACGCTAGGAACCCGGTCTAACCTTACATTCTCGTGTCGTGACTGGTCTTCCCATCATAATCGGCTTAAGTGGACCAAGTGCGTAAAGAAACCACAAGGCTAGGTACGAAATTGAACCCAAAAACTTCTAATTAGGAGTGTGTGGTCGCATACCTAAACAGGTGTGGTCGACCACACCTCAGAAGAATGCGACCACAGGAATCTGGAATGTGTGATCGTAAGTTTTTGGCTGTGTGGTCGACGGGTTCTGCGACCCCACGTGCGACTACACGAAGTCAGACTGACTCTGTGATTAGAAAACCTTCCTAATCCGAAGGGGGTTCTTTCCTAACCTAAGTGGGACTCTATATGGAGGGTTTTCCTCTATATATAGGACGTCCCTTAGCCTCTTTCGTCCTTTTAGAACTCAAACTGAGAGAGAGAGAAAGAGAAGAGGAGGAAGAGAAGGAGAATTGAAGAGGAAGACCAAGAAGAGGAATTTCAGAGAGAACTCTGAATCTTCAACAAGTTTAAGGTATGAAAAGATTTCCCACATCAGTTGAATACCTAGAATAGAACATGGAGGAGATTGTGATTCAAAGTGAAACCCCAATCATCAAGCCATGGATAAATTCTAAGAGGTCCATGGAGGGAATCTATTAGGATGATGGATTGTGTAAAATATGAATTTTAAACCATAGAACAATCATAGGAAGGATCATGATGATAAGCCAAGGAATCAAAACATGAAGGAATTGAGTTGGGAGTAGCAAAGTCGAACATCGCATGTGTGGTCGCATGTGTAGTCGCATGATATGCCACCACAGGAAACAGACATGTGTCGACCACACACCCTCGGGAAAGTTCCAGGGAGGGTGTGGTCGCATGTGTGGTTGCATGATATGCGACCACACGAGGCACATATGATCGACCACACACCCTCGGGAAAGTTCTAGGGATGGTGTAGTCGCATGTGTGGTCGCATAGTATGCGACCACACATATCGACCACACGCCCTGGGAAAATTCCAGGGAGGGTGTGGTCTTATGTATGGTCACATGATATGTGACCACACCTTGCGACCACACACCCTGTGGTCGCAGAAACTGAGACCACAGGTGCAGCCGCACCTGTGACCACTCAGCTTCTGGAAGTCTGAATTAATGGAAATAAATTCTAATTTAAAATCTATAAATTTGTTAGGTTTCTAAGTGGTCTAAAAGTGATTTACAAAGCTTGGACGAGGAACAACCATCGACCAAAGGTGAGGGAACAAAACCTAAACTAATTGGCTAATAACAAGTTGTTTTACTTATTGAGTCCAATGCCATGATTGATTCTATGCTTGTATGCTTGTAATGTGCATTTCACATGTCATCCAATATTCCTGCTATTACTGCTCATGCATATTTAATTCTATTTATTTATAACATGATGATGATGATGATGCTAGGAATAGGCATGTGAATGTATGTGTGTGGTTAGTGTGTTTGATGCGAGTGGAGCATCAGGGGGAGGACGTGACATTGTGGTTCATCCTGGTCACCAGACTCTAGCTCTATCTCTACTCAAGTCTTGTCCACTGACATCATCGTATCGCCATTACCTTAGCAGAACTATTACGTCGTAGGGTATTAGGTGAGGTGGTCTCGTATCGTGTAGTCTCTAACTCTGTCAGGGGGCCTTAGCTCTATCTCTATGGACGTATTGAGGGATGCTGGGGGTGAGGCCTTGGATACACTGTTTGGCATTAGGATTAGTTAGTTGCGAGCCCAGTTTGCAAGCCCTCGTCAATAGGGGCTTAGGTGTTGGTATGGGTAGGACATCAGGGGAAGTGTCATGCGGTGTTTGATCCGGACACTTTGGCTCTATCTCTATTCCATGATGGGTGCATGTGGGATGGCAATGGTGTTTGATCCATTGGGCGGCTTCACACACTCGTATATAGAGGTGCGGCAGCCACCAATCCTTTCTATAGCACATTACAAACTTATAAACCAGACCAAAGATATGAATTGAATGCTTGCATATGTTTGTTGTATTGTTTTGTTTACTCACTGAGCTCAAGTTGGAGAGCTGACCCTCGCGCGTGCATTTCTTTTAGTTTCTAATGTTGCAGGTGCTACCATTGAGACTTTATTAGTGCACCAACGTATGGAATTATGGCAGCTATGGATGAGCAAGCTGTGGAGGACTATTATGATTCATTAAGCGAGCTTTTTAACTATGAATGCGCTTAGTGTTTAACTTTCGTATTTGGATATTTGTAATATGTATTAAATTATGTTTTGGTTACTTGGAGATAACTAGAATATTAATTATTTATTATGATTAGACCTTAGTTCATTATTAATAAGACTTCTGCTATATACTTTATTATCTCTGATTAATGTGGAATGTGTTTTGGTTTAACATGATTGGCATAGCCTATACGAGATCCTGGTTGAACCGTTGGTTTATTGATGGTCCATCACACCATACTGGTTAGTCCAGAATTTGGGTGTGATAACTTGGTATCAGAGCTCTCAGGCTTTGCCCATCAAACTTGACTACTTTCACTAGAGTCCATGAACCGAGTTAGGATAAATTAAAATCTTTAATACAAACACACCATAAGCACCTGTATTGGTTGAGACAGAACATAAGTAAGACAATAATATACTTATAAAAGGTGGAGCCATATGTATACACAGATAGAAAAAGAAAATCTAAATGTATCCTGATAAACAAATAATATAGGGTACGATCTATAAGTCAGGCAGTTGTCTAAGTATACAAAGGATATAGTATAGTAGCAAGAAGGGAGCATCTTTAAAGTAGAAAATTAGAATATCGAGTTGGTACTCACAAGATGTGAAACTCGATATATGACAGAGGAAGAAGAAAAATGGATAGTAACGCTTAAATCCCTGTAGTAGTAAAGGAAAAGATCTCGGGCTAAATCCAACAGAGATAGGAGAACAATGGCCATACACTAAGAATAAGAGTAACTACAAGAAGATGAAGCTATACTCTTGGGTGACGTGGAGACTCTAAGTGAGATCCGCCACACACTGATCCATCGCCTGCTGAGCATTAAGAAGTGGTTGTAAGCTGACCCCACCACTATCTGGGTCAACAATAAGTAATGAGAACTCATCTGAGTAGATACCAAATAATGATAATCAGACTGTAGCAAATAAAAAAAAAGTGAACAACCAAGCCACTCCAGCCAATCTACCTGGGCTATCAAGTGCCTTGGCCACGGTTGTAATAAACCTGACCCAACAAAATAGAAGAGCAACAATAGATGAGACCGACTATGCAAGTTGCTATGTGAATCACTACCCAAGTTGCCAATGCTACACCAATACCTCCAGGTCAGACCATGTACAGTACCAATTGGTATCAACACTGTACCTCCAGCACATGTTACCCATAACATAGTGCCTACTATACAGCAGGTCCTAGTGACGCACCCCTCAGTACAGAAGCTTGGTGCACAATAACCAGTGTATCAAGGTGGTTACCCTTATCAGCCACCAAGGTATGAGATAGCTACCCCATGGCAGAATGATCCGACTAGGATGCAATGCATCATTGACTTACTCGGACGTTTTTCAGCAAAGGATCAAATCTATTGTGGCCATATAACTAGATATGTTTATATAGGATGCAGTGCATCATTGACTTACTCTTATGATTATAGAGGATGTACATACCTAATTTTAAATTCTCGTGTCTTGACAGGATACCTTCTCAATTCAACCTGTCAATTGGAGTTATAGATATTGTTTCCTTAGAATTAGTCCTGATTATACCAACCTAAGCTACTCTCATAGTCGACACAGTTAAAGGTTTAATCATGTTAACCGTACATCTTTTTGATTTATACCTGATTTATTGATGTACCAAAACTTCTCTAGATTTTTTCCTGTACTGCGTTGATCAATTGGCATTATATACTCGATAGAACCTATAACCATGAGGTTAAGAACTGTAATACCTCTATTTTCATATATTTGGACCACCGTGCAACTTAACGACCTTTTGATGCCAGTTGGATTACCATAGATTTACTCCTGATCCTTTAAACCTAAGTTCACTAGATAAAGCAAGTGTTCATCATTATACTAAATTGTAAGAAGGAAATGAATTACTTTTGGATAAACATTCTGATTCTTACATTTCTCGACATCCATTGATATGATGTTTAGTTAATAAGGAATTATGGAAAGGAAGATGATTAAATTCAAATTAGATTCTATAACCAAAAAAATCTCAGATGAAGTAAGGAGAATATGTTTCGAGATTGCTGAATGGATGGATTTGAGTCATGGTCTGTAAAAGAGTACATGAGCAAAAAGTGAGAACTATCAAGAGTAGCCAGTAAATAAATAGATAGCACTCAAGTAGAGTTAAAGATGACTATATCGGTATGAATTTTGACAAGACAGAAGATTTTTAAAGGCAAATCTAAGAGTGGATACAAGGATAAAGTAAAAAATTATGGCATTGATAGTATTCGGATTAGTACAAGTAATACTGAGTTATGCCCAATGTCGAGTGAGATGATTAAGAAAATACCAAAAGAGTTTGGCTAAATTAATGAATTTATAAGCATATACCCTAATGCTTAGAGGTAGACTTGGGATATGAAGTAACAATCATAAGATATTTTTCGAGGTATATGAAAGAGAGATTAGGGTAGAACAGCAATGATAAAAGAAATATAAGCTAATGAGTTTTTCAATATATGAGATTATTAACGATAGTCTTTGAAAAACTAAGAGATGAAGAAACTAGACAAGCTCTTAAGACCTTTATACCAGATTTTGCTAGTTCAAGCCCTTTAGGACTAGATGTTGTATTGGATGAGTGTTATGAACAATGTTCAAATCATATGGATGGATAGAATTTGGATGCAACCTAAATCGACTTGAGATGGCAGACTTTGACGTCATCTTGGGAATAGACTGGTTGTCATAACACTCTACAAGTTGTTATGTGCTTAGAAGAGGTTATCATTCAAAAATAAAGACGGCATATAATTTAGTTTTATTGGAAACATGTTGCTTAAGAAGTGAAAGCTGATCCTCTCTATGCTAAAGGCGAAGATGCTTTGAATAGAAAGGAGTTGGATATATGGTATCTGTGGTAAATGCTACTAAAGAAGTACCATAGATGGAAGATACTGATGTGATGCATAAATTCCTTAATGTATTTCCAAGAGACTTACCCGGGTTGCCACCTGATCATGCAACCAAGTTCGTTATCGACTTATTACCTGGGATGGCACCGGTGTCAAAGGCACCTATAAAATAGCTTCTACGAAGTTGAAGGAATGGAAGACTCAACTATGGGAGTTATTAGACAAGGGTTCTAATCGGCTAAGTATTGCATCACGAGGAGCTCCAATGTAATTCGTGAAGAAGAAGGATGGTAGTGTCAGATTATGTATACACTATCGAAAACTAAACAAGCTCACGATCAAGAATCGATATCTACTACCTCAGATCGATGACTTGTTTAAATAGTTGCAAGGAGCAAAGGTATTTTCTAAGATTGATCTTCGGTCAAGATATCATCAGCTGAAGAATTTGGACAGCGATATTCCGAAGATAGTTTTTTTAAAACCAAGAATGAGCATTATGAGTTCCTAGGTATATCATTGGGATTAACTAGTGATCCAACATATTTAATGGAGCTTATGAACCGGGTGTTTCATGATATGTTGGACACATCGGTCATAGTTTCATAGACTATATATTGGTTTATTCCAAAGACGAAGAAAGCCCTATAACGAATTTTAGATCAGCTTCACAATAGTTGATAAGGGAGAAGCTTTATGCCAAGTCCAAGAAATATGAGACCTGATTAAACAAAGTGATCTTCTTAGATTATGTAGCATCATAAAAAATGATTAAAGTGGATCCTATTAAGATAGAAGTAATCATATGGTGAGAAACACCTAAAGAATATTATGAAGATCAAAAGTTTTTTGGGTTTAGCTGGTTATTACAGACGATTTTGGAGGACCACTTTAAGATTGTAAAACCTCTTACCAAGCTAACTAAGAAGGGAGAGGAGTTTAATTGGACAGAAAAGTGTGAAGAATGTTTTCAGATTCTAAAGTAAGGCTGATATCGGCTCCCATCTTGATCATTCTGGTACCAGGGGAACCTTTTACCCTACATACTGATACTTTTGGATTGGATTTAGGATGCGGGTTGATGTAAGGTAAACAAGCGATTGCATATGTTTCAAGATAACTGAAAGAGCATGAAAAGAATCACCCAACTCATGATTTGGAGTTAGCAATTGTGATTCATGCAATTAAGACGTGGAGACATTATCTATACAGAGAAGAATTTCATATTAAATCGGATTACAAGAGTCTTACTTATCTCTTTACCCAGAAAGAGTTAAACAGGAAGGTAAGGAAATGGTTGGAACTCCTGAAGGATTAAGACCATGATATTCAATGTCACCGGTACAAGGCTAATATGATAGCTGAGGTTTTGAGCAACAAGGAATAATGAAGCCAAAAGGAGGACCTAGTACAATAGCTGCCTTATGTTTCGCAGCAACAGATTTAGATTTGGAAGAAGAGTAACATATAATAGAAACTCGTGATGATCCAATTGAGTGAGAACTTATGGTTGAACTTATGGAGCAATAGTTCTTCGGCTATGCTTGTGGCATTAAATATCATCTCTGAATTGATGGATAAAGTAAAAGTAGCAATTTTGTTAGATCCGTATATAAGAATGATGAAAGAAGATTTAGAGAAAGAAAAACCTAACCCTGACTTACTTTGGATGCGGAGACGGTACTCAGATACAGAGGTAGATTCTGAATACCTGAAGGTAAATACTCTGATATCATGAAGAGGATAATGATAAGAGCCCATTGTACTCTATATCCAGGACATCTTGGAGTACCAATATGTATCATGACCTGAAGAGATTGTACTGGTAAAGAGGAACGATAACAGATGTGGCTTAGTGCTTGTTCCAGTGTCTGAATTATCAGCAAGTAAAGGCTGAAAGACAAAGACCAACATGGCTGACTACAACCACTATCGGAGCCAGTCTGGAAGTGAAATTGCATTACAATGAACTATGTCACTGATTTGCCACTGACTCCCAAATCGGTTGACGTAGTTTGGGTGATTTTTGATCGCCTTACGAAGAAAAATCATTCCATTTCTATACGACCTCGGTGTGCTTTGGAGCGGCTAACTGAGCTATATGTGGATAATATTGCTAGATTTAACGGTATGCCTGAGAGCATAGTGTCGGTCAGAGGCTCATGCTTTATCTCGAAGTTTTGGGAGGATCAATAGAAAATAATGGGAACGAAATTGAAGTTTAGTACCACATTTTACCTTAAACCGACAGACAGTTGGAGCGGACTATACAGATCCTAAGAGATATGCCCCAAGCTTGTAAAATTGATTTTAAGGAGCTTGAGTTGAAAAGTTACCACGGATTGAATTTGCTATCAAGCTACCATGTAGATGTCACCTATGAAGCATGGTACAGTAGAAATGTCGAATTCCTTTGTTTTGGAACGAATTTGGAGAATAAGGAATTGTAAGACTTGAGTCTATTGAAGAAACCTGTCGAGTGACAGACAAGATCAAAGAAAAGGGCCAAGATAGCTCAAGTTTGTTAGAAGAGACACCAAGACCTCGAGTTCGCCGTAAGTGACAAAGGGTTTTTGGAGATATCACTTATGCATGGTTTAAAACGATTCAACAAGAAGGGAAAGTTGTATCCTATATATGTTTTGGACCTCATAAAAATTTTAGAGAAGCGTCGAAAAGTTGCGTATCAACTACCGTTACCACTGTCCATGTCTAGTGTGCATGACGTATTTTGCGTGTCTCTATTGAAGAAGTACGTTGGAGATCCATGTCAAAGGTATTAACCATGGATCCACTGGATTAGATAGAAGATTTAACTATTGAAGTGGTACCAGCCTAGTTCACTGGTTAGAAGGTACAACATCCCCAAAGCTGGGATAATTATTATATGAAGGAAACTTGGCGAAGCCAAGATGGAAAGAAGATTGCATGGGAAGAAGAAGATGCAATGCAAAAACAGTATTCTCACCTTTGACTCTGATGTACATCTAAATTTCGAGGATGAAATTTCTTTTAAGGGTGGTGGAGTTGTAAGACCCGCACGCCACGAACCCGATTTAACCTTACATTCCCGTGTCGTGACCGGTCTTCCCATCATAATCGGCTCAAGTGGACCAAGTACGTGAAGAAGCCACAAGGCTAGGTATGAAATTAAACCCAAAAACTTATAATTAGGAGTGTGTGGTCACATACCTAAACAGGTGTGGTTGACCACACCTCAGAAGAATGCAACCACAGGAATCTGGAATGTGTGGTTGCAAGTTTTTGGCTGTGTAGTCGACGGGTTCTGCGACCACACGAAATCAGACTGACTCTGTGCTTAGAAAACCTTCCTAATCCGAATGGGGTTCTTTCCTAATCTAAGTGGGACTCTATATGGAGGCTTTTCCTCTATATATATGACGTCCCTTAGCCTCTTTCATCCTTTTGGAACTCAAACTAAGAGAGAGAGAAAGAGAAGAGGAGGAAGAGAAGGAGAATTGAAGAGGAAGACCAAGATGAGGAATTTCGGAGAAAACTCTGAATCTTCAACAAGTTTAAGGTATGAAAATATTTCCCACTTCAGTTAAAGGCCTAAAATAGATTATGGAGGAGATAGTGATTCAAAGTGAGACCACAATCATCAAACAATGGACAAATTCTATGAGGTCCATGGAGGGAATCTATTAGGATGACGGATTATGTAAAATATGAATTTTAAGCCATAGAACAATCATAGGAAGGATCATGATGATAAGCTAAGGAATCAAAACATGAAGGAATTGAGTTGGGAGTAGCAAAGTTTACCATCGCATGTGTGGTCGCATGATATGCGACCACACGAGACACACATGTGTCAATCACATGCCCTTGGGAATGTTCCAGGGAGGGTGTGGTCGCATGTGTGGTCACATGATATGCGACCACACGAGGCACATATGATCGACCACTCACCCTCGAAAAAGTTCCAGGGAGGGTACATATCGACCACACGCCCTCGGGAAAAGTCCGGGGAGGGTGTGGCCGTATGTATGGTCGCATGATATGCGACCACACCTTTGTGACCACACACCCTGTGGTCGTAAAACTGAGACCATATGTGCTGCCGCACTTGCGACCACTTAGCTTTTGGAAGTCTGAATTAATGAAAATAAATTCTAATTTAAAATCTATAAATTTGTTAGGTTTTCAAGTGGTCTAAAAGTGATTTACAAGCTTGGACGAGGAACAACCATCGACCAAAGGTGAGGGAACAAAACCTAAACTAATTGGCTAATAACAAGTTATTTTACTTATTGAGTCCAATGCCATGATTGATTATATGATTGTATGCTTGTAATGTGCATTTCACATGTCATCCAATATTCATGCTATTACTGCTCCTGCATATTTAATTTTGTTTATTTGTAACATGATGATGATGATGATGATGTTAGGAATAGGCATGTGAATGTATATGTGTAGTTAGTGTGCTTGATGTGAGTTGAGCATCAGAGGGAGGATGTGAGATTGTGGTTCATCCTAGTCACCAGACTCTAGCTCTATCTCTACTCAAGTTGGGTCCACTAACATCGTCGTATCTCCATTATCTTAGCAGAACTATTACGCCGTAGGGCATCAGGGAGGTGGTCTCGGACCGTGTAGTCTCTGACTCTGTCGGGGGGCCTTAGCTCTATCTCTATGGACGTATTGAGGGATGCTAGGGTGAGGCCTTGGATACACTGTTTGGCATTAGGATTGGTTAGTTGCGAGCCTAGTTTGCAAGCCCTCGCCAATAGGGGCTTACGTGTTGGTATGGATAGGGCATCAGGGGTAGTGTCATGCGTGTTTGATCCGGACACTTTAACTCTATCTCTATTCCATGATGGGTGCATGTGGGACGGCAATGGTGTTTGATCCATTGGGCGGCTTCACACACTCGTGTATAGAGGTGCGGCGGCCACCAATCCTTTCTATAGCACATTGCAAACTTATAAACCAAACCAAAGATATGAATTGAATGCATGCATATGTTTGTTGCAATGTTTTGTTGACTCACTCAGCTCAAGTTAAAGAGCTGACCCTCACGCACATAAGTCTTTTAGTTTCTGATGTTGCAGGTGCTACCATTGAAGACTTTATTAGTACGCCAACGTCTGAAAGTATGGCAGCTATGGATGAGCAAGTTGTGGAGAACCATTATGATTCGTTAAGTGAGCGTTTCAACTATGGATGCGCTTAGTGTTTAACTTTCGTATTTGGATATTTGTAATATGTATTAAATTATGTTTTGGTTACTTGGAGATAACTGAAATATTAATTATTTACCATGATTAGACCTCAATTCATTATTAATAAGACTTCCGCTATTTACTTTATTATCTCTGATTAATATAGAATGTGTTTTTGTTTAACATGGTTGGCATAGCCTATACGAGATCCTGGTTGAACCGTTGGTTTATTGACGGTTCATCACACCATTCTGGTTAGTCCAGAATTTGGGTGTGACACAGACTCACAATAGGTTGTAACTCATTTGTGGGCAGGTGGCTTACCATGGCATGCGTCTGGTAGGTCTGACATTTAGTAGCAAAGCCTATGCAATTTGCTGACATGGTTGGCCAATAGTATCCTTATCGTAGAAGTCGCTGGCATAAGGTGCGACCTTTGAGATGACTACCGCATATTTCAGCGTGGACCTCCCACAATGCTTCCTTGGCTTTTTCTAGTGTAAGACATAACAGAAAAGGGCGTATGAAGGACTTCCTGTACAACTTCCAGTCAAGGATAGTATATCCTCGAAACTTTGGTTGAACCCGTCGGCATTGTAGTCGATCTTTTGGCAACTCGCCAGTTTCAATGTAGGTTTTGATTGGGTCGATCTAAGTTATCTCGCAACTAACCTTTTGGACCACTAAGTTGTTGCCCACGCTTGGCTTCTTCAACACATCAACGTTTACCGATGACTTTAGACTGGATAAATTTCAGCCATTAGTCGCGACAAGGAGTTTGCTTCTGTGTTGTTTTCTCGTTCCACATTGTTGATTTGATATGCTTCAAATTGCGTCAGTTCTAATTTTGCTTTATTTAGATATTCCAGCATTTGTGGTTGTTTTGCTTCATATTCCCCATTGATCTATTTCATGATGACTTGTGAGTCGCTGTAGATGTCTAACTTTCATATCATGAGGAACTTTGCTAACCTATGTCCAGCTAGTAGTGCTTCGTACTCTAAAGTTCTCTGGACTGGTCAGGATGACCCCGGCCACCCAGTGTTGGTCGTTCAAGGACCCATCCACAAGCTAAGTCCAGGTTGGTGATGGTTTCAGCTTCCGTATTTTTTGCTTCTGCTCATTATTCTCTTCGGCCAAGGTTTTATCGATGTCGATACTATAGTCAATAGAGGTTTCCAGCAAGATGTCAGCTAATACTTGGGCTTTGATTGTCGTCCTTGCTTGGAACTTATATCGAACTCGCCAAACTTGATTGCCCAGTATAGTATACCAATTGGCCCTAGATGTCAGGTCAAGCCAGTATTTTATTTAAAGGTTTGTCGGTTAGCACCGATATAGTGTGTGCCTGGAAGTAAGGCCTAAGTTTGCCGGCAGAAGTGACAAGTGCCAATGCTAGTTTCTCCACTGGCCTATATCTTGTTTCTGCATCCAGTAACACCTTGCTGACATAATATACAGGCCGCTGGACTTTATAAGTCTCTTTGATGAGAACTGAACTAACAGTTTCCAGTGAGATTGCTAAATACAGTTGCAATTGGTCTCTGACTTTTGGATAGGCGAGCAAAGGTGGCGCTGTTAGGAATGCCTTTAACTCGTAAAAAGATTTCTGGCATTCTGGAGTCCACTCAAACCGTTTAGCTCCCTTTAGGGTTTTGAAGAATGGTAGGCAACGATCTGTTGACCTGGACATGAATCTGCCCAAGGAAACTATCCTTCCTGTTAGTTCTTAGACCTATTTTGGTTTGGTGGGAGGCGGCATGCCCATGATAGCTTCTATCTTTGCAAGGTTTGCCTCAGTGCCTCTATTGGATACCATAAACCCAAAGAATTTTCCTGATGCAACCTTAAAGGCGCAGTTCTTGGGGTTGAGCTTTATTTGGTTTTTACGTAATACCGTGAATGCTTCTTTCATGTCGTCGAAGTGATGCGAGGTTCTTTTACTCTTCACCAGGATGTCATCAACATAAACTTCCATGTTCCTGTCGATTTTCTGTTCAAATACCCTATTGACCAAATGTTGATATGTAGTGCCAACATTTTTGAGGCCAAAAGGCATTGCTTTATAGCAATATAGGCCATTACTTGTTATGAAGACAGTGTTGATCTCGTCGTTTTGATACATTTTGATCTTATTATAACCCGAATATGCATCTAGGGAAGATAGCATGTCGTGACCGACAGTGGCCTCAATCAACCTATCAATTCTAGGGAGAAGATAGTAGTTCTTAGGGCATGTTTTGTTAAGATTAGAGTAATCGATACACATGCGCCATTTACCATTGGCCTTTTTGACCATCACTACATTAGAGACCCACTGTGGGTACTTGACTTCCTTGATGAATCTGCTACAAGGAGCTTTTCCACTTCAACCTTGATTATCGCTTCTCTTTCAGGCGCGAAGTTCCGTTTCTTTTGCTGCCTAGGCTTGAATTACGGGTCGATGGCCAAGCAGTGTTCCATTATGTCTTCTGGGATCCCTGGCATCTTTGAGGTTGACTAGGCAAAGACATCGAGATTGTTCTTAAGGAAGGCAACAAAATCATCTTGCTGATCCTTTTTCAAGGACGAGCCAACTTGGAAATATCTTTCAGGATCTTCCTCCCAAACAGGGATATAGATCAAATCCTCCACATGGAATCCTCTCTTCTATTCTAGGTCATCTTGGAGGTCTTCAATCTAATGAACCCTACGAGTTTGTCATCGTGTGCTTCCAGGTCCATAGCGTAACACCGGTGAGAGAGTTTCAGATCTACTTTGCAGTACCCTTCCCCGTGCTCAGTGGAGAATTTCATTACGAGGTAATAGGTGGAGATGCACACCCAGAGTAGGTTAAGTCTGGGTCTGCCGAGTATGGCATTATGGCTGGAGGGGACGTCGACGACCAGGTAGGAGAGGAAAAGGGTAGATCTTCTTGGCTTTGTTCCAACTCTTGTCTCCAAGATGATTGCACCTACGAATTTTATTACATCTCTTGAAAATCAGATAAGGGAAAACTTGATTGGATGAAGAAGCCTATCGTCTAGTTTCATTGCCTTGAAGGCATGGTAGTAGAGTATGTCAGATGAGCTGCCTATGTCCACCAGTACTCGCTCCAACTCGTTCACCTTATCCATGATCATTGTAATAACCACGGCATCTTCATGACGAAGTTCGACGTTGATGAGATCCTTATCAGAAAAGGTGATGACATCACCATTCTTATATGGAGCAAAAGAATTGGTTGATTGACACTCTGACCTGGTGTTTGCTTTTCTACCGGTTCTAGATCTATTTCCAGCTGTGGGGCCGCCAATGATTGCACTAGAATAATGCACTGGCTGTGGCCTACAATAACTCCAACCTGCATACTCATGTACTTTTGACATGTGGGAAGTCTTCTTGGGGAGAATTCCAACTAGACGTGTGGTGGGCTTGGGCTCCCCACTAGTATATCCTTATCCACAGAGTCAGAGAATTGTTCTTTGGGCTTGTCCTGTAAGTGGAGGTACTTGAGTCGTCGTACCATATCTGTTACACATTTCTTGAGGCCATAGTTAGTTTGCGACTTTGGTTGCCGGTAGTTCTTGATTCTGCGACTTGGGTGGCCTGCCTACTGACTCTCTGATGTTGATTTCTAATCCGCTGCTTGAATTTGGGAGTGAGCTGTGTGCTTTTTAGGATGACACTGATGCGGCTGCGTAGGTTGCCAATCTTGTTCAGAGGTGGAGACGCTGAATTGTCTCCATCAGAATCATTTTGGTTTCTGCGAGCACGTCGTGGCTCGACATTATCTTCCCATTCAGCAGGTTGCTTCCCCTTCTGTTTGTTATCTGCCGTGGTGGGTTTCTCCACATACTCACGGATATGGCCGCTTTTGATAAAGTCTTTAATGGCATACCTTAGGGCGTGACACTTGTCGGTGTCGTGTCCATTCTCATCATGATAATAGTAGTAATTCTTAGACCTCTCTCTTTTTGGGTCAAGCTTCATTGGAGGTGGGCAAGCGAGTTCATATTGTGTCCCTTTGAGGTTATGCACCAACTCGGACATTAGGACAGTCAATCTTGTAAAGTGGTTCCAGTTGAAATCCACCTTGGCGACTTGCTTGTCGGGAAATCCATCTTTGTCAGTTTTTTGTTTCTTGGGGATTTTGCTGGATGACTTGTTAACGATTTCGGTATCGTTTCTTCTTTTCGCTCCAGATCTAGGGTGTGCGAGAAGGAGTGCCTCGTTAGCTGCAGCATATTTCGCAGCTCTGGTTATCAGTTCTACATATGTCTAAGGAGGCCTTTTGTAGATTGATTTTAACAGATCTTTGTCAGCAAATCCACTTTGGGAGCACTATCATCTTGACTTCTGAACTGACATTCTTGATCTCAAGTGTCTCGCAGTTGAATCTTGAAAGATATGCTTTCAAGGTTTCTTCAGACTTCTGCTTGATAGCAATCAGATTCGCATATGTCTTCTTGGGAGCGGTTTGAGTCTGAAAATGTTTAAAAAATCAATCACTCAACTGGTCGAAAGATCGAATGGAGTTGGCAGGCAGGCTATTGAACCAAAGTCTTCCAATGCCTAGCAACGTGGATGGGAACGCTCTGCACAGAATGGCATCTTCATATGTGTGCAGAACCATCAGGGCATAATAGTTATCAAGATGTAGTTGGTGGTCTGTTGTTCCATCGTACGGGTCGATCTTTGGCATGAAAAATGCTCTGGCAGTGGAACATCCGTTATTTCCCTTGTGAAGGCCATCTCAGCGCAGTACTCCTTTTTTCTTGAGGCCGCTATAGAAGCCGAATGTTTCTTTTCCATTTTCGCCATGCAAGCCTGCGTGGCGAGGAACTGTTGTTTTAAAGAACCTTGGGGTATGCTCGCTTGTGCTTCCTTCGACGACACGTCTTTTTTCCTCTTGTCGGTCTCTGATGGCCATTCTTTCTAATCGGCCAGCATCCACCCTTTCTTGGGTATCATTTCTCGTTCTCCGATCATCTTTTTAACCAGGGTCCCTTTCTTTGTCATACTGCAATGCGATTTCTTCCACATCTGAATCATGTGTTGGAATATCGTCTTCCCCCTCCAGTTCATCTTCTTTTTCTCCTGCATCGGGGAGATCTTTCTCGATAGGTAGATCTTGACCTTGAACTGAAGTTTTGGATCTCGCCGGATCCCTGATCACTCTTCAATGAGTCCGTGGCAAAGGTGGCTTGAGCAGTTGTGTTAGTTTTGTGAGTTGATCTTTCAGAGCTTTAAACTGATCGATGGTGACATACTGTGGTATTGTTTTATGGCCTTCTAGGATAGGAGGCGGCGACTCATGGGCTGTGGAGGAGTTTCTGCCATTGTCTCCTGGAGGAGGGTTATCCTGCGGCAGTCCTTCTTCTGTTATGTTGTCACTCCCATCTGCGACAGCCCCAAGAGGCTGGTTTGGAGTTCTTACCATTGTTCAAGAGATGGAAAGAGCGAGTTTCTTGAATTCACGTTCCAAGAAAGAAAGGCCCCATGGTGGGCATCAATCTGTTGCTGCTGAAACTGGTTTTGCTAATGCGTCCGTCTCCTGCAAAATGTGAATAGAAGGTTATTGGAGCTGGGCGGGTATACCCAGAGTTTGCTCCGATGGTTAAGTCAGTAACAGAGCAATCAGTAGGGAACTTGGTAAAGAAGGCAAGTTCCCAGGGTATGGGGAGGAAGGAATTCATGAAAGAATTGTGTGATAACACTGGTAGAATGATCACAAGACGGAGATTCAGATTGTTCAGATTCTGTCTTTACCTTTAGTCGATCAGCCGCTATATAGAGTGAGGAGAGTTCCAGATAAGCTTCCAACTTAACTGCCTAACCGCCAGGAGCGTCTACGATAATCTTGCATAACCGTTGGATGATAATCCAACAGACAACCTTAATGTTGTGTCACTGTAATCACCAGCTTTCCTCGCTACCATAAAGATCTCCTCGCCACCATAAAGATCTTATACCTGCTGACATGGCTATCTTGCAAATGCTGAAGGAACTAACCAAGCGAGACACACGTGTGGGTTACCTCGTTTCTAATTAGGCAAGTCGCAATAGTCGTGACAAGACTAACTCGCAACCTGATGGCGAGACCCATTATCTTTGCGAGACAATCCAGCGAGACACAACTCGTCAACGATAGCGACCATTAACTCGCGTAGAAGGACGAGTCATGGGATTCAAGCAAGTGTCACCCTCCCGTACGGCGATGCCTGGGGTCACATGTCGCCTCATGATTGGAGGATGAAATATGGCATTAACAGTTACTACTGAAGACACTGCCGTGGGGGAACCACGAGTCTCTCACGAGATCCTCCGAGGTGCGAGGCTCCCACGGGATGAGGAGTCCATCGCGTAGCTAACGACGCCATCCCTGAGATTAGGTACGAAGATAGTTGTGGCTTCGGTAAGTTGATTTAGTTGGTTCTTTTATCAATTGTGTTATGCGGTTGGACAGCCGTCTGATCTCTTATCAACCTAAGGTTTGATGATGAAGGTTTTTTTTATTGAAATATTATGGGAATTCAGAATAAAAAGTCTCGGACTGTGCAGAGAACTCTAATATCTACTCATGATCCTCAAGTGGTTCTAATTAGGGCTGCAACAGGGTCGGGTTGGGCCGGGTTTTTCAAAACCCTAACCCTGACCCTGGCTATTTAAAATTAACCCTAACCCAGCCCAACCCTGTCAGGGTTAGAAAATATACAACCCTAACCCTGACCCTGGCAGGGTTGGGCCTAACCCTAGCCTACCCTGATTGACCCTGACAGGGCCGGGTTAGGCTAGGTTAACCTTGATTAACCCTGATTTAGGATTGGAATGACCCTGATTGGCCCATAAACATACAACAAATTGTCAAATAACATATATATAACAATTATAACTTAAAGATATAACAAACACAAATATATATATATATATATATATATAAATATATATATAATATAAAATATAAAAAATATATATATATATATATATATATATATATATATATATATAGGTAAGGGTGTCAACGGGCCGGCCCGGACCGGTTTCGGTCCGGGCTGAACAGGTGTCGGGTTTTATAAGCCCAGCCCAAAACATGTCCATTAAGATTTTGGGCTAGGTTGGGTTGCGCTGGACACAATAACTAACGGGCTGGTCTGGTGTCGGTTTATTATCGGGCTGGGCTTATTGAGGTGATTTCGGACTGGTTCGGTCCGGACCGGGCTTATCAAGTTTATCGGGCCCATTTTATATGTAAGATATATAGCTTATTTTATTATTTTTATCTATAAAATTAGCATCATTCCTTCTATGTATGTAATTCAGTAAATTGTAACAATTAACATACTCTTTTCAACTATAGATTCACATAATCTTTTGGATCAAGAAGTGAACTATAATAATGTAATATAATCAATCAAAATTTAAAATCATTAAAATTAAAAAATTGTGCCCAGATGGACCTTATCGGTATTCGGGTTGGGTATTATTGATTCGGGCTAGTTCGGGCTTCTTAACGGGCCGGTCCGGTCTGATTTCGGTCTGGGATGAAACGGTGTCGGGCTCTACAAGCTGAGACTGAAATCTGTCCATTAAGGTTCGGTCTGGGCTGGGTTCGGGTTATATCGGACTGGTTCGGTCCGTGCTACCGGGCCGGACCCATTTTGACACCTTTATATATAGGGGCGGGCTGGGTTGGGCTCAACCCAGGGGGTCAACCCTAACCCAACCCAACCCTGCCAGGGTTGATCAAAATTTTAACCCTAACCCAACCCTATCAGGGTTTGGGCCGGGTTCAACCCTGCCAGGGTTTAGGGCGGGTTTGGGCGGGGGTAAAACTTGCACCCCTAGTTCTAATAGCGAAGCCACTTGTACCTACTGCGAGGATTCCTGCTCGCTTTTTGCTTCTCTTGGATTCAGTGCAGACTTTTTACATAATCATCGTCCTAATAAAAACCCTAATCTTTGGCTGGTTTGGCGGTTGGGTACTCCTGTGCCTTCGGTATTTTGTGAGTTAGATCAACAAATCACAGTTTCCATTCGGGATGGTGGTGATACAATTTTTATTACCTCTGTGCATGCTGGCAGTTGTGCAACGCATTGTCTCTTGTGGAAGGATCTCGTTTCACTCTCTATATCAACCATTCCTTGGCTTGTGGTTGGTGACTTAATGCAACTTTATATACCTCTGAAAACAGAGGCCCAGGTGTTTTCAACAATGGCTTTGCTACAGATTTTGCGATTATGGTAGATTCTACTTCCCTTCCGGAGTTGCCCTCAAAATGTAATAAATTTACTTGGAATAATAATAAAAGGTGGGGAATGTTATTGCTATTCTTGACCGCTCCCTATGCAATGAGAGTTGGTTGAACTGCAATGTGGATGCTTAAAATGAGTTTTCCCTCGTGTTGTTTCCGATCCTGCTCCCCTTTTGGTTACTGTTGAGTTGGTGCCGTGGCCAATCTGGATGGATCATTCTGATTTCCTAGATATAGTGAATCAGTCCTGGTCTCTCTTAGTGAGGGGTTCACCTATCTTTGTTTTTCCCCAAAAGCTAAAACGATTGAAGGCTTACCTTTGGAGTTGGTCGTGGTGTGCTCTCTCCAAAGTTGACTTTGATGTAACACGTACTAAGGTCGAGCTTGAGGATGCTCAAGAAACTCTTGAGACATTCGGTTTTAATGATTCTTTGTTTACTGTGAGGCTAAGGACAAGTTGGCCCATGAGCATGCTCTTGTTCAAGAAGAGTTATGGGCTGAAAAATCCCATATTCGGTGGTTGAAGGGTGAAGATCTGAATACAAGAAACTTCCATCTCTCCACTAAAATCCATCGCATTCGGAATTCTATTAGGTTGTTGAAGAAGGCTGATGGTACAATGCTTTCTAATCAGCATCAGCTTGGGCATTATATTGTGGATCATTATGAGGCTTTCCATTGGAGGGGTAAGTTGGTGGCAATGCTGGATTTTCTTTCTTCTATTCCGTGTGTTGTTAACTAGGCTCTCTTTAGTATGTATTGTAGAATTAATTATATAATACATTATGATATATTTAGTTGTTAGGTATGATTTATAGTACTTCTATATATTTAAAATAAATTGATATAATCTAAAATCTACAAATAGGTTAAAATGTGTTTATCATTATTGTGACAGTCTATTATTACTTCTTTATGTCTAGTGGTACCAAATGATTATAATTTATGATTCATATTTTATTCTCATAAATAATTTGTGATAAATAACTCTTAAACATAAATATAAACTATTCCAAAGAGAGCCTAAATAAATTAAGAAATCAAAGTTGAAGACCACGGTTTGAAGGAAGCTATTCATGGCTTGGATGTTAGACTTTTTACATCTCTTTAGGATTTCCCAATCAACCCATTAGGGTTTCTGTTAACCTTGATATCCACACAATACATAGAACACAATGGTAAATGATATAAACATTATAAATCTAATACCTGTACGTTGAAGATTGTTTTTCGTCGTTCCACGCTTTGGTTTAAGTCTTCCATAGTCTACCGGATATCCCTTTGCTTCTCTCTATGTACGGAAACAAGAAAGGAATGACGACTATGCCTGTGGGGATTCTAATCGTTGGTATTTATAATACCAGCCCAACCCTGGATCCGTTACATAATAGACCAATCCCATAGTGGAACAGATTGATTCACCCCACAGTTATACTTAAACTGGTCTACTTATAAATAGACTTCCATTGAACCAATTAACCCTATAATTAAGTAACTCCAGAAACATAAATATCTTACATTGGAAAAGGAGGGGGCGAATTGGTCACAGATCCACAGATCTTCTTTCCTTGAGCTTGCTTGGTGTCAAAGGAAAGAAAGTCGCCAACTCACCGTTAGAGCGTGGATGGCTGTGCCAACCTGGGTTTTTGCTCGGTTCTTGGCCGCTTCAAGCCACCTTGGCTCAACTTGGGGTGGTTCACTTAAACATGTGCATGTAGTGAGGCTACATCAATCCCCCTCTAGGATACTTGTTCCTGCCCTCCCATTGAACCTATTGAACCTTGTGCTGGTGCAGGATCCACACAGTTGGAAAGAAAACCTCAGATTTCACTCTTAATATACATTCAACCTCATTCCACATTCACACCATGTAAGCAGTTTATGATGAAAAAGTTAAGCAAATTATCCTAACATGGAGGGAAATTCCCATTCTCTGTAACAAAATTCTGTTATTGAATTTACAAAGGCTGGACTGAAAAATCTTTCCGAGGATTTATTCATCTGAAGTACACAAAACTCATAGCAAGTGAAAACGAGACGTTTCACATGCTATTACTGAACTTCAGTTAAATCCTTATGTAATAGTATACTTTAGTTAATCTTTTCCAGAGAAGGAAAAAAAAAAGATCCTACAAATCAAAATCAAGATTTAAGATCTATACATTCTTCTCTAATTTCCCTTCACCCTGCCTACTACTCCTACATACCCTTCACCTCATTTCTTCAATAAGTCATCAGGTTTCATATAATGAGAAAATTGGAGCTCCATGACAAACAGCAAGATTATTTGACCTAGGTGGAATGGCTTGTACTGCAGTGGGCACCCAGTTATTGCAGCTGGAAACTTGATCATACCCATTAGTCTTCACCATTGCTGCAGATTGTTGCTGTGATAGATAATATAAATTGCGACCTTGAAATGGATCTGTAGAAGATAACACATTTTCATATCCCAATTGCTTAGCATCATGATCCGCAAAACTACTTCCCTGGTTATGGTTGCTTTGATCAGCTATCACTGTACCTATAGGCATTACATATCCATTACTGTTTCCACTCATGACTCCTTGAAAACTTCCAATGCTTCCACCACTTCCTCCATTGTTGTAAAAAATAGAATTAGACCCCGAGCTATGTTCCAAAGATGCCGAATCCAAGGACATGAGATTGTGCATGACAGAAGGTTGGAAGAAGTTATGGGTATTGCCCAATTGCAGGTGATGAAGATCTTGAAAGCTGTGTGCTGTGATTGGATCTTGTTCTTGCTTACACCAACCTTTTTGCTGGCCATAAGAGTACATGCTTAATGGTTGAGCCTGTGGGAATGCAATAGTAGGCCATCCATGATGGTGTTGTCCATAATTGTTAATCCCATCACTTAGCTGAGAACTCATGCTGTCATCATCAGTCCTTCTACCATCTACAGTTGTTTCAGTCTGTTCAGCTTCTTTCAAACGCTTTGCAGCTCCCCCAATAGGCAAGGTACTGCTCTCAAGTATGCCATTTACATCGTATCTGCTCATGTCAAAATTTGTTACCGCATTAAGACCACGGAATTTAATGGCAGCTATATCATAGGCCTCAGCTGCTTCTTCTTGGGTGCCTACAGAATTGTAACAAGATGAAAATACAAATTAAGATCATTATACCAATGGTGTGTGCATTCCGAATGTGGAATAGAGAAGACATGTTCTAGCTAGATTGGCCACATATCAAATTTCCAAGTCTAATGCAAACAAATATCACATTTGCATTTTGAAAATTTGAGATGATAGAAATGTTGGGGAAGGTAACTTACTGAATGTGCCCAAATATAGATCTTTATTCCCTGCTACTCTTCCAATCCTAGCTTGCCATCTTCCATGTTGATGGTGTCTGCAAATATTAGTACAATAATATTAGCAATGTAGTCCAAAATCCGTTTGCAAGAATAGTTGCAGGAGCTTATCATTTATTACGAAAGAAGCACAACTTTTTTTTTGATAAGTAAAGAAGCACAACTTGTTTCATGACTAAGGAGAAAAGGAATAATATATCGCAGTTCTACGGATCAGGTTTTTCAACCTTATTATCGGTTAACGTTCTCCATGTTGTATCAATCAACAGTAGAAATCTAAAGTGTCATAATTAATTGAGAACAAGATTTTCCCCTAGTGATGAGATTGGGGATGAGTTCATGCATGCATGGATTGTCAATCAAGTTCTTATGCGTTTCTTTTTATATTTTTTTTTTAGTTTTTTTTTTTTGCTGCTAAAGATCAGTAAATAATATATTAGAAAAAAGAATATCATAGAGTGATCAGAAATAGCCCCTCACGTTGTAGGGGTAAGGCTGCATACATTTTGTTCTTCCCCATATGCAGCAACAGGAGCCTCATGCATTGGGACGTCCTTAACGTCCAAGCCAGAAAATCGGATTCAAATCCTCTCATGCTACTCACACCAGCATGAGGAAATCCAGTGACTGTCATTTACTATACGTATATATCAATACATCGGTATGTGCACAGAGTAAAATTCCGCCACTAGATTTTCTTAGGGGCAAAAGATTTTTATCCTAAGAAATCAATCAAACACAATAAAGTACCTACTGTATTTAGTTCAGGTTGTAGGCCCATAGCAAGCCACTATATCTACTGTACGTACCTACTATAGTTAGTAAGGTAGAAGTTCTCTCTAGTCATTATATTTTTTTCCATGAATGTAGGGGCATTAATAAAAACTTCAGATACTCGTGTGCTTAGTATGGTAGAATTTCTCACTAATCATTGCACCTTATGTATTCTTTGTTTCTATTATCGCCATCTAGCTACTTCCTCTATTGTCAAAGTTGATACCATATAAGTTTCCAGCGATAAAAATAAGCTTAAAAAAAGGTTGTCAACAGTTTGAAGATGATGAATAGAATAAAATTTTGTAGTTACTGAATCACTAAAAATGAAAAAAGCATACCGCGTCACCCCACGATAGATCGATGCACCCCGAGAGAACCCACTACTTTTCCTGTATAATAAGAAAGTAGGATGGTTTTATCTTAAACTTCATGTCCGCCTTCATTACCTAACTCTTTCAAGTTTAACTATATTTTAAGAAAATGATTTTAAACACCCATATAAAAATCAAATTTTGCAAAATACCTTCTGAGGGATGCAACATACTCCTGCCTGGTCATGTTCTTCATATCATCAATCTCTTTCTCGTAATTGCTAATCTGAGAAAGGAACATTCTCTCTCAGCATCAACATGTATAACTCAGAATCCACCAACAACTAACAAAATAACTACATAGAATACTTACAGGAAAGTTTGTTGTGGTGGTTGTACCCCAGTACTTCAATGCAGCTAAATCATAAGCTTTAGCTGCTTTTTCTTCTTTGTCATAACCACCTACATACAGTCTTGAATGAGTTTTTAAAAACCAAATGAAAAAGACACAAGATAGTACCAAAATGGCCATAACATTTGCTTACCTAAATAGACTGCAAGTAAGTTTGAATAAGCCCATCATCCAGAGAGCAGAAATTCCAGAAAATAAGGAAAGAAAAGGATCAATAAAAGACCAATAGTTCTGTAGAAATACTCCAGAGAGAGAGAGAGAGAGAGAGAGAGAGAGAGAGAGAGAGAGAGACTATATCATATACCTTGCCTTCCCTTGCGGGTCTGTCCCTCTCTTCTGCAACTATTGTCCCACAGATGAGCTTCATATCTACCAGTCCATCTGTGCCTATAGAATGACATCCAAACCAATAATCAGATTTAAAAAGACTGGAAAAGAAAAGAAAATGCAATAGCTAGAAGATCTGATCCTCACTTGCATTGCATGTATCAATAATATGATATGAAGATTCTAAAAGGTGAAAATGGAAAAGCAAAACAAACCCATCAAAGCAAATATTCAGAAAAATAAACCCCAGTGTGAACTCTTCATGGGCGATGCAAATCACAAACCTTGTTACCCCACGATAGATAGAGGTCCGTTGTCCAAACGTATCAATGGACTTCCTTGGCACTGCTTCTATAGCCCCAGTCTGGCTATCAAGACCAGTTGCTTTCTCTTTATTCTCCGATGAGGAACACTCAACGCCGGTACCGCTACCAATCCCACAGCCACCGCCGGCCGCCGCTAGAAGTGGCAAAGATGAACTCGACTGTGACCCAGTACTCATTGATAAGGAAAGAGTCTGAGCACTAGTTAGGGTTCCATTATTGGCCAATGTAGCAGCCAACCCGCCACAGCTATTCCCTCCATCCTTATTGTTTTCCCGCTGTGCCGGGGCCGGCGCCGGCTTGTTCCTCAGCCATGTTTTTATCATTGACAATCCAATAGAGTTGTTGTTGCTGGAGTCATTTACAGTCACAGCATTGCCACCACCTCCACTCACTGCCGATGGAAGCTGTAACGAGCAGTTGGAGAACATGTAGTCTCCATTGGTGCCATCGTACGCTGTGGTGGTTATGGCATTACAACCAGCAAGTTTTTGTTCATGGTTGGTGAACGACTGCCCACCAAGGAAATCTTCCAACTTGGGCTCATCTTGATCAAGGTTGTTGTTACTGTTTGAGCCTCTCATGAACATGGAAAGCTCCGAGCTTGTCTTGAAGTTCCATTCTGCAAGAGAGAGAGAGAGAGAGAGAGAGAGAGAGATGAAATATCAGTATTTATGATAATATTAGCTTCAATTTGTTGGAAGTAGACATGAATGAGAAACTGACCATGAGACTCTGGTTGATTGGCTCGGTTGAAAGCTTCTAAGATACCAAAAGGGCCGTCGGTGCCGGAGACGTTGCCGGAGAAGTCAGTACCGGAGACATCATCAGAGTTGAAGCCAAGGCGAGAGATGTTGGGTTGGGTATTGTTTTGGGACTCAGAGGGAAGCTCTTGAGGTGAAAGAGAGAAAGCTAACCAGTTGTTCATAGAACCCATGTCTCTTTCCTTCTTTGTTGGGTTGGTTTCTTTGAAGAGCTTGCACGAGAGACTCTGTTGTTTTGTTGTTTTTTTGGAGTGTATTAGTCAAGAGAGAGAGGAGAAATCAGTTCCTGCATGAAGGAGAGAGAGAATCCATGAGTGCAAATGAGGAAGGAGTTGAATAAGGTGGGTCTGGTGCACCGATATGAAAGTTGCAGAGATCACATCGGGGTTTGGAAGAGAAGAGGATAAAGGCCAAAAAAAAGAGAAGAAAACATTTCTTCATAAGCAAACAGAAGAATTTATATACAAATCTCACTCTCACCCCCCTCTCTCTCCTAATCAAATATCAGCATTTTTTAAACACCCCCTTTCTCTCTCTAAAATCTGAGTCTATAGGTAATATAATTAACAAAGCAGTTTTCTCTCTCCCTCCCTTATGCATACTACATGGTAAAGCAAATAAGGCAAGTGGTGAACCTAGTAATCTCTCCCGCTCTCTCTACCGCTTGGGGCAACTAAAATACATGTAATTAACCCGTAAATACCTGATCAACCTTAAAAATAAAACAAATACTTTTCTAATAATATAATTCTTAGTTCCCTAACGAGCTTATGCCAATGCTTTAGATCTCTCTCTCTCTCTCTCTCTCTCTCTCTCTCTCTCTCTCTCTCTCTCTCTCTCTCTCTATATATATATATATATATATATATATATATATATATATATATATATATATATATATATATATATATATATATATATATATGCACTAAACCCTTGGCACTTTTCTTGTTTCTTTGAGTAGAAACAATTTCTCTTTTTTTGGATTTTAAACCAATAATAACTATATACAAAATGATGGGAGAGAAACAGAGGGAGAGGGAAGGTATAATATTTAGGGCAAGGGTTTCTCTCCTGGCATACACCTGTAGGAGCTGGTATCTGACAGGGTGTGACAAAAACCCACACGCAGCTCCCCCTCCACACCCATTTATTCAAGCCCCCAGTTGGGCATAAGTCTTTTCATGTCAGTAATCTGAACCTAGCACACACACTCTCTCTCTCACTAAACCATTCCCTTTTGGTAGGCTTCTCTTTGTCTCTGAATGACCCCTCTTATCCCGCTCTCTATGTACCCATAACTTTTCCCCATTCCATCCATCCGTCCACCTCAATTATTATCCTATTATAGTATTATCCCCTAGTCTAATCATCAAACTGCTCCCCCGCTTCACCAGGGAGTTTTTTTTCTTTCTCTCTCTAACTGATATGCGTGTGGGGATACTGGCATACTGTGGCCCATAACAATACTGCATGCATGACTTCGTAATATTGGCCTGAAAAGGGAATCCATCATCTGATTAATCTTCCCAAAACAAGAAAAGACCAAAGTTAAAGGAGGAAAAAGGGAAACAAAAAAAAAAGAAAAGAAAAATATAGTGTGAGAGAAGAGGAGGAGAGAAGGAGAGGAGGAAGGGGTTGAGTTTGCTCCCTGCACCCCAATAGGAGGACACGAACCCGTGTCTTCCGGGTTTGGGGGTTATTTCATTCTCAAGCTCTAGGGACAGATTGGAAGAAAATCTTCTTCTGTAACTCATTACATTGAGAAGAAAATAAGATCTAAACTTAAAAAAAAGAAGAAGAAAGATTTAAAGAAAAACCCAAAAATGAGATCCTCAGAACGAATTACCAGAGACGAAGCAAATTAATCCTTCTTCAAATATTTTTGTTCCTCATTAGTCTTTCTTTGCTTTCTCTCTCGTCTAATCTCTGATTATAATACGGAAAGAGTGAGAAATATAAATATTGTTTAAGGGCAAGTGTTTCAGAAAGGAAGAGAGAGATTCATCTTGGATGGTGCAACTCTGTTGTAAGTTTGACCGTCAAGAAAGGAATCAAAGACGGTAAAACACATGGCTTTCAACTATTTTATAAATTTAAAGCCTGCACCACTGTAAAAATAAATGCTCTCGGTAATATAATCATAATCATCTCCGACCTTAGCCTTAGACCTCATCCTCATGGAGAGAGAGAGAGACTTTTGACCAGAGAGAGAGAGAGGGGGGAAGTTTTATTAGGGTTTACAGATTACAATAAACCTCTTGGCCTACCATGCCCTGATAATTTGAAAATTTACTGCTTCTCCTTACAATGAGCCTTGTGTTAAGTACGCATACCTTATCCTTAACTCTTTAGGTCCTCCTGATACATGGTACCTGACGTGGAAGCCATTAAGCAAGATTTTTTGTGCTAACCTAATAAGCTACTCTCTTTGTCCCTCTTGTGAACCCCGAGCCTGCACCATTGGATCTCGAGTTCTTGATGTGCACACCATTTCAGTTCCAAGATCCAATGGTGAACGGGTGGAGATGCATCATGGTCCTATGGGCCACTCAGCACAAGTGGGCCTAGACCAAGGGTTAAGACCCACCGAAAAATATTCACCTTAATTAGTTTGAGATCTTTGTCCTTGAGATTTGGGAAGATGCACTACACAGGATTTCGAATCCCAAAATCATAGATTCCAATCCAACGTGATTCTCAATGACAACAACATTGGTTCTGTATCCCATTATAAAATTTTAGTATTTTACTATTACTATAATGTTATGAACTTAGATAGTAATTGCAAACTGCTGCACAACTGTCAAATCTCACTCGAATGGTGAAAAAATAGACTTCACGGGTAACTAGGTAAAGGGTACTTGTCTCACGTAAGAGATGCATGAACCCACCAACCACCCTTGCATGCATGCATGCATGTTAAGCAAATGGAGTTTACCAACAAAAAGAAAATGTTAAAGCAAATGGAGGCATCCCCCTCTCCTTTCACGTGTGAAGCCCCTTTATAAGCGGTTTACAAGCTTGATGACCAACATTACTGCACGTGCTCTATTCTCCCTTTCATACTCCTCCTCGGTCTAAATTTAAAAGTATTCTATCAAAAAATAATAATAATAAAACAAATAAAAAAGTCGAGAATTTTAAAAAGAAATTAATAAATAAAAATTAAGGTAATATTTTGAAGCACCATGGAGAGTGGAGTAGACTACTTAAGGATGTAAATGGATTACTGAAAATTCATATTCGATTCGAATTCATGTCCGTTAGGGGAGTTTGAATTCGAACAATTGGATTCCGATTTGAATTTGAATTCTAATAGTATAAGTCAGATTCGAATGCAGATTTAGATACCAGTCAAACGAACAGGATTATATACGCTCCATTTACTAAAGTACTAAGAAACATATAACCTTAGGTTTTAAAGTGTTAAGTTGCATATAGCCTTAATGTTTATATAGTCATTTAAGGTTCTGTTTCTTATTTTCTTAAGGTTGGCTATACATTTGTTTTAAACCATAGTTTTCTCTTATTTCCTTGCAATTTGTATTCTAATTCCGTTTTTCAAATTTGAATCGGATTTTAATTGGATATTCGGTTAAATTTTGAATTCAGATTCGAATTTGATTTTTATTCATCCATCGGATTTTAGATCGGATTTGGATAGGGTAGTTGGTAAACCAATTTAAATTCAGATAGTGGTGTATCCAATTCAAATTTGGATAGTGGTGTATCCGATTCAAACTCGATCCATTTATATCCCTAAGTAGACTACTTCACTATCTAATTCTTAGCAAACCATAGTTCTTCATGTGTGCAAACGGGTTCTATCCCTTGGCCCTTTCTTCAGCAATGGATGCACTTTAATCCCTTCTTGGTGTCTATAGTCTAGAAAATAACTCATCGTTATCGTAAAGTCAATGTTGTGGCGGATTACTAGCGAACCATGTTGCTCTAACATGATCTTCTTTCGGGTTTAGCTCTCTCGTCTCTTTCGTAAGCTATCATGGGATGCTCTTCCGCGTCCTAGATATAGAATTGTTAATTTTTTTTTTTTTTTCTGACGGCTTGATATTTTGTTGATGATAATGCCGAAGGTGGATGATCTTACTGCTCTTTTCTCATTTCTTCCAGACTTTTCTAATTGGTAGTGTATATTTCATTCTTTGATTAATGATATTCTTTGTTGACTTTTAGCACAAAAAAAAAATTTGTGGGAAACTATTCCCTCTTTTATTGGTAGGGAGATTGCTTGGGATGCTCAATGCACATAGGCCCTAGTACAGCTTTTGTTAGTTTAATTGGCATTTTGTGTCTAGTTGGCCCTTAGGTCTCTGCTAATGGCAATGTTGAAGATGGAGTTCCATGCCATTCTAGTGTGAATGTTGTGGCCTAGGTCTCCTCCATGGGGGTTTCCTAGTTTGGTACATATGCATTCATTTTTTTTCTAATTAATTCATTCTTTGTTGATTTTTAACGCCCCCCCAAAAAAAAAAAAAAAAAAAGTTTTGGCTCACTATGATTTGTTTTTTGCCTACGTTTTTCATCCATATTGTTCAATATGCCAAGGATAAATATAAGATTTTTCACATACTAACAAAACTGTACCAAATAACTAGATTGGCTTCCCCTCCCTCTCCATTATGTGATAAATAAAAAAAGAAGTACTACTTCAGCTCCATTTGAGGTCTTTCTCAAGTTCTAATCACACACCATAAACTACAACATGGCTAAAAATATGACCATCATGAAGACTAAGATTGAAGAGATGAATCACCCATCAAGCCAGTTATTTTTTTATTTTTTTGGGTAAATCAAGCCAGTTCTTTGATTGCTCACATCTTGTGAATGTAACATTTTACTCCCAACCACCTTGGTACAATTTAAATTTGACAATATTGGTTTTAAGAGTGGTTTGGTGGATGACAATCAATGGACAAAAATTGGTGGATGGGTGGGTGTCTAGATCTCACACGTGATAGATCAAATGGGTTTGGAATCTAGACTGATCAACTCCAAAATAATGTGGACTCATTTCGAGTTGATCACGTGGCAAAACAAAAGAATAGAAAAATCCCAGATTAATTACAAGACAATATATGAAACAATGAGGGTTTCATGCACATACATTGCAATAGATGGAAGGAAAAATGATTAAATTTGCAATCGAAATTTGATGTATAAATTATTAGTCAATTTATTAGATATCAAATGGTGAAAATTGTTACATCACTTCTTCATGTGACAGAACAATCGTCTCGACTCTTACCCATCAATTTTGTCATACAATACCAAATACCAACAACAATTTTTTTTTACTTTTCGTTTTTAGCAGTATTAGTAATTTACATAGACAACAAAATTTATTTAAATTATTCTCTATTTTGCTTCCGAAAATTGGGTGATATAAAGGCCTCAAAAAAAAAAAAAAAATAGGGGCATTAGGGTTCTACTTGTGACTGACAAGAGGGAGGTAGGGGCAAATAAGCGGATAACAAGCGAGAGAAAAAGGCGGGGATGTTGTGAATCATCATGAAAGGGCGCACCGTTTGGTTTGAGAGATGGCAACCGACAAGTGGCCGTTGGTCGGTCGGTCTATGGTCGTGAGGTTTCACTTCTTAACTTACGGACGGCTCATTTAAAAAATAATGGTAAATTTTGTTAGTGGCCAACAACCGTTGGTGCCTAGGAGAGAACGACGTTCCTTCAAGGCTGAGTAAACATCACGCAAAGGGTTAAATTTTTTTATTTAATTTTTATTATAAAAAAATAATAAAAAATAAAATTACCTTCAGTGATTGATAGATTTTACCAATTAATCTAGTTAAAGGGGTAAATAAAAAAGAGAATTTTAATTTTATTTTTGAAGTTAAGAAGAGTAATTAAAAATTAATAAACAAGGTCTTAGGTTGCACGAGAATCGATTAATGGGGAGTTACAAATTAAATATTATTTAAAATTATTTAAAAATTAAAAAATAAATATTAAAACCATAGAAGCTGGGCTTGCCTAGGAGAAATCGGCGGAGCACCCGTGCCTCCTCGGGAAGAATACTGTGAATACTGCCAATAACAGAGGTCGATGTGAAGTTGTTAACCCCCCACAAGCCTCAAAGAAGAACATCCAACTCCCTTTTCCTTCCCCAGTAATATCTCTTTTGGGTAATTTTGAATCGAAACATGGTTTATGTAATCAGTATCGGATCAGTCGATTTGTATTTATTTTTGAAAAAATTGATTTGATCTGATATTATTTCTTGACAGACTTTGAGGATTGGTTCGTTACTGTTTGCAATTGTCTGGCTAAGCCAATCCAATCCGATACTCATTATTCTATATTTTAATCTTCCATGTTACGTGTCACTCATCCAACTTATGAGATTGTCATGTGGCAATCATCAATGGTTATTTAAGAATATGAAAATAAAATTTAATTTTTAGTAAAATAATAATTGAACCATTTCATGGGATGAGACCGATTCCAAATAAGTGTCTTTTCAGTTATACCGATTGATCCGAACTGGTTTTGGAAACCGGTGATATTTTGTCCAATACTTGGATTTAGGACTCTGAACCAATCAATACACTAAATTGAAATGGACCATTTTCAGATAGAATAGAATTGCAACTAACAATCGGTTTGTTTTGATTTAAAGTTTAACAATTGGGTCGGTTTGATCCCCTCTTGCCTTACGCCTTGCCCTGAAACTTGAGTTCAAGTAATCACCCACCTCTCCTCAAGACAAAGATTTCATTGAAGTTTAATAATCAGTTCGGTTTTGATTTAAAATTTAACAATCAGTTCGGTTTTGATTTAAAATCTAACAATTGGTTCAGTTTTAAACGAGAAACTATCGGTTGCAATCGATAAATCAATTAAACCGATTAAATATCTTAATATTTCATGATATCTTGTTCTGTATTTCTCTTTCGTTTTTTCATCTCTTGATTCTATTTTACTTTCATCAAATTTAAAGGACTTTTACTCTTTCAATGTTAGAATTTACAGATTTTCAAGCATGGATTCCTTTATCTGCCAAGGTGAGCCGTGAGGAAATGTTATGTTGTTATGCAACCTAATGGAAGAGGCTAAGAAAAAGAAGACAATTAAGCTGAACCAAATACTAATATTTTTTATTTGAAAAATTAAAACCGATTAATAACCGATTCGATTTTGGTTTATGTTTATTAGATATTGAACGGAACCGAAATCCAACATTGTCACACGTTTACTCTCACTCTAATGTGGCTGCATATGCGGTGGTCCAGAAGGTTTTGCCACGTATTCATGTGCCACGTTTGTAGGTGATCCTTTTGACTGTAATTCTTTTTACCACGTGTACATGAAACCTGCAGGCAAAATGGTATGCGTCATGGCATGGTAAACCGGAAGTGCTCCACGTATCCGTTGTAGCTTATTAGTGCCACGTGAATTCATGACCATGATGCTAAGGGATGAACAGATAGGATCCTCATCGTAGTGGGACCCATTTCGAAAGATGGGATGCCAGTTGGATTGAATCCACGTGTGCATTGGGAATAAAAATAGGAAAATGCATGTTGGCTTGCCAAATAAGCTAGCCACGTGGTATTATGCTATTGGGCTGAAAGTCTAATCATGTCAAAATCTACTAACAGTCATCTGCATGCATGACTACTTGTGTAAGTCGTGATTTGTTAATCACACCTGTCCATATGCGACAGTTTTGGAATTTGGAAATCCATACTACCAGCTTCTAAATTAGGGTTTTGCAAGGCACGACTGTACAAGTATAGGGAGGATTATATTTGGGATTTGGGGTTTCATTTATTAAGTAAATGACAATTTGTGATTGTTCCTTTTAACCATGCTAAAGAATATAATACTTTTCGTCTCAAAAACAACAAATGATATCCTACTAAATAGCAATCCATGGGAATGCTCATCATCTCTTTTCGGAAAATCTATTTGATTTTTGGTCATACTCTTAGGAGGGAACAGTGTTTGGGATTCAAACCTTTTGATTTTGAAAACACTTCAAAATTTTTTTTTCTTTGTTTCATTGTAAAATTTTTTGTGCAAATGATGTTAGATATATATATTTAATGTCTTTATTTGTATTTATGTTATATTTTTTTGGTAAAATATTTGTATTTATGTTCAAACAAATGGTAGAAAATTCTGTTTTACATAAAATTTTTCTTTTTTCATCATGCTACATAGAAAGAAACAAAGCCCAAGCTGAAGAACAAGAACATCTAATTCTAGAAGTTGCAAATCTCATGTGTAATTAGGCACACCTGAAATCGAACCCTAATCACGATGTAGAAAAGCAAAACAAAATAGAAATCACATAACGTAATGATTTAACGTTGTTTAGCAGCAAGATTGCCCATGTCCACAGTGAGATAAGAGTTGTTTCACCATCAACAAAGAATAGGGTTACACCATTCATCCTCAATATCGGAATGGTTATCGGTATTGGTATCAGTATCAGTATTGAATCGGGTATTGTTATCGATATCGACCAATATCGGTCAAGTATCAGCCATATACTGATGTAACATACCCTTTCGGTATTGGTCATGTACTGGTGGATATCGATCAATATTGGCCACGTGTCGCCCAATATCGATCACTTGTTGGCCAATATAGACTCATATCGGTTAGGCCTTGATCCAGTATCCCTCCCCCATATTGATTCTGTTGGACTTTGTGTTTGTCATTGTTGGCAATTTGGTTGATGTGACAGTGTTTGTGAGTATTCAGTCAGAGAAATGAGGAGAGAGAGTGTCAGTGTAGGAGAGAGAATGTCACTGCAGTGGCTAAGATGGAGCAACCTCGTATATGTGTTCTACAGTGTTCTACATGTGTTTCAAATGACTTACAATGAGTTGAATGTGATTTTACACTGATTTTGATGAGAGAGAGTGTCTGTGGACCCCACTAGTGATGTGACACAGTTTCTGATGATGTGGCCGAGTTTCTAATGATAAGACAATGTTGCGACATCTTGAAGCATTACATGAAGAAAGAAGATGTAGAGAGAGAATGAGGAGAGAGAAAGCGGAGAGAGAAAATATTGGTGGGTCCCACAGCAGGTTCATGGAAATCCGACTGTGGAAAGATGTAGAGCGTTGAGTTATCTTTCCAATGCAACTTGAATCACTCAATTCCAACGTCGGATGAGAGAGATATCGCAGTTTCTGTCGGATCGCTCGAAAAAGTCATTAATACATTTGTTCGGGGGCATCTTGGGTAAGAAGAAATGTAGAAGATTCCAAATCGGTTGCTAAAATGAAGCCACGATGCTCAGATCCACTTTCAATGGCCCAGATCAAGGTGGGTTCGAGTGTAATGGGGCCTTTGCTTTTTGATACTATCGCGTCCAAACCGCGATTCAAGAAGACAGCTCTTGATTCCGTGTGACGCATGCGCGGTACTACGGTGGATCAGATCCAGATCCAGCGGCTCACTTAATCTCCGATCGTGCCTGACTCGATTTATTCAGATCCGATGGCGCAGGTTCAATCCCACCTTTTAAAGGTAGTCTGATGGTCTCTGTTGAAGATCCCTTGAACGCCAATCAACGTGCGACAACACATAAGGCGGGCGGCGATTCGGTGTTGCGCGGGTGCACGGTATGGCTTCGAAAGATTCTCTTTCCTTATTTCTGACTGGCCAAACTTCAAACCGACATAACTTCTTCATCTGAACTCCAAATCGGTCCGTTCAAGTTGTAGTTTTCATATTTTTAGATTCTCTACCTATTGGGAGCAGTTGGGAGTCGAAAAAACAAAGAGAAAAATTAAAAAAAGCTTTTGCTTGAGAGAAGGGTTTTCGAGGGTTTCGTGCCCTATGGGAGTGATCCATCACCAACTACCTCTTCTCTATGCATCAATGGAGTGCTAAATCCCTATGAGAGGTCAGTAAAGCGTTTATGTTTACATTCATGGTGATTATGGATTGTGTGGAAGAGATTGGAAGTCTGTGAGCGAGGTGTGCTCTGTGAATCGATCTCTATCATCATTGAAGGCTGTTAGAGAGTACCTAAGAGCAGTGTGAAGCTTCAGAGAGATTGTTGGCCATTCGAAAGCATTGTTTGTGAGATTTTTTAATTCTCTATCTATTTATGCTTTCAATTTATTGTATGCGAGCGTAGGTGCAAATTGTTGAATACCTAGCTAATGGGGGAAAAATTGTAAGGCAATTCTATAAGCCTAAAAATTGTTATTTGCTTCCCGTGGGTGCGGGTTAAGCGTGGTGTGTTCAGTGGGTGCTGGACACTGGCTGTTAAAACCTAGGGTTAATATTCTTGTCTTGTAAAAGACTAAAAGTTGAGTGCTGAGTAAATACGGAACCCATTGGGCATTACTCTATGGACTAGCCATCACACACTGTGTTGGTGAACCACGTATATCCTGTGTTGTGGACTGTCTTTATTTTTCTATATATTTTGGAGTGCGTGGAATGGCTTGCAGGATGGGTGTGCAAATCTGGTAGACCTGGCCACTGAGTGGTAGCGAGGTAGATTTGCATGCGCTTCTGTGTATGTGAAAAGTTAGGTCTCTATCAGCTCTGAGCAGTAGTGAAATAATTAAGAAAAAATTTCAGACACTAATTCACCCCCCCTTCTCACTGTCATATCAAGTTCATCAGATTCAGCAAAAGGATATTGTATCAGCAAGGTATCCGTATCGATAGTGGCTGAAATTAATACGAATCGACTAATATGGGCAATACGATACGAATACCTAAAACCATGGCCATCACATAAATTTATATTGAACTTATACAAGTACATTTACAGAAAATCATATATAACTCTAAAAAATCATACACGACATAACTTCCACCATGCACACCTACACCTTATATATGGAGAATAGTTCACGTGTATGCATTTGTATCCTTCCTAGGATTCTATTACCGTCCATATCCATTGTGAACGGAATAAATATTAGCCATTGGTTGAGGTTTGATTGTCTATGTCTCTCTATCCAATTTGGGTGCATGTGTGCAAGTTTTGTTTACTTGATTGTGTAAAATTGCAATTATCTCACACATGGTCCTCCCACCCTTTTCTCTTCTTAAACTCTAAACAATCACATGCTTCTCTACCCACCTCTTGTCATTTTGAAGACAAAATATAAATTTCTACAACAACTTGATGATGGACCCATTAATCCAGAGCTTGTTATCCATAGTTCCAAGACAATGACTTCTCTAGCTAAAAGTATTAGCTTGGTGACTACATTATACAATATCAGTAAGACAAAACATAGATGTTAGGTTATCTTGAGAGGATCTGTTTCATGGTTTTTTGATCACACGTAAGGAGGTCTGAACAGGCCAGCTCTTAGAATAATATTTTAAAGAAGAACGCCTGAGGTGGTCATCATGCCACCAAAACTAAGATTATATAAATGAGGAAAGGAAGGAGGATATACAAGCTTTCCTTATAAAAATATATCCTTGAGAGATAATCACTTCATGCTTGGCCATCTCCTCTCTTTCTTAATTATGATTTATAGGGTTTGAATGTCCCTATGTTTGACTGACATTGGCCTTAACATGGAGGTCTCACGTGACAATATTTACAATATTTTTCTTTCTTTTCGGGAGAAAGACAAAAGGGGAGCTAGTCAATTATTTGGAATAAAGCTGAGATTCGGGAAGTGCATGGAAGATACTTGAAAGATCTTCCCTCTCCAAACTCCTAAAAGGACTTTCATTAAACAATGTATGTCCAATTGTATAAGGAGATGCCAATTTCCTTGACGTATGTTATAGGATGTCATCCAATCAAAATTAATCGGTTTGATTTTAATTTAATTTACACATGGTTAATTGATCTGATTGTGATTTAAAATTGTTAAACGGTGGATTAAGTAATAAAAAATCGATTAAACACAATCGAAAGAAAACCGAGTAAGCCCAGATAGATAATCAAATAAAATTGTATATATATATATATATATATATATATATATATATATATATATATATATATATATATATATATATATATATATATATATATTGTGCTATGCCGTGAGATAATGCCATGCTGATCATGTGTGATATTTTTAGTTTATTATTTAATGTTTAGAGTTTTATTGTTCTACTATTATAGTCATCGCATATTCGCTTCTTCTCCATAAACCATGTAAGAAACCGTTTATGATCCGATTAATTAAAATTAGCAAGAATCAATAAACTGATTGTTAATCGATTTGATTTTAATTTTGGTTTGAAAAATAAGAATCAATTATTAATCTGTTTAATTATGATTTTTATTAATTATAACTTCAAAGTGAACTAAACTGAACCATCGTTTATGAAAGGATCGACACTCCTAACCCTTTTGATTTGCTTTGGCAATTTCTCTCACTCCAACACACACAAACACGCTTGCATGCAAGTAGATGCGGGTCTAAAATTTTTTTTTTTAGGGAATTATGAATTTATTAAAGAACCAAAGGAGCAATTATACAATGAGGTCCCAAATGGAACAAATATAAGTCCCAAATGGAACAAATATAAGGGCACTAGTTCCCTAAGCAACTCAGCGAAGTTGAACATTTAACCCCAAGATGAAACAATATTGGCACGGTTCATAATAGAGTCCCGTATCTGAAAGCATGAAGGTGGTTGATCTTCCATTTGATTTCGAAATCAATATATCTCCAAATTTAATTAGATGATCAAGAGGACGTGGTCCATCTATGCTTATTCCTCTTTCCCCAAACCCCCCCCCCCCTCCCCCAATATGATAGGGATTCACATCCTCTCCTCCCAGCGATTCGGGAGGAGGGGGGACGCCCCCATTGGATGACCGACACGTGAGGCTTGGGTGAATCGAAGCCCTCCACCCGAGCCGACAAGCTGAGCTGATAGGGGTGTCAGCTCGGATGGAGGGCTAGGATTCACCCGAGCCCCACGTGTCGGCCATCCAACGGGGGCGTCCCCCTCCTCCCGAATCATTGGGAGGAGAGTATTTGAATCCCATACGATAAATAGAGGTACAGAAAGCAATCTGGATGGTTGAGCTACAAACCGATTTACCCTTGAAGGTAGACAAAATCCACTTCCATTCACCTCTGAAGGAAGGAAAGCCCAAGCACAAGGGGATCATGTTAACGGAACTCCATTAGGTCACTCGCATTCCCACCAGTGTATTCATTGGATGACATGTTAGCAATCATAGCCAACAAGATATGCATAATCCACATAAGATAGTTGTATAAAAAATTCATAAATTTATGGGAAAATATCACGTACTACCCAGATAGTTTGAGAAACATCACCTACCAGCCTATGGTTTATGAAATCATCAACCGCACCCCACTAACTGACGGAAGAGAGTTAAATTTTTTTTTCTAGACATCCATACCCTTCTTATTTTAAACCGAGAAATGTTAAAATTACCTAAAATTACTAAAATCAACCATCCCATGGTTTTTGAAATCATCTACCTCCATTCATTTTCTGGTTAATACATTTCCAGTTTTTTACTTCTCAATCTCGGGAAGGCAAACTCCCGCAGATTCTATCAATGGAGGACTCTGCTCTTCTCGTACGAACCCTTGAAGAGTCCCGAAACTTCTAGTATAGAGGCTTGAGGAGACTTAGGTATTTCTAGAAGATACTCTTCGACGATCTCTTGTTCTTCCTCAGCAATGTCCGTTCCAGCTTCTTATTTCCATGGGATGGAATCAAAGCTCCTGTAGATGACTCCTTTGCACAGATGGCTGTGGGAGGTGGCGGTTTTGTGATGCAATCCGTGGCCTCCATCTTTGATGGATTAATGAAGATGGGCATAATGATACCATTGCAGAATAGTTCATCGGCATAAATGATGAATAGAGCTGAGCTATCGAAACTGGATTTGAAGCTGAAATCATGGGCTTTTGATAGAAAATTCTTGGAGGTCGTCCACATGGGATCTAACTCTATAAAAGCATTAGTTTCATCGTATGGATTGTCCACCAAGGAATTCTCAAAAGAATGTCTAATGTTGTCCAACCAACTGGTTGAGAAGCTTTCAATGGAGAGAGGACACTGTGAACATTCCATGGCTATCATCACCCTTTCCATAGAAACTCAGAAATACGAAGACACAGAGTCCGGACCCCACGACTGTGAGTTTTATAACTCTTAATCCACCACTGAGCAAGATTAAGAGTTATAAAACCCTACAAATAAGGGATACTTCACTGCCACTGTGATGTTAAAACCCTACAAATTCTCATCTCACATAATTTGTAGGGTTTTATAACTCTTAATCTTGCTCGCTGGTATTGATTTTGTTACGGAAAATATTGAAGTACAATAGTATCGTAGTTAGTTCCTCTTGATCCAGTTTCAGGTCTTGTCGCATTCTCAATTGGATCCTCCTAGTTAGTTGCTCACCCATGTAAGCGAAATTGTAGTGTTGGGAGAGGTTGAAGATGATGGAAACGAGGGAAAGTGAACAGAAGATGAGGGCGTAGGTGCAAATGTGGACTCGCATCTGATCATGGTTTGGGAGGAAGAAAGCCAAGATCATGCCACTGATAGTCAAGGCATAAATGGGTTGGATTTAACGACTACAATCACACCTTTCTTCCATTCAGGGGAATTGAGGAGCAGAAGTCGAGAGAATGATGAAGTGCGAAAGGCAATGGGCTTGATGGTCATCAATCTCAAGCATGGTCAATGGGGAAGCAAATGAAGTAGGGCTTGATTGAATGCTTAAGCGGCTGGCACTACTTCTGGTCACAGAAGAAGGCATACGGGGTTCGAATGAATAGAAGGTTAAAATTTTATCTCTGCTCATTCTCTGAAACGACATCTTTCTCATTCTCCTGCGATCTTCTTTTCTGATCTGATTTTCTAGTAGTTACAAAGGTCCTTAATCGGTCTGGTGGTGAGATTCTATTTTCCCCATTCTAGACTAAATATCTAATCGATGGTAGTAAAGGGTAAAATAGACTTTTTCCCTTACAATAAGGGCATTACTGTTAGCCAAAAAATGGTTTTGAGCTGACATCAACATCTAACAGAACCGTCTTAATGGCTTGGGTCTTTCTATTACACGTTTTGAAAATTTGGGTGGTAGTTGATGATGTCAGAAACCATGGGGTGGTAGGTAATGCTTCTCAAATTATCTGGGTAGTACGTGATATTTTTCCTAAATTTATTAGGTCCAACCCACTCACCTTGATGGTGATAGAATAATAGAATTCCATTAGTATGTGAGTTCTCCCATGTAGTTACACACAAATTTTACCAAATATGTTATATTCATGTTAAAGTTAGCAATTGCATCCTATCTTAAATACCTTAGAGGATCACACTTATCTGTAAAATTCTAAATTACCAGTTGCTTTCTACAGGTTGATGGATCAGCCGATGGGTTCCAAAATGATTCTAGAATTTAAATAGGTAGTTTTTTCATCCATTGATCGACGCTACCAGTTGATGTATAGAATAGTAGTATCATCTGGTGGGGGCTAACAGACCATTCTGTCAGCCACCGGTTGTTTCTACTGATTTAGGGTTTTGTGATCGGTTGGATCAACCATTGCATAGTATTTGTAGTTTGGATCTCTCACCTTCTGCCCGTTTCTTCCTGGAGTCTTGTCTAATGGCTTCTATGACCTTCCCCATAGGTCGGGGAACATCAGGGCCCTTGTTTAGAGACTTCCTATCATCTTAACACAATGATCTAACTCTTACGAACTCCTTGAATCATTCTCATTTGAATTCTGGACATTAATTCCTTCCTTTGCTTACTTGGCCATTAATGGCTTCATGAAGATAGAGTCCTTATCCTCCAAAAAGAGGGAATTATCAATGGTCTATTAATATCATTAAATAAAATTAGTATAATGGGTTGAACATTACCTTAGGATCGAAATTGAGGCCTTCCAATGGTTCTATGTGCCTTGGGAAGTCCTTCAATTGTAAGACCCGTATCAAACTAACCCGGTCTTACCACCTTGAACCAGGTCTACCTATCATGGATGAGCCAAATGGACCAAGTGCATGAAGGAGATCACGATCCCAGGTATTAAACTGACCCAAAAACACTTAAATTAAGGGGAGGGTCGCATACCCAGCAAGGGGAGGGTCGGACCCCCCAAGACAGAAGTCAGTCCCCCAGTTTTACATGGGGGGTCGGACACTTTAGGAACTAGGGGTCGACGAGATCTCCGACCCCCCCTATCGACCCCCGATACTCGGTAAATCTAAAAATTAGGAAAGTTTCCTAATTTCGATGGGATTCCTTCCAAATCTCAATGGGACTTATTTTAGGAGTTTCTACTCTATAAATAGGACGTCCCTAAGTCTCTTTTACTCCTTTTACAACCCTAATTGAATTGAGAGAAAGAGAAGAGAAGGAAGAGAAGGAAGAGAAGGAAAATAGAATGAAAGAAGAGAAGAAGGCCAAGGGAGAAGAGTTGCAGAGAAGGAGTATTCTTCTCAGGTATGGATACTAATTCCATGAATTGCTAAAGATCTTAGGATAGATAATGCAGAGAGTATGATCTCGGAGAAACCCAAACCATCAACCTATGGTTAGGTTTTCATGGAAAACCATGGGGGAAAATCATGAAAGCCATATAGGTGGTAGAATATGGTTCTAGACCATAGAACATGTGTAGAATGGATTATAGGAGCAAGCCATAGGACCCCAAACACGAAGAATGGATTGAAGGAAAAAAATCGACCAAAACCCACAGGGGGTCGCATGGGGGGTCGATGGCCAATCGACCCTACCAGACCCTGAGCATCGACCCCCAGTGTTTGGGAAGTCCAGAATAGGGGTCGCACCCAAGGTCGATCATTACTCCGACCCTACCTCCGACCCCCAGTTAACAGAATGGTTTTTAAATTCAAAATTAATTCTAATAAAATTCTATCGACTTTGTTAGGTCTTCTAATAATATAATAACAATATAAAGGTGATCTTAAAGCTTGTAAGAGGATCTATTAGCAAGCTAAGGTGAGAAAACAGAACTCTAAACTAATTGGTTAATATCAAACTGTTTTCTCTTTTCTTGAGTCCAATGCTATGCTTGATCCTATGCGAATATGTTTGTAATGTGCATACAACATGTCATCTAATATTTCTATTATTTATTCATGCATATTTACCTTATTGTTTATAACATGATGATGATGATGATGATGAGAATAGGCATGTGAATGTATGTGTGTGGTTGGTGTACTTGATGCGAGCGAGTATTAGGGGGGTGTCATAGGCTGGGCCTCAACACTCTAGCTCTATCTCTAACTCATGTCTTGTGCATTAGCATCATCGTATCGCCATTACTTTAGCAGAACTATTATGTCTTAGAGCATCAGGGGAGGTGGTCTCGGTCCTTGTAGTCTCTGACTCTACCGGGGAGCTTTAGCTCTATCTCTATGGACGTTTTGAGGGATGCTGGGGTGAGGCCTTGGATACACTTTTTGGCATTAGGATTGGTTAGTTGCGAGCCCAGTTTGCAGTCCTCGCCAGCAGGGGCTTACGTATTGGTATGACACTGTACAACAATAAACGTTAACCTTTGTTGTATAATGTTCATGAATTGGGTGCTTATGAGTCGATGATAAATGTTACCTTCGGGCGGCGTCACACACTTGTGTATAGAGGCGGGGTCAATAAACGTTAACCTTTGACTACCTAAACCTTTCTATTGCATATTGCAAACTTTAAACCAGACCAAAGATATGAATTGACTGCATGCATATGTATTGTTGCATTGTTTTGTTTGCTCACTGAGCCATGATGTGTGCTCACCCCCTCGACGTCGAATATTTTTAGTTGATGATGCAGGTACTACCGTCAAAGATTATGTAAATGCTCCAGTATATGGTCACGTGGCGGCGATGGAAGTTGAAGATGAAGTGGATGCACATGACTCCTCTTGCGAGTGCAACTCATGTGTATTCAATTAGATTTCTAGTTTTCTTTATTTGGATTTAATAAAGACATGTATTTGATATTTATTTATGTCTTAGTTGATACAGAATAAGTTGCTATTTAAATATTAATATCACAGTAGATTCTCAGTTCATTTTACTATAAGACTTCCACTATTATGTATTTACTCTGATTATGAATGTGGATGTATGAGGTTTAGATAAGTTGGATTCCGCTTGTCCAAGATCCTGGTTGAACCGTTGGTTTGCTAGCTGTTCATCACACCATTCTGAAGTGTGCGGAATTGGGGTCTGACAACTTGGGATCAGAGCATCTCATGCCGTGTCCGCTAACCTAGCATACTTTCACAATAAATTATGAACTGAGATAGGATAAAAGTAAAAACTGTAATATTAACACACCATAAGCACCTGTGTTGGTTGAGACAGAACCTAAACCAGACAATAATGTACATATAAAAGGTGGAACCATATATATACACCCACACAGAAAGAGAAGACAAAAAATTATCCTAATAAACAAACAATATAGGGTATTATCTATAAGTTGGGTAGTTATCCAAGTATACAAGGATATAGTACAGTAGCAAGAAGGGAGCTTCTGTAAAGCAAAAAATTGGAATACCGAGTTGGTACTCACAGGATGTGAAACTAGATGTAGGACAGAGGAAGAAGGAAAATGGATAGTAATGCCAAAACCCCTATAGAAATAAAGGAAAAGTTCTCGGGCTAAATTCAAATAGAGATAAGAGAATAATGGCCATATAAGTAGATAGGTTTATATAGGATGCGGTGCATTATTGACTTACTCTTATGATTATAGAGGATGCACATACTTGATTTTAATTCTCGTACCTTGACAGGATACCTTATTGATTTAACCTGTCAATTGGAGTTATAGATATTGTTTCTTTAGGCTGCGTTTGGTAACTCTCCCAAAGAACAGTTCTTCTGTTCTTCCATTTTGATAGAACAGAAAAACTGTTCAGAACAGCCAAGAACAGATAAAAACTGTTTGGCAAATCTGGTTTGTTCTTCTGTTCTCACAGAACGAACCGGATGAAAAGAACATCTAAGAACGAAAATTTCAGAACATGGTTTACCATGTTTTTACGTTCTAGAACAATTTTGAAAAGAACAAAAAACTAAGTTGTTCCTGATAAAACCTGACACTCTTCCTACCTACTTCCATACACGAGAAGCACATCCTCCTTGTTCGTTCTCTACAAGCACAACAGTTATTTTCCCCTCATCTCTCTCTCTCTCTCTCTCTCTCTCTCTCTCTCTCTCTCGTCTTTACTTCTCCTCCATCTCCATTTTTCTTTTCTGAATTTTTTTTAACATTTTTGTAGAAACTACTCCTTGTTCGAGCAGGTAAATCTACTACTGTTTCGTCTCCATCTCTACAACTTGCTTGTTCTTTGTTTTAGGGATGGTCACCTCTCATTTTTCCTCTTCCTCTCTCACACGGTACCAGGGGATTTCTATCTGAATCAGTACATCGGGTTTGCTGATTTGGATCTAAAACTAATGTGTAGATGGTTCTGTGATTTAAGAAATTAATGCTTTGCTGGTTCTGTGAAATTCACATCTATTTGGTTGTACTCACCAAAAGATAATCAAGTGGACTCCTGATTATTATTCTTGTGCTTAATTCTTTATCAAATATCGACTGAAAACGTCAGTATTGACTTTATTTTGTTCTTTTTATTTTCTGTTTCAAATTCCAGATATGAATTATTTGTGTTCTAAATTCTTTTGGCATGAACCCAAATGATAACTACAAATAAAAAATAAAAATAAAAAGGTTTACGGCTCTAGATGCATGAAATTTTATTTTTATTTTTTGAAAAATTTTCTTGTTTAATTGATCAACTTATCTCCATCAACCCATAGGTACAATTTATAATTAAATGATATTAATATTAATTAATTTGGTAAGATATCGGTTTAATGGTAATTATGTAATATTTGAATCCTTTGAAAAAAAGTGTTCTAGAACAAATTTTACCAAACAGCAAACAAGTTAGAACAATGTATTCAAACTAGTTCTGGAACATATTTGCCAAACAGTTTTAAGGTCAAAAGAACAGCTAAAGAACATTATTTCAAAACAAAACAGAAAAAGACCATCTCTTCCGGTTCAGAACAAGAACAAGCGAGAACGTTACCAAACGTAGCCTTAGTATTAGTCCTGATTATACCAATCTGAACCACTCTTATGATCGACAACATGAATAGAGATATGAACTGAATGAACAGTTAAATGTTTAATCATGTTGAGCGTACATCTTTTCAATTTTACCTGATTTACTGATGTACGAAATCTTCTCCAGATTTATTCTTGTAATGCCTTGACCAATGGCATTATATATTCAATAGAACCTGGACCCATGAGATTAAGAATTGTAAAACCTCCATTTCCATGTATTTGGACCACCGTGCAACTTAACAATCTTTTGATGCCGGTTGGATTACCACAGATTTACTCCTGATTCTTTAAACCTAGGTTCACTAGATAAAGCAAGTGTTTGTCATTATGCTAAATCGATAGAAGGAAGGGAAGTGCTTTTGGATGAATATTCTGATTTATACACTCCCTGACCATTGTTGATAAAGATGTTTAGTGATAATGGAATTATTGGAAGAAAGATGATTGGATTCAGATTAAATGCTATAGCCAATGAGCCTCAGACAAAATAATGGAGAGTCTATTTTTGGGATTTCTAAATGGATGAATATGAGTCATGTCTATAAAAGAGTGCATGAGCAAAAAGTGAGAACTATCAAGAGCAGCCAATAAAGAAATAGATAGCACTCAAGCAAGTTAAAGATGGTAATATCAGTATGAATTTTGACAAAGTAGAAGATTCCTAAAGGCAAATCTAAGAGTGGACACAAGGATAAAGTCAAAAATCAATGCATTAAGTACTCGGTTAATACAATGATAATTGAGTTATGCCCAATGTCGATTGAGATGATTAAGTAAAGACCAAAAGAGTTTGGCTGAATTAATGAAATTATAAGCATATATCCTAATGCTTATAGATAGACTTTGGATATGAAGTAACAATCATAAGATATTTTTCGAGGTATATGAAAGAGAGATCAGGGTAGAACAGCAAGGATAAAGGAAATATAATCTAATGAGTGCAATATGGGATTTTGAGATAGTCTTTGAAAAATCATAAGAGGTGAAGGAACTAGACAAGCTCTTAAGAACTTCGAATCAGACCTTGCTAGTTCAAGCCCTTTGGACTAGATGTTGTATTGGATGAGTGTTATGAACAATGTCCAAATCTTATGGATGGATGAAATTCAGATGCAACCTTGATCCAACTTGGGATGGCAGACTTTGACGTCATCTTGGGAATGGACTGGTTAGCTCGGCATTCTGCGAACCTATTATGCGCCGAAAAGAAGATAACATTTAAAGACAAAGAAGGAGCAGAATTCAGTTTTACAGGAACCAAACTTCCACGTAAACGCAAGCTCATACTCTCAGCACTAAAGGCTAAGAAGTGCCTTGAGAAGGGAGCAGTTGGATATCTAGTATTAGTGATCGACCTCACCAAGGAAGCACCACGGATGGAAGGTATTGATGTCGTGCGGGACTACCCCGACGTATTTCCTGAGGAACTACCAGGATTACCACCCGACCGAGCCACAGAGTTTGTGATAGATCTTGTACCTGGAGCCACACCAGTATCAAAAGCACCTTATCGAATGGCTCTTACTGAACTAAAAGAATTAAAAGTACAACTACAAGAACTGCTGGACAAGGGTTATATTCAACCTAGTATATCACCATGGGGAGCGCCAGTATTGTTCGTAAAGAAGGATGGTAGCGTTCGATTGTGTATCGACTATTGGGAGTTGAACAAACTGACAATCAAGAATCGATATCCACTACCTCGGATCGATGACTTGTTCGATCAGTTGCAAGGAGCAAAAGTATTTTCTAAGATCGATCTTCGGTCAGGCTACCATCAGTTGAAGATTAAGGATGGTGATATTCCTAAGACAGCTTTCAGGACCAGATAGGGACATTATGAATTATTGGTCGTGTCTTTTGGATTAACAAACGCACCAGCAACCTTCAAGGAACTTATGAACCGAGTTTTCCACGATATGTTGGATACGTCGGTTATTGCATTTATTGATGATATATTGGTATATTCCAAGGACAAGGAAACTCATATTAAGAATCTAAACGCCACCCACAGCGTTTAAGGAAAGAGAAGCTATATGCCAAATTTATCAAGTGTGAGTTTTGGCTAAGTGAAGTCGCCTTCCTAGGCCATGTAGTATTCGCTGAAGGAATCAAAGTGGATCCCAGCATAATCGAAGCTATTGTAAAGTGGGAAGCACCACAGAGCATTGCAAAAATTAGAAGTTTTCTGGGTCTCGCTGGTTATTATCGGCAATTTGTGGAAGACTATTCCTGGATTGCCGTACCTCTCACCAGTCTGACTAAGAAAGGTGAAAAGTTTGTGTGGACGGATAAATGCGAGAAGAGCTTCCAAACCCTGAAGACCAGTGTCACACCCCAATTCTGATCCAACAAGAATGGTGTGAGTGAACCGTCATCGAACTAACGGTTCACACCAGGATCTCGAATAGGCCGTGTCCACCCATACAAACCATTACACATAACCACAATCAGAATATAAATATACAGCGGAAGACTTTAAATAAAATGAATTGAGTATCTACTGATAATTTAAATAAATATCCAATTATCCAAATTCAAACACATAAAATAATATCATTATATCCCTTTAATGCAATAAAAAAAAAAAGGAAATTAAATAAAGAAAACAACTCAAAGGTACACGCAGAAAGGGCACTCGCATGAAGCGTCATGCTCGTCTGTACGTCCAACGCCGCAACACCACCATACACAGGAGCATTCATATAGTCGTCAACAGTGTAACCTGCATCAACATCTAAAAACAATGTACGTACAAAGGGTGAGCTCACAACACAGCTCAGTAAGACAATGAGACAGTTTCACAATATTATGCATGAGTAACAATCAATTTTATGCTGTGGTCTGGTTTTAAGTTTGCAATGTGCTATAGAAAGGTTTGGTGGCCCCCGCACCTCTATACACGAGTGTGTGGCACCTCATGGTTCACACCCCCATTGGCCCACATGCACCCACCATGGAATAGAGATAGAGCTAAGATACCCACGTACCTCTCCTGATACTCTACCCATACCAGTACCTAAGCCCCTACTGGCCAGGGCTTGCAAACTGGGCTCGCAACTAACCAATCCTATATGTCATCAATGTATGCTCTATCCCAGCACAGCCGTCTACGGCATAGAGATAGAGCTAAGGCATTCCCACACCTCCCCTGATGCCCTATCCGCAACTAACTCACTAGGATAGAAACATAACGCAGGTAGAATTTATCCCAACATAACTCCCTACGGCATAGAGATAGAGCTAAAGCATCGTGGACAAGCCAGCGTCGACTCGGAGACCACAGTACCACATAACAGTGGTCGGGACAACATCAATATCGAAGACCATCGTACCACGACCTTCCCCTGATGCCCCACCCGTACCGAGCATGTTAACACATAATACTACAAAAGGTGCTAATGTGAAGAGCGATCCGAGGCCCATGCCCCACTCCACACACTAACGAAAACAACCACATGCCTAACAATCACATCCTATCAATGCATGAACAATAATAATAACTGAAAGTAAAGGATGGCATGTGAATATGCACAAACAACACATCATATGTATATTCAGGTTATTAACAAAGGTTTATTGTCCATTAATTATTAGGTTTAGGTCAGATTCCCTTACCTGACGATCGTTCGATAACGTGCTCCACGTCGCGAGATCCAAACGATAAGTCACAAAGTCCTACAACATTATTAGGGTTTCATTAGAATATTTTTCTTAGGATTTCATGTTGGTCGGAAACCAACACGGTTACAAAATACCCTCACAGAGCTGACCGGTGGCAACATACCGGTCGCAGCTCTGTGGGGAAGACTGGCGACCGGTATGGTTAGCCGGTCCCTACAGACCAGCCTCCCGAGGGATACCGGTGGCAACATACCGGTCGCACCATGTGCAACCGGTATAGTCGACCGGTATGTCTCCGGAAGACCATACATGGGTTTTCGACTGCCGTCGATCATCCTCCATGGATTTCCAAGGTTTCTCCTATCCATTCTAAGTCTAAACTTGGAGTTAGAGTTATCCCCAACTCATTCAAGTCTCGTTTCGATGAATATCATCTCGAAACTCGAATCTAGGGTTTGACAGCAACTTAGGGTTTATTGGCCAATTTGGGGTTTTAGATCAATACTTATTTTGCATGGTATTGACCCACTCACACAAGTAACATAGGATAAGAAGATTGATTCGAACACTTACCGTTGACAGGCGTAGCGTGAGCTTCGTCGAACGGTAATGGCAGCTCCTTCTTCTTCCTCCTAGCTCCTTCTCCTTTCCAACCTCTTTCTCTTCTCTAGGGTTTGCGAGAGACAATGGAAAGGATTTGAGGAGGCTTAAGGGTGTATTTATAGGCTAAAAATAGGGTTTAGTAACCCTATTAGGATTAGGAAACTTTTAAGATTCGAAATAAGGAAAGTGGGACCCTCAGAAGTCAAATTCCAGATTCCCACACATAGCTGCGCAGGCCATACCGGTCGACCGGTACCAAGACCGGTACCATCGACCGGTCAACATAAATTGATGACTATTTGGTCGTCTTTGGTCCGATTTCATACCTGTTTGTCATCCGCTCGTCCCGTCTGGCCCGGTGATGATCGGAAGACCTGTTACGACACAAAACCAAGGTTTAGACCGGGTTTAAGGAGTGCGGGTCTTACAACTAGATTGATATCCACTCCGATTTTGACTATTCCTGTTCCCGGACAGCCATTTACCCCATACACCGATGCGTCAGGATTGGGATTAAGGTGTGTGCATATGCAAGGAGAACAAGTAATTGCTTATGCCTCAAGACAGTTAAAGACACATGAGAAGAATTATCCCACTCATGATCTGGAGTTAGCGACAGTAGTACATGCTGTCAAGATATGGAGACATTACCTATACGGAGAGAAATTCCAGATTAAATCGGACCATAAAAGTCTTACTTATTTATTTAATCAAAAAGAGTTGAATATGAGACAAAGAAGATGGCTGGAACTATTGAAAGATTATGATTGTGATATCCAGTATCATCCGAGAAAAGCTAATGTAGTAGCGGATGTGTTGAGCAGAAAGGCAATGATAAAATCTCAGGGGGAGGTTAGCACAACTGCAGCAATGCGTACTATCGGCATGGTATTCAATCACGGCAATGAGCAGTATGTGATAGATACAACGGATGGATCAGCCAACCAAGGGTTTATTCATCCGTTTTCAAATATGTTCGCCGCGTTGAAGATTATACCGAATATAATTGATGAAATGAAGACAGCCATCAAAGCAGACCCTTACCTAAGAACGGTACAAGAAGACATCGAAAAAGGTAGGACTAACCCTGAGTTCACCTTCGATGAAGAGAAGGTACTGAAGTACAAAGGAAGAATATGTGTACCCGAAACAGAAAGTGTGGACATTAGACATTGACTGATGAAAAAAGCCCATACCACCATCTATTCGATACATCCTGAAAGTACAAAAATATATCATGATCTAAAGAAACTATATTGGTGGAGAGGAATGAAAGCAGATGTAGCGAAGTTCGTGTCTCAATGCCTAAATTGTCAGAAAGTAAAGGCTGAGAGACAAAGACCCGCTGGACTGTTACAGCCGTTACCAGAACCAGCATGGAAATGGGACTGCATCACTATGGACTTCGTCACAAGATTACCACTGACCCCTCGAGTAATTGACGCAGTTTGGGTGATTGTAGACCGCTTGACAAAAACAGCTTGGTTTATACCGATACGACCTCAGTATACACTAAAAAGGTTAGCAAAGCTGTATGTGGATAATATTATTCGATTACACGGTGTACCAGAGAGCATTGTGTCTGATAGAGATCCACGATTTACTTCCAAGTTTTTAGAAGGACTGCAAAAGGCTATGGGTACAACACTGAAGTTTAGTACTGCATTCCATCCACAGACAGATGGACAGTCAGAGCGTACAATTCAGATTCTAGAAGATATGATACGAGCATGTGTAATTGAATTCAAAGGATCATGGGATGAAAAGTTACCACTGATCGAGTTTTCTTATAACAATAGCTATCAGGCCACTATACAGATGTCACCCTATGAAGCACTGTATGGCAGAAAGTGTCGAACTCCGTTGTTTTGGAACGAAGTTGGGGAACGTAGTCTCGTTGGACCAGAATTTGTTGAAGAGACTTGTCGAGTGGTCGACATTATCAAGGAAAGGGTGAGAACAGCCCAAAATCGTCAGAAGCAATATGCAGATACTCGACGTAGAGATCTTGAGTTCGTCGTGGGTGATAAAGTATTCTTGAAGGTATTGCCTATGCGAGGTCTGAAACGGTTCAGACAGAAAGGGAAACAAAGTCCAAGATATGTCGGGCCATATGAGATTCTAGCTAAGCGTGGGAAAGTGGCTTACAAGTTAGCACTACCACCATCTATGTCAAGTGTGCATGACGTATTTCATATTTCCTTATTGAAGAAGTATGTCAAAGATCCAAAGCACGTTCTGGCAGTAGATCTACTTGATTAAACTGAAGATTTGACTTTTGAAGTAACACCAACGGAAATCACCAGCCGAAAGGTTCAACGACTATGCAACCGAGATATCTATTATGTCAATGTCACTTGGAGAAGTAGAGACATGTAAGAAATTACATTGGAGGAAGAGAATGCTATGCGAAAGCAATATTCTCACTTATTCGACTCAGAAGGTACGAAAAATTTTTGGGACGAAATTTTTATAAGTAGGGGGAGTTGTAAGACCCGTATCAAACTAACCCAGTCTTACCACCTTGAACCAGGTCTACCCCTCATGGATGAGCCAAATTGATCAAGTGCGTGAAGGAGATCACGATCCTAGGTATTAAATAGACCCAAAAACACTTAAATTAAGGGGAGGGTCGCATACCCAGCAAGGGAGGGTCGGACCCCCCAAGACAGAAGTCAGACCCCCAGTTTACATGGGGGGTTGGACATTTTAGGAACGAGGGGTCGACGAGATCTCCGACCCCCCCTATCGACCCCCGGTACTCGGTAAATCTGAAAATTAGGAAAGTTTCCTAATTTCGATGGGATTCCTTCCAAATCTCAATGGGACTTATTTTAGGAGTTTCTACTCTATAAATAGGACGTCCCTAAGCCTCTTTTACTCCTTTTACAACCCTAATTGAATTGAGAGAAAGAGAAGAGAAGGAAGAGAAGGAAAAGAGAAGGAAAGAAGAGAAGAAGGCTAAGGGAGAAGAGTTGCAGAGAAAGAGTGTTCTTCTCAGGTATGGATAATAATTCCATGAATTGCTAAAGACCTTAGGATAGATAATGCAGAGAGTATGATCTCGGAGAAACCCAAACCATCAACATATGGTTAGGTTTTCATGGAAAACCATGGGGGAAATCATGAAAGCCATATGGGTTGTAGAATCATGGTTTTGGACTATAGAACATGTGTAGAATGGATTATAGCAACAAGCCATAGGACCCCAAACACGAAGAATGGATTGAAGGAAGAAAATCGACCAAAACCCACAGGGGGTCGCATGGGGGGGTCGATGGCCAATCGACCCTACCAGACCTTGAGCATCGACCCCCAGTGTTCGGGAAGTCCAGAATAGGGGTGGTCGCACCCAGGGTCGATCATTACTCCGACCCTACCTCCGACCCCCAGTTATTAAAATGGTTTTTAAATTCAAAATTAATTCTAATTAAATTCTATCGACTTTGTTAGGTCTTCTAGCAATATAATAACAATATAATGGTGATCTTAAAGCTTGTAAGAGGATCTATTAGCAAGCTAAGGTGAGGAAATAGAACTCTAAACTAATTGGTTAATAACAAACTGTTTTCTCTTTTCTTGAGTCCAATGCTATGCTTGATCCTATGCGAATATGTTTGTAATGTGCATACAACATGTCATCCAATATTTCTATTATTTATTCATGCATATTTACCTTATTGTTTATAACTTGATGATGATGATGATGATGATAGGAATAGGCATGTGAATGTATGTGTGTGGTTGGTGTACTTGATGCGAGCGAGTATCAGGGGGGATGTGATAGGCTGGACCTCAGCACTCTAGCTCTATCTCTAACTCAAGTCTTGTGCATTAGCATCATCGTATCGCCACTACTTTAGCAGAACTATTACGTCATAGAGCATCAGGGGAGGTGGTCTCGGTCCTTGTAGTCTCTGACTCTACCGGGGAGCATTAGCTCTATCTCTATGGACGTTCTGAGGGATGCTGGGGTGAGGCCTTGGATACACTTTTTGGCATTAGGATTGGTTAGTTGCGAGCCCAGTTTGCAGTCCTCGCCAGTAGGGGCTTACGTATTGGTATGGCACTGTACAACAATAAACGTTAACCTTTGTTGTATAATGTTCATGAATTGGGTGCTTATGAGTTGACGATAAATGTTACCTTCGGGCGGCGTCACACACTTGTGTATAGAGGCGGGGTCAATAAACGTTAACCTTTGACTACCTAAACCTTTCTATTGCATATTGCAAACTTTAAACCAGACCAAAGATATGAATTGACTGCATGCATATGTATTGTTGCATTGTTTTGTTTGTTCACTGAGCCATGATGTGTGCTCACCCCCTCGACGTCGAATATTTTTTGTTGATGATGCAGGTACTACCGTCAAAGATTATGTAAATGCTCCAATGTATGGTCACGTGGCGGCGATGGAAGTTGAAGATGAAGTGGATGCACATGACTCCTCTTGCGAGTGCAACTCATGTGTATTCGATTAGATTTCTAGTTTTCTTTATTTGGATTTAATAAAGACATGTATTTGATATTTATTTATGTCTTAGTTGATACAGAATAAGTTGCTATTTAAATATTAATATCACAGTAGATTCTCAGTTCATTTTACTATAAGACTTCCGCTATTGGTTATTTTACTCTGATTATGAATGCGGATGTATGAGATTTAGATAAATCGGATTCCGCTTGTTCGAGATCCTGGTTGAACCGTTGGTTTGCTAGCGGTTCATCACACTATTCTAAAGTGTGCGGAATTGGGGTGTGACATCAATGGTGCTAAAAAGTTTCCCAAGGATGGAATTATCTTCCCTCTCTCTCCAGATCCAAAATTAGTTTATTGTCTCTCTTTTTCTCTCTTCTCATTGAATTGTGGGACTTCTATTATGATGAAGTTTTAATGAAAGTTAGGATTGCTAAAGGGGAACGAATCCTTTCTCCTTTGGTAGCTTAGATAGTGGGTTTCACTCAATTACCACTTGGCAGCCTCTTACGAATTGGAAGAGGGTCTCCCACTCCCATTTATTCTCTTTGTCTCCCTTCCACCACGTTACTTGCTACATGGCAACCTATTGCTAACTAGAGGGGAATCTCCTATCTCTCCTAGTGAGGACAAAAGATGGAAATTTTAGAAATCGCCACCTAGATTAAGGTCTAGGACCTTAGAAATGTGAAATCTCACCCCAAGGTAAGACTTCGATTGACTCATGACCCTTAGATTGGATTTTTGGTCCATTAGAGATTGGGTAAGCGTCAGATTACGATTATGGGAAGGGGTTAGGCACCCAAACCGCCCGATCGAATTCGGTCTCCTATGCCTTTCCTATGCTAGACTGTATCTGTTAAACCGAACCAAACCAAGTGGTTTGATATCATTGAACCGAATCTGTATCCATCTGATTGCCTACGTATCACAGAATTATTCCAAAAATCAGGTTAACCATCGTAGTTCAGGTGTGATTAAAGTTTATGGATGTGATTTATGTTTGTGCATGATTAAGTTCATTGTTCAAGTTGAAGTTTATGCTTGAAAGGTTGAGAAACCCTATGGGTTAGGATTTGGATAGTCCATACGAATTGATAGATAGTCCTAGTGGATCTAAGAATAACCTTATTTGGGTCAAAATTTGGATAATCCTATCTAGGTTGGAATGTAGATAACCCTATCTAGGTTGGAATGTGGATAACCCTATTTGGGTCAAAATATGAATGGATATCCTAGTGGATCTATGGATAGTCCAAGTGGACTAAGGTTAGGATCCGAATTTGAGATTCTCCCAAGTAGCCTACGTATCCTAAGGTTTGCCTTAGGAATCAGAATCCACATAGTTCGAAATGATGGGTGGATATCCAAGTGGATCTATGGATAGTCCGAGTGGACTAAGGTGTGGATCTGAATTTAGGATTCTCCCAAATAGCCTACGTATCCTAGGGTTTGCCCTATGAATCAGAATCCGCATAGTTTGGGATGATGGAATAACCTGTTCTAGGTTAGAATGTGAGAACCTGTTCTAGGTTTAGGGTTTAGAACCTATTTTAGGTTTAGGATTGAGAACCTATTCTAGGTTTAGGGTTTACTGAGAGGTGGAAATCATCCTGAATTATCATTTTCATCCTAAGTTCTAATTTTGAAAGATTTGGCAAAGCATTCTCTTTCTTTATTAAGATTTTTGTTATTCCCATTATGCCCTTCCCAAGAATGTGGGTTCCTAAATGCACGTCCCCACACCTAATATGTTTGCTAGGTGTACAGATATGGCAGTTCGACTAGGATGCAGCATAAATTAAGTTATTATCATAAATGAAATATTCTAAGCATGGCATGTATGATATTTATGGTAACTATCACAAAATATAGTAAGATTATGAAAATCTCCCTAATATAGCATGCATTGCAAATAAGGCAAGAACCTAATATGGTAAGATCTAATATGCTAATCTAAGCATGGCAAGACCTAATATGGCAAGATCTAATGTGCATCTATATATCAATATGGTAAGTACCAATCATAGAATATAAATATGACATGAATTTTTTCAAGAAAATGAAAGATCTTATATGCTATTTTCTAAGCATAGTAAGATTTAAAAATGGTAAGAAATTAAGATTTTGCTAAATATGGTAAAAAATCTATTTATTCTACCAAATATATAGCAACATATGGAATATGGCAAATATGGTATGCACAATTCGAACTGTCACACCCCAATTCTGTACTATTCAGAATGGTGTGATGAACCGTAAATAAACCAACGGTTCAACCAGGATCTCAAATAGGCTGTGTCTGTTTGCTTAAACCATACACATCCACAACCATAATCAGAGTAAATAAACAATAGTGGAAGTCTTATATATTAAATGAACTGAGAGTCTAACCGTGATAGAGTAAATAAAATTATCCAATTATCTCCACAAGGACTAAGACATAAATTAAAATAATTAAATCAATTACATTATCTGTATAATTTAATCCAAATCTAATCGAAAACACAAGAATTGCACTCGCATGACGAATCATGTGACTCCATCATAACTTCAGCGTCCATCGCCGCCGCATGTCCATACATCGGAGCATTTATATAATCTTTTACTGTGGTACCTGCATCATCAACTACAAATATTCGACATCGAAAGGGTGAGCACACATCACGACTCAGTGAGCAAACAAAACAATGCAACAAACATATTCATGCATTCAATTCATATCTTTGGTCTGGTTCATAAGTTTGCAATGTGCTATAGAAAAGATAGGTGGTCCCTGCACCTCTATACACGAATGTGTGGAACCGTCCAATGGATCAAACACCATTGCTGCCCCCACATGTACCCACCATGGAATAAAGATAGAGCTAAAGTGCTTAGAATCGCACCGCATCACACTTCCCCTGATGCTCTACCCATACCAACACGTAAGCCCCTGTTGGCGAGGGCTTGCAAACTGGGCTTGCAACTAACCAACCCTAATGTCAAACAGTGTATCCAAGGCCTCACCCAGCATCCCTCAATACGTCCATAGAGATAGAGCTAAGGTCCCCCGACAGAGTCAGAGACTACACGGTCCGAGACCACCTCCCTTGATGCCCTACGACATAATAGTTCTGCTAAGATAATGGAGATACGACGATGTTAGTGTACCAGATTTGAGTAGAGATAGAGCTAGAGTCTGGTGACCAGGATGAACCACAGTGTCACGTCCTCCCCCTGTTGCTCCACTCGCATCAAGCACACTAACCACATACATACATTCACATGCCTATTCCTAGCATCATCATCATCATCATCATCATGTTATAATAAACGAAATTAAATATGCATGAACAGTAATAACAGGAATAGTAGATGATATGTGATATGCACATTACAATTATAGAATCATACATGGTATTGGACTCAATAAATGAAAATAGTTTATTATTAGCCAATTAGTTTTGGTCTTGTTCCCTCACCTTTGATTGAGGGTAGATCCTCGTTCAAGCTTTATGAATCACTTTTAAATTAGTAGAAAGGCCTAATAAGTCGATAAATTTTAATTAGAATTAATTCCAATAAATATAGACTAACCTAAATCGTAGGGTCGCAGGTAGGGTAGCACCTAGGGTAGCAGTTTTCTGTGACCCTAGGGTGTAGGGTCGGACGTGGGGTCGGATACCATTCGACCCTACGTGCGACCACACCCTTCCTGGAACTTCCTGAGGGCATGTGGTTGATCCTATGGTCTTGTAGGGTCGGATATCATTATACCCGACGTGCGACCACACGTATTCTGAGTCGACCTTTCATTCTAAAGTCCATCTTTTCATGTTTGGATCCTTTGGCTTACTTTCATGATCCATTTTATGATTGTTCTATGGCTCAAAACTACAAGTTATACACTATTCATTGTCCATAATGATTTCCTCCATGAAATCTCTTGAAACTTGTTCATGGATGGATGATTTGGGTTTCTCCTAACCTTATGTTCTTCATAACTATTCTATGATCTCTTATTCAGGTAAGGAATTAGGTTCATACCTTTATTCAGAGGTTTCTCTAAACTTCCTCCTCTTCCTTAGTCTTTTCTTTAAGTTCCTTCTCTTCTTCTCTTTCTTCTCTTTCTCTTTCTCTCACTTTCAATTAGGGTTGTAAAGGAGTGAAAGAGACTAAGGGACGTCCTATTTATAAAGGAAAACCCTCCATAATAAGTCCCAATGAGTTTAGGAAAGATCCCCTTAGAATTAGGAAAGTTTCATAATTTCTGATTTCTGTCTGTCATCGTAGGGTCGGACGTAGGGTCGCAGGATCCGTCGACCATACACTTCTTAATCATCCGATCGTATGACTAAAAAATCATGGGTTGGAATTCTGTTGAGGTGGGGTCGAGCCTACCTGTTTAGGCATGCGACCCTACCCTCACATTTATTGTTATTGGGTTAGACTCATACCTGGTCTTGTGATTTCTTCACGCATTTGGTCCATTTGGCTCGACCATGATAGGTAGATCTTGTACAAGGTGGTAAGAATGATTAATTCGATACGGGTCTTACAACTCTCCCCCTCTTATTAAAAATTTCATCCTCGAAATTTGTACATACCTTCTGAGTCGAAAAGGTGGGGATATTGCTTCCGCATACCATTCTCTTCTTCCCATGTGATCTCTTCTATATCTCGACTTCTCCAGGTAACCTTAACATAATAGATGTCACGATTGCGTAGTCATTGAACCTTTCGACTAGTGATTTCAATTGGTGCTACTTCGAATGTCAAATCATCAGTTAGATCTAGTAGATCCGCTGTCAATACGTGCGTTGGATCTCTGACGTACTTCTTTAATAATGAGATATGAAATACATCATGCACACTTGACATAGATGGTGGTAATGCTAACTGATAAGCCACCTTTCCACGTTTGGCTAAAATCTCATATGGCCCAACATATCTCGGACTTAGCTTCCCTTTCTATCCGAATCGTTTTAAACCCCGCATAGGTGATACCTTTAAGAATACCTTATCACCTACGACAAATTCAAGGTCTCTGCGTCGAGTATCTGCATACTGTTTCTGATGATTCTGAGCTGTTCTAACTCTTTCCTTGATAATGTTGACTACTTGACAAGTCTCTTCAACAAATTCTAGTCCAACGATGCTACGTTCTCCAACTTCATTCCAAAACAGAGGGGTTTGACACTTCCTTCCATACAGTGCTTCATAGGGTGACATCTGTATAGTAGCCTGATAGCTGTTGTTATAGGCGAACTCGATCAAGGATAGTTTCTCATCCCATGAGCCTTTAAAATCAATAACACAGGCTCGAAGCATGTCTTCTAAAACCTGAATGGTACGCTCTGACTGTCCATATGTCTGAGGATGGAATGCAGTATTGAACTTCAACGTTGTACCATAGCCTTCTGCATTCCTTCCCAAAACTTTGAAGTAAAGCGTGGGTCTCTATCGGACATAATGCTTTCAGGTACACCATGTAATCTGACAATGTGATCCACATATAGCTTGGCTAACCTCTCTAGGGTATACTGTGGTCGTATAGCTATAAAGCGAGCTGTCTTAGTCAGATGATCTACAATCACCCAGACTGCGTCAACTACTCGAGGAGTCATTGGTAACCCGGTGACGAAGTCCATAGTGATGTAGTCCCATTTCCATGCTGATTCTGGCAGCGGCTACAATAGTCCTGCAGGTCTTTGTCGTTCAGCCTTCACCCTCTGACAATTTAGGCATTGAGACACGAATTTAACTACATCTGTTTTCATTCCTCTCCACCAATATAATTTTTTCAAATCATGATACATCTTTGTACTTCCAGGATGTACCGAATAGGCGGTGGTGTGAGCTTCCTTCATTAGTCGGTGTCTAATGTCCAAATTTTCTGTTTCAGGAACACATATTCTTCCTTTGTACTTCAGTACCTTTTCATCCTCTAAGGTGAACTCAGGAATAGTCCTACCTTTTTCGATGTCTTCTTGTACCGTTCTCAGATAAGGGTCTGATTTAATAGCTTCTTTCACTTCATCAATTATATCAGGTACAATCTTCAACATTGCGAACATATTTGAAAATCGATGAATAAACCCTTGGTTGGTTTCTTGTAGTACACATTGCTGCAGTCATGTTAACCTCTCCTTGAAATTTTATCATTGCTTTTCTGCTTAGCACATCAGCAACTACATTAGCCTTTTCCTGGATGATACTGGATATCGCAATCATAATCGTTCAATAATTCCAGCCATTTTCTTTATCTCATGTTTAATTCCTTTTGATTAAAAAGATAAGTGAGACTCTTATGATATGATTTAATCTGAAATTTCTCTCCATACAAATAATGTCTCCATATCTTGATAGCATGTACTACTGTCGCTAATTCCAAGTAATGAGTGGGATAGTTCTTCTCATGTGTTTTCAGTTGTCTTGAGGCATATGCAACTACTTGTTCTCCTTGCATAAGTACACATCCTAAACCCAATCCAGACGCATCAATGTATAAGGTAAATGATTATCCTGGAATAGGAATACTCAAGATGGGAGCAGATATCAATCTAGCCTTCAATGTTTGGAAAATTTTCTCACATTTATCAGTCTTAACAAACTTTTCTCCTTTCTTAGTCAAACTGGTGAGAGGTACGGAAATTCTGGAATAGTCTTCCATAAATCGTCGATAATACCCACCTAGACCTAGGAAACTTCTAATTTTTACAACGCTCTTTGGTGCTTCCCACTTCACAGTGGCTTCAATCTTGCTGGGATCCACTTTAATTCCTTTAGCGGATACAACATGGCCTAAGAAAGCAACCTCATTTAGCCAAAACTCACACTTTGTAAATTTGGCGTAAAGCTTCTCTTTTCTTAATCGCTGTAGAGCGGCTCTTAGATTCATGACTTGAGTTTCCTTGTCCTTGGAATAGACCAATATATCATCAATAAACACAATGACTGACGTATCCAACATATCATGGAATACCCAATTCATGAGTTCCATAAAAGTTACGGGCGCGTTAGTCAATCCAAAAGACATGACTAAAAATTCATAATGTCCATATCTTGTTCTAAATGCTGTCTTTGGAATATCACCATCCTTAATCTTCAACTGATGGTATCCTGACCGAAGATCGATCTTGGAGAACACCTTGGCACCTTGCAACTGATCGAACAAGTCATTGATCCAAGGTAATGGATATCGATTCTTGATTGTCAGCTTATTCAATTCCCGATAGTCTATACACAGTCGAACGCTACCGTCCTTCTTCTTTACAAATAATACTGGCGCTCCCCATGGTGATATGCTGGGTTTGATGTAACCTTTGTCCAATAATTCTTGTAACTGTACCTTCAATTCCTTTAGTTTTGTATGAGCCATTCGATAGGGTGCTTTAGATACTAGTACGGCTCCAGGTATCAGATCTATAATGAACTCTATCGCTCGATCGGGTGGTAGTCCTGGTAGTTCTTCATGAAATACATCTAGAAAGTCACGCACAACATCAATATTCTCCACTTGTGGTGCTTCCTTGGTGAGGTCGACCACTGATACTAGATACCCAACTCCTCATTTCTCGAGGCATTTCCTAGCCTTTATTGCAGAGAGGATGAGTTTCGTTTACGGGGAAGTTTGGTTCCCACAAAACTAAACTCTGCTCCTTCCTTGTCTTTAAATGTCAGTTTCTTTTCTACACATAATAGGTTTGTAGAATGCCGAGCTAACCAGTCCATTCCCAAGCTGACGTCAAAGTCTGCCATCTCAAGTTGAATCAAGGTTGCATCCAAAGTCTTCTCGTCAATAAGAACTGGGCATGGTCCATAACCTTTTTCTAATTCCACTTTTAATCCCATCTGCGATCGTACAAGCAGTTTGTAGTCTAGCGATCTGAGGGGTAGATTCAGCTTCTTTCCAAATGACACAGATATAAAAGAATGAGTAGCTCCAGAATCAAAGAGTACTCTAGCGGGTATGCCATTAATAGGTACAATACCTGTGATTTGTTTTAGTTTTAATCTACATGATCACATAATGTAACACAAAGTGAAAGGTTCAGGTCATACCTGTGACCACATCAGACGATGCGGCAGCATCCTCAGATGTAACAGCATAAACCTTCCATTGCTGTAGCTGCTTTCTGGGTTTAGAACACTCTCTTGAATAATGTCCTATTTGGTTGCAGTTAAAGCATTTTACTCCTTCATTATTTTGCTTTTGTTGTGGTTGAGCTGCTGGAGTAGTCTTGGTTGCAGCATTAAAGCCTTGAGTATGGAAGGGTTTGAATGTCCTTGTATTCCCTCTGTTATAAGAATTCTCATTTGGCCTCTTGATACCTCTATTTTGATCAAAGTAGCTCTCGGCTCGACTCTATTACTCGAGCAATTTGTACTGCTTCATTGTAGACTTTATTCTCCAGTCCCAGAACATGCTCACGGATGCTTCCCCTAAGTCCCATGAAGAACCTTCGGGTTTGTGTTTTCTTCCTGCATGCTGGCAGGTGCAAAGAAAAACAGCTCCTCATAACGCTATTGGTATGCATCCACGGTCATTTGCCCCTGATATAAACTCAGGAACTCTCTCTCCATAGAATCTCTAAAACTTCTAGGGAAATACTTCTTAAAGAATGCCTCTTTATATATAACCCAGGTCAAATGGGTGTGCTTTGTTAACAGATAAGTCCATGTGGACTTCTACCAGTGGTGTGCATCGCCTTTCAGCATGAAGGTTGCACATAGCACTTTCTCCTCCTCATTCACTGTCATCATCGTAAAATTTCTTTCCATTTCATTAATCCAGTGTGCTGGCCACAAAGGATCTGCTGGCTTACCATTATATTCCTTGGGCTTCATCTTTAGAAAACACTCAATCAGTCGGGAGTGGTCCAGCTGATACGGAGCATAGGCCCCATACATATGTGGTTGATACTGGTAACTGCCTTGAGCTACCTCAGGATTCTGCACTTGAGCCAGCATGACTGGTGTTTGAGGTGCGTGGGGTACTGTGTTACTTCCCCCTGGTACTATGCTAGCCTGCCCTGCTGGCATAGGTGTTGTATGTGCAGCTGGAAAAGCCATGCCTATGGCAGCCTGCATATTAGCTTGCACCTGCTGTATTTGCTCCACCTGTTGTGCCAAGTTCATTACTGCTGTAGCCAGATCTATAGGTGGGGCTGGCAAGTTTGTAGGATTTGCCTGGCCACTAGCTACTGGCGGTGCCATATTCAGATTCTCCTGTGGTTCATGATTTACGTGGCTGTCTTCCTCCACAGGTGGTGGTGGTGGAATTGGGTTATGACCTCGTCTGATCACCCTTCGCCCAACCATTTCCTGTTCTGGAAGTGGTAGTTTCTGAAAACAATCATAGCACATGTGAGGCAATCAATATAAGTTGTTCTCAAGTAAGAATCCATCTAATCAATATAAATTTCCAATTTTTCAGATTATTCTGACAAAATACTGTATTTTCCATCGTAGGGTCGGTCCTTATGCGACCCTAGGGTATGCGACCCTAATAAACCATGTTAACTTATCGAGAGCCTAGGGTCGATTGTAGGGTCGGTATATGCCCGACCCTAGGTCCGACCCATGGTTCTCTGTCAGATCACTGAGAGCCTAGGGTCGATGGTAGGGTCGGTAATTGTCCGACCCCAGGTCCGACCCATGGTTGGTTCTCTGTCAGATCACCAAGAGCCTAGGGTCGATGGTAGGGTCTGACGTAGGGTCGCACATTTTGGTTGAATTCTGCGACCCTACGATCCAAAATTAGGTTTTTAAACCCAATTTTGGATTCATTTACCGTTCTTTCTCCTTTCTTCTAACTCAACCCGTTTCCCTGAGTTGCTACAGTATCGACCCCTAGTATTTGGTGATATTTCCTTCTGTTTGTGACTTCCGCTCCTTCTCTTCAGGTATGCTCTCTACTGTTTCCCATTTTTAAGCTTTTTAAACTAGGTTTTTGTCCATTTACATCGTTTTCTTTAAATTAAACTTTTTCTAACTGTAAAAATTTAATTTTTATTAGGGGCTTTTGCTATTGGTCACCCAATGGACGAAAGCCCTCAAAAATATTTGAGTTTCATTGGTTGGTTATCGAGAAACTTGAATTTTTCCATTTTTGACCTAATTTTTGAGAATTTTCAAATTTATTAAAATTTCTTCAAATTCGATATTTTTAGATTAAATTTCCAACTGTATGAGCTTTGCAGGATGGTTTGGAACCTATGTAAGTCCTCCTTCCCAGTTGTTTGGGTAAAAAGTGAGGCTTTTGACCAAATCATGCCGTTATAATGCCAAAATTTTGAGTTTTTCACCATTACTAATATCTTGTTTGTTTTTCTGTGTCTTGATAGATAGTATGGCTCCTACTCAGGTGCCTAGGGCTCATGACCTAGTTCGTTTCCACTCCAACGAGGCCGAAGCTCAGTATGCTCACTATGAGCGTAAGAAAGTTGAGGGGGGTCGCTGAGTGAACTTGGATAGTCTAGCCTTGTTCAACGTGGAGGGTGCTTTTGGTGACATGGGTGGCTCCCTGTAATCACTTATGAGGCTTGTACCCGTCCTGATCTGGTGAGACAGTTCTATTGCAATCTCCAGGTAGTGGGGGATCGCAATGACACAGAGAGAGGTAGGGAGCTCAGGATCACGAGCTACATCAAAGGGGTGGAGGTCTCATTTAATTGCCAATAATTGGCTGATCTTTTGGGCATATCAAATGACAGCCCCTTGGTGTACTGTGCTCCCAAGGAGCCCCAGTTCCTACCCTTGGAGATGCGTGCTGAGATTGATAGTCACCTCATCAGAGATGATTGCTGGGAGATGAAAGCGATCAACCTACGTCCAGAGCCTCGGGTGTACTGCAAAATTTTCCAGCACAACCTGATACCCCAGGGTGGACATTATGAGAGGATCTCCCAGTTGACTCAGTATGTCCTCTACTATATTTGCACCAGGTAGCCTGTTTGCCTTCCTTATATCATTATCCGGACGATGATCCGTACTACGCTGCCTGGTCAGTTGGGCAACCTACCCTACGGACTTCTGATCACCACATTGCTCACCCACCTACACGTTGACTTAGTAGATGAGAGGATTCAGGAGAAGACCTTCTCATCGGATCTTGACTGGGAGGCCATCTGTAAGATGGGTTTGCGGGATGCTCAGGTCAGTGATGATGAGAGGAACGCTCTGGTGCGTCCTCATACTCGAGTAGAGGTAGCAGATACTGCGGCAGTAGCAGCAGCAGCAGGAGCAGGGGTCCCTGGGGGTGATGCCGAGGATGATGATCGTATGTTTATGGATGTAGATGCCATACCTCCTCTATCACCTCTACATTCTACTAGAGCTGGTCCATCTCGGGCTTCTTCACACATGGCTGGTCCTTCACACCCACCATCTGATGATATGATGGGGCTACTACGCGAGATTAGAGAGGCTCAGCGAGCGACGGACATGAGAGTGGAAGAGCTTCTAGATGCTCAGCGCACGACAGATAGGAGAGTAGGAGAGCTTCTAGATGCTCAGTGCGCGACTGATGGGAGAGTGGGCAAGCTTTTAGATGCTCAGCGTGCTTCTGATCAGTGGATGGCCGAGTTGACAGCTAGTCTCCAGACGACCCAGACTCAGGTAGCCTGGTTGACTAAAGTGTATGCTGAGGACTACGACAGAGATCGCGAGGCACCTCCTCCTCAATCACCTCCAGCTCCATGATGTATATTTTCTTTTTATCCTTCTTTGTACTACAGAGTAACTGTCTGGATTGTGGACTATACTCTGATTTGGATATGTATAAAAATGCTTTTTATTTGATGTATATATGAAATATGTTTCTCCTTTTATATGTGCATTATTCTCTTTCTTTAATTTTGTCTCAAACAATACAGGTGCTTATAGTGTGTTCTTATTACAACTTTAAAATTTTATCCTAACTTAGTTCACAACTTTTGTGGAATTATACTTGTAAGACCCGTGTTAAACTAACCCGGTCTTACCACCTTGAACCAGGTTTACCCATCATGGTCGAGTCAAATGGACCAAGGGCATGAAGGAGATCGAGATCCCAGGTATAAAATCGACCCAAAAACTCTTAATTCTAGGGAAGGGTCGCACACCCAGCTAAGCAGGGTCGGACCTCCCAAAATAGAAAGTCAGACCCTCAGTTTTGAAGGGAGGGTCGGACAGCTTAAGACCCTAGGGTCGACGGGATCATCGACCCTAGGGTCGACGGGATCATCGACCCTAGGGTCGACGGGATCATCGACCCTCCCATCGACCCTCGGTTTCTGACGAAACTGAAATTAGGAAATTTCCTAATTTTCGGTGGGGATTCTTTCCAAATCTCAATGGGATTATTATAGGACATTCCTAGTCTATTTAAAGGACATCCCTAAGCCACATTCACTCATTCCACAACCCTAATTGAATTGAGAGAAAGAGAGAAGAAGGAAAAGAGGAAGAAAGGAGGCAAGGAAGAAGACTTAGCAAAAAGGAGAAGAATTTCCAAAGAAAAGTAATCTTCTCAGGTATGGATACTAATTCCATGAGTTTCTACAGACCTTAGGTTAGATATGGTTGAGTGTAGGATTTTGGAGAAACCCAAACCATCCATCCATGGTTAGGTTTTCATGGAAAACCATAGGAGGAAGCACGAAAACTATTTAGATGGATTATACATGGTTCTAGACCATGGATTGACTGTTGAATGAATGTAGGAAGCAAGCTATAGGACCCCAAACACGAAGAATGGGTTAAAAGTGGAAATTGGACCAGAGTGCACCAAGGGTCGCACCGAGGGTCGATAGACCATCCGACCCTAGGTGTTTCTGACCATCGACCCTCAGCATTCGGGAAGTTCAGAATGGAGGGAGGGTCGATAGACCCATCGACCCTCAGTTGACAGAATGGTTTTAAATTCCGAATTAATTCTAATTAAATTCTATCGACTTGGTTAGGTTTGCTAGCAATATAATTACGTTATAACGGTGATTCTAAAGCTTGGGAAATATCTATTAACAAGCTAAGGTGAGGAACCTTAACCCCAAACTAAATTGGTTAATAATAAACTGTTTTTTATTTCTTGAGTCCTATGCCATGTTTGATTCTATGCGAAGATGTTTGTAATGTGCATACAGCATGCCATCCAATATTTCTATTACTTGTTCATGCATATTTACTTTATTGTTTGTAACATGATGATGATGATGATGATAGGGATAAGCATGTGCTTGTATGTGTGTGGTTGATGTACTTGATGCGAGCGAGTATCAAGGAAGGTGTGATGAGAACGTCAATAAACGTTAATCTTTGGCGGGTCTCAGCACTTTAGCTCTATCTCTAACTCAAGTCTTGTGCATTGACATCGTCGTGTCGCCATTACCTTAGCAGAACTATTATGTCGTAGAGTATCGGGGGGTGGTCTCGGTCCTTGTAGTCTCGACTCTACCGGGGGGCCTTAGCTCTATCTCTATGGATGTTCGAGGGATGCTAGGGTGAGACCTTGGATACACTGTTTGGCATTAGGATTGGTTAGCAATGAGCCCGGTTTGCAAGCCCTCGCTAACGGGGGGCTTACGTGTTGGTATAACACTATATAGCAATAAACGTTAACCTTTGTTGTATAATGTTATGGTAGGGTGGATGGGGACGACGATAAACGTTAACCTTTGGGCGGGCTTCCACACCCTGTGTATAGAGGAGGTGTCAATAAACGTTAACCTTTGACCACCCAACCTTTCTATTGCACATTACAAACTATAAACCAAGACCAAAGATATAAATTGATTTTTGCATGCATATGTAATGTTGCATTGTTTTGGCTACTCACTGAGCCGTGTTGTGTGCTCACCCCTTAACGTCGAATATTTTTTAGTTGATGATGCAGGTTATACAGTTGAAGATTATATGAACGCGTCGACGTACGGAACTGTAGCAGCTATGGAAGTTGGAGCTAAAGACGATACACACGACTCCTTTTGCGAGTGCAACTCGTGTGTATTGATTAGATATTTTCTGGTTTCTTATTCGATTTATTAAAGATTTGTATTGATATTTACTTATGTCCCGGTTGATACGTTTTCTATTAAATTATTAATATCATTTCGTTCCGATTTATTTATAAGATTTCCGCTATTGTGTATTTACTCTGATTATGATTGTGGATGCGTGTACATTTGGATAACGCGGGGATAGCCTATTTGAGATCCTGGTTGAACTGTTGGTTTGTTAGCGGTTCATCACACCATTCTGGTTAGACCAAAAATTGGGGTGTGACAACTTGGTATCAGAGCATCTCAGGCCTTTCCCGCCGAACTGACACACATTCCAGACCATTGTGAATTGAGAAAGGATAAATTAAAAGCTTTAATACAAACACTGTAAGCACAAGTGATGATTGAAACCGAATTAAAAAGAGAATAATGCATCTATTAAAGGAGAAACCAGTTACATACAAGGAGTGAGAGAAACAAAATGCATATACATCACTAAAGCAGAGTATAGTCCACAACCCAGACAGTTACTCTGTAGTACAAGAAAAGTAAAGTACAATCAGGAAGCTGGAGGCGAAGGAGGAGGCGGTGCCTCACGATCTCTGTCGTAGTCCTCGGCATAGACCCTAGTCAACCGGGCCACTCGGGTCCGGGTCGTCACGGAGACTAGTTGTGAGACCGGCTATCCTCCGATCGGTCGCACGCTGCACCTCTAGGAGATCTCCCTAATCATACGTCCATAGGGTAGATTACCCCTATGACCGGACAATGTAGCACTAATCATCGTCCGCATGATGATGTAAGGAAGGCAAACCGGCTGATGAGTGCAGATGCAGTAGATCAAGAACTGAGTCAGCTAAGAAACCCTCTCATAATGCCCACTCTGCGGGATCAGATTATGCTGAATAATCTTGCAGAAGACCCATGGAGCTGGACGCAAGTAGCAAGCTCTCATCTGCCATCTATCGGGACGGAGCAACTGGTTGTCGATCTCAGCTCTCATCTCCATCTCAACAAACTGTGGCTCTCCCGGCGCACAGTACACCATAGGGCCATCATAGGCAATGCCCAACAGATCGGCCAGCTGCCGATAATCAAAGGAGATGTGCACCCCCTTGACGTAGCTGGTGATGCGCAACTCCTGGCCGTGCTCAACATCATTGTAATTCCCCACCACCTGGAGATTACAATAGAACTGGCGCACCAAGTCTGGACAGGTGCACGCGTCGTATGTGATGACAGGGAGCCACCCCATATCACCAAATGCTCAGTCCACATTGAACAAGGCTAGCTCAGGGTCACCATGCGACCCCCTTCCACTTTCTTACGGGCATAGTCGGCATACCCGTGCCTCAGCTTCATTCGAACGGAAGCGGAGTGGATCACGCAATCTTGGCACTTTGGTACGGGCCATAGTATCTGCAAAAATAAGAAAGAGAAAATGAACCAGGAGTTAGTAGGATAAAATCCAAAAATTGACTTAATAACGACGTAAGTTGACCATGAAGTCCCATTTCTCACCATACAAGTGGGCGTAAGAACTTACGTAGGTTAAAATACATCCTACAATCTACATGCAGTAGAAAATTTTAATGGATAAGGTCCAATTTGAAGAAATTGAAGGAAAATCAAAAATTTCGATAAATTAGGGCAAAAAGAGAAAAATTTAAGTTTCTCGATAACCAACCGATGGAACTGAAAATTTTTTGAGGGCTTTCGTTCCTCAAGACCCCAATAACAAAAGCCCCCAATAAAAATAGAATTTTTACGGTTGGAAAAAGTTTAATTTGGAAAATACGAGTTAAATGAGCAAAAACCTAGAAATAAAAACCTAAAAACAGGTAAAGTTGGGAAATTATACTTGTAGAGGTGATGTGAATGTCGAAACTCGGACTAAGAATGATCCACAATAGTGAAGTAGCACTGTAGCAACTCGGAGAGTAGAGACGAGTCAAAACGGAGGAGGAATAGTGAGAATTAACCCAGAATCGGATCTTAAAAATCTGATTTTTGGTCCGAGGGTCGGACAATTCGACTGACACCATCGACCCTCAGATCGACCCTCCAATCGACCCTCGGCTCTCGGGAATCTGACGAAGATCGAGGGTCGGACCGAGGGTCGGATACCCATCGACCCTCGCATCGACCCTCGGCTCTCGGGAAGAACAGGTCATTCCGTGGTCGGATACCAAGGGTCGGATATACCAGCGACCCTCACCATCGACCCTACATAGAAAAGACAGTATTTATTTCAAAATGAATTGGAGATTTTGAATTTTATATCGGGTAGCGTGCCTACATGAAGTATAAATGATTTCTCACTGATTTTGATGATTTTTAGGCACCATCCATCTCGAAAGTAAATATGTCAGGCCATAGAGTGACCCGACAGACCCGAAACACAGTCCCACCACCACCACCGGCGGATGAGACTAGTCAAGAGAATAATTACGCACAGGGTAATCCCGAGCCGGCAAACCCTACAAATTTGCCACCACCACCACCTGAGCTAACAACAGTGGTGATGAATCTGGCTCAACAGCTACAACAAATGCAACATGCACAAGCTCAAATGCAGGTTGCGATGGGAGTTATGTTTCAAGCCACTCAGGCTGCAGCCATGCACACTGGGCAAGCTAGTGCATCACCAGTGGGTAACCACCCAGCTCAACAGACACCTCCACCACCGGCTGCACCAATTCCAGTGCAAGTTCCAGAAGCAGCCCAAGGGAACTATCAGTATCCACCCCCTATGTTTGGGGCATACCAAAATCAACTGGATCACTCCCGACTAGTAGAGAGATTTTTGAAGATGAAACCGAGAAAATTCAATGGCAAGCCGTCATCCCCCGTGGCCAGCACCTCGGATCGACGAGATGGAAAGGAACTTCATATGATACATTACGGGAGGAAGATGGCCACCTTCATGCTCAAAGATGACGCACACCATTGGTGGAAATCTACAAAGACATATTTATTGACCAAGCATGCCCTACTGACATGGGCTATATATAAAGGAGCATTCTTCGAGAAGTACTTCCCAAGAAGCTTCAGAGATTCAATGGAGAAAGAGTTCCTGAGTTTGTACCAGGGACAGATGACCGTAGACGCATATCAACAACGCTACGAAGAGCTGTTTTTCTTTGCACCGGCTAGTATGCAAGAAGAAGATACAAAAACCCGTAGATTCGTCGCGGGACTGAGAGGAAGCATCAGGGAACATGTTTTAGGATTAGAAAAGACCATATATAATGAAGCTGTCCAGATCGCTCGAGTGATTGAATCGAGCCAGAAAGAGAGTTATTTCGCTCAAAACAAAGGAATCAAGAGACCAGCGGGGAATTCGTATAACGGAGGCAATAACAGGACGTACAAACCTTTTCATCCTCAGAATTTTGCAACTGTACCAAAGTCTACTGCAGCAGCTCAACCGCAGCCAAAGTCAAATGTTGAAGCCCCGAAGTGCTATAACTGCAACCAACCAGGGCATATGGCAAGAGAGTGCCCAAAACCCAAGAAGCAACTACATCAAGGACGGGTATATGCCGTTACATCAGAGGATGCTGCCGCATCGCCTGATGTGGTAACAGGTATGACCGAAACTTGTAAGGCTATAATTAGAATTGATTGAGCATGTAGACTAAGTGAAAACGAATCACAGGTATCGTACCTATCAATGGCATACCCGCCAGAGTACTCTTTGATTCAGGAGCTACTCATTCATTTATATCTGTGTTGTTTGGAAAGAAGACCAATCTGCCCATCAAAACATTAGACTACAAATTACTTGTACGGTCACCGATGGGATTAGAAGTGGAATTAGAGAAAGGTTATGGACCATGTCCAGTTCTCATTGGAGAGTAGACCTTGGATGCAACCTTAATACAACTTGAGATGGCAAACTTTGACGTCATCTTGGGAATGGACTGGTTAGCTCGGCACTCTGCAAATCTGTTATGAGCCGAGAAGAAGCTAACGTTCAAAGACAAAGAAGGAGCAGAATTCAGTTTCTTGGGAACCAAACTTCCCAGAAGACGCAAGCTCATACTCTCAGCATTAAAGGCTAAGAGGTGCCTTGAGAAAGGAGCGGTCGGATATCTAGTATCAGTGGTCGACCTAACCAAGGACGTGCCACGAATGGAATATATTGATGTCGTGCGAGATTTTCCTGATGTATTTTCGGAGGAACTACCCGGATTACCACCCGACCGAGCCACAGAGTTTGTAATAGACCTTATACCTGGAGCCGCACCAGTATCAAAAGCACCTTATAGAATGGCTCCTACTGAACTGAAGGAATTAAAAGTGCAATTACAAGAACTGCTGGATAAGGGTTATATTAGACCTAGTATATCTCCATGGGGAGCACCGGTGTTGTTCGTGAAGAAGAAGGATGGTAGCGTTCAGTTATGTATCGACTATCGAGAATTGAATAAACTGACCATCAAGAATCGATATCCACTACCCAGGATCGATGACTTGTTCGATCAGTTACAAGGAGCGAAGGTATTTTCAAAGATCGATCTTCGATCAGGCTATCATCAACTGAAGATTAAAGAAGGTGACATCCCGAAGACAGCTTTCAGGACAAGATACAGACATTATGAGTTCTTAGTGATGTCCTTCGGACTAACTAATGCACCGGCAACATTCATGGAACTTATGAATCGGGTTTTCCAGGATATGTTGGATACGTCGGTCATAGTATTTATTGATGACATATTGGTGTATTCCAAGGACAAGGAAACCCATGTCAAGAACCTAAACGCAGCCCTACAGCGTTTAAGGAAAGATAAGTTATAGGCCAAATTTTCGAAGTGTGAGTTTTGGCTAAGTGAAGTCGCCTTTCTAGGCCATGTAGTATCCGCAGAAGGAATCAAAGTGGACCCCAGTAAGATTGAGGCTATAGTGAAGTGGGAAGCACCAAAGAGTGTTTCAAAAATTAGAAGTTTTCTGGGTCTAGCTGGTTATTATCGGAGATTCGTAGAAGACTATTCTCGGATTGCCGTACCTCTCACCGGTTTGACCAAGAAAGGAGAAAAGTTCATATGGACGGATAAGTGTGAAAAGAGTTTTCAAACACTGAAGACCAGATTGATATCCACTCCAATTTTGACCATTCCCGTTCCAGGACAGACATTTACCTTATACACTGATGCATCGGGATTGGGATTAGGATGTGTGCTTATGCAAGGAGAGCAAGTGGTTGCGTATGCATCGAGACAGTTGAAGGTACATGAGAAGAATTACCCAACTCATGATTTGGAGTTAGCGACAGTAGAAGGAGTTAAATATGAGACAAAGAAGATGGCTGGAACTATTGAAAGACTATGATTGTGATATCCAGTATCATCCGGGAAAAGCGAACGTGGTAGCGGATGCATTGAGCAGAAAAACAATGATAAAATCTCAAGGAGAAGTTAGCACGACTGCAGCAATGTATACCAACGGCATAGTATTTAATCACGGAAACGAACAATATGTGATAGATACAACGGATGAATTAGCTAGCCAAGGGTTTATTCATCGATTTTCAAATATGTTCGCGGCATTGAAGATTATACCGGATATAGTGGATGAAGTGAAGACAGCTATCAAAGCAGATCCTTATCCGAGAACGGGATGTGAAGATATTGAGAAAGGTAGGACTAACCCCTGAGTTCACCTTGGATGACGAGAAGGTACTGAAATACAAAGGAAGAATATGTGTACCCGAAACAGAAAATATGGACATTAGACACCGACTGATGAAGGAAGCCCATACCACCATCTACTCGATACATCCTGGAAGCACAAAAATGTATTATGATCTAAAGAAACTGTATTGGTGGAGGGGAATGAAGGCAGATATAGCCAAGTTCGTGTCTCAATGCTTAAATTGTCAGAAGGTAAAGGCGGAACGAGAAAGACCCGCAGGACTATTACAACCATTACCGGAACCAGCATGGAAATGAGACTGCATCACTATGGACTTCGTCACAGGACTACCATTGACTCCTCGAGTAGTTGACGCAGTTTGGGTGATTGTAGACCGTCTAACTAAAACAGCTCGCTTCATACCGATCGACCCCAGTATACACTTTGGAAAGGTTAGCAAAGCCGTATGTGGATAATATTGTTCGGCTACATGGTATTCCGAGAAAGCATCGTGTCCGATAGAGATCCATGATTTACTTCCAAGTTTTGGGAAGGGACGCAAAAGGCCATGGGTACAACATTGAAGTTCGATCTTGCATTCCACCCACGCAGGCAGACGGACGGTCGGAGCGTACAATCCAGATTTTAGAAGATATGCTACGAGCATGTGTGATTGATTTCAAGGGATCATGGGACGAAAAGTTACCATTGATCGAGTTCGCTTACAATAACAGCTATCGGGGCTACTATACGGATGTCACCTTATGAAGCACTGTATGGTAGGAAGTGTCGAACTCCCTTGTTTTGGAATGAAGTTGGAGAACGTAGTATTGTTGGACCGGAATTTGTTGAAGAGACTTGTTGAATGGTCGACATAATCAAGGAAAGAGTAAGAGTAGCTCAGAACCGTCAGAAGCAATACGCAGATACTCGAAGAAGAGAGCTAGAGTTCGCCATAGGTGATAAAGTATTTTTGAAAGTATCGCCTATGCGAGGATTGAAGAGGTTCGGACAGAAAGGAAAAACTAAGTCCAAGATACGTCGGAGCATATGAGATTCTGGCTAAGCATGGGAAGGTAGCTTATCGATTAGCACTACCACCATCTATGTCAAGTGTGCATGACGTATTTCACATATCCTTATTGAAGAAGTATGTCAAAGACTCAACACATGTGTTGGCGTGAGAATTGCCGAAATTGACTGATGATTTGACATTTGAAGTAATACCAACAGAAATCACTAGTCGAAAGGTTCAACGTCTACGTAACAGAGATATTTACTATGTTAAGGTCACATGGAAAGGTAGCGACATGGAAGAGGTTACGTGGGAAGAAGAAAGTGCCATGAGGAAGCAATACCCTGACTTGTTTGATTCAGAAGGTACGTCCAATTTCGAGGACGAAATTTTTATAAGTTGGGGGGAGTTGTAAGACCCGTGTTAAACTAACCTGGTCTTACCACCTTGAACCAGGTTTACCCATCATTGTCGAGTCAAATGGACCAACGGCATGAAGGAGATCGAGATCCCAGGTATAAAATCAACCTAAAAACACTTAATTTTAGGGAAGGGTTGCACACCCAGCTAAGCAGGGTCGGACCTCCCAAAACAGAAAAGTCGAACCCTCAGTTTTGAAGGGAGGGTCAGACAGCTTAAGACCCTAGGGTCGACGGGATCATCGACCCTCCCATCGACCCTCGGTTTCTGACGAAATTAAAATTAGGAAATTTCCTAATTTTCCGTGGGGATTCTTTCCAAATCTCAATGGGATTATTATAGGACATTCCTAGTCTATTTAAAGGACGTCCCTAAGCCACATTCACTCCTTTCACAACCCTAATTGAATTGAGAGAAAGAGAGAAGAAGGAAAAGAGGAAGAAAGGAGGCAAGGAAGAAGACTTAGCAAAAAGGAGAAGAATTTCTAGAGAAAAGTAATCTTCTCAGGTATGGATACTAATTCCATGAGTTTCTACAGACCTTAGGTTAGATATGGTTGAGTGTAGGATTTTGGAGAAACCCAAACCATCCATCCATGGTTAGGTTTTCATGGAAAACCATAGGAGGATGCACGAAAACTATTTAGATGGATTATACATGGTTCTAGACCATGGATTGACTATTGAATGAATGTAGGAAGCAAGATATAGGACCCCAAACACGAAGAATAGGTTAAAAGTGGAAATTGGACCAGAGTGCACCAAGGGTCGCACTGAGGGTCGATAGACCATCCGACCCTAGGTGTTTTTGACCATCGACCCTCAGCATTCGGGAAGTTTTGAATGGAGGGAGGGTCGATAGACCCATCGACCCCATCGACCCTAGCATCGACCCTCAGTTGACAGAATGGTTTTAAATTCCGAATTAATTCTAATTAAATCCTATCGACTTGGTTAGGTTTGCTAGCAATATAATTACGTTATAACGGTGATTCTAAAGCTTGAGAAATATCTATTAACAAGCTAAGGTGAGGAACCTTAACCCCAAACTAAATTGGTTAATAATAAATTGTTTTCTATTTCTTGAGTCCTATGCCATGTTTGATTCTATGCGAAAATGTTTGTAATGTGCATACAGCATGCCATCCAATATTTCTATTACTTGTTCATGCATATTTACTTTATTGTTTGTAACATGATGATGATGATGATGATGATAGGGATAGGCATGTGCTTATATGTGTGTGGTTGATGTACTTGATGCGAGCGAGTATCAGGGGAGGTGTAATGAGAACGTCAATAAACGTTAACCTTTGGTGGGTCTCAGCACTTTAGCTCTATCTCTAACTCAAGTCTTGTGCATTGACATCGTCGTATCGCCATTACCTTAGCAGAACTATTATGTTGTAGAGTATCAGGGGAGGTGGTCTCGGTCCTTGTAGTCTCTGACTCTATCGGGGGACCTTAGCTCTATCTCTATGGATGTTCCGAGGGATCTTGGGGTGAGGCCTTGGATACACTTGTTTGGCATTAGGATTGGTTAGCGGCGAGCCCGGTTTGCAAGCCCTCGCTAACGAGGGGCTTACGTGTTGGTATAGCATTATATAGCAATAAACGTTAACCTTTGTTGTATAATGTTATGGTAGGGTGGATGGGGACGACGATAAACGTTAACCTTCGGGCGGGCTTCCACACCCTGTGTATAGAGGCGGTGTCAATAAACGTTAACCTTTGACCACCCAACCTTTCTATTGCACATTGCAAACTATAAACCAAGACCAAAGATATAAATTGATTTTTGCATGCATATGTAATGTTGCATTGTTTTGGCTACTCACTGAGCCATGTTGTGTGCTCACCCCTCGACGTCGAATATTTTTTAGTTGATGATGCAGGTTATAGAGTTGAAGATTATATGAACGCGTCGGCGTCGCGAACCGTAGCAGCTATGGAAGTTGGAGCTGAAGACGATACACACGACTCCTTTTGTGAATGCAACTCGTGTGTATTCGATTAGATATTTTCATAGGTTTCTTATTCTGGATTTATTAAAGATTTGTATTGATATTTACTTATGTCCCGGTTGATACAGAATAATTTTCTATTAAATTATTAATATCATTTCAGTTCTCAGTTCATTTATTTATAAGATTTCTGCTATTGTGTATTTACTCTGATTATGATTGTGGATGCGTATAAGTTCGGATAACGCGGGGATAGCCTATTTGAGATCCTGGTTGAACCGTTGGTTTATTAGCGGTTCATCACACCATTCTGGTTAGACCAAAAATTGGGTTCTGACAATACTAGTTTAATAGACAAGGTCTGAGAGCTCTGATACCAAGTTGTCACACCCTAATTCCACACTATTCAGAATGGTGTGATGAACCGCAAATACACCAACGGTTCAACCAGGATCTCAAATAGGTTTTGTCCGTTTGCTTAAACCATACACATCCACAACCATAATCAGAGTAAATAAACAATAGCAGAAGTCTTATATATTAAATGAACTGAGAGTCTAACTGTGATAGAGTAAATAAAATTATCCAATTATCTCTACAAGGACTAAGACATAAATTAAAATAATTAAATCAATTACATTATTTGTATAATTTAATCCAAATCTAATAAAAAACACAAGAGTTGCACTCGCATGACGAATCATGCGACTCCATCATAACTTCAGCGTCCATCGCCGCCGTATGTCCATACATCAGAGCATTTATATAATCTTCTACTGTGGTACCTGCATCATTAACTAAAAATATTCGACGTCGAAAGGGTGAGCACACATCACGGCTCAGTGAGCAAACAAAACAATGCAACAAACATATGCATGCATTCAATTCATATCTTTGGTCTGGTTCATAAGTTTGCAACGTGCTATAGAAAGGATAGGTGGCCATCGCACCTCTATACACGAATGTGTGGAACCGCCCAATGGATCAAACACAATTACTGCCCCCACATGCACCCACCATGGAATAGAGATAGAGCTAAAGTGCTTAGGACCGCACCGCATCATACTTCCCCTGATGCTCTACCCATACCAACACGTAAGCCCCTGTTGGCGAGGGCTTGCAAACTGGGCTCGCAACTAACCAACCCTAATGTCAAACAGTGTATCCAAGGCCTCACCCCAGCATCCTTCAATATGTTCATAGAGATAGAGCTAAGGCCCCCCGACAGAGTCAGAGACTACACAGTCCGAGATCACCTCCCCTGATGCTCTACGACGTAATAGTTCTGCTAAGATAATGGCGATACGACGATGTTAGTGGACCAGACTTGAGTAGAGATAGAGCTAGAGTCTGGTGACAAGGATGAACCACAGTGTCACGTCCTCTCCCTGATTCTCCAGTCGCATCAAGCACACTAACCACATACATACATTCACATGCCTATTCCTAGCATCGTCATCATCATCATCATGTTATAATAAACGAAATTAAATATGCATGAACAGTAATAATAGGAATAGTAGATGACATGTGATATGCACATTAAAATCATACAATCATAGAATCATACATGGTATTGGACTCAATAAACGAAAACAGTTTATTATTAGCCAATTAGTTTAGGTCTTGTTCCCTCACCTTTGATTGAGCATAGATCCTCGTTCAAGCTTTATGAATCACTTTTAAATCAGTAGAAAGGCCTAACAAGTTGATATATTTTAATTAGAATTAATTCTAATAAATTTAGACTAACCTAAATCGTAGGGTCGCAGGTAGGGTAGCACCTAGGGTAGCAGTTTTCTGCGACCCTAGGGTGTAGGGTCGGACGTGGGGTCGGATACCATTCAACCCTACGTGCGACCACACCCTCTCTGGAACTTCCCGAGGGCATGTGGTCGATCCTGTGGTCTTGTAGGGTCAGATATCATTCGACCCTACGTGCGACCACACGTATTCTCAGTCGACCTTTCATTCTAAAGTCCATTATTTCATGTTTGGATCCTTTGGCTTACTTTCATGGTCCATTCTATGATTTTTTTATGGCTCAAAACTACAAGTTATACACTAGTCATAGTCCATAATGATTTTCTCCATGAAATCTCTTGAAACTTGTCCATGGATGGATGATTTTGGTTTCTCCTAACCCTATGTTCTTCAAAACTATTCTATGATCTCTTATTCAGGTAAGAAATTAGGTTCATACGTTTATTCAGAGGTTTCTCTGAACTTCCTCCTCTTCCTTAGTCTTTTCTTCAAGTTCCTTCTCTTCTTCTCTTCCTTCTCTTTCTCTTTCTCTCACTTTCAATTAGGGTTGTAAAGGAGTGAAAGAGACTAAGGGACGTCCTATTTATAGAGGAAAACCCTCCATAATAAGTCCCAATGAGTTTAGGAAAGATCCCCTTAGAATTAAGAAACTTTCCTAATTTTTGGTTTCTGTCTGTCATCGTAGGGTCGGACGTAGGGTCGCAGGATCAGTCGACCCTACAGTTCTTAGTCATCCGACCCTACGATTAAAAAGTCATGGGTTGGACTTCTGTTGAGGTGGGGTCGACCCTACCTGTTTAGGCATGCGACCCTACCCTCACATTTATTGTTTTTGGGTTAGAGTCATACCTGGTCTTGTGATTTCTTCACACACTTGGTCCACTTGGCTCGACCAAGATTGGTAAACCTAGTACAAGGTGGTACGACCGGTTAGTTCGATACGGGTCTCACACAAACAAGCATATGAATGCTCCAAATATAGCCATTTATCCAAATATGACTGAATTTGGTCAAACAACCAATTTGCATGTTACAATGAATGAGACATCAATGAAACCTTTTTTTGAAAAATATAAAATTATTAAAAAATATATGTTCAATGTTCTTTGAAAAATTATAATTTTTATCAAGACATTTGGAAAGATTAATGACTCAAAATTGTCAATAATGTGGCACAAGGTTTCAGATAATGGACAAAGCTTTGAACTGTATTCAGATTTTATCACATTACAAAAGAATGACCATAAGTAGGTCTTTCGTAACTCAAATTAAGCTCAACCTTTTTTCATAGAAATATGACTCAATATATTATATTTCATATGAAGGAGTTGAATCCCAACAGAGAGCAAAAATAGGTCAAAGATATGCCCTAAGACCGGACATGTGCACTGGTCAAATTTGTTCCAAATTTTTGACTAGTTGCACCATAAATTCCAAATAAAATTCTATACTTAATGAAAATTAAATACAGACATATGTCTATGTAGATAACTGTATGATATAAAATTTTATCAAGAAAAATAAGTTAAAATAGTATGTTTTTTTTTTGTGAAAAATGATTCTTTTCAATCATGGAAATCAGTACATTATGACAGATTCAAAATCAGAGCACTATGCACTTAAAAATTGATATCAATTCAATAAAAATTGAACAAAAATACGAAATCAGTTCCATTTTTTAGAAGACTATCATGTCTAAAAATTTCATATGAAGTGGATATTCTGATTATGGCCATAAGACCCTTGTCTAGAGACTTTTTGATGGAGGATTGCATTACATTCGAGTAAAACAGCAATGTCAAAGACAAATATTTTGATGTATTTTTTTAATTCCAAATGGAGCGAAATTTGTAGGGTAGTCTTCTAACATATCATAGAGACTCCCATAAAAAGTTGGGCTTCAAAATCCAAGAAAAAATACATGTGATGTACGTCCTAAGTTTGAATCTTAAATCTAGAAATTTCAGATTAAAAAACCACTTTATGAAATTTACAAAAAACATCAAACATCATCATATATGTCATTCAAAACTTCATCATTGAATATCTTAGACAAATTATCATTCATGAAAAATGCTAGACATAGGCATCCTGACATTAACAAGCATGTAATAGAGCATTCTTGATTGATATTTCATGAAAATTAGCTTTTTTCAAGCAAAATTGACTTTCGAGCATTCTAACGACCTCAAAATTTGTTTAGAGTACTAATCTTGTGCTCGAATCGAGCAAAACCATCAATGTAGGATGATTGGAGGTCGTATCAAGCTCTTTGAATGTGAACCCTCCTTCTCCTCTCTTCTGCTTCTCTCTCTCTTCTCTTTCTCTCTTTTCTTCTTCTCTATTTTTTCTTTTCTCTTCTTCTTCTCTCTTTTTTTTTCTTTTCTCTTCTTCTTCTCTCTTTCTTTCTCCCTCTCTCACATTTTTCTCTCGTACCCATGTTCTCTCTCTCTCCTTATGGTCTGGAAAAGAAGCCTCCTCTCTCTTCTCTTGGCCTATTTATGCTTTTTCCCTCCTTTTCTAGAAGATCATTCTTTCCTTTTCTTCTTTTTCTAAAAAATCTTTTTTTTTCCTTTTTTTCTCTTCCTTCCCTTTTCTCTTCTCCCTCTCTCTTCCACACATTTTCTTCTTTTTCCTCTTTTAGAAAATCCTCTCATCTTTTTTCCTTCTTCTCTCTTCATTTCTTTTTTTCTTTTTCTTCTAGAAAATCCTTTCTTTCCATTTTTTCTTCTTTCCTTTCTTCTCTTCCTTCCCACGTTTTTTTCTTCTTCCTTTCTTTCCTTTTTCTCCTTTTTCTTCTAGAAAATCCCTTCTCTCTTTCCTTTTTCTCTTTCCTTCTTCTAGAAAATTCCTTCTCTCTTTCTTTTTTTCTTCTTTCCTTTTCTTCTTCCTTCCTTTCCTTCCTTTTTTCCTTTCTCCCTCCCTTTCCACGTTTTCTTTCTAGAAAATGTTTCCTTTTTTTCTTTTTTTTTCTTTTTCTTTTTCTTCTTCTTTTTTTTTCTTTTTTCTTTCCTTCCTCTTTCCTTCCTTTTTTTTTCTTTCTCCTCTCTCTTTCACGTTTTCTTTCTAGAAAACGTGAAAGAGATCTTTTTTCTTTTTTTTTTTCTTTTTTTTTTCTTTTATTTCTCTCTCTTTCCTTTTTTCTTTCTCCCATTCTCTTTCCCTTGGTCTCTCTTTCCTCTCCCTTTCCACGGCCTCACTTTCCTCTCTCTTTCCTATAATATATATGTATACATACATATATATATATAAATGATTAATACATATAATATATCCATAAGATATATATATATATATATATATATATATATATATATATATATATATATATATATATATATATATAATAAAAAAAGTAAAATAAAAAAAATAATATATTATACATTATACACATATAAAAGAAATGCATGCATATGGGCTGACATAACTTAGTCTGGATTGGTCTGAGCTGGGCCAGGCTAAGTTAGTGTAAGCTGGATTAAGCTGGTTTGGACCAAGGTTGACATTTCATAGTCCATTTCTCTCACCCTTCCATATGAAATTTTTTGATAGCATCTATTCCAAATTTTTTACGTTCACTTTGTAGAACATTGAAAATGAGGAATATTAGAACTTGAATCACCTCATTTGGAAATAAAATGGCCAACTTTTGAATTTCTGAAGTTTAAGTAGACCAATTATTGATAATTTGGCTGACCATTCTGCATGGGATCCTTCGGAGACTTCTACCGGAAATCCTTTATGTCCACTTTGTAGAGTACTGAAAATAGAACATAATGAAACTGAAATTACCTGATTTGGATATGGGGTGACCAAAATATGAATTTTTGAAGATTAAATGACCATTTTCATGTGTAATTTTACATGGGACCCTTCGGAGACTTCTACCCAAGATTTTTTATGTCCACTTTGTAGAACATTACAAATGAAGAATAATGGCTTGTGAATCATCTGAATCCGACGTAGAATGACAAAGATATAATGCTTTGAAGTTCTAATGATAATTTTGCATGAAGGCTTGCATGGGGCCCACTGGTGACTTCTACCCTGGATTTTTCACGCCCACTTTAAACAGGACTGAAAATAAGGAATATTGGCCTTCGAATCATCTGATTCTGATACCAGATGACCAAGATATGATGTCTTGAAGTTTGAATGATAATGCATGCATCATACGATAATTATGTAATTTACACTTTCAAACTGTGATATCTTCCTTGTTCGATGTCAGAATTTGATGATTCCGGTCTCATTTCGAAGATAATTTCACGACCTGTACATCCAAGTAGGTAATGACCTAAGACCCTCCTGTGGGGTTCATTAGAGAATCACAAACCTTTGGGTTAAAGGTCAGAAACCTGCCATATTGGTTCACTTATGCTGAGGGTGGAAAAAATGGGGTGCTTACTGATGCCCCTCTTTAGCCTAGATTTTTACCAGTTGAAGGCTAAAGATAAAAAAGAACCACATTTTTAGGATATGAGTGAGATTGCTTATTGGACTGCACTTAGGGTGATTCGTCCTAAATTGCCTACGTGTTCTAAGGGTGTCCTAGAAATCAAGCCCAGAACGTAGTTTGACTGGCAAGAAGGTTTGCTCTTCTTGGAAAATTGGTGATTGTTCTTCTTGTATATAGCTAGGCTATAAATACAAGGCTCATTGTGCCTCTTCTTGGTGGGACCATGATGCAAGGTACGCTAAAGACAAAAAAGAACCACATTTTTGGTATGGGAGATTGCGCCGGGGGGGTCCGCCCAATTGCCTAGTGTTTGAGGGGCCGGGGCCCCGAAATCAAGCCCGAACGTTTTGGGCAAGAAGGTTTGCTCTTCTTGGAAAATTGGTGATTGTTCTTCTTGTATATAGCTAGGCTATAAATACAAGGCTCATTTGTGGGCTGGGAACCTCTTCTTGCTGAGGTGGGACTCATGATGCAAGGTACGCGCGGTCTTGAACTTGACTTGATCCATTTATAGGCTAATAAACCTCTTCTTGTATGGAGCTAGGCTGTGAATACAAGGCTCATTTGTAGGCTGGGAACCTCTTCTTACTGAGGTAGAACTCATGTTGCAAGGTACTCGTGGGCTTGAATCCGGCTTAATCCATTTGTAGGCTGATAAACCTCTTCTTGTAAGAAGCTAGGCTATGAATACAAGGCTCATTTGTAGGCTGGGAACCTCTTCTTGCTGAGGTGGAACTCATGATGCAAGGTACTCGCGGGCATGAACCCAGCTTGATCCCTTTGTAGGCTGATAAACCTCTTCTTGTATAAAGCTAGGCTGTGAATACAAGGCTGGTTTGTAGGCTGGGAACCTCTTCTTACTGAGGTGGAACTCATGATGCAAGGTACTCGCGGGCTTGAACCCGGCTTGATCCATTTGTAGGCTGATAAACCTCTTCTTGTACAAAGCTAGGCTATGAATACAAGGCTCATTTGTAGGCTGGGAACCTCTTCTTGTATGGAGCTAGGCTGTGAATACAAGGCTGATTGCCCGAGCTTGGGCTCGGCTTTGATTTATCTGGATGGAGGACTTGCTGTCTTTTCATTGATTGAACTGAGGCTCTTTTGATTGAGATTCTGAGATTGATTTTTTGAATAAGCTAGGGCTCTGCATTTGATTCACTTATAGGCTGAGATTGACTTGATCTTTGAATGAGCTGGGGCTCTACATTTGATTCACTAATAGGCTGAGATTGATTTGATCTTTGGATGAGCTAGGGCTCTGCATTTGATTCACTAATAGGCTGAGATTGATTTGAATTTTGGATGAGCTAGGGCTTTGCATTTGATTCACTTATAGACTGAGATTGATTTAATCTTTGGATGAGCTAGGGCTCTGCATTTGATTATGAAATGAGCAAGAACTCAGAAAGTCACTTTTAGGGTGAGGAATTTGCTATTGATTCTGAAATGAGTAAGAACTCAGAAGGTCACTTATAGGGTGATACTGAATGACTCATCTTTGAAGTTCCTACTAGCTTTGGACCTTTGGGGTTGAAAATTAGAATATCCTTCTTGGAAGCTCTATGGCTATGAACCTTCGGGAATGAAAACTAGAATATCCTCTTAAGTAGCTTTGTTGCTATGAACCTTTAGGATGTTCGAAAGTGACCCATACAGGAAGTCTTTGCTGACTTTGAACCTTTAGGGTTGAAATCTGACCCATCTTGGAAGTCTCTTGACTTTGAACCTATAGGGTACTCAACATATTTGAAATGATGATAAATTCCTTGGCAGTTTTCCAAGGTTTTTGCCCCTGCTTTATTGGTGAAGGCATAAAACATGGCATCAATGGAAATGGTGTCATGGACGTGTCATGGACTTTGTTGGCATGATACCTAGATTTGAAATTTACCATTTATGACCTGGTACTACAAGTTTGACTTAATTTCAGCACGGTAGTGATGACTTGGTTGCTCCCTTGGAAGGGTTCCATGTAATTTGAAAGTGATGATTTTCTTCAGCCAACATTGGTGTTGTTGGATTTTGGATTGAAAGAAACTCTACCAAGGATTTTGGACAAGAATGAAGGGAGCTTGATAGTCTCTAACCAAAGTGATTTTATTGATTGACCTTGGTGTTAAACTATCGAGGGGCATCTGGTCAACTAAGTTCTTTGACTCTGCACTATGGTAGACCAAATTGGTAGAACAGCCAAGCGGCGATGAAATGTGACATGGGTTTGGCCCTTGATCTAGGCTCATGAAAAGCTCAGGGCTTTGCAACATTGTTGTGCCAAGTTGAATGAACCATGGACCGAAAGTGGGCACGATGAGCAAAAGATTCGAAGTGTTCCTTCAGAGAATTTGGTGACCAAATCCTAACAGGTGAGCGACCACAATGAATTTTCTTCATCAACAGGATTGGGAGAACTGAGAAATTGGTAAAAACCAACTTGGATAGACCTACTTCTATTGACTAGAAAAGTCATTGACTTCAGACAAGACAATGGATCCTAGATTTTGTGCTCATGATCAAGTTCAATTCCTCTACATAGGATATATCTATGCCCCAGTGTCTGCATGTTGTGACAGACCACTACTATTGAAGGAAATGAGCAACCTAACAAAGTTGGACCTAGGTTGAATTTGAATTGCGTCAAGAATTTGACCATGCTTCCAAGGTCAAGGGAAGATTGACAGATTGATTGCAGAAAGTGACTTCTTAGATAAACCCTTATTGAATATTGAAAAATGAGGGAACCAATGATTTGATGAATTTGGCTACATCCGTAACCAGGCCATGAGAATTTGCTCTCTTCCTAACATGACAAAAGGATTTGAAGATAGAATTCTGTTGAAAGGCAATGCTATGGAGCCTAAAAGGCAAACAAACGATGGTTTGTTCGACTCCTTCTGAGTATGAATCACTGGAGAGCAAGAGGGGTTCCTTTCCTTATGGAGGGTAGACTGGGTATGACACTTGTCTACATGAACTACTGGATTTTTCTATGAAGGGCCAATGAGGGTAATGCTTTAGGGTTGCATCAGGTCGCCTATCACCACTGAGGTATTTTGGGTTGCCCATTGAGGTTTCTTGGGTTGCTTTTCCTTGCTGAGGTTTCTTTTATTTCCTTTTTTTTGCAAACCCCATCTTAGGATGAATAAAGAGTCCTAATATGGTGAGGATATTGCCAAAATTATGGTCCTATCCAATAGTCTGAAACCCTTAGGGGAAATTCGAACGGCATGACTTTCACGACAAATAGGTAGCCTTGCTCCACTATTTAAGTTGACACATACATGCATTAATAGGCGGGCAGATATTTGAATCATCACTAAAAGTGACCTTAGGAAAATATAGTCCCACACCAAAATTAAAATGGTGTCGAATTATGTTTTCCTTTCTTGGAGATGTTCAGATGGAACACGTGTCTCAACAAGCTACATCGAGATGCCAAATCAATCGCGATCATATCTGGGCCTGAAACCTTTAAGTTTGTTGACAAGTATTGATGTTGAAGGTCTGGGAGGACTGATGTGAAACTGTCCACATGGATCTACCATTGGGAGAGTGTTTGGTTGTTTATGTAGAATGAGTTTATCTTACCGAGGAGATCCCATTTTATTGGCTTGAGAAATGAAGGGCTTATTAGAACCTTGGGAAGCCATCGGATGTAATGAATGACAGATGAGAGTTCCAGCCAAATTTATAAATTTGTACATAAAATGATGACATGATCACGAGATACAATGCCATATAAACTGATAATCAAAAGAAGGGCTTGTGATAGAGACTCCTTGGAAGGCCGTCAGATTGATAGATGGGAGAGAGAGTCTAATGCCGATGAGAAATCTTTCTCTGATGACGAAGAAGTCATGAGTTCGTTTCCTATAAAGGTGGGATGTATTTGGCCAAAATCAAAAGTCCAGTCCAACATGCTGTGAATCTCGAATAATGATCGCACTTGCTATCAGGCTTTGATTGGAACTATCATCCTCTTGAAGTGAGAGGGACAATTGGCTTACTGTCGAGCTCCAATGCCATTCAACATCTTACTATTTTCTTTTTCATTTTTTTTTCTCTTTTTTTTTTGTTTTCGTTTTTTTGGATGTGGAGGCCACACCACATAATGCAATGCTTCGCTTGATCGTAAAGTTGAATCATGACTTTCAATATTGGATTTAAATCTTCTTCTTCCAAACATTTCCAATCAGATAGAACATCTTTGCCCCAGTTAGTACTCTGATCTTCTGTAAACTTTATAAACATTTGTGACTGCTCATCTAGTATCTGATTTTATCTGAATGGTGAATCCGTATGCTGTCCTCTGGAAGTTAATCATCACCTTCTGTCTGATGTGACTACCTCCCTTTATTGATGTAGATATAACATAGGCTTAAATTTTTTTTTCCTGGGTATTCCAATGACCTCATTCTTTGATTTTTGGATTGATCATGTTACACCCCAACTCCGCACTATTCAGAATGGTGTGATGAACCGCTAATAACCAACGGTTCAACTAGGATCTCTAATAGGTTGTGTCCTTTTAAATTAAACCATACACATCCACAATCATAATCAGAATAAATACACAATAGCGAAAGTCTTAATATTAAATGAATTGAGGAATCTAACTGTGATAATCATAAATAAAATATCAAATTATGTTGTGTCAACCGAGACATAAATAAAATATCAAATAACATTTCCTTAATAGTTTAAATAAAAATCTAATAAAAAATGCATGAGTTGCACTCGCATGAGGAGTCATGCGTCTCCACTAAATCTTCAGCCTCCATTGCAGCCACGTGCCCGTACACAGAAGCGTTCATATAATCTTCCATAGTGGTACCTACATCATTAACTAAAAATATTCGACGTCAAAAGGGTGAGCACACATCACGGCTCTGTGAGCAAACAAAATAATGCAACAAACATATGCATGCATTCAATTCATATCTGTGGTCTGGTATATAAGTTTGCAATGTGCTATAGAAAGGTTCGGTGGCCGCCTCACCTCTATACACGAGTGTGTGAAGCCGCCCAAAGGTTAACGTTTATTGTCGTCCCACATGCACCCACTATGGCACAATATACCCCAATGAAAACGGCATTGAAGTACCGGTTGATACCATACCAACACGTAAGCCCTTGCTGGTGAGGGCTTGCAAACTAGGCTCGCAATTAACCAATCCTAATGTCAATCAGTGTATCCAAGCCCTCACCCCAGCATCCCTCAATACGTTCATAGAGATAGAGCTAAGGCCCCCCGGCAGAGTCGAAGACTACACGGTCCGAGACCACCTCCCTTAATACCCTACGATGTAATAGTTCCGCTAAGGTAATGGCGATACGACGATGTCAGTGGACAAGACTTGAGTAGAGATAGAGCTAGAGTCTAGTGACCAGGCTGAACCACAATGTCACGTCCTCCCCCTGATGCTCCACTCGCATCAAGCACACTAACCACACACATACATTCACATGTCTATTCCTAGCATCATTATCATCATCATGTTATAAATAAAATAGAATTAAATATGCATGAACAGTAATAATAGAAATATTGGATGACATGTTGAATGCATATTACAAGCATACACGCATAGAATCATTCATGGCATTGGACTCAAGAAATAAAAATAGTTTATTATTAGCCAATTAGTTTAGGTCTTGTTCCCTCACCTTTGCTTGAGTGTAATTCCTCTTTCAAGCTCTAAGAATCACCTTTATATCAATAAAAAAACTTAACAAGTCGATAGATTTTAATTAGAAGTCATTCCAACAATTTTAGGCTTGCTGTTAAGCGAGGGTTGCAGGACGGGTCGTAGGTAAGGTAGCAGTTTTCTGCGATCCCAGGGTGTAGGGTCGATGCTGGGGTCGGATGTTCCATCTACCCTAGGTGCGACCACAGCTTCCCTGGACTTTCCAAAAGTTGGGGGTCGATCCTGTGGTCTGGTAGGGTCGATTCCCAATCGACCCCACGTGCGACCCTACGTGGTTTGAGTTGACATTTTCATTCTACAGTCTAATCTTTCAAGTTTGGGTCCTATGGCTTACTTCTACAGTCCATTCTATGCTTGTTCTATGGCTTAAAACTCCAGGTTACTTCCTTACTTGCCTACCATGATTCCCTCAATGGATTTCATTGAAATCTTCCCATGGATGGATGATTTGGGTTTCTCATAGATCATACCCTCTTCATGAACTCTTCTAAGGTCTTAAATTATTAATGGAAGCATACCCATACCTTAGGTTTGCTGAGATTCAGAGGTTTCTCTGAATTCTTCTCTTTAGTCTTCTTCTCCAACTTTCCTTTTCTTCTCCTTCTCTTCTCTTTCTCTCACTTTCAATTAGGGTTTCAAAAGGAGTGAAAGAGGCTAAGGGACGTCCTATTTATAGAGGAAAACCTCCCAAAATAAGTTCCATTGAGATTAGAAAAGAATCCCCTTGAAATTTGGAAAGTTTCCTATTTACGGTTTCTGTCGGTAATGAGGGGGTCGATGAGGGGGTCAGAGATCCCGTCGACCCTCGGGTCTAAATTGTCCGACCCTCGGTCTAAAATTCAGGGGTCTGACTCCCTAATGAGTGGGGTCCGACCATGCCTATTTGGGTATGCGACCCTGCCCCCTATTTTACTATTTTTGGGTCAGTTTAATACCTAGTCTCGTTATTTCCTTCACGCACTTGGTCCATTTGGCTCGACCATGATATACCGACTTGGTACAAGATGGTAAGACCGGTTAGTTCGATACGGGTCTTACAGATCAGTCATCATGTATCTCTTGCTTGCAGATGATGTACTTTGTAAGAACTTTGAAATTTTTATCCTTTTGGTGGTGCATCTATCCTCCACTCATTTGTACTGATTGACTGACCTGTTGATATGATCTGTTACTATCTAATGCTTTCCTTGGAATCTTTTTCATAGGTAGAACAAATGGCAGCTTCTCCAATACATGTTTCTTGAGAGTACTCTTGTGTCTCCCAATTGATCATTTAAAGCTTTCTCAGACGGGTTGGACCTTTCTTTCTCAAGAGGCCAGGTGGCGTAGAAGTTCAAGAGACGGCTCATCGTTTCAATCATCTTCAGAGTCAGAATTGACTGCGCACGTAGAATAGGAGGATGTATGAAACTGAGAGGAAATGTATGGAAGAGACAAAGCATAGAGTTTGAAATCCCAAACGGGGTGATTTTCTTTTACTTAAAGGACAAATGGACTGGACTTGTCAACAAGCATATCAATCTTGGACCCAGACATGGATGACCTATCGAATATCGATAATAGAAAGTTGAAACAACTAGTTTGTCCAAGTGGCTCCAGTTGGGCATAACGCCTTCGACGACCACCTTTAGTCGTTGTGGGAATAAATCTTCCTTCAGACCTCTAACAGCAGGACTCATCATGCCCCTCTATCAATAGGTGCAAGATGCCTACCTTTCTGGGTTCCATACAATTATTATCCTCTTTTTTTTTCAGTTTGGGATCCATTCATAACCGGACTATTGCTTTTTAAGCTCAAGGTTACTCTGGTTTATGCCCCAGTTTGGGGTTCAATGGATTCATCAATGGACCGCTTCTAGTTGAGTTCATAATCATTCTAGCCTATGCCCCAACTTGGGGATCAAGGGGTATCACCATTGCACTACACCATTTTGAGTCCAAGATTAGACTAGTTTATGCTCGGCTTCGGGGTTCAATGGATTTCATCATTAGATCACTCTCAATTTGGGTTTAAGGTCAATTTGGTCTATGCCCCAGTTTAGGGCATAATGGCTTTCCTCATTAAACCGCACTCAATTTGGATCCAAGTCAATCTAGTTCATGACTAGCTTAGGGCTCAATGTCTTTCCTCATTGAATCATACCCAATTCAGGTCCAAGGTCAATCCGGTTCATGCCCTACTTAGGGCTCAAGGGCTTTCCTTATTGAACCACACTCAATTTGGGTCCAAGGTCAATTTGGTTCATGCTCAAGTTTAGGGGTCATTGGCTTTCCTCGTTGGACCGCACTCAATTTGGGTCCAAGGTCAATCTAGTTCATGCCCCAGTTCAGGGATTAAGGGTTTCATCATTAAACCATACCCAATTCAGGCCCAAGGTCAATCCGGTTCATGCCCCAGTTCAGGGGTCATTGGCTTTCCTCATTGGACCATTTCCTAGCCGTGATTCTGGTTCCTATCCTAGCCTAGGGTATATCAGATCTCATCTTTGGTCTACCCTACTGCTTGGAAAGATTTCATTCCTTCTCTTTGAATGATGAGAAACATGAGGGCAACTCTTTGGATTCTAGTATTTTCTTGGCCAATGGGGCAGAAATGCTAGTGATGGGATAACACTATCATAGCTGAAGGTTCATGGTTTCCTGATGACTCCAAAATATGGAATTGATCTTTACTGACAAGCAATGGGGAATGCTTCTCATTCTCCATTCCTGATGAGCGATCCTAGCTTGTAGCACTGGGCTATGATGGACATGGATCAGGCTCTAATTGACAGAGCCAGAGATTGATTTTGAATCAGTCTCCGATTGATAGAGACAAGGTTGACTTTAAACTGGTCTCTAATTGATAGAGATCAAGATTGACTTTGAATTGATCTCTAATTGATAGAGATCAAGATTGCCATGGACTGGGCTCTAATTGCTAGAGGCAAGGATTGCTTGAGTTGGCTCCGATTAATAGAGGCCAAGGATGACAATCATGGATTGGACTCTAATTGCTAGAGATGATGGATTGATTGAGTTGAAATGACTAAAATTCTCTTCGATTCCTTCATGAAATGGAACATGGACCAGAGGTAATGGTTGAACAGGCCTAGAGGCTAACTCATGCTCACATTGAGTTCATATAAATGGAACCTTTCTTAGTTCCAACATGAATCAGAACCTGAACCGGAGTTGACGGTTGGACAAGCCTAGGGGCTAATTAAATTCAAATGAATGGAATTCTTCTTAGTTCCAACATGAATTAGAAGTTGAACCACAGTTGATGGTTGGATAAGCCTAGTGGCTAAATGAATTTAGATGAATGGAACTCTTCTTAATTTCAACATGAATCAGAACCTGAACCAAAGTTGATGGTCGGACAGGCTAGTAGCTAATTGAATTCAGATGAATGGAACTTTTCCTAGTTTTGACATGAATAGAACCCTAACCAAAGTTGATGGTTGTCTAAGCCTAGTGGCTAATTGAATTCAGATGAATGGAACTTTTCATAGTTTCGACATGAACCGGAACCTAAACAGGAGGTGAAGGGTGAAAAAAGCCTAGGGGCCGAATGCCTCCACCACTCTAATATGATCTGGGAGTGATGATTGAACCTCCCTAGGGGTTAAACCTTTCTTCAGTTCTGAGATGAACCAGAAATGGTGGTTGAATCTGGGGTTGAATATTTCTTTGATTCTGAGATGAACTGGATGTGATTGAATCTGCCTAGAGGCTGAAACTTTCCTTAATTCTGGATGAACCGAAATGATGATTGGACCTACCTAAGGACTGAATTTTCCTTCAGTTCTGAGATGAACCAGAAATGGTGGTTGAATCTGGGGCTGAATATTTCTTTGATTCTGAGATGAACTAGATGTGATTGAATCTGCCTAGGGGTTGAATCTTTCCTTAATTTTGGTTGAACCGAAATGATGATTGGACCTGCCTAGGGGCTGAATCTTTTCTTAATTCAAAGGTGAATCAGGAAGGGTGTGTCACACCCCAAATTCTGATCCAAACAGAATGGTGTGAGTGAACCGTCATTGAACCAACGGTTCACACCAGGATCTCGAATAGGCCGTGTCCACCCATACAAACCAATTACACATAACCACAATCAAAATTAATTACAGCGGAAGACTTTAAATAGATGAACCGTATCTATTGATAATTTAAATAAATATCCCATTATTCAAATTCAAGATAAAATAATAATCTTTTACATCTCTTAATAACAAACAAAAATAACCAAACAAATAAATAAACAAATCACGGTACACGCGAAAGGGCACTCGCATGAGCGTCATGCTCGCCCTCTCCCGCCCGTACATCCGGAGAAGCCACACCACCGTGCGCCGGAGCGTTCACATAGTCGTCCACGGTATCCCGCATCAACATCTAAAAACAATGTATATACAAAGGCCGAGCACACAACACGCTCGAGAAGACAATCGACGCTTCACAAGATTATGCATGGTAACAATCATTTTATCTTGTGGTCCGGTTTTAAGTTTGCAATGTGCTATAGAAAGGTTTGGTGGCCCCCGCACCTCTATACACGAGTGTGTGGCGTCGCACGGTAATCACTCTACCACCAACCCACATGCACCCATCATGGAATAGAGATAGAGCTAAGGTATACCCGCACCCCCCGATACTCTACCCATACCAGTACCTAAGCCCCTTCGGCCGGGGCTCGCAACCGGGCTCGCAACCAACCAATCCTATATGTCAACAATGCGTATGCTCTATCCCGGCACAGCCGTCCCGGCATAGAGATGAGCTAGAGCGTGCGGCCCGGGCCGAGACCTCCAAACCTCACCTCCCCCCCGATACCCCATCCGCAACTAACCCACTAGGATAGAAACAATACACGTAGACCCTATCCCAACACACTCCCTACGGCATAGAGATAGAGCTAAAGCATCGGGACAAGGCAGCGTCGACTGAATCCTCGGTACCACCCAACGATGGTCGGGACAACATCAATATCGGAGACCAACGCACCACATCTTCCCCGATACCCCACCCGCACCAAGCATGTTAAGATAGAATACTACAAAGGTGCCGGTGCGAAGAGCGATCCCGGGCCCATGCTCCCTCCACACACCAACGAAACAATCACATGCCTAACAATCACATCCTATGAATGCATGAACAATAATAATAACCGAAAGTAAAGGATGGCATGTGAATATGCACAAACATCACATCATGATATTCAATGATTAACAACGATTTCTGTCCCTTAATTATTGGTTTGGTCAGATCCCCTTACGACGCTCGTTCGATTACTTGCTCCACGTCGCAAGATCCAAACGATAAGTCACAAGTCCTACATAATATTGGGTTCCATTGCGTATTATTTAGGGTTTCATGTTGGTCGGAAACCAACATGGTTACAAATTACCCTCACGGGCTGACCGGTGGCATGTCCGGCGCGGCTCGTGGGAAAGACCGGCGACCGGTATGGTCAGCCGGTCCCCCACAATAACCTCCCGGAGGTAGCGGTCGCAACATACCGGTCGCACTATGTGCAACCGGTATAGTCGACCGGATGTCCCCAAGACCACATGGGTTTTTCGACCGCCGTCGATCATCCTCCATGGATTCTCGGGGTTTCTCCTATCCATTCTAAGTCTGGCTTTGAGTTAGAGTTATCCCCAACTCATTCAAGTCTCGTTTCGATGAATATCATCTCGAAACTCAAATCTAGGGTTTGACGGCAAACTTGGGTTTATTGGCCAATTTAGGGTTTTAGATCAATACCTACTTTGCATGGTATTGTCCACCACATAACTAACATGGTTACGAAGTGGATTCAAACACTTACCGTTGCGGGCGTAGCGAGGCTTCGTCAACGGTAATGGCGGCCCTCCTTCTTCTTCCTGCTCCTTCTCATTTCCAAGCTCTTTCTCTCTCTGGGTTTGTGAGAGACATGGAAGGTTTGGGGGTTTAAGGGTGTATTTATGGCTAGAAATAGGGTTTAGTAACCCTACTAGGATTGGAAACTTCTAGGATTCGAATCGGGAAAGTGGGACCCGCAGAGACCAATTTCCAAATTCCCCCACATAGCGCAGGCCATACCGGCCGACCGGTACCATCATCCGGTACCATCAACCGGTATACCTAAATCAGGTATAATTGGTCGACTTCGGTCCGTCGTACTGTTTGTTATCCGCTTGCCCCGTCCTGCTCGGTGATGATCGGAAGACCTGTCACGACACAAAACCAAGGTTGACCGGGTTTTCGCGGGTCTTACAACTCCACCACCCTTAAAGAATTTCGTCCCGAAATTTGCATGTGGTGTAGTAACCCTACTGGATTAGGAAACTTCTGGTTCGAATTGGAAAGTGGGACCCGCGAGACCAATTTCCAAATTCCCGCACATAGCCGTGCGGGGCCATACCGGCGACCGGTACCATCATCCGGTACCATCGACCGGTATACCTAAATCAGGTATAATTGGTCGACTTCGGTCCGATTTCGCACTGTTTGTTATCTGCTTGCCCCGTCTGGCTGGTGATGATCGGAAGACCTGTCACGACACAAAACCAAGGTTAGACCGGGTTTTCAGAGTGTGGGTCTTACAGGGTGATTGGACTTACCTAGGGGCCAAATCCCTCCTTAAGTCAGAGGTTACTCGAGAACGGTGATTGGATTTGCCAAGGGATTGAAACTCTCCTTAATTCAGAGGTGAATGGAGAATGGTGATTTGATTTGCCTAGGGATTGAATTTCTCCTTAATTCTGAGATGAATTGAGAATAGTGATTAGATTTGCCTAGGGGCTGAATTTTTCTTAATTCAGAGATGAATCGAGAACTATGATTGGATTTCCCTAGGGGCTGAATCTTTCCTTAATTCAGAAGTAAATCGAGAACTATGATTGGATTTGCCTAGGGGCTGAATCTTTCCTTAATTCTGAGGTAAATCGACAATGGTTATTGGATTTACCTAGGGACTAAATCTCTCCTTGATTTAGAGGTGAATCGAGAACTATGATTGGATTTCCCTAGGGGCTGAATCTTTCCTTAATTCTGAGGTACATTGAGAATAGTGATTGGATTTGCCTAAGGGCTAAATCTCTCCTTAATTCTGAGATGATTTGAGAAAAGTGATTGGATTTGCCTAGGGCCTGAATCTTTCCTTAATTCAGAGATGAATCGAGAACTATGATTGGATTTGCCTAGGGGCTGAATTTTTCCTTAATTCTGAAGTAAATCGAGAACTATGATTGGATTTGCCTAGGGGCTGAATCTTTCCTTAATTCTGAGGTAAATCGAGAACGGTGATTGGATTTGCCTAGGGACTAAATCTTTCCTTAATTCTGAGGTACATTAAGAACGGTGATTGGATTTGCCTAGGGGCTAAATCTTTCCTTAATTTTGATGTACATTAAGAACGGTGATTGGATTTGCCTAGGGGCTGAATCTCTCCTTAATTCAAAGATGAATCGAGAACTATGATTAAATATTCCTAGGGGCTGAATCTTTCCTTAATTCAAAGGTGAATCAAGAACTATGATTGGATTTGCCTAGGGACTGAATCTTTCCTTAATTCTGAGGTACATTAAGAACGGTGATTGGATTTGCCTAGGGACTGAATCTTTCCTTAATTCAAAGGTGAATCGAGAACTATGATTGGATTTGCTTAGGGGCTGTATCTTTCCTTAATTTTGAGGTAAATCGAGAATGGTGATTGGATTTGCCTAGGGGCTATAACTCTCCTTGATTATGAGATGAACTGAATATGAGATTTGAGTAGGCCCAGGGACTAACTGTACAGGAATATTGTAAACTTTTTCAAGTATAGGTGCTTGTCGCTGCCTAAACTAAATGCTCTATTGGACCAGATGGGTTGAGTTATTGATTGTGTTCCCAAATCTGGTTGCCTTATTTCTTACGAAATTTGATGTTCAATCAAGATCTAGATTCATGGCTTCCATTGATTCATTTAGAAAGATAACATGGATGGATCTCAAGGTGGGAGATGAAGACAATTCCCTAGTTGTAGGGGCCTCTCACCCTAAAAGGGTGGACAAGGTTGCAGATTGATTCTCTTTTCCAAAGGCATTGAAATCCAATGGGGAAATATCAAGATTTTAGACATTTAGAGGAGTGGAAGAAGTCACATGCACAATCAAAGATGTCTTAACCAAATAAAGTTAGCTCCCTCATAAGGGCGATTGGGTAAACATTATCCAAGTCAATTTAATTAAATTTGATTAAGCCATGTGTTCGGTCTTGGGACCTCGTGATTCTAAAAATGGATAATCAGTGGTACCAGGGTCTGGCCACTTGGGTTACCGAATTCAATGAAATTGAGATGGATATGTTAATCCATTTTCCTTATTAGGGATGGTTAGCAAAAGTGGTTCACGGAGGAACAAACTAGTAAATTTCTTCTTGACCATGGTATTTATGTCTTGACAGGGATTTTCTGCTCGTTTTTCAAAATTGACATGTTAACAATGAGAGATTCGACACATCGAGCTTACTTAATGGAGGGTGTATAGTGACCGTCTACTATGATGTGGAACAGGTGTATACATACCTCATACTCCCAATGGGTGAGAGTTTAAGATGCTCATCGTATAGATTCTAACATGTTGACCAATCGAGGATAAAAACAGGCAAAAATTTGATGTCTCAAACATGGATGTCATGGTTAAGCAGATTTTACTAGGTCAGTTCAGGGATGAACAAAAAATAACAAGCATTGGGCTACGATTTGGGTTAGGACAAAAAAGGCCACCTTGACAAGAACTGGGTAACCTATCACCGAATGCACAATGAATAACGGGCCCCTAATCCCTTTATATATTATGTTGTAAGAATCAAGCGATGTGGAGTAGCATAATGCATTCACAGGAAGACCCAAGAAACGCTCGTTAGAGGCTGCTCGCCGGTCATGATCTCACAAAGTACAGGCCAAGGTTGTGTATTTTGCCTAGCGGGCTGCCCCATCTGCATGGGACCCGGTTCGGCTACTCCCATGAATGTGTGACTAAACCCATTCCCCCCAAAGCAATATTATACAAGCATAAATATAATATCCTAAAAGCTAGCATCCAATTCACACAAGGAAAATTTTCATTTAGGAGTTTTGATGTTTATATCCCCAGTGGAGTCGCCACCGTGAGTACAAAAGATGAAAATTTTAGAAGTCGCCACCTAGATTAAGGTCTATGGCCTTAGAAATGTGAAATCTCACCCCAAGATAAGACTTTGATTGACTCATGACCCTTAGATTGGATTTCTGGTCCATCAGAGATTGGGTAAGTGTCAGGTTACGGTTATGGGAAGGGGTTAGGCACCCAAACCGCCCGATCGAAATCAGTCTCCTATGCCTTTCCTATGCTAGACTCTATCTGTTAAACCGAACCAAACCAAGTGGTTTGATATCATTGAACCGAATCTGTATCCATCAGATTGCCTACGTATCATGGAATTATTCCAAAAATCAGGTTCACCATCGTAGTTCAGGCGTGATTAAAGTTTATGGCTGTGATTTATGCTTGTGCATGATTAAGTTCATTGTTCAAGTTGAAGTTTATGCTTGAAAGGTTGAGAAACCCTATGGGTTAGGATTTGGATAGTCCATAGGAACTGATAGATAGTCCTAGTGGATCTAAGAATAACCCTATTTGGGTCAAAATTTGGATAACCCTATCTGGGTTAGAATATAGATAACCCTATCTAGGTTGGAATGTAGATAACCCTATTTGGATCAAAATATGAATGGATATCCTAGTGGATCTATGGATAGTCCAAGTGGATTAAGGTTTGAGTCCAAATTTGGGATTTTCCCAAATAGCCTACGTATCTTAGGGTTTGCCCTAGGAATCAGAATCTGCGTAGTTCGAAATGCTGGGTGGATATCCAAGTGGATCTATGGATAATCTGAGTGGACTAAGGTGTGGATCCGAATTTGAGATTCTACCAAATAGCCTAAGTATCCTAGGGTTTTCCCTAGGAATCAGAATCCGCGTAGTTCGGGATGATGGAATAACCTGTTCTAGGTTAGAATGTGAGAACCTATTCTAGGTTTAGGGTTTATAACCTAATCTAGGTTTAGGATTGAGAACCTATCCTAGGTTTAGGGTTTACTGAGAGGTGGAAATCGTCCTAAATTATCCTTTTCATTCTAAGTTTTAATTTTGGAAGGTTTGGCAAAGCATTCTCTTTCTTTATTAAGATTTTTATTATTCCCATTATGCCCTTCCCAAGAATGTGGGTGCCTAAATGCACGTCCCCCTACCTAATATGTTTGCTAGGTGTACAGATATGGCAGTTCAACTAGGGTGTAGCATAAATTAAGTTATTACCATAAATGGAATATCCTAAGCATGACATGTATGATATTTATGGTAACTATCACAAAATATAGTAAGATTATGAAAATCTCCCTAATATGGCATGCATTGCAAATAAGGCAAGAACCTAATATGACAAAATCTAATATGATAATCTAAGCATGGCAAGACCTAATATGGCAAGATCTAATGTGCATCTATATATCATTATGGTAAGTACCAAGCACAGAATGCAAATATGACATGAATTTTTTCAAAAAAAGGAAAGATCTTATATGCTATTTTCTAAGCATAGTAAGACTTAAAAATAGTAAGAAATTAAGATTTTACTAAATATAATAAAAAATCTATTTATTCTATCAAATATATAGCAACATATGAAATATGGCAAATATGGTATGCATAATCCAAACAAGCATATGAATGCTTCAAATATAGCCATTTATCAAAATATGACATAATTTGCTCAAACAACCAATTTACATGTTACTATGAATGAGACATTAATGTAACTTTTTTTTGAAAAGTACAAAATTATTAAAAAAACATATGTTTAATTTTCTTAAAATTATAATTTTTATGAAGACATTTGGAAAGATTAATGATTCAAAATTGTCAATAATGTGACACAAGGTTTCAGATAATGGACAAAGCTTTGAACTATATTTAGATTTTGTCACATTACACAAGAATGACCATAAGTATGTCTTAGGCAACTCAAATTATGCTCAAATTTTTTTCATAGAAAGATGACTCAATATATTATATTTCATATGAAGGAGTTGAATCCCAACAGAGAGCAAAAATAGGTCAAAAATATGCCCTAAGATCGGACATGTGCACTACTCAAATCAGTTCCAGATTTTTGACCAGTTGCACCATAAATTCCAAATAAAATCCTATATTTAATGAAAATTAAATACAGACATATGTCTATGTAGATAACTGTTTGATATAAAATTTTATCAAAAAAATAAGTTAAAACAGTATATTTTCTTTGTGAAAAATGATTCTTTTCAATCATGCAAATCAGTACATCATGACAGATTCAAAATCAGAGAACTATGCACTTAAAAATTGATATCAATTCAATAAAAAATTGAAAAAATACGAAACTAGTGCCATTTTTGCGAAAACATTTTTGTCTAAAAATTTCATATGAAGTGCATTTTCTGATTATGGCCATAATACCCTTGTCCAGAAACTTTTTGATAGAGGATTGCATTACATCCGAGTAAAACAGCAATGTCAAAGAAAACTTTTTTGATGTATTTTTTCAATTCCAAATGGAACAAAATCTATAGGGTAGTCTTTTAACATATCTTAGAGACTCCTATAAAAATTTGGGCTTCAAAATATAAGAAAAAATACATGTGATGTACGTCCTAAATTTGAATCTTAAATTTGGAAATTTCATATTAGAAAATCACTTTATGAAATTTGTAAAAAACATCAAACATCATCATATATCATTCAAAACTTCATCATTGAATAGTTTAGACAAATTATCATTCATGAAAAATGCTAGACGTAGGCATCCTGACATTAACAAGCATGTAATAGAGCATTCCTGATTGAGATTTCATGAAAATTAGTCTTTTTCAAGCAAAATTGACATTCGAGCATTCTAACAACCTCTAAATTTGTTTAGAGTACTAACTTTGTGCTCGAATCGAGAAAAACCATCGATGTAGGATGATTGGATGTTGTATCAAGCTCTTTAAATATGAACCCTCCTTCTCTCTTCTGCTTCTCTCCCTCTTTTCTTTCTCTCTTTTCTTCTTCTCTATTTTTTCTTTTCTCTTCTTCTTCTCTCTTTTTTTTTCTTTTCTCTTCTTCTTCTCTCTTTCTTTCTCCCTCTCTCACGTTTTTCTCTATTACCCACGTTCTCTCTTTCCTTGTGGTCTGGAAAAGAAGCCTCCTCTCTCTTCTCTTGACCTATTTATGCTTTTTCTCTCCTCTTCTAGAAGATCATTCTTTCCTTTTCTTCTTTTTCTAGAAAATAATTTTTTTTTCATTTTTCTTCTTTCCATTCTTCTCTTCCTTCCCTTTTCTCTTCTCCCTCTCTCTTCCACACGTTTTCTTCTTTTTGCTCTTCTAGAAAATCCTCTCCTCTTCTTTCCTTCTTCTCTCTTCCTTCCTTTTCTTCTTTTTCTTCTAGAAAATCCTTTCTTTCCATTTTTTTCTTCTTTCCTTTCTTCTCTTCCTTCCCACGTTTTTTCTTCTTCCTTTCTTTCCTTTTTTTCCTTTTTCTTCTAGAAAATCCTTTCTCTCTTTCCTTCTTCTAGAAAATTCCTTCTCTCTTTCCTTTCTTTCTTCTTCCTTCCTTTCCTTCCTTTTTTCCTTTCTCCATCCCTTTTCACGTTTTCTTTCTAGAAAACGTTTCCTTTTTTTCTTTTTCTTTATTTTTCTTCTTCTTTTTTTTTCTTTTTTCTTTCCTTCCTCTTTTATTCCTTTTTTTTTTCTTTCTCCTATCTCTTTCACGTTTTCTTTCTAGAAAATGTGAAAGAGATCTTTTTTCTCTTATTTTTTTCTTTTCTTTTTTTCTTTTATTTCTCTCTCTTTCCTTTTTTCTTTCTCCCATTCTCTTTCCCATGGCCTCTCTTTCCTCTCTCTTTCAATGGCCTTACTTTTCTCTCTCTTTCCTATAATATAAATGTATATATATATATATATATATATATATAAATGATTAATACATATAATATATCCATAAGATATATATATATATATATATATATATATATATATATATATATATATATATATATATATATATATATTATATACAATAATATATTATACATTATACACATATAAAAGAAATGCATATGGGCTGACATAACTTGGTCTGGATTGGTCTGAGCTGGGCCGGGCTAAGTTAGACTATGCTGGATTAAGCTGGTTTGGACCAAGGTTGACATTTCATAATCCATTTCTGTTACCCTTCCATATGAAAATTTTCTGATAGCATCTATTCTAAAGTTTTTGCGTTCACTTTGTAGAACATTAAAAATGAGGAATATTGGAACTTGAATCAGCTCATTTGGAGATAAAATAACCAACTTATGAATTTCTGAAGTTTAAGCAGGCCAATTATCGATAATTTGGCTGACCATTCTACATGGGATCCTTCGGAGACTTCTACCGGAAATCCTTTATGTCCACTTTGTAGAGTACTAAAAATGGAACATAATGAAACTGAAATTACCTGATTTGGATATGGGGTGACCAAAATATGAATTTTCAAAGATTAAATGACCATTTTCATGTGTAATTTTACATGGGACCCTTCGGAGACTTCTACTCGAGATTTTTACGTCCACTTTGTAGAACATTACAAATGAAGAATAATGGCCTTGGAATCATCTAAATCCGACGTAGAACGACAAAGATATGAAGCTTTGAAGTTCTAACGATAATTTTACATAAAGGCTTGCATGGGGCCCACTGGTGACTTCTACCCGAGATTTTTCACCTCCACTTTGAAGAGGACTGAAAAGAAGGAATATTGGCCTTCGAATCATCTGATTCCGATATCAGATGACCAAGATATGATGTCTTGAAGTTTGAATGATAATGCATGCATCATACGATAATTACATAAATTGCACTTTCAAACTGCGATATCTTCCTTGTTTGATGTCAGAATTTGATTATTTCGGTCTCATTTCGAAGATAATTGCACGACCTGTACATCCAAGTAGGTAATAACCTACGACCCTGCTGTGGGGTTCATTAGAGAATCACAAACCTTTGGGTTAAAGGTCGAAAACCTGCCATATTGGTTCACTTATGCTGAGGATGAAAAAAATGGGGTGCTTACACTCCTATAGTCTCTTTTCTATTTTACTAGATTTTCTTCTTACTTTCTTTCCCCTTTTCCTAGTTCCATTATAAAAAAAAAATCTTCTCTTTGTGTTGGTGGTAGGGCTACAAGTTTGGCCCGACAAACCCGAATCCCCCTTAACCCACCCTGAGCCCGAACAGGCCGGGTTTGGGCCCATGTTATTGCAAACCCTGGTAGGGTCGGCCCGGGCCTGGGTTGAAGCTTCGGGTTGAGGCCGACCAGCCTAGCTTGACCCTATATATATATATATATATATATATATATATATATATATATATATATATATATATATATATATATGTATATATATATATATATAATGTTATTGTCCTCACTAATCACGTATTTTATAAACATACTTTTTTTTTGGGACTAAAACCCTTTGATTCTTCTCATCCTTTTACCTTGGTGGATTTTCCCTTCCCTTGAAAATCCTTCAGGCCCTCCTTCGTGACTCTCTTAATCTCCACTATGCTGCACTCACTCAATCATAGGAAAAATCACCGACGATAGCACTGGAGATCTTCTTTTCCAATTATGCCGCTGCACCTTCCGAGCACTACAATCACCATCATTGCAAACCTCTGTGGCCATCCTTCCCTACAGAAATCATCATTTCGATCTTATTCAATCATTGTGTAAGGACATAGGATTTTCCCTCTATGTCCTCTCTTTTGTAGTTCGAAAGAAAGTGTTGGATTTGATGTAAACATAGGGATTCTCCCTAAATGTGAGATCATAGGATTTCGTCTTGCGATCTTGTCTACCCATGTCAATGGAATGAAATAAATTTGGGGTCGCTACTTAGATTGAGATCTAGGACCTATAAAAAAATTTTATGAGAAAAGACAACTAATGACTCATAACCCAAAAATCACGCGTTGGTCTCTTCAGAGATCGGGTAGGCATATAGGTTATAGTTTGGGAAGGTGTTAGGTACCCAAACTGTCCTATCTGAAAATCAATATTCCATATTATTTCTTTCCTATTCTCTGATGTTTTGACGTTCATTGTCAATGGATGACTAGGCTTTAGGGGATTCCTAAACCAAGTTGCAAGGTTCTTTTAACCTAGGTCTTGCCAATCATGTTTCGAAAGAAATAAATAAAGCAAAATTTAGATGTGGAGACCAAGTGGTGACTGGTTGATGGATCAATCAAGCCAGTATGACAGAATTGCTGAATCCTAAGCTAGTGATCTATCGGATCTCACACATAAACATATTCCTGCCAAAATTAAACAGATTTTACCTTGAACATATAAATAACCAGCTCTTTTTCCTATGAAGGGCAAATAAAGACAATGCTTTAATTTTTTCAACATGATTCTTTCTATTTTCATTTCTTTCCTGTGTTAAGCTAATCCCAAATAAAGGTTTGCATAATAGGATCTCAAAATGGTAGAAATGTTACCAACATATCTCTACCTTTGGAGTGTATTGTATTTATAGATGAGCCATCGAGTAATGTAAGTTTGGATTTGCTCCATAGGGATTGGCACGATCTACTATCTTGTTGTTATTGTCATCTTTATCCTAAACCTTTTGCTGTGCTGTCGTGTGGGCTAGAGATACGGAATGGATAAGGAAAATCAGAGTGCACCCGCATCTTAATCTCAGAGATCTCACTCACGGTCAGTTGTGGGCTCAAGGGTTGAGAGCCATTGGATGAAGATTTCTGGGGAGTCCTCTGATTGTGAGCTTGAGACCTTGATAATGGGATGACGATGATGGCATCTGGTAGGGCGCTTTGGTTTGAAGGGATGAGGGTGATCTAGGCGGACCTCGATCTTGATCCTATAATTGTCAATATTGGATCCTGACTTATCCAACCTTAGAGGTGATCCCTTAATCATCACGACCAGATATAAACGTATTCGACCTCTGAGGTGGTAGTCTTTGATGCTTGTACGTGGTTGACCATGTGTCTTCTTATGGTTGGGTCATGTCTTCTGATTAGTGGGGACATTTCACCCATAATAATGTCGATTTTCAATTTGATGGGGAATTGTTGGCTCACAAAAAACCTTTTGCAGTTTCATGACATAGAAGAATGTTGTTTATTATATTTCTAATAGGCATCAATGCAGATTGATTTAAACTAACATGATTGCCAGAGACAATCTTCAACCGATTAGCAAAAACTTTAGCATAAACTTATAAATGAAATTACTAAGAGAGATTGGCCTAAAGTCACTAATCTTGAGGTGCCCACATGTTTCAAAATCAAGCAAATAAAGGATTGGATGATTCAGTCAATGTGATTAGGGTTGAGGAACAAACTTTTGATGGGTTTGAAAAGATCACCTTTAATGATATTCCATTAGCGTTGAAGAAAACCATAATAAAACCATCGAAACCATGGAGGACTTAAGGCTTTTATGAGACCGCACAATAACCAAAATTTCTTCCTCAGAAGGAACAGAGCCAAGAGTATCTCTGTCAACAGAGGATATGCTCTCAAAATGAAGATGATGATATCCTCTCAAAATGAAGATGATCAGGAATGGTAGAAACATAGGCAAGGGTTGGGGGCAAGAACACTATGTGAAATTGAGAGAGAACTTTTTCCTTAATGTCACCTAGATATGAAAGAATAGTGTCATCATTGGTGGAAAGCTGGAGGATCGAATTGTGACAATTTTGTCTAGATTTCATGGAATAATGAAAGAATGCATTGTTAGAGTCACTAGAGGTGAGACACTACACTCTAGAGTGAGAAGAAACCCAGTCAATCCACTGAAGATACGGTCAATTAGAGATAAGATTAGATTTCAAATTTTGAATCTCAAATGACTGTACAATGATTGTACATTTCATGGTTGTTATATGATTGTACAAAGCTGTAAATTTGTTTCCTATTTCATGGGATTCAATCCTTTATCTCATGGGATTGAACCCAATCAATGTTGCTGTACAAACTCTATATATACTGAAATAGTTGTGAATACAAAACACAAATAAAAGCTTTCTCAAAACAACTGTTCTTATTTATCTTCATGGTATCAGAGCAATAAGATCAACCAGCACTGTTACGGTTGGAAATCGCCCGCCGGTCTGTGATTCGAGCAACCTGCAATCACAGAGAGGAGACAAGGGAGTTGGGTGGCTAAGCCTCGGGTACACTCCGATACCTAAGTCAGATTCCCAATGTAAACAGTCAAGAGATAGCAGGAAGCTATCTCCAGTTTAAAGAGAGTGGGACGATGAAAGAGTTTGAACTACGAGAATAAAGAGTGGATGAGGTAATGAGACCGTGAATAGTGAGATGAGATTAGGTTTTACCTTGGGGGGTCATCCTCTACTTATAGAGGTTGAGAGGAGGCATAGAGGCACCAGGACTCAGGGAAGTAGATCGCCAATAGGACTGCCAAGTGTCGCTCTTAGGAGCACCTAGGTCATAGACTCCGAGCAGGAGTAGGAGACCGTAGCCAAGGAAGCTAAGTCGGTCAACCGCAGGAATGACACGTGTCATCATAGGGTGGTCGTAGGGCCGTAATAGTCGGCGTCGTATCACACAAGGAGAAGGACTCCTCTGCCGTGACACAGTTGCTTTAGGACACTGACCTCCGACCAGGAAACATGACCGAATAGATCTATAACTCCGACCGCTTCCCTATCATGAAAGGGTTGTGACTCCGAGCGGTGTTAGCCGAGCGCAACATACCACATGTGGTCGGACCCGGAGATGGGGCTTGACATGTGTAAGGTTTTAAATGGATGAGATTTTTCCCACATAACAGATGCCCCTTGCGCTGTCGGATAACGAATTCAACAATGCAATCGTATCGAATAAAAGTGCCCAAAATCCGCTCGGACATCTTGAGAGTATGGTCGGCCGTAATCGTGGGCTGCACACGCATCCTCCGAGGATTCTTCACTACGACCAGAACTTTCGCTTGAGTGGGAGACAGCTGTTACCAATCGCCCGCACCATCATTTGCTGCACGAGGCTCGAGGCATCAAACTCGGGATCCGTCATCCTGCCCGATCGTAGATTTCCAGCAAGTTGAACTGCCGCACGCATCTGATGGCCAGAAAGCAATTGGCGCACCTCGGAACGAAGCACAATAAATAGCCGCTGCACTGCGAACGATCGGCTCAATCGGACAGTGGAGATTAAATCCAATCGTCTCAAGAAATGGTGGCATAATCTCTTGCCATCATTGCAGATGACGTCAGCCTGTCACGTTCACCCCGGTGCGGCAGACGATGACCAATACTATTCCGCCATGTGGTCGGAGTTCGAAGAGTCGGTTTACAAACTCGACGCCTATAAATACCTCCTGAGTATTTTCATTTGACCATTTGCTTGAACTGAGGTCGGAGTCTTCCCTGTGCGGTCGGAGTTTTGAAAAGCTGTCGAGTAATCGTGCATCTTCCACCATCTCCAATCAGTAAGTCTTCCTTGCTCTGTTCTTCATTGCTATTTCCTTCCATTTCATGCCCGATAGTTCGTCTTCTTCCAGTTGTGTCCAGCTTTTAGGGAGAGTGAAAGAGAGTGACACCATGGCCCAACACCGAACTTCATCTTCGGAGAGGTCGTCTGACTCAATGGAAGGGTTCTCCGTTGCCCCAGAGCCTCCTCGTCGAAAGACGAGGACTCGAGACTCCATTAGCCGGGAGTTTGGGTCGGAGACCACCGAGTCAGCGAACTCTGGTGGAAGGGCTATTGCCCGAAAATCTTCGGAAGTCGTCCCTTCGGCTTCCGATCCGGCCTCTAAAGAGGAACTTGAGCAGAGTTCCTCCGACGCCGCCGAGCGCAGTCGCCCTGCAGGCACTTCCGCTCGACGGGCTCCTCGCCAGAGGAGTGGTCGTCCCACTATTCCTCCCCTCGACAAACTCCCGGCATGGAGGGTGCCGAGCAAGGTCATCTCCGAGAACGCCTTGTCCTAGATCCGCAGAGCTTATCAACTAGAGGAGCTAATGACCGATGTCTCGGTCCAGCTCCCCTCCTCCGACGAGAGGGCCTATAGCCTGAACGTCTCGGAGGTCTGCGTGTATGAGCACACTCTGAAGTCCAGCCTTCGCTTCCCCCTTCACCCCCTCGTTGTCGACATCTTGAAGGTGTACCGCATCGCCCCCTCCCAGTTGACTCTAAATGGGTGGCGGTGCATTTATGCCTTCATCATGTTCGTCCTCTGACTGGGGGAACTTCGATCGTGAACCTATTCCGGTCTCTCTTTCAATTCTCTAGTCATACCGAGACCCGTTCCATGAGCGGGTGGTACTACTTCAGCCAGAGGAGTGCAAAGAAGCTCCTAGTGATCTCCCAGAAGCCTTCTTCCATTCACGGGTGGAAGGAAAAGTTCTTTTTCATGGGCCCTCTGGTGGGTGGCCCTGCTCTTCCTCTGTCAAACATGTGGCTAGTAGTCGATGCTACAGGGTTCAACAAGGTCCCTTTCCTGACCACAGAGGAGAGACGGGCCCAACGCAAGATGCTGGAGGGCCAAACAATCGCTATGCCGACCTGGCGGATCCCGTGAAGTTGGCCGAGCATGGCCTACTAGGTGAGTTTTGATTCTAGCTGTTGGACTCCGATCATTTTTTTTTATTATTGTTACTGATCATTTGCTTGCTTGTTTTGTCGCAGTGAATTTCTCCAACGACCGGATCGTCACTCGGATCTTGCGTAAGCGGGCCGCCGAGGCCAGTAGGGCGACCGATCAAGCTGCCGCGGCTACTCCAAAGGCACCCGGTACCGCGGAGGACATCAAGGGCAAAAGGCCCATGGTCGAGGGTCTGCCTAAGAAGAAGATCCGGTCGGCGCAAGAACTGCCGGTCGACATCTACAAGATGAGGCCGACCGTTACGCTGGGTCGTACAAACGACCAACAGAAGGGGGCTGCAATTCAGGAAGTCCAGGCTCCACACGGGGCCAAGGTGGTCAACTTGACTGAGGCCGCAGACACCGTGAAGGGGGGAAGGAGCCCGTGCATCCGACCGAGGGGGCCCAGGAGAAGAAGGCGGGGACGACGGTGTTTTCACCGGCCCTCGGCTTGAAGCCGTCGGACTTGGTCTTCAAGAGCGCGAGGGTGGCCAGGGTCATCCTCACCGAGGGTCGTCTCCCGGAGGACGTGGCCCTTACCTCTTCTATGGAGAACAACAACCTGATCAAGAGGATGTTCCTTGCGAGCACCCAAGTAAGATAACTCAGTCTCTCAATTTACTTTCTCTGCTTCCGACTGTTTGGCTGTTAACTTAACTTTTCGATTTCTTGGTCCACAGACAAGTAACCTCCTGGCCGAGGTTTGTCAACGGGCTGCTAGCTCGATGATGGAGGTCGAGGAGAAAGAGGAGCTGGAGACTTTCTTGCGGGCGCCCTGAAGGCGGTCGAAGGCGAGTTGAAGGACAAGACTGCCGAGGCCGAAGGCCTCGTTTTGGAGAAGATGAACCTTCAAACGTCACGGGACAAGGCCGAGGAAGCTCTCACGGAGGAGCACACGAGGGTCCATCAGGCATAGGAGAAGCTGCTGGCCGTCGAGGACCCCAAGCGGAAGGCCGAGGACAACGCCAGAATTGCCAAGGAGGCACTGGCTAAGGCTGAGGAGATCCGCAAGGAAGTCCGAGATCGGGCGGTGGCTGAGTACCGGTCGTCCGCTCAGTATGAAGAGGACGTAGAGGAGGCTGCCAGCGGGTTCTTCCAGAAGGGGGCTACGTACCTGAAGGAGCAGCTCGTCGGTAAGGGCGTCGTCTTCAACTGGTCGGACAATCCGATCTTGGGTGAAGAGGACGCGGGGGAGGTTGGTGAGATGCAGGAGGACAACTTGCCTCCTTATGAAGTGCCTCAAACTCCGATCGTCGAGCTTCCGGATGTGCTGCTGCCAGGCGACGAACCTACTGAACCAGCTGCTGAGGACAGACATGCCTGAGTGACCTTCCGCTCGCGGGGTCTTCATTGTAAAATTTTTTGTAAAGTTTTTTTTTGTATAGTTCTGCCCCTTTGTGGGTTTTGTACTGCTACCCCTTGTGGGCTTTTATGAATAAAATTCAATTTCTCTCATTCTCTGATTTCAATTTCTCTGAGTTGGATTATGTTCCTTTTGTGTTGTTCGTCTTCAGAGTTGAGTGTTTGATTGAGTGTTTGGTATTGCCCTTACCCTGGAAGTGTTGTCGGCTTGACTACTGAGCAGGCCGAGAACACTTAAGTTTTTCTTGAAATGACTAAGGCATTAGAATTTTTGGACGTTCCTCTGAGCAGTCGAGTGCTCGGATTTGAAAAATTGCTGTGTTGAATTTACTGAGTGTTGTCGTAGCTAGGTTGGATCAGATCTTCTGACTCCTTACTCTGCTCGAGGATGCTTGCGAAACTTGAGCAGTCGGAGATGCGTGAGGTCTGCTTGCTACTCTGGTCTGCTTGTGGATTGGAGTAGGTAGACCCAAGTATGGTCTGCGTGCTACCGAGGTCTGCTTGTGGACCGGGGTAGGAAGATTTAGGTATGGTCTGCGTGCTACCTAGGCCTGCTTGTGGACCGGGGTAGGCAGACTCCGGTATGGTTTGTATGCTACCCTTACCAGCTTGTGGGTAGGGGTAGCAGATTTTCCAAGGGCCGACGTACCGCTCGGGCCTGCTTGAGGTCGGCTGAGCCGGAAGGAACGGCTATGTGGAGAACCGTGAAAGACATTTGCTGTAAGTTGTGGACTGAATGAATGTATTTCTTTGTATTTGAAACGAACTAAGCGGTTTCCCTTAGGGGGTCTGGCATACAATTGAGGTTAATTCTAAAAAGGAAACAATTGAGAACTCATACGGTGGCCAAGATGCGGTGGCCGACTGACAAACCACAAGTAAAGGCTATTTCTTTACAACTGTTCAATGATAATACTTCAGAAGGTTGGTGGCATGCCACGTCCTCGGTACTTCTTCCCCACTGAGTGTTGTCAGCTTGTACGATCCCGGTCGCCCAGTTCTGAGTACGCGGTATGGCCCTTCCCAGTTTTGGGCAATTTTCCCTTGATTCGTGGGCTCCGAGACTGCTGTCTTTCTCAGGACAAGATCTCTGACCCTGAACTGCCTTGGTCAGACTATTTTATCATAGTGTCGGGCGGTCGTCTGCTGGTATGTCGCCATCCTGAATGCCGTCGACTCCCGCACATCTTCCAGGTTGTCTAAATTGGTCCGGAGGTCTTCAGAGATGGTCTCCTCACTGAAGTTTAGTATCCGAAAGGTCGGATGGAACACCTCGACTAGGACGACTGCCTCCGTGCCGAAGGCAAGCATAAATGGCGTTTCGCCAGTGGGTGTTCTGTTGGTCGTCCTATATGACCAGACGATGCTCGGTAGCATGTCTACCCATCATTCTTTTTGGTCAGCCACCATTTTCTTCAGAACATATAATATGGTTTTATTTGTAGCTTCGATCTGCCCGCTTGTTTACAGGTGGCCGACCGAACCAAACCTATGATCAATGCGGAATTTAGTGCAAAAGTCCCCAAATGACGCGCTGGCAAATTGAGTACCGTTGTCTATCACCAAGATTCTGGGTACCCCGAACCTGTACACAACGGAATGTCTGAAGAACTGTTCCATCTTAGATGCGTCAATTTTTACCACGGCCTCGACTTCGATCCATTTGGTGAAGTAGTCAATGGCTACGATGACATACTTCCGTTGATATGTTGCTTTGTGGAAGGGCCCCATGATGTCCATGCCCCAGATGGCAAAGGGGAGGGGACTTGTGATCAGATGCAAAGGTGCGGTCGGAGCATGTGGCACTGGTGCGTAGAATTGGCATTTGTCGCACTTGCGCACTAACTCAATGCAGTCGTCATGAATTTTCAGCCAGTGATAGCCCTGTCGAAGGATCTTTTGGAACAGTGATCGGCCTCCTTGGTGTCGACCGCAAATGCCTTCATGGACCTCTCTCATGACCTGTTCGGCCTCGTCCAATCGGAGGCACCGAAGTAGCGGCTTGGTGTAGGATCTCCTGTACAGCACATCATTGTGAATAGTGTATTGCCTTGACTTGGATTGGATGTGCCGAGCTTCTTTCCTGTCATCCGAAAGGACACCTGTCTGGAGGTATTGGTAGATCTCATCGTACCAACTGGACACGGCTCCGACTGGGGCAACTTCTTCGGCAGAGTTGCTGGCATGCTCCAAGAATTCCACATATACGACAGAGTCCATCTCATGGATGTCGTCCAGGGACAACCAAGACAGCTTGTCTGCTTCGGTGTTCTCTTTTTGGCTTACGTACTACAGATTAACACTTCGGAAGGTTGTAATGGCCGAGTGTACCCTGTCCAGATACTTCTGCATCCCTGGTTGTCTGGCCTCGTAGTCCCCTTATATCAGACGGATGACCAACTATGAGTCACCCTGGACTATAAGTCGACGGACGACTAGGATTTTTTCTAGTCTGAGGCCGGCCAGTAAGGCCTCATACTCGGCTTCGTTGTTTGTCGCACGGAATCCGAACCTTACTGCCGACCGGATTTTGAATCCTTCTGGGCTTGTCAATATAACGCCTGCGCCTGATTGGCTGTCCACAGAGGAGCCGTCTACCTATAGTGTCCACGGGGCTTCGGTTGGCTCCGGAGCCTTCCCGGCTCTGGGATCAACAAATCCTTCCTCCGGTAGGGTGCTCTCGACAATGAAGTCCACCAATGCCTGTGCTTTAATGGCGGTTCTGGGGACATATTTGATCTCGAACTCGTCGAGCTCCACTGACCAGTTTATCAGCTGGCCGGATATGTCGGGTTTCGACAACACCTTCTTCAGAGGTGTGTTGGTGAGCACAGAGATGGGGTATGCTTGAAAGTATGGTCAGAGCTTCCGCGCGACTGTGACGAAAGCAAGTGCCAGCTTCTCGATTGACTTGTACCTAGTTTCGGCGTCCAAGAGCACTTTGCTGACATAGTATATTGGTCATTGGACCCTGTCTTCTTCTTTCAGTAACACGACACTTACCACCCAGTCGGAGACTCCTAGGTAGAGTTGTAATTCGTCCTCGGGGCTGGGTTTTACCAGCAGAGGTGGTGAGGATAGATAGGCTTTGAGGTATTCGAAGGCTGTCTGGCACTCCTCCATCCATTCGAACCTTCCGGCTCCTTTTAGAGTTTTGAAGAATGGAAGGCAGCGCTCGACCGACTTGGACATGAATCGACCGAGGGCGGCTACCTTTTAGAGTTTTGAAGAACGGAAGGCAGCGCTCGGCTGACTTGGACATGAATCGGCCGAGGGTGGCTATGCGGCCGTTCAGCTCTTGCACCTATTTGGATCTGGTCGGTGCTGCTATGTTCAGTATGGCTGCGATCTTCGAGGGGTTGGCCTCCATTCCCCTCTGTGAGACCATGAAACCTAGGAACTTTCCTGACGCGACTCCGAAAGCACACTTTGTTGGATTTAGCTTCATGCTGTGCCTCCGGAGGACCTGGAATGCTTTGCTGAGGTCGGCTAGATGATGGTCGGCCTGCTGGCTCTTCACAAGGAAATCATCGACATACACTTCCATGTTTCGGCCGATCTGACCTTTGAAGATTTTGTTCACCAACCTCTGGTAGGTGGCTCCTGCATTCTTGAGGCCAAAAGGCATGACCATGTAGCAGAAGAGCCCTTGATTGGTGACGAAGGAGGTGCACTCCTCGTCTGCTCTTCTCATCTTCATCTGGTTATACCCTGAGTATGCATCGAGGAAACTGAGCAGCCCGTGCCCGCTGTAGCATCTATCAGTTGGTCGATGTGCACCAGTGGATAGCTATCTTTTGGACATGCCATATTGAGGTCTGTGAAATCTATACAAATCCGCCACTTCTCGTTTGCCTTGGGCACCATGGCTACGTTCGCCAGCTAATCTGGATAGTCCACCTCCCTTATGAAGCTGGCCGCTAGTAGTTTCTGGACCTCATCATCTATTACAGACTGCCGGGCAGGTGCGAAGCTTCTCTTCTTCTGTTTGACTGGTCGGTGTTGGGGTCGACCGCGAGGTGATGTTCAATTACGTCTCTGGGAATTCCTGGCATCTCCGAGGCCGACCATGCGAATACGTCTAGGTTCTGCCTCAGGAACCCTATCAGTTCTTCCCTTTGATTTTCAGGTAGCAGGGAGCCGACCAGGAATGTCTTCTCTGGCTGATCTTCTGCCACCGGTATCTGCAGCAACTCCTCGGCAGGCTTCCCTCTGCTTGGTGGGTCAATGTCCCGAACACTTACAATGTTCACCTGTGCTGTTTTCAGAGCTCGCAGACTATTTTTCAGCTTGGTGGCGTACCATCTTCTCGATGTTACTTGGTCTGTTCGGCAATCTCCGACTCCGTCCTCTGTCGGGAACTTCATCACCAAATAGTAGGTGGACATACACGCCTTGAGCTTGTTCAACGAAGGGCGGCCGAGGATTACATTGTGAGCGGATGGTCGATCAACCACCATAAATTCGACCGCCACCCTCTGTTGTCTGGGTTTTTGGCCGACGATCACCGACAATTGGATGCCTCCCTTCACCGTGACCGGGTCTCTGGAAAAGCTGATAAGGTCGAATGTGACTGGCTGGAGCTGGCCATCTCCTAGCTACATCCTTTGGTAGACGTGGTAGAAGATGATATCCACCGAGCTTCCTGTGTCCACCAAGCACTTGGCGACATCGTAGTGTCCGATCCCAGCCATGAAGACGATGGCGTCTTCGTGGGGGACAACTACGTTGACGAGGTCTTCGTCGCTGAAGGTGATGACTTCTCCTATTCGAGCCCTTTTTGATGGCCATTCTGTCTTCGCTACTAGACGAGAGTAGGCCTTAGCCGACCGATTAGAAGTGTTCCCTGCCACCGGTCCTCCTATTATTGTGAGGGTTGTCTTTCCCTCGGCTTCAGGCCCCTTGGTGATGGCATAGACACCATTGTCACCTGGGATGCGCAGTCCCATTGACTTATGTGGTCGGTCCTTGGGCTGCGGACTACCGACAAACCTCTGCTCGGCTTCTCTTCTCTTTGACGCCGGGCGGGACCTCCTCCTTCTCCTGCCTCTGCCCTAGGGCTCTGACCAGGGCGGGAGGGACCCGAACTGGATATGTTGGCGACCTCCCAACCTTTCTTTCACCGATATTCTTTCTTGCTGTGCTCCAGATGAGCTCTTCATCGACCCAAACTGGATGGTGCCGACCCATTGTCTGGGGGTGGTAGGACCTCCATCAGGGTCTCTATCATCCCTCTGAGTGGCGTTTTGGTTATCGCCAGCATCGGTACGGTAATTGTTTGGTTGTGGGTTCCTTGGCGGCGGAGGTGGTAATTGGCGACCTTTCCCAGTGGGCGCAGGTCCCCGACCAGCGTCTCTAACAAAATTTCCATAGTAACCACGTCAGATGAGGTCTTTAATTTCTCCTTTCAGGTATTTACATTCCTCCGTCTCGTGGCCGTAGTCGCGATGGAAGCGATAATACCTGGAACGATCTTTATTCCTCCCGTCGCCTAAGGGCTTTGGCGGCGGACAGAGGTTCCGATCATTCTTCATTACCTCCAATATCTCCGTCATCGAAGTATTGAGGGGAGTGTAATACTCGAAGGTCTTGTACGGGTGCCGGTAGGTTGGTTCCTTGCCGGACTTTTGCTTTTTGGGGTCGGTCGAGTTTGGGGTCTGGTTGGTTGACTCAGACCTCTTTTTGTTGGCCTGCTTTTGGTCGGTCTTCAAGCTGTTGACCGCATTGTTCTTCTGAGCCTTCGTCGTCTCGTCTGCTACGGCGTATTTTTCACACCTGGCCGGCAGGTCATCCAAGTTCTTGGGGGGCTTTTTGGCAATGGACCAACAAAGCTTCCCATCTATAACCTTGACCTGTAGACTGGACATGTGCACCGTGGGTTCAACGTCGTTAATTTCTAGTACTTCAGCATTGAGGTGCTTGATGAAGTCCTGCAGGGACTCGTCTTTCTGCTGCTTGACCGTCGATAGGTGGTACGACGTCTTCTTGCGCACTCGGCTAGCCTGGAAGTGTGTCAAGAATTTGTTTGATAGCTGTTCGAAAGAGGTGATACTCCTCGGAGGCAGGTAATTGAACCTTGTACGAGCGATGCCCCTGATCATTGAAGGAAATGCTCTGCAGATAAGGCTGTCACTGAGGGGATAGAAGAGCGTCGTGGAGACGAACACGTCCAGATGCTGCTCGGGATCTGTGCTCCCGTTGTAAGAATCTAGGACATGCATCTTGAAGTTGTCAGGAGGGGGAGCCCTCATGATCTCATCAGAGAGTGCCGTGACGGCTGTATAGGCCGTCTTTGGTGGAGCGACACGGCTCTGTTCCACCTGTTGGAGTCGGGTGGTCAGTTCCAATAGACGCCGTTCGACCTCTGATTGTGGGGTGGCCGGGGGTGGCGCTGCGACCATGGTTGGTGTTTCTACATTAGCTCTCTCTTGGCGAAGAGCGTCGAGGAAGGACCTTGCGCCTCTCGCCGGAGGAGGCGGTGCCACTGGCTCCTGATGTTGATCGGTTGGGTGTTGCCGAGCGGCAGACCCCGCTATGCTCCGGGTGGGTTGGTGATATCCCATGGGGGGATTGCTCAGTGCGGCTCTAGCAGAAGCTGTCGGCGTGGGCTTCCGATGAGCTGCCGGCTGAGGGTTTTCTCCCGTCGTCAAGTTGCTTCCTCGAGCGTCTCTCAAGACTCTAGCTAGCTGCTCAATTTGTAGCCTTAGCTCATCAAATTGCTGGCATGTTACGTACTAAGTGGGCGGTGGTTGTGCTGTCACCGTGGGAGTCGGAACTGGCGTCGGTATATGATTTGCCCCAGTTGTACTCACACAGGTATCCACCTGAACCTGCATGGACGGGTTGGACCGCTGGCGAGAGGCCTGAACACGAGTTCTCCTTTGTGCCATCGAGGTTCTCGCACGCTAATCGTCAAACTCAGTCAAAAGAGGCCCCACAGTGGGCGCCAAGCTATTACGGTTGGAAATCACCCGCCGGTCTACGATCCGAGCAACCTGCAATCACAGAGAGGAGACAAGGGAGTTGGGCGGCTAACCCCTGGGTACACTCCGATGCCTAAGTCAGATTCCCAATGTAAACAGTCAAGAGATAGCAGGAAGCTATCTCCAGTTTAAAGAGAGTGGGACGATGAAAGAGTTTGAACGTACGAGAATGAAGAGTGGATGAGGTAATGAGACTGTGAATAGTGAGATGAGATTAGGTTTTACCTTGGGGGTCGTCCTCTACTTATAGAGGTTGAGAGGAGGCATGGAGGCACCAGGACTCAGGGAAGTAGATCGCCAATAGGACTGCCAGGTGTCGCTCTGAGGAGCACCTAGGTCATAGACTCCGAGCAGGAGTAGGAGATCGTAGCCAAGGAAGCTAAGTTGGTCAACCGCAGGAATGACACGTGTCATCATAGGGTGGTCGAAGGGCCGTAATAGTCGGCGTCGTATCACACAAGGAGAAGGACTCCTCTGCCGTGACATAGTTGCTTTAGGACACTGACCTCTGACCAGGAAACGTTACCGATTAGATCTATAACTCTGACCGCTTCCCTGTCATGAAAGGGTTGTGACTCCGAGCGGTGTAAGCTGAGCGCAACGTACCACATGCGGTCGGCCCCGGAGATGGGGCTTGACTCGTGTAAGGTTTTAAATGGAGGGGATTTTTCCCACATAAGAAGCACCAATTTTTTTTCGATCCTCATCCATGTCAACCTTCACGGACTCCAGTCCATCTATTGGCAATGTCATCCTCCCGCTACGACCTCTCTACCAATCAAGATATAAAAAAATCACTAGTCTGATTCCTATCAAACTTTCGTCCAGCAATTATCTCCTCTGGAAGTCTCTCTTTGAGCAATATTGAGAGGTCACAAGCTTATGCATCTTTTCGATGGCACCACACCATCTCCTATTCCAACGGATTCCAAATGGTATGTGCAAGATCAAATGCTCCTATCTTGGATCAACGCTACACTCAGTGAATCTACCCTACCATACATTGCTGGTATCTCCTCTTCTAAGAAGGCGTGGGATCTTCTTCAACAATGGTATGCTTCAACCACCCCTTCCCACATCATGTCCCTCAAACGACAAATTAGTCGTATCAAGAAGGGTAGCCAATCTATGACTGAGTACCTTCAACAGTTTAAGAATATTGTTAACCAATTGGCGGCTTTTGGTTTTGCCATAAGTGGTGATGATTTACTTTTTCATACTCTCGATGGTCTTCTGCCATCTTATCAATAGTTCGGCTCTTCCATCCGAATTCGTTCCCACACAGCTACCTTGACATTAGAGGAGTTACACACTCTTTTAATTTGTAATGAACTAGCATTAGCTGATGAAAAGCCTCAAGATTTACGTACTGCCTTTGTGGCACCTAGGGCAGGTCGCCCTACTCTCACTGTGGTTCGTTTAGAGGCTGAAGTCACTCTGGAGGTCAAGCCAATTATGGTGGTTGTAGTTCTCAATTCCCACATCATCCTCTCAACAACACTAATAATGGTATTCTTCCAATACCTAGTGCCTCCTCTCCAATTGGACCACCTCATCCGCAATGTCAGATCTACAACAAAATGGGCCATCTGGCCATTGATTGCTTTCATCGTATGGACAATGCTTACCAAGGCCGACATCCCCCTGAGAAACTAGTTTCTATTGTTTCTACTTTCCCACCTTACTCTGATACATGGTACTCGGACACAGGATCCACAAATCATATCACTCTGGATATTGAAAATCTCCACATTGTTGCTCCATATGATGGTAACAACTCGTACAGGTTGGAAATGAGGTTTGCCCATTTTCCATGTTGGCTCTGTCTCTCCCTCTCCACTTGCCCCTCTTTACACCTGAATAACATCCTTTGCTGTCCTTCTGTATCAACCAATCTTTTATCTATTCATAAATTCTCCTCTGACAATTGTTGTGTTTTTTTGTTTGATGCCTTTGGCTATTCTATTCAGGACAAGGACACTAGGAAAATTCTGTATTGGGGGCCCATTGAGAATGGACTTTATCCATTTTGCCCTTCTCTTGTTTGGCAACCTTCATCGTTTTAAGCTTATTTCAGCCCCACCATCTATTCTGCACAATGGCATGCTCGCCTAGGCCATCCATCTGCTACCATTCATCAATCTATCTTTTCTACTTTGTCCATTTCAAATAAAGGAAAGCTGAATGTTTGTACCTCCTGCCAACTGGGAAAGAGTCATAAAAGGCCCTTCTCCATCTCTTAGAGGGTCTCACATCAGCCCCTTGAATTAGTTCATTGTGATGTTTGGGGACCAGCTGCAACACCTTTTATTTCTGGTTTTTCATATTATGTTCTCTTTATTGATAATTTTTCGAGGTACTCTTTGTTATTCCCAATGAAGTTTAAATCTGATTTTTTTTATGATAACTTTGTTGCTTTTCATTACCAAGTAGAAAAGTTGCTTCAATCTCAACTCATAACAAAGAAAGAGAGAGAGAGAGAGAGAGAGAGAGAGAGAGAGAGAGAGATTAATGTTGTTGTACAAAATCTCAATTAATGTTGTTGAGAGAGAGAGAAAAGTTGCTTCAATCTCAATCTCAACTCATGTGTGTGTGAATACAAAACACAGAGAAAATATTTCTCAAAACAATTGTTCTTATTTATCTTCTATCGTTTTGCTAATAAATTTTTTTTTCTTGAAGGAGCTTGCCAATAGCAATAGAAATCTTTTTTTCCCACTAGAGCAAGAAACTGACTATCTATATCAACTTATCTCTATCAAGTTGAACCTAACTTGATTATCCTTTAACTACCACTTATAGTCCTTAACAATCAAAGCAAAGTTACCAACAGTGGACCGGTTCCACTTTCTAAGAGCACCCTTAACCATTTTAAGCTTGAGAGCAAAAAAGCTAAAGGATGGAGACCTCTATAATTTGAGTTCCAAACTTCGCTCACAAGGGTAAGAAAATCCTCCTTTTGAATCCACATATCGAAGAACTTAAAACTGTTTAGGACTAAATGATATGTATAGACTTACGATAACAAAAGTTGAAAAGTGATCCGAAAGACCAAAGAGAGTTGTAGAACCAGATAAAGAGTAAACCAAGACTCGATCAAGCTTACATTGCACCCTGCCATCACCATCCCTCCTATTTGACCAAGTGTATTTATTCCAAAAATTGTGTATGTATCGAATTATCGATATTTATTAGCAATGAAAAATGGTAAGCAATTTCATACCATTTACTTAAATGGTACAGTAATGGTATTGTCCTATTTCATATTGTTTATGTTGAGCAATGCTCACCTCCTCTTGATCACTTAGGAACTACACAAGAAGAAGAAAAAGATATTGTGTGGGTGGTTGGATAACCCTGAAACCATTCCGATGCTCAAGTTAGTAAGAGAACAAGTAGTATGGAACTCGGGAAGAAGGTTTTGAGTTCTTGTTTTTGGTGGGTACTTTTTTAGGTTAAGGAGAGAAAGTGGGAGTGTTATGAATGTAAAATGATTGCCCATTCACCTTAGAACTGATGGGTATTTATAGGGGCTATTGGAGTAATCTAGTTTGTTAGTATGCATGTTTGAATGCTGATGTGGCATTCTTTGTATATTACATGGTTGTTCTTGAAAGATTCATTTGTGTCATCCTTTAACACGTGGTGTCTTTGTGGGACAAGATATTTGCAATCTGCCATGTCTTATCATCTTGTGTGCTTGATCATGTGGGTTAGCACGTAAAGGATGTGCCTCAATCTTTTTAGTGGGATTTAGCACATGGGCCGGGACATGCAATCATGGCTTGAAACATGATTATGTCCGCTTGGTGGTTCTTTCCATGTGCGTGATTCTTTATCAAGATATTAATTTGTTGAAAGACACATTGCAACTAAGTTTCAACTCATTCTGGATGTTTCAACTCATTATCCAAAGTCAGAATTCAACTCATTATGGAAGTTGGCTCAAATTCTTTTTAGTGGTTTAACTCGGATTCATACAACATGTTTGGAGGTGAGCACATCCCGTAATCATCAGCTTGCCCCTTGCTCTTTTGAGTCTGAAGGGGTTGCGTGAGCAATATAATTCTTATTGCATAAGTTCATCTTTTTTTGTGTCGATTCGGTAGTTTGTAAGATTCTATATTTTCTTGACTCGGTTTTTTTTTTGGTTTTGAGGAATAGACCCTTTGCTGGTTTAGATTCTGGTTTAGAATTGAACCATTTTATGGTTCAGATGTTTGTTGAAGCGATATTCCCAACCACCGAACCTTTTTCCTAACGAAAATCATGACAAATATTTATGAGGAGAATTCCAAGACGTGCTTTTCTGTAATAGGATATTGTTAATAGTGGAGATCGAGGAGTCCATCATCAGTTGGCTTGTAAATGTCTGTCACATGTCAGCATAAAATTTTCTTTTTTGAACAATGTCTCTGTGAGGACAATGGGAAATTGTTGATCCTCTTCGGGATAAATATAAATGTGCATCGATGAAGATCAATGATTTGTTGGAGTCGCCACCTAGGTTAAGGTCTAGGACCTCTAAAAATGTAGCCTCACCCTAAGGTAAGACTTCTATTGACTCATGACCTAATGTATCAGTTCTTTGGTCTACAAGAGATCGGGTAAGTATTCAGGGTACAGTTAAGGGAAGGTGTTAGGTACCTAAACCGTCCGATCAATATCGGCCTCCTAAACTTTCCTTAAACTCTAATTTTGACTGTGCGTGTTCAACTGTATGACTAGGGTTCAATGGGAAATGTCCTAAACCAAGTTGCTAAGTTATTCTAACCTAGGGTTCAGCCAATCATGTTTTAAAGCAAATAAACAAGCAATGAGTACAGTACTATACAGTGAACCAGACCAAAGATGGTTTGGTCATGGACTGAATCTGTGTAAGACATCTCAAATTGTGTACGTATTTTAATCTTGGAAATCAAGTCCAAAACATAGTTCAAAATGGGTTGTGTGATTAAAGATTATGGAAATGATTTATGCATGTGCTTCAATTAGATTCTTTGTTCAAGTTAAAGTTTATGCTGGATGGATGATTGATGGATGGCTTTGTACCGTATTTGGGAATCCCAAATTGCCTACGTATTCTAGGGTGTGCCCTAGAAATCAGGTACGACGTAGTTCGAAAGGATTGTGAGAGTCGGATTTAGAACATGTACCAAATTCCTACCTTTTTTGTTAATAGGATCTAGGGATGAGACCTAAATTCCTATCATTGAGATATGGGATGTGTACCAAATTCTTTCCATTTTTGTCAATAGGATCTAGGGATAAGACCTAAACTCATACCATTTTTGTTAATAAGATCTAGGGATGAGACCTAAATTTCTATCATTTTTGTTGTTTCTATTTTTGTCAATAGGATCTAATGATGAGACTTAAACTCTTATCATTCAGATTTGGGATGTGTACCAAATTCTTTCTTTTTTTGTCAATAGGATCTAGGGATGAAACCTAAATTCCTATCATTCAGATTTGGGATGTGTACCAAATTCTTTCCATTTTTGTCAATAGGATCTAGGGATGAGACCTAAACTCCTACCATTTTTGTTGTTTCCATTTTTAGATTTCTAGGGTATCCTATCCCTTTTCATTGTGATTTTCATTTTTAGGGTTTCATACCCTAATTGTTCTTTATATTCTAGGATTTATCTTGCCCTAATTGTTCTCTCCATTTTAGGGTTTCACTTTCCCTAATCAATGTGTTCTTTCTACTTTAGGGTTTCCTACCCAAATTATTATTTTTTCCATTTTATGTTTCACTTTCCCTAATTGCTGTGCTCTTTCTATTTTTTTAGGGTTTTCTACCCTAATTATTTTTTTTTCTAATTTATCTCTTTCCAAGATCAAATATGGCAAGTGAAAGCATTCCAACTATAGCAGTGATAGCATTTCAAATACAACAATGATAGTATTCCAAATATAACAGTCAAAGTGTACATCCAATATGACAAGTGGAAGCATTTCAAATATAATAGTCAGAGTGCGCATCCAATATGACATGTGAGAGTCAAGCAAAGCATGTGAAAATTAATCAAAGCATGTAAGAATCAAGCAAAGCATATGAAAATCAAGCAAAGCATGTAAAAATCAAGTAAAGCATGTGAAAATCAATCAAAGCATGTGAGAATCAAGTAAAGCACGTGAAAATCAAGCAAAGCATGTGAGAATCAAGCAAAACATGTAAGAATCAATATAGCAGGTGACAGTGCTTATCCAAATATAGTAACGATCATGTGAATAATCCAAACATAGTGTAAGTGAGCAATCTGAATAATATACACGTTTAAAATACCAAAAATATACATGTCAGAATATCATATATAATATATTACAATAATATACATGCAAAAATAAGTATAAAATAATATACATGTAAAAATAAATATAAATAATATAGATATAAAATAATATAAAAATAATATACATATAAAATAATATAAAATAATATACACGCAAAGAAAATATAAGAATGCAAAATAAATATGAAAATAATATATATGCAATAGTAAAAAAAATAACGTACATGCAAAATAAATAATATACATGTGATAATAAATAAAATAATGTACATGAAGAATAATAAAACAAAAATAAAAAAAGATTAAGACATGGAAAATAAATAATAAAATAATACATGTCAATATACATGTAATAAAATGTAATGTACATGAAAATAAATTATTAAAAAAACACAAACATATACTCTACAACCACAAAACTAAGATAATATTGTATTGGATAGCCAAACTAAGATATAAAAATAAAACAACTAAGATCTAATATATAATATTCATACAACTGAACTAAGATATAACACAAAAGTAAACTAAAAAAACATAACTAAACTAATGAAGAATATATAAACAACCGAATTTAAATGTCAAAAGAAACAAACAAAAATAATAAAAAAACTAAACTAAACTAGTACAACCACCACAGGTTCGGTGATGGTTAACAGGTGTTATAGATGGGGGACAAAGTGGACAGTTGGCTTGGGATTTCATTGGACAGGTGAGAGATGGTAAAGGGGTGAATAAGGTAATCGGTTCATGCATGGATGTGAGATGGAGGGGTTGACAGGTAACGTTTGTGGTGCTTGGTATATGTGTGAACAAATTTGAATAAGATTTGGGGGTTTTAAGGTGAGGCTGGACAGGTATGCAAGGTGGACAGCCAAGTGGTGACCATCTTGCATGTACAAGTATTGGCCAAAGTGGAGTTTTGGATTTGGTATAATAGAGTGCTATAGGTAGACAAATGGTAAGGATGATGGTGGCGGTTTGGAGGTTTGGCTGGTGGTTTACAACAAGGTTGATGATCTGGTTTTAGGTAGTTAGGTAGAGACGATGATGATCACGGTTTCAAAAAAATAATAAAGAGAAGATGGGTTTACCTGGTTTCGATCTCCCTCTCCTTCTTCTTCTTCTTCTCCTTTTCTTCTTCTTCTTCTCTCGATATTGATCTTCTTCTTCCTCTCTCTCTCTAGACGCTTCTCCTTCTCTCCTTCTCCATCTCAATCTCAATCTCAACCCTAAAAAAAAAATCCCTCCCTCTCACTCATGTCTCTCCTTCTCTCCTTCTCAATCTCCTTTCCTTCTCTCTCTTTTCTTCTCACTCATTCCAAAATCGAAAAAATCCAACCCACCCTCACGTCTCTTCTGCTTTTAATCTTCTCCTTTTCTCTCTTCTTAATCTCTCTTATTCATTCCCTAAAAATAGAAAACCATCTCTCTCTCTCACGTTTTCTCTCATTTTCTTTCCTTTTCTTCTCCATCATCTTTCCAATCCTCCACTCAATCTCTCTCTCATTCATTCCAAGACCGAAAAGTCTTCTCTCCCTCACGTCTCTCTTTCTTCTCAATCTTTCCTTTTCAATCTCATTCTCTCACTCCTCCAAAACCGAAAAAAAAGGATCCCCTCTCTCTCACATTTTCTCTCCTTTTCTTTCCTTTTCTTCTTTTTTCCTTCTTCTCCACTCAATCTCTCCCTCTCAATCTCAATCTCTCTCTTACTCCACCAAAACCGAAAAGAGATCCCCTCTCTATCACATTTTCTCTCTGTTTCTTTCCTTTTCTTCTCCATCATCTTTGCAATCCTTGTTCCATCTAGTCGACACATGTCTATCATTCTTCCTTCATGTGTAGATATATCACACTTTACATATATGATGTACAATGCATATAATATATAGTATAATATATATAATAAAAATATGCAAAATATAGTATAATGCATAATATGCATGCACATGGGCTGATCTGATTTGGTCTACACTGGTTTGACTTGGGCCGGGCTGAGTTGGACTAAGTTGGGTTGAGCTGGGTTAGGCCAAAATTGGTTTTTCTCTCTCTATCATTTCATAGGCCATTTCCGTCGCCATTCCCTATGGAATTTTTTGATAGCCTTTATCCCAAATTTTCCACATTCACTTTGTAGGACACTAAACATGAGAAACACTAGAGCTTGAATCACCTCATTTGGAAGTAAAATGGCCAACTTATGAATTTTTGAAGTTTAAACAGGCCCATTTACGATAATTCGGCTAACGACTCTGCATGGGATGCTTCGGAGACCTCTGCCTAAAATCCTTCACATCCACTTTGTAGAGCACTAAAAATGAAACATAATGAAATTGGAATCAACTGATTTGGATGTGGGGTGACCAAAATATGAAATTTTCAAGATTAAATGACCATTTTAGTATGTAATTTTGCATAGGACCCATTGGAGATCCCTGTCCCAAAATTTTCACCACTTTACAGAACATAAAAAATAAAGAATAATGGACTTTGAATCATCTAGATCAGACGTTGAACGACCAAGATATGAATAAATGAAGTTCTATTAATAATTCTGCATGCAAGCTTGTATGGGACCCACCGATGGCCTCTACCAGGGATTCTTCAAGTCCACTTTGAAAAGGACTAAAAATAATGACTATTGGTACTTAAACCATATGATTCAGATGTTGGATGATCAAGATATGATGATTTGAAATTCAAACAATCCAACTTACGATAATTTGCATGAAACCCCCTAGGATTATTTATGATAATTTTAGAAACCTCCCTTGTACGTATCATCCGACTAAAATGACCATATCTTCTTCACTTGATATCAAAATTGAGCAATTTTGGTCTCATTTTGAAGATAATTCCATGACCTATGCATCCATGTAGATTACAGCCTGTGACCTTATTGTGGGACCCACCAAAAACTACCTCGAGATCGTAGTAAAAAAATCCCAAATTTTCACTCATCTCTCTTCCTTTGTTGTCCACACACCAGTAGGAATTTGTTTAGTTAGGGATGGCAAAAATGGGGTGCTTACAGATGCCCCTCTTCGGCCGAGTTTGTGAACAATTGAGGCCGAAGACAAAAGTGGCCCATTTTTGCATTATTCTGCACATGATATTGATTCTGCCATTGTTTCCTTGAACTGATGCTGTAACTACTTTTTTTTCCACACTGTACAACAAACAACTGTAGATGTCATGCTCCTTGAGTAGTGACCTCATCAGGTCTGTGACTTTAGCTCAAGACCGCTTGTGATGTAACTGTAATTGTCAAGCTTCTTGAGTAGCGACCTTATCAGGTCTGTGACTTTAGCTCAAAACCAGTAATGATGTAACTGTAACTGTACTTTGTGCTCTAGATTTGTAACCTCTAGATGTATAGCCTTTGGATGTGTAGCCTTTGGATGTGTAGCCTCTGGATGTATAGCCTCTCTGGATGTATAGCCTTTGGAGCGAATTTGGGGTGTCCCAAATTGCTTAGCCTCTGGACCGAATGTGGGGTGTCCCAAATTGCCTACGTACCCTTTGGGACTTCCGTCCCTTTTTAATCAGGTTCCGTGTAGTTTAGGCTAGGGCTTTCTCTCTCTTTCCATGATCTTTCTTTTTTTATTTTCTCTGCTCTCTTTTCTCTTCTTCCTTCTCATTGTTCTTCGATCATCATGTTCTCTTTGTGCTTTCATCTTTCTTTTCTTGATCTTTCATTCTTTTCTTTGCTTGCATCTTGTTCTCTTTTCCATTCTTATTCTGCTTTCATTCATTCTTCTATCTTCTCTGTACTTTCACCTTTCTTTCCTTTTCTCTTTTTTTTTTCATTTATCTTTTCCTTTTTCTTGTTCCTTTCAATTCCTTTCTTCAGCTTTCTTCATTCCCAAAATGGGTTGAACTTTTCATAAATATTGAGGTAGCTACAATGGGGCTCAGCATCTGCACTTTGTCCACTAACATTGCTCGGAATCCAAGAGGAACTAGAGATCATGATTTGATCAACTTTCCTTGACATGACTTAATCTAAACTGAGAGAAACATGTTTCTTTTCTTTAAAAGACAATCTTGATATGTTCTGCGTTCTTGCCAAATTTATATGGGTTTCACTTTGATCAAAGGGCAATTAGGTCTTTTTAATGAGGGAAAATGATGACAATGACTCAATTTTATTTCATTTTTTTTTCAAATTTGTATGGGTCATCTTTCTCTTACATTCAAATAAACTCAGCTAGAGTTTCAAACAAGGGGCTCAACTAAACTCATGATGTTTAGATAAATGGGTGATTTTACCCTAGTGTCTAAGTTCAAGTCTGCACACTTTGATAGGCAGGTGACTTTTGAGTCATCACTAGAAATAACTTCAAGGAGATGCAACCCTACACTAATCTTTAGAAAAACGTCAAAGAATGCTTTCTCCTCTTGGTATCATTCAGATAGAAAATAAGTTTCAACAAGCTATGCTCAGATGCTGAATCGGTTATAACCACGTTTGGACCCAAATCCTTGAAGTTTGTATACAAGTATGAGGACGAAGGTCCAGATGGACAGATAAGAAACTGTCCAATGGGTCTGCCATTGGGAGAGTGTTTGGTTGTTTATGTAGAATGGCTTGATCTCCACTAGGCGATGCCATTTTATTGGCTAGCAACAAAAGACTATGGAATTCTTGGACGCCGTCGAAATGATGAACGACAGATAGATATTCATGCATGACAAGACGACATGTTCACAAGAAACGATACTATAAAATTTTGAGACATTTGAAGTAAGGGCATGTAATGTTGACTCTGTGGAAGACCGTCAGATTGATGGACGGGAGAGAGAGTCTTTAGTAAAAAAGAAATCCTTTGATGACAACAAAGTGATGAGACCATCCCTTGGATGGGCGGGATGTAGTGACCCATATAAAAAATCCAGCTCAACACACAACGTGAATCACAACAAACAATCAGGTCTCTAATCAGGTTCTAAGAAATGGTGTCTATATGTCATTGTACGAGAACCAATTGTCTTATTGCTCTATAACTGAACTCGTCCATCAGCAGGGCTCCAAAGGAGTTGCCCCATGTATATGTCTTGTAATCGAACTCACTCATCATTAGTGTTTCAAAGTAGTTGCTCCATGTCTATGCACCATAGTTGAACTTGTCTACCATCACTGTTCCAATGGAGTATGCTAACCAACCTCATTATTTTGTATAGCTCTTTTTTTTTCCTTTCTTTTTTTTTTTTTTTTTTGAGCTCATCTTTGACTTTGAGTTTGATTTGTAGCATGTTTTATGTCTGTAGACTTCATGCACTTGTAGAAGACTTGATCACTTGGATTGATGTAAACTTGATAATGCCTTGTGTGTAGACCCATTATTGCAAAACTAAATGAACCACCTGTATGAGTCTGTAAATGTTCTCTACTTTCAAGGAATATCCCAAAAAGAATTCTTTCTGTAAATCGACCAAATGGGATGACATTTTGATGTGCCAACTTGTATCTTTGAGAATGCTTCCATGACTTTAACTTAATCATTTATAACTTTCACATGTGTGTTGAACTTTCATTTCTCTAAAGGCCGGTGGAGTAGGAGTTCAGGTTGTGGCTCATCATCCCGATCGTCATCAGAGTCAGAATTGGCAGCGGACATGGAAGAGGAAGAAGTATCAAACTGGGAAAGAATGGATTGGAAGTAGTAAAAGCACTGCAGTTGATGTCTCAAATGAGGTGATTATTGTTCATTTTTTCAGAGCATTTTGTACTGGATTTGTCTACAAATATATCAGACTCGAGCCCAAACATAGATGACCTATCAGATACCAATGGTAGCCAGTTTAAACAAGTAATTCACCGAGTTACCCCAATTGAATACGACATCATTGACGCCAACTTATAATTAGTTGTAGGACCGAATCTCCGTTCAGACTTTCGCTAGTAAGGCTCATTACGCCTATCTATTGACATGTGCTTGATCCTTTCCATCTTGAGCTAAACCCCTCTTGAGTCTATTACCATTTTTATTTATGCCCCAGTTCGGGTTTGACATTCACCTGGCCAATGCCTCAATTTGGGTTAAATATATTTCAATCTTATGCCTCAGTTTGGATGTCATGAAACTTTGATCTATACCCTTGTTCAGTCTATTTCCCTTTTTGATTTGCCCTACTTTGAATCCATTGACATTTTGGTTATGCCCCTGTTTAGGATGTACTGACATGTTGGTTGTGCCCTAATTTAGGGTGCACTTGAAGTTCATTTTAAGGCTACCTCAATTTTGGGATACAGTTGACCACATAGTCTTCCTTTTTATCTTGGATTTTGGGAGGTGGGGGGGGGGGGGACATTCTTGAAGGTTCGAGGGCTACTCTCATGGTCACCTTGGGTGATGAAAGTAATTTGGGAGTCAGAAACCAACTCCTTCAGTCAAAGTGGCTCAATCGCCAAGGGTGAACAAAATGCTTTCCAATCTTAGTTTTTCCATTTAAAATTGGCAGGTATGCTAACATGGGAAAGAAACATGTAATCTCTCAGAATTTATGGTTTAGCTTTCTAACATCTTGGATTCCTTAACTCCGATCTTGGAATTTCAATTCCGCTATGAAATATTTGGACTCTCAATATACTGTCTTCCAACCATTCCAACACTTTGAGGTATAAAAGTCCTCCTTATGAACATGAACCAAGACGTGAACCGGTGATGATGAGACCTTCTTACGAGTGGATGTAATAAGAGTGGATGCTTTGTCTACTCACTTGGGTGTTTTCTTAAGTCTAGACAATGCTATCCTCCCTAGTTCAACCTTTTTTTTTTTGTTTTTTTTATGTTTTTTTATTTTTTTCTATATAAACAATGAACGAAGACTAAGACTCAGAAGTGACTAGACGCGAGAAGAATACACATACACATACAAGCTGACTCGATCAATACAAATGTTAGCTCCCTTATGAAATTCATTGAATAAATATTATCCAAGTCAATTTAATTGTTTCGACGGACCCTGTGATTGGTCTTGGGCCTCATGACCCAAAGGGTTCATTAGACAACAAGATCCGACCACTTAGTTCATCAAATTCAAAGAAATTAAAATGGATATACTTATTTGTAACTTTCATATGGGATGGTTAGCAAAAGCGGTTCATGACTGAACAAACCGATAAATGACCGCTCAATCATGGTACCTATGCCATGACAAGGAATTTTCAATCTTTTTTTGAAACCGATGTGTTAACAATGATAGATCCGATGCATTGAGCTCGTTGATAGAGAGTGTACAGTAGTCATCTACTATGACATGGAACCGATTTATACAATCCTTCCGCTCTCAACAAGTGAGAGTTCAAGATGATCATCGTGTGAGATCAAACATGTCAACAAATCAAGAGTAAAAACGGGCAGAACTTCGATGTTACGGGCATGGATATTGTAATTGAATGGGTTTTACCATGTCAGTTCAGTAATAGACCAAAAAATAACATACATGTGGCTTAAACTGGGTTAGGACAGAAAAGGCCACCTTGACGAGGATGGGGTAACCTATCACTGAATGCACGATGAATAATGGGCCCTCAATCCCTTTATATACTATGATGCAAGAATCAAGCGACGTGGAGTAGCATAATGCATTCCCAGGCAGACCCGAGAAACGCTCGTCAAAGGCTGCTCGCCGATCGTGATCTCACAAAGTACAGGCCAAGGTTGTGTGTTTTGCCTAGCGGGCTGCCCCATATGCATGGGACCCAGTTCGGCTACTCGCACGATGTGTGACTGAACCCATTCCCCCCCAAAACAATATTATACAAACAATAAATATAGTTCCCTGATCTAGCATCCAATGTTAAGCAATCAATATAAGGAAAGTATCATAGGAGTCTGAATATTAAATCCCAAGTGGAGTCGCCACTGTAAGGATAATGGGAAATTGTTGATCGTCCTCCGGATAAATATAAATGTATATCAATGAAGATCAATGTTTTATTGGAGTAGCCACCTAGACTAAGGTCTAGGACCTCTAAAAATGTAGCCTCACCCTAAGATAAGACTTCTACTGACTCATGACCCAATGTATCAGTTCTTTGGTCTGCAAGAGATCGGGTAAGTATTCAGGGTACGATTATGGGAAGGTGTTAGGCACCCAAACTGTCCGATCAATATCGGCCTCCTACACTTTCCTTAAACTCTAATTTTGACTGTGCTTGGTCAACTGTATGACTAGGGTTCAATGGGGAATGTCCTAAACCAAGTTGCTAAGTTATTCTAACCTAGGGTTCAGCTAGTCATGTTTTAAAGCAAATAAACAAGCAATGAGTACAGTACTATACAGTGAACCGGACCAAAGATGGTTCGGTCATGGAGTGAATCTGAGATGTATAAGACATCTAAAATTGCCTACGTATTCCAATCCTGAAAATCAAGTCCAAAACGTAGTTCGAAATGGGTTGTGTGATTAAAGATTATGGAAATGATTTATGCATGTGCTTTAATTAGATTCTTTGTTCAAGTTGAAGTTTATGCTGGATAGATGGTTGATGGAAGGCTTTGTATCGTATTTGGGATTCCCAAATTGCCTACATATTCTAGGGTGTGCCCTAAAAATCAGGTATGACGTAGTTTTAAAGGATTGTGAGAGTCAGATTTGGAATGTGTACCAAATTCCTACCATTTTTGTTAATAGGATCTAGGGATGAGACCTAAATTCTATCATTCAGATTTGGGATGTGTACCAAATTCTTTCCATTTTTGTCAATAGGATCTAGGGATGAGGCCTAAACTCCTACCATTTTTGTTAATAAGATCTAGGGATGAGACCTAAATTCTTGTCATTTTTGTTGTTTCTATTTTTGTCAATAGGATCTAGGGATGAGACCAAAACTCCTATCATTCAGATTTGGGATGTGTACCAAATTCTTTCCATTTTTGTCAATAGGATCTAGGGATGAGACCTAGATTCCTATCATTCAGAATTGGGATGTGTACCAAATTTTTTTTTCATTTTTGTCAATAGGATCTAAGGATGAGACCTAAACTCCTACCATTTTTGTTGTTTCCATTTTTAGGTTTCTAGGATTTTCTATCCCTTTTCATTGTGATTTTCATTTTTAGGGTTTCATACCTTAATTGTTCTTTTTATTCTAGGATTTATCTTGCCCTAATTGTTCTCTCCATTTTAGGGTTTCACTTTCCCTAATCAATGTGTTCTTTCTATTTTAGGGTTTCCTACCCTAATTATTATTTTTTTCATTTTAGGTTTCACTTTCCCTAATTGCTGTGCTCTTTTCATTTTTTTAGGGTTTTCTACCCTAATTATTATTTTTTTTCCAATTTATCTCTTTCCAAGATCAAATATGGAAAATGAAAGCATTCCAACTATATCAGTGATAGCATTCCAAATACAACAATGATAGTATTCCAAATATAACAGTCAAGGTGTAGATACAATATGACATGTGGAAGCATTCCAAATATAATAGTCAGAGTGTGCATCCAATATGGCATGTGAGAGTCAAGCAAAGTATGTGAAAATCAATCAAAGCATGTAAGAATCAAGCAAAACATGTGAAAATCAAGAAAAGCATGTGAAAATCAAGCAAAGCATGTGAAAATCAATCAAAGCATATGAGAATCAAGTAAAGCATGTGAAAATCAAGCAAAACATGTGAGAATCAAGCAAAGCATGTAAAAATCAATATAGCAGGTGATAATGCTTATCCACATATAGTAACGATCATGTGAATAAACCAAACATGGTAAGTGAGCAATCTGAATAATATACACGTCTAAAATACCAATAATATATATGTCAGAATATCATATATAATATATTACAATAATATACATGCATAAATAAGTATAAAATAATATACATGTAAAAATAAATATAAATAATATACATATAAAATAATATACATATAAAATAATATAAAATAATATACACGCAAAGAAAATATAAGAATGCAAAATAAATATGAAAATAATATATATGTAATAGTAAAAAAAATAACGTACATGCAAAATAAATAATATACATGTGATAATAAATAAAATAATGTACATGAAGAATAATAAAACAAAAATAAAAAAAAGATTAAGACATGGAAAATAAATAATAAAATAATACATGTCAATATACATGTAATAATAAAATGTAATGTACATGAAAATAAATTATTAAAAAAATATATACATATACTCTACAACCACAAAACTAAGATAATATTGTATTAGATAGCCAAACTAAGATATCAAAAACAAAACAACCAAGATCTAATATATAATATTCATACAACCGAACTAAGATATAACACAAAACTAAACTAAAAAAACATAACTAAACTAACGGAGAATATATAAACAAACGAAATTTAAATGTCAAAAGAAACAAACAAAAATAATAAAAAAAAACTAAACTAAACTAGTACAACCACCACAGGTTCGATGCTGGTTAACAGGTGTTATAGATGGGGAACAAAGTGGACAGTTGGGTTGGGATTTCATTAGACAGGTGAGAGATGGTAAAGGGGTGAATAAGGTAATCGGTTCATGCATGGATGTGAGATATAGGCGTTGACAGGTAGCGGTTGTGGTGCTTAGTGTATGTGGGAACAAATTTGAATCAGATCTGAGGGTTTTAAGGTGAGGCTGGACAGGTATGCAAGGTGGACAGCCAAGTGGCGACCATCTTGCATGTACAAGTGTTGGCCAAAGTGGAGTTTTGGGTTTGGTATATGAGAGTGCTATAGGTAGACAGATGGTAAGGATGATGGTGGTGGTTTGAAGGTTTGGCTGGAGGTTTACAACAAGGTTGATGATCTGGTTTTAGGTAGTTTGGTAGAGATGATGATGATCACGGTTTCAAAAAAATAATAAAGAGAAGATGGGTTTACCTGGTTTCGATCTCCCTCTCCTTCTTCTTCTTCTTCTCCTTTTCTTCTTCTTCTTCTCTCGATATCGTTCTTCTTCTTCCTTTCTCTCTAGATGCCTCTCCTTCTCTCCTTCTCCATCTCAATCTCAATCTCAACCCTAAAACGAAAATCCCTCCCTCTCACTCACGTCTCTCCTTCTCTCCTTCTCAATCTCCTTTCCTTCTCTCTCTTTTCTTCTCACTCATTCCAAAACCAAAAAAATCCAACCCTCCCTCACGTCTCTTCTCCTTTTAATCTTCTCCTTTTCTCTCATCTTAATCTCTCTCTCATTCATTCTCCAAAAACAGAAAACCAACTCTCTCTCACATTTTCTCTCCTTTTCTTTCCTTTTCTTCTCCTTCATCTTTCCAATCCTCCACTCAATCTCTCTCTCATTCATTCCAAAACCGAAAAGTCTTCTCTCCCTCACGTCTCTCTTTCTTCTCAATCTTTCCTTTTCAATCTCAATCTCTCACTCCTCCAAAATCGAAAAAAAATCCCCTCTCTCTCATGTTTTCTCTCTTTTTCTTTCCCTTTTCTTCTTCTTTCCTTCTTCTCCACTTAATCTCTCCCTCTCAATCTTAATATCTCTCTCATTCCTCCAAAACCGAAAAGAGAAACCCTCTTTCTCATGTTTTCTTTCCGTTTCTTTCCTTTTCTTCTCCATCATCTTTCCAATCCTCGTTCCATCTAGTAGACACATGGCTGTCATCCTTCCTTCATCTGTAGATATATCGCACTTTACATATATGATGTACAATGCATATATTATATAGTATAATATATATAATAAAAATATACAAAATATAGTATAATGCATAATATGCATGCACATGGGCTGATCTGATTTGGTTTATACTAGTTTGACTTTGACCGAGCTGAGTTGGACTAAGTTGGGTTGAGTTGGATTAGGTAAAAATTGGTTTTTCTCTCTCTATCATTTCATGGGCCATTTCCGTCGTCATTCCGCATGAAATTTTCCGACAGCCTCTACCCCAAATTTTTCACGTTTTCTTTGTAAGACACTAAACATGAGAAACACTTGAGCTTGAATCACCTCATTTGGAAGTAAAATGACCAACTTATGAATTTCTGAAGTTTAAACAGACCCATTTACGATAATTCGGCTAACGATTCTGCATGGGATGCTTCGGAGACCTCTGCCTAAAATCCTTCACGTCCACTTTATAGAGCACTAAAAATGAAACATAATGAAATTGAAATCAACTGATTTGGATGTGGGGTGACCAAAATATGAATTTTCAAAGATTAAATGGCCATTTCAGTATGTAATTTTGCATGGGACCCTTCGGAGATCCCTGTCCCAAATTTTTCACATCCACTTTACATAACATTAAAAATGAGGAATAATGGACTTTGAATCATCTGAATCGGACGTAGAATGGCCAAGATATGAAGAAATGAAGTTCTATCAATAATTCTGCATGCAAGCTTGCATGGGACCCACCGATGGCCTCTACCAGGGATTCTTCACGTCCACTTTGAAAAAGACTGAAAATAATGAATATTGGTACTTAAACCATATGATTCAGATATCAGATGATCAAGATATGATGATTTGAAATTCAAACAATCAAACTTATTATAATTTACATGAAACCCCTTGGGATTATTTATGATAATTTTAGAAACCTCCCTTGTACGTATCATCCGACTAAAATGACCATATCTTCTTCACTTAATATCAGAATTGAGCAATTCTGGTATCATTTTAAAGATAATTCTTTGACCTATGCATCCATGCAGATTATAGCTTGTGACCTTATTGTGAGACCCACCAAAAACAACCTCGAGGTCGTAGTAAAAAAAATCCAAATTTTCACTCAACTCTCTTCCTTTGTTGTCCACACACCAGTAGGACTTTGTTTTGTTAGGGATGGAAAAAATGGGGTGCTTACAGTCTCCCATCATATTAGGACTTTATAAGATGAGATTGGAAGTGCTCGGGCTCTGTTGCATCGCAAGATTTACTTGCTTTATCTGAAACAATGACTATAATTTGAAAAGTGATTGCCCTTTGAGATGACCGGGGGTCTGTCTATTAATTTTCCCATCCTTCTTCCTTATTTTCACACCATGAATTTTTTGTTATATTCCTCTACATCTTGAATTCTCAAGTCTTGAATTAGCTTTTTTTGCTTTTTAATTTCTTGTGAGACAAGCTTATTATATTTCCTTTCCTTCTTGAGTTCCTTCATAGCTGCAGCAAACTCTTCCTCAAAATTTACCTCACCTTCTTCTTCATTACTAGAGCTTGAATTTTCATTCTCCCTCTCTTCTTCACTAGTAGAGATAGATTCCACAATACCTTCTTCATTGATTTTTGAGGGGAATTTTTCTTCCTTATTCTCACCGTGTTCTTCAATATACACCATGAACAACGCCTCACTAGGCTCATCTTCTGAGACGTCATCTGAATCATCGTCTGAGATTTCAATGCTTCTCTTAAAGATAAAACTCTTTCTGTTGGACCTGTTTTTCTTGAAGTTGTAGTTTTTCTTTCCTTTAGACTTGTTTTTATTATTATCTTTATCATCATTGTCAAACTTACTCTTCTTTGGACACTTTGCAGCGAAGTGTCTAACTTTACCACAATTGAAGCACTTGAATGGAAGCTTATTCTTATACTTTTATGTATCCTTCTTCAATTTCCCAGTAAAATGAACTGTGGCCTCATCCTCACTTTCGTCTTCATCTGATTTTCCAGAGATTTTCAGCTTCCTCATAACCTTGAAGGCTATTTGCTTGTCACTAGTTGTTCTTAGATCAACCCTCATCTCAAAAGCTGTCAAGGCTCCATGAATCTCATAAATAGTAACCTGTTCCAAGTCCTTCGTCTCTTCAAGAGCTGACACTTTTGATTCAAATTTTTGAGTAAGTAACCTTAAGATTTTATGACAGACAATATGACCTTTTAGGTCTTCACCAAGTCCTCTAATGGAATTGAACACTTCATTGACCCTGTTCATGTATTAATCAATGGTGTCATTCTCATTCATCTTCAGGTTCCTAAACTGACCTTTGAATTTTTATAGCTTGATAGTTTTGATCTTCTTATCTCCTTCATATATGTTGATCAATCTATCCTAAATTTCCTTTGCTGTCTTGCAGTCCATGACTTTAGCCAGTTCACTGTTTGTCAGTCCCCTTTGAATGGCATTGAGAGCCTTTCTATTATTCTCAAAATTCTTCTTGTCTACTACAGTGGGAGCATTTGTGTCATGTATAATGTAGCCATTCTCCACAGAAGCCCAAACATCATAACCAAGAGATCCTATATAGAGCTCCATTCTTCTTTTCTAAAAATCAAAATCTATCCCATAAAATAATGGGGGCTTGTTAGAACCTTCCCCTGTTGCCATATATTTATTTTAATCTTCTCAGTTGCTGATGAAGCGGTCACTAAGCCTGGTGCTCTAATACCAATTGATGAACTTGGTATGACACTGAGAGGGTGGGTGAATCAGTGTCTGAAATTTTTCTCAGATAATATCACTACTGCCTAGAGCTGATGGAGATATATTTTTTTACACACACACAAGCGTATGCAAATCTACCTTGCTACCACTTAGTGGCCAGGTCTACCAGATTTACAGACCCACCCTTCAAGTCATTCCACGCACTCTAAAATATACTAGAAAGCAAAACACAGAACATAGAGATATTACGTGGTTCACCACCACAGTGTGTGATGGCTAGTCCACGGAGTAATGCCCAACGGGCTCTGTACTTACTCAATACTCAGTTTTTAGTCACTTATAGACAAGGATACTAACCCTAGGTTTTCCCAGCATAAAATTGAGAGGGCAAACAATGCCAAGATTCAGGCTATGACAGCCAGTGTCCAGCACTCACTGAACACAATAGAAATAAAATACTTTTGAGGCTTATAGAATTGCCCTACAATGAAACCCACAGACTAGATAGGTATTCTACTTTTTCCTTTCACCTATGCTACATACAGTGTAGAAAACAATAAAAAGATAGGAAATGAGAAAATCCCACAATCAATTGTTTTCGAATGGCCAGCAATAAATTTAGAATTCCACACTGCTCTCTGAATTCTTCGACAGCCTTTAATGATGACAGAAGTTGATTCACAGAGCATACCTTGCTCACAGGCTTCCAATCTCTTCCGTACAACCCATAATCATCATGAATAGAAAAATAAAAACTCCACCAACCTCTCACATGGATTTTGCACTCCATTGACATGCAGAGAAGAGGTAATTGGTGATTGATCACTCTCATAAAGCACAAAACCCTAGAAAACCTTCTATCTCTACAAAACCCTCTTTTGATTTTTCTTAGTGTTTTTACAACTCCCAATGATGCCCAATAGGTAGATAATCTAAAAATATGAAAAGTGTAAGTTGAACCACCCGATTTGGAGCTCGGATGACAAAGTTATGTTGGTTTCAAGTTCGACCAACCAGATATTAGGAAATAAAATCTTTTTAGTCGATTCCGTGCACACTGAATCACCGCCGCCTTATGCGTTGTCGAGATCTGATTCATTGCAGCAAGAATCTTGTTTGGCGGACATTAGATTATCTACAAAAAGGTGGGATTTAAAGGGAGCCATCGGATCTTTTCTAATCACGCCTCCTAAAATCGGAGTAGCACGCAGCCATTCGATCTGCATATTCTCACCGTCGTATTGTGTGTGCACCACATGGAATCGAGGCACTTACTACATGGAACGCAGAGCACTACACTACAATGCTTTCGGCCAACTAGAGAGCCCACGATGAAAGCTTTGCTGTAGAACATGCTGCTACTGCCTTGCGGCCTGGGCAGTGTATGCCTTGCGGCTGTTGCTGCTCATGGCTGCTACCATTGGTTGGCAATGTGGCTGGCCATGTGGTGCTGCGGCTGGCTCTTGGCCAAGTTGGCAACCAATGGGTCCACTCACACCTGGGTCCCATAAATTCTCTCTCCTCTATCTCTCTCTTCTGATACTCTCTTTTTTTCTCTCTCATAAATTTCTTTCTTTAATTGCTTATTCCACAACATCGAAACATGAGAAACACTGCCACATTATCAGAAAAGCTTCAGAAACATTGCCACATCAACAAATAAGACAACAGACACTCTCTCTCATCAAACTTAGTCTGTTTTTCAACAATTACAATTCAAAGTGCAACAATCTCTCCCTTTGGAATTGTTGGCAACTCACTCTGTACATGAAATATTTCTACCCCTTTGACAACAAGAACAAAGGGATATTCCACATAAGAGTACCCACCGTATCTTCCCAATCCTATGGGCACTCCATAAACACAAACTCAATACCATAGTAACACAGAAAAATATCAACAGACTCCCCCTAAGTCCTACATAGGGAGAAAAAAAATTAATATAACAACCAAACACTGCTCCCCCTCACTCCAAGCTCCTCAATGCATAGGGAGGATAACTACTCCCAACTTCTGTCTCAAGTAATCAAACTGTTCTCTGGAAAGCGACTTTGTGAAGATATCTGCAATCTGCTCTGCTGTGGGAATGAACTGCAGCTGAACTTCTCCTTCTAGAACCTTCTCTCTCAAGAAGTGATACCGAATGGCTATGTGCTTCGTCCTGGAGTGCATAACTGAATTTTTAGATATATTTATAGCACTAGTGTTATCACAAAATACTGAAATAGGCTTGTTTGACTCAATGCCTATATCCTTCAACATCTGCTTCATCCATAACACCTGTATGCAACATGAGGTGGCTGCAATGTATTCTGCCTCTGCTGTGGAAAATGACACTGAATTTTGCTTCTTACTGTGCCAAACCACCAAATTTCTACTAAGATAGAGAGCATCTCCACTAGTGCTCTTCCTATCATCAACACATCCTGCCCAATTTGCATCTAAGTAAGAAATAATTCCATATCCTTGCTTTTTGCATACCAAAGACCATAGTCCATAGTCCCCTTCAGATATCTAAAAATTCTCTTCATAGCTACTACATGTGTCTCTTTTGGGCCTGCTTAATATCTAGCTACCATGCAAACATATTGTAGAATGTCTGGCCTTGTAGCAGTCAAGTAGAGCAGACTTCCAATCATTGACCTATACATAGTGTGGTCAACTGATGGAGAGTCATCATCTTTGCTCAGCTTGCAACTTGTCATCATTGGAGTGCTCATTGGTGTACAGTCTTCCATTGTGAACTGCTTTAGTATTTCTTTCACATATTTGGTCTGAGATAAAAAGAATTCATTCTTCAACTGACTGATCTACAGACTCAAAAAATAAAAAAGTTCCCCAATCATGGACATTTCAAACTCATCTTGCATTCTCTGAGCGAAGTCCTAACATAATTCATCCTTTTGGCTTGCAAAAATGATATCATCTACATAAACAACCACAATTGTCTGGCTACTATTAACAGATTTAACATATAAATTGCTATCAACCAGACCCTTCTTGAAGCCCAACTTACAGAGATAATTATCAAGTCTTGAATACCATGCTCTTGGTGCTTGTTTCAACCCATACAAAGCTTTCTTCAGTTTACAAACAAGTGTAGGGTCCTTAATCAGTTGGAATCCATCTGGTTGCTCGATGTACACCTCCTATTCCAAGTCACCATTTAAGAAAGCTGACTTTATATCCATCTGATAAACTTTGAAGTTCTTGTGCACTATAAATGCAAGAAACATCCTGATTGCTGCCAACCTAGCAATAAGAGCGAATGTTTCTTCAAAATCAATGCCTTCAACTTGAGCATATCCTTTACAAACTAATCTGGCCTTGTTCCTTATAATTATGCCATCTTCATTGAGTTTGATCCTGTAAACCCATTTAGTGCCAAAAACATTCTTGTCTGTAGGCCTTGGCACCAATTCCTAAGTTTTATTTTTCTCTATTTGGTCCAACTCTTCATTCATTGCCTTGAGCCAACTAGCATCTTCACATGCCTATGCAACTGACTTTGGTTCAATGTGAGATAATAAAGAAAACATCTGTTTTGGTTGTCTCACCTTCCTTGTTTGCATACCTGCTGAGGGATCACCAAGAATCAATTGTTTAAGATGATTCTTCTTGACTCTGCTTGAGCCACTTTTATTCTATCTATCTTCCTCAAAATCAGACTGCTCTTCTCTTTCTTCTGTATCAATCACTGCTCTCTGTTCTTGTACATTTGTCACATTCTGTTCTCTTTCTGCTTCACTATCATTCTTTTCACTGTCCAAATCTTTAAAAATAGGAGGATCACTATTTGACCCTGTAGGAGAATCCGTGTGCTCATCAACTCTCAAATATGTACTCTCAACAATTTTACCAAGCTTCTTGTTATAACATTTATATGCTTTGCTGGAGGTGGAGTAGCCAAGAAAAATTCCTTCATCTGCCCTATCATTAAACTTTCCTAAATCATGATTGGTGTTTTTGATATAGCATTTACTACCAAACACCTTGAAGTGCTTTGCTGTGGCTTTCTTACCAAATCATAATTCATAGGGAATTTTGTCTTCATGTTGTCTCAACATACACCTGTTCTGAACATATACCGTTGTATGCACTGCTTCTCTCCAGAATTTGTTCCCCATGTCATTTTCTATCAACATAGTCTTGGCTATCTCTCGAACAGTTCTATTCTTTCTTTCTACAACACTATTTTGCTATAGTGTTCTAGGAGCTGAGGTCTGTCTCTTGATGCCATTCTCAGAACAATATTCTACAAAATCAATCCAGGTGTATTCTCCTCCCCTGTCAGATCTCAAACATTTAATTTTATTTTTTTGTCTCGTTTTCAACTTGAGCTTTGAGGACTTTAAACTTTGCAAGAGCTTCTAACTTATGTTTTAAAAACATCACCCAAGTCATTCTGGAGTAGTCATCTATGAATAGAATAAGGTACCTCTCTCCTGAGATGCTTTGTGTTTTCACTGGCCCAAATAGATCTGTGTGAACAATCTCTAGTGGTTGAGTAGTATGGTAATCCTTTGGTTTAAATGATGCTCTTGTCTGCTTCCCTGTCTGACAAGATGCACATATGCCATTGGTGGGCTTCTTCAAAGAAAGGATGTCTTTCACAGCATTCTTGTTGGAAATCTTTGTTAGATTTTTGAAGCCAATATGCCCCAATCTTCTGTGCCATAACCATGTTTCTTCTTCTAGACTCAACATGCAATTTTCTTGAAAATCCTCAGACAATGTATAAGGATTTCTTGACATCCTCTTTCTAGTTGACATCAACTTTCCACTGTTAGTCCTTCGAATCTCACAACATTGATCACTGAAAATTACTCTGTGAACACTATCACAAAGCTGACTGACACTCAATAGATTATGTTTCAAACCTGAAACATAGAGAACCTCATGGGATTTTACCTTCCCATTATTGAGACTAATGCTTCCCTTCCCAACAATCTTTGCTTCAATTTCATTACCAAACTTGACTGAGCCTCCTTCATAATGTTGAAGCTTCTGAAGCCTTTTACTATCTCCTGTCATGTGACTCGAACATCCACTGTCAAGAATCCATGGTGTAGAACTATCTTATGCCTTGAAAGCTGTCTGTACAACCAAAGAACTATTTTTGTCACACCGTAATTCTGGTCTAACCAAAATGGTGTGATGAACCTCCAATAAACCAACAGTTTACCCAGGATCTCATATAGGTCGTACCCACCATATCAAATCAAACACACATTCCACATTAATAATCAGAGGTAATAAACAAATAAGCGAAAGTCTTACAAATAATGAACTGAGAGTCTAACAGTGATAAATAAGTATTTAATCCAATTATCTCCAAATCACAAGACATAAAAATAACAAATCAATTACATATCTGATGTTTGAATTATAATAAACTTAAGCAAAAACACATTGGTTGCACTCACATGATGAATCATGAGCATCTTCTTCAGCTTCTACATCCATCGCAGCACCGTGTCAATATGTCGGTGCATTCATATATTCTTCAACAGTAGGACCTGCATCATCAACTAAAAATATTCGACGTTGAAAGGGTGAGCACACACCACAGCTCAGTGAGCAAATAAAATAATGCAACAAATATATGCATGCATTCAATTCATATCTTTGTTCTGGTTTATAAGTTTGCAATATGCTATAGAAAGGTTTGGTGGCCGCCGCACCTCTATACACGAGTGTGTGAATTCGCTCAATGGATCAAACACCATTGCCATCCCACAGGCACCCACCATGAAATAGAGATATAGAGCTAAAGTATCTAGATCAAACACCGCCAACACTTCCCCTGATGCCCTACCCATACCAACACGTAAGCCCCTATTGGAAAGGATTTGCAAACTGGGCTCGCAACCAACCAATCCTAATGCCAAATAATGTATCCAAGGCCTCACCCCAGCATCCTTCAATACGTCCATAGAGATAGAGCTATGGCCCCCCGACAAATTCAGAGACCACACGGTCCGAGTCATCCTCCCCTGATGCCCTACGATGTAATAGTTCTACTAAGGTAATGACGATACGATGATGTTAGTGGGCAAGACTTGAGTAGATATAGAGCTAGAGTCTGGTGATGAGGTCGAAGATCACCATGCCACATCCTCCCCCTGATGCTCCACTCGCAACCAATACACCAACCACACACATACATATACATGCCTATTCCTAGCATCATCATCATCATCATGTTATAAATAAACGAAATTAAATATGCATGAACAATAATAGTAGAAATATTGGATTACATGTTAGATGCACATTACAAGCATACAAGCATAGAATCAATTACGACATTGGACTCAATAAAAATAAATAGTTTGTTATTAACCAATTAGTTTAGGTCTTGTTCCCCCACCTGTTAGCAATACTCGATGTCCTTCTAAGCCTTGAAATTCTCTTTGAATTGATTTAACAACCTAAAAATTATATGAATTTAAGTTAAGGTTCTTATGTAACAAGTTACAGTAGTCAAAAATCAAAACAGAGCACTGATAGGTGTCTGATTGGTCCTACGGTCTCATACTGTATCGACCTTATTGCCCACGGTTGATCCCTTATAGTCGCATATGGTGCGACCGTAGCTGCAACCATATGGTTTCTGAAATCTTCCTAAATACCTATGGTCGATCCTCTGGTCATACTGGTCATGCTATGGTCGACCGTAGTTGCGACTTTGAGATTTCTGATCACAGTCTACATGAAATTCGAGTTCCTCCTGGGTCAATTCTTCTGTTCTTCAATGGGGTTTATTCTAAGGTCATCCTATGGCCATCATTAGTAATTTCTTATCAACCCTAATCATCAAATTCACTCCTCATGGTTCTCTTTGGGATTTTCTCAAGGAAATCACATAGATCATAATAGGTTGATATTGCCTATCTTCCATATAAATCTTATTCCTTAGAGTTTACATCTACACAGATTCCTTTCACACCTTTGCCTGTGATAGAGAGCCAATCTCTTCTCAGTAAATTCATCTCCTTAGCTTTTTCTTCTTTTCCTTCTCTTCATTCTCTTCCTTCTCTTTCTCTAGGGTTTACTAATGTTCTAAAAGAGTGAAAAGGACTGAGGGACGTCCATTATATAGAGAAAAAATCTCCATATAAAGTCTTCTTTCAATTAGGAAAGCAATCCCTTAGTTTAGGATAGTTTCCAGAACTTAGAGTCTGATCTGGGTTCTCAAGGTCGAGCAAACGGTCGCATAAACCATCGACCGTAGGGTCAAAATCATTGACCATGGGGTTCTGAATTTGAGATTTTTGGTTCCCTTCTTTATGGATGACCATACCTACCCAGCTATGCAACCTTAGGTATGTTTTTAGTGTTTTTAACTCGATTCTCATACTTGGTTTGTGATCTATCTTCACACGTTCGGTCCACTTGGTCCAGGAATGACGGAAAACCTAGCACGATACAGTTTGACCAAGTTAGTGGAGTGCGGGTCTTACAACTCCCCCCTCTTATATAAATTTTATCCTTAAAATTTGCACATACTATAAGACCCGTGTCAATCTAACCCGGTCTTACCACCTTGAACCAGGTTTACCCATCATGGTCGAGTCAAATGGACCAAGGGCATGAAGGAGATCGAGATCCCAGGTATCAAATCGACCCAAAAACACTTTATTTTAAGGGAGGGTCGCACACACAGCTAAGCAGGGTCGGACCTCCCAAACCAGAAAGTCAGACCCTCAGTTTTGAAGGGAGGGTCAGACAGCTTATGACCCTAGGGTCGACGGGATCATCGACCCTCAGTTTTTGCCGAATATAGAAATTAGGAAATTTCTATATTTTTTGATTGGGATTCTTTCCAAATCTCAATGGGACTTATTTAGGATGTTCCTAGTCTATTTAAAGGACGTCCCTAAGCTACTTTCACTCCTTTCACAACCCTAATTGAATTGAGAGAAAGAGAGGAGAAGGAAAAGAGGAAGAAGGGAGGCAAGGAAGAGAACCAAGCAAAAAGGAAGAGAATTTCAGAGGAAAAGTAATCTTCTCAGGTATGGATACTAATTCCATGAGTTTCTACAGACCTTAGGATAATTATTGAAGAGAGAGTGATCTCGGAGAAACCCAAACCATTCATCCATGGTTAGGTTTTCATGGAAAACCATAGGAGAATGCATGAAAGCCATCTAGGAGGATTATACATGGTTCTAGACCATGGAATGAATGTTGAATGAATGTAGGAAGCAAGCCATAGGACCCCAAACACGAAGAATGGATTTAAAAGTGGGAATTGGACCAGAGTGCACCGAGGGTCGCACCGAGGGTCGATAGACCATCCGACCCTAGGTGTTTATGACCATCGACCATCGGCATTCGGGAAGTCCAGAAGAGGGGGAGGGTCGATAGACCCATCGACCCTAGCATCGACCCTAGCATCGACCCTCGGTGACAGAATGGTTTTTAAATTCTGAATTAATTCTAATTAAATTCTATCGACTTTGTTAGGTCTTCTAGCAATATAATAACAGTATAAAGGTGATTTTAAAGCTTGGAAAAGTATCTTTTAGCAAGATAAGGTGAGGAACCTTAACTCCAAATTAAATTGGTTAATAATAAACTGTTTTCTATTTCTTGAGTCCTATGCCATGTTTGATTCTATGCGAATATGTTTGTAATGTGCATACAGCATGCCATCCAATATTTTTATTACTTGTTCATGCATATTTATTTTATTGTTTATAACATGATGATGATGATGATGATAGGAATAGGCATGTGCTTGTATGTGTGTGGTTGATGTGCTTGATGCGAGCGAGTATCAGGGGAGGTGTGATGAGGACATTAATAAACGTTAACCTTTGGCGGGTCTCAGTATTTTAGCTCTATCTCTAACTCAAGTCTTGTGCATTGGCATCGTCGTATCGCCATTACTTTAGCAGAACTATTATGTCATAGAGTATCAGGGGAGGTGGTCTCGGTCGTTGTAGTCTTTGACTCTACCAGGGGGCCTTAGCTCTATCTCTATGGACATTCTGAAGGATGCTGGGGTGAGGCCTTGGATACACTGTTTGGCATTAGGATTGGTTAGTTGCGAGCCCAGTTTGCAGCCCTCGCCAACAGGGGCTTACGTGTTGGTATGGCACTATATAGCAATAAACGTAACCTTTGTTATATATTGTTCATGATTGGGTGCATGTGAGTTGACGATAAACGTGATCTTCGGGTAACGTCACACACTCGTGTATAGAGGCGGAGTAAATAAACGCGACCTTTGGCTACCTCAACCTTTCTATAGCATATTGCAAACTTTAAACCAGACCAAAGATATAAATTGACTTTTTGCATGCATATGTAATGTTGCATTGTTTTGGCTACTCACTGAGCCGTGTTGTGTGCTCACCCCTCGACGTCGAATATTTTTAGTTGATGATGCAGGTTTTACCGTTGAAGACTATATGAATGCGTCTGCGTATGGAAACGTGGCAGCTATGGAAGCTGGAGCTGAAGATGATACACACGACTCCTCTTGCGAGTGCAACTCATGTGTATTTGATTAGATATTTTATAGGTTTCTTTTATTTCGTTTAATAAAGACTTGTATTTGATATTTAAATATCTATGTCTCAGTTGGAAACAGAATAATTTGCTATTAAATTATTGATATCATCTTAGTTCTCAGTTCATTTATTTATAAGATTTCCGCTATTGTGTATTTACTCTGATTATGATTGTGGATGCGTGTAAGTTTAGATAACGTGGGGATAGCCTATTAGAGATCCTGGTTGAACCGTTGGTTTATTAGCGGTTCATCACACCATTCTGGTTAGACCAAAATTGGGGTGTGACAACTTGGTATCAAGGAAGCTGGAGGCGAAGGAAGAGGCGGGGCCTCACGATCTCTGTCATAGTCCTTAGCATAGACCCTAGTCAACCAGGCCACCTGGGTCTGGGTCGTCTGGAGACTAGCCGTGAGACCGACTATCCTCTGATCAGTCGCACGCTGCACCTCTAGGAGCTCTCCCATCCGCGCGTCTGATGCGTGCTGAGCAGCCAACAGCTCATCCATCCTTAGATCAGATCTGCGCTGAGCATCCCTGATCTCCCGCAAAGATCTCCATCATGGCTGAAGGTGGAAGTGAAGGATCATTCGAGTGAGAAGGACCAGCCTCAGGTGCAGGAGCCGCCGCAGAAGATGTACCAACTCCAGCCGCATGTGTGGGTGATGGCGGTGGTATCGCATCGACGTCCATATATATGCGATCGTCATCGTCGACTGGATCCCCATGAGCTCTAGCAGCAGCAGCAGCAGCCTCAGCATCAGCCATCTCGACCCGAGTGTGAGGGCGCACCATCGCATTCCTCTCCTCATCGCTAACCTCTGCATCTCACAGCCCCATCTTGCAGATAGCCTCCCAATCTAGAGGCGACGAGAAGGTCTTCTCCTGGATCTTCTCATCTACCAGATCCACCCCTAGACGGGTCGGTAACATTGTAATCATTCGTCCATAGGGTAGATTACCCCTATGACCAGACAATGTGACGCTAATCATCGTCCGCATGATGATGTAAGGAAGGTAGACCGGCTGATGAGTGCAGATGTTGTAGATCAAGAACTGGGTCAGCTGAGACACCCTCTCATAGTGCCCACTCTGCGGGATCAGATTATGCTGGATAATCTTGCAGAAGACCCGTGGAGCTGGACGCAAGTAGCAAGCTCTCATCTGCCATCTATCGGGACGGAGCAACTGGTTGTCGATCTCTGCCCTCATCTCCATCTCAACAAACTATGGCTCTCCCGGCGCACAGTACACCATAGGGCCATCATAAGGAATGCCCAGCAGATCGGCTAGTTGCCGATAATCAAAAGAAATGTGCACCCCCTTGACGTAGCTGGTGATGCGCAACTCCTGACCGTGTTCAACATCATTGTAATTCCCCACTACCTGGAGATTACAATAGAACTAGCGCACCAAGTCTGGACATGTGCACGCGTCGTATGTAATGACAGGGAGCCACCCCATATCACCAAATGCTCCCTCTACATTGAACAAGGCTAGCTCAGCCAAGTTCACCATGCGACCCCCTTCCATTTTCTTACGGGCATAGTCAGCATACTGTGCCTCGGCTTCATTCGAACGGAAGCGAAGTGGATCACGCAATCTTGGCACTTTGGTACGGGCCATAGTATCTGCAAAATAAGAAAGAGAAAAGAAATAAGGAGTTAATAGGATAAAAATCCAAAATTTAATTTAATAACGACGTAAGTTGACCATAAAGCCCCATTTCTCGCCATACAAGTGGGCATAAGAACTTACGTAGGTTAAAACATATCCTACAACCCACATGCAGTAGGAAATTTTAACTGACGATGTCCAATTTGGAGAAATTCAAGAAAAATCGAAAATGTCGACAATTTAGGGGAAAAAGAGAAAATTTCAAGTTTCTCGATGACCAACCGATGAAACTCAGAAATTTTTGAGGGCTTTTGTTCCTCGAGACACCAATAATAAAAGCCCCCAACAAAAATCAAATTTTTATGGTTGGAAAAAGTTTAATTTGAAAAATAGGAGTTAAACGGGTAAAAACCTAGAAAAGAAAACCTAAAAATAGGTAAAAACGGGAAGACATACCTGTAGGGATGACGTGGACGTCGAAACCCGGAGTTAAACCGACCAAAAACAGTAGAGTGGCACTGTAACCACTCAGAGAGTAGAGACGAGTCGAAATGGAGGAGGAATAGTGAGAAATGACCCAAAATCGGATCTTAAAAATCTGATTTTTGTTCCGAGGGTCGGACAATTCGACTGACACCATCGACCCTCGGATCGACCCTCCAATCGACCCTCGGCTCTCGGGAACTCTGACAGAAAATCAAGGGTCGGACTGAGGGTCGGATACCCATCGACCCTCGCATCGACCCTCAGCTCTCGGGAAGAACAGGTCATTCCCAGGGTCGGATACCAAGGGTCGGACATACCATCGACCCTACATAGAAAAGACAGTAATTTTTTTGCAGAATGAATTGGGGATTTTGAATTTTATATCGGTTAGCGTGCCTACATGAAGTAGAAATGATTTCTCACTGATTTTGATGATTTTCAGGCACCACCCATCTCAGAAGGAAAGACGTCTGGACGTAGAGTGACCCGACAGTCCCGAAACACAGTCCCACCACCACCACCCGTGGAGGAGACTAGTCAATAGAATAACCATGTACCGGAGAATCCAGAACCGGTAAAACCTACAAACTTGCCACCTCCACCACCAGAGCTAGCAACAATGGTGATGAATCTGGCACAGCAGCTGCAATGGATGCAACACGCACAAGCTCAAATGCAAGTTTGCAATGGGAGTTATGTTTCAAGCCACTCAGGCGCAACCATGCACACCTGGGCAAGCTAGTGCAGCACCGGTGGGTAACCACCCAGCTCAACGGACACATCAACAACCGGCTGCACCAATTCCGGTCGCAGGTCCCGAAGCAAGACAGGCTAACTATCGGTACCCACCCCATATGTTTGGGGCATACCAGAATCAGCTAGACCACTCCCGACTAGTGGAGAGATTTTTGAAGATGAAGCCCGGGAATTTTAATGGCAAACCGTCTGATCCATTATGGCCAGCACACTGGATAGACGAGATGGAAAGAAATTTTCTTATGATGACTATTACTGAAGAGGAGAAAGTATTGTGTGCCACCTTCATGCTCAAAGGCGACGCACATCATTGGTGGAAATCGACCCGGGGCCTATCTATTGACTAAGCACGCCCTACCGACTTGGGCTATATATAAAGAAGCTTTCTTTGAGAAATATTTTCCACGAAGCTTCGTAGATTCGATGGAGAAGGAGTTCCCGAGTCTTTATCGGGGACAAATGTCGGTGGATGCGTACCAACAAATTATGAAGAGCTGTTTTTCTTTGCACCACCGAGTATGCAAGAGGAAGAAACCAAAACATGTAGGTTTGTCACGGACGAGAGGAAGCATCGGGAACATGTTCTGGGATTAGAAAAGACAATATATAATGAAGCTGTCTAGATCGCTCGAGTGATTGAATCGAGCCAGAAAGAGAGTTATTTCACTCAAAACAAAGGCATCAAAAGGCCAGCTGGGAATTCGTATAACGGAGGCAATAACAGGACGTATAAGCCCTTCTGTCCTCAGAATTTTAATGCTGCAACCAAGACTACTTCCGCAGCTCAACCTCAGCCAAAGACAAATTCTGAAGCCCCGAAGTGTTTCAACCGCAACCAACCCGGACATATGGCAAGAGAGTGCCCAAAGCCCAAGAAGCAATTCCATCAGGGACGGGTATATGCTGTTACGTCCGAAGATGCGGTCGCATCACCCGATGTGGTCACAGGTATGACTGAAACTTTTAAGTTATAATTACATTGAATGAGCATGTAGACTAAGTAAAGATAAATCACAGGTATTGTACCTATAAATGACGTACCTGCCAGAGTACTCTTTGATTCAGGAGCTACTCATTCATTTATATCTGTGTCGTTTGGAAAGAAGACCAAATTACCCATCAAAACATTGGACTAAAAATTACTTGTATGGTCACCGATAGGGTTAGACGTGGAACTAGAAAAGGGTTATGGACCATGTCCAGTTCTCATTGGAGAGCAGACCCTAGATGCAACCTTGATACAACTTGAGATGGCAGACTTCGATGTCATCTTGGGAATGGACTGGTTAGCTCGGCATTCTACAAATTTGTTATGCGCCGAAAAGAAGCTAACATTCAAAGACAAAGAAGGGGCAGAATTCAGTTTCTCGAGAACCAAACTTCCCTGAAGACGCAAGCTCATACTTTCAGCATTAAAGGCTAAGAAGTGCCTTGAGAATGGAGCAGTCGGGTATCTAGTATCAGTGGTCGACCTAACCAAGGAAGCACCACGAATGGAAGATATCGATGTCGTACGGGATTACCCTGACGTATTTTCGGAGGAACTACCTGGATTACCACCCGACCGTGCCACAGAGTTTGTAATAGACCTGATACCTAGAGCCGCACCAGTATCAAAAGCACCTTATAGAATGGCTCCTACTGAACTGAAGGAATTAAAACTACAACTACAAGAACTACTAGACAAGGGTTATATTCGACCCAGTATATCTCCATGGGGAGCACCGGTACTATTCGTGAAAAAGAAGGATGGTAGCGTTCGATTGTGTATCGACTATCGGGAGTTGAACAAACTGACAATCAAGAATCGATATCCACTACCCAAGATCGATGACTTGTTCGATCAGTTACAAGGAGCAAAAGTATTTTCTAAGATCGATCTTCGATCGGGCTATCATCAGCTAAAGATTAAAGAAGGTGATATTTCGAAGACAGCATTCAGGACCAGATATGGACATTACGAATTTTTGGTTATGTCATTCGGATTAACTAATGCACCGGCAACGTTCATGGAACTTATGAACCGAGTTTTCCATGATATGTTGGATACGTCGGTTATAGTATTTATTGACGACATATTGGTATATTCCAAGGATAAGGAAACCCATATCAAAAACCTAAACGCAGCCCTACAGCGGTTAAGGAAAGAGAAGCTATATGCCAAATTTTCTAAGTGCGAGTTTTGGCTAAGTGAAGTCACATTCCTAGGCCACGTGGTATCCGCAAAAAGAATCAAAGTGGACCCCAGCAAAATCGAGGCTATTGTGAAGTAGAAAGCACCAAAGAGCGTTTCAGAAATTAGAAGTTTTCTGGGTCTAGCTGGTTATTATCGGAGATTCATAGAAGACTATTCTCAGATTATCGTACCTCTCACCAGCTTGACTAAGAAAGGCGAGAAGTTTGTGTGGACCGACAAATGTGAGAAGAGCTTCTAGACATTGAAGGCCAGATTGATATCCGCCCCGATTTTGACCATTCCCGTTCCAGGACAGACATTTACCTTATACACTGATCGAGATTGGGATTAGGATGTGTGCTCATGCAAGGAGAGCAAGTGATTGCTTATGCTTCAAGACAGTTAAAGGTACATGAGAAAAATTATCCCACTCATGATCTGGAGCTAGCGGCAGTAGTACATGCGGTCAAGATATGGAGACATTACCTATACGGGGAGAAATTTCAGATTAAGTCGGACCATAAAAGTCTTACTTATCTATTTAATCAGAAGGAGTTGAATATGAGACAAAGGAGATGGCTGGAACTATTGAAAGACTATGATTATGATATCCAGTATCATCCGGGAAAAGCGAACGTGGTAGCGGATGCATTGAGCAGAAAAGCAATGATAAAATCTCAAGGAGAAGTTAGCACGACTGCGGCAATGTGTACCAACGGAATGGTATTCAATCACGGCAACGAGCAGTATGTGATAGATACAATAGATGAATCAGCCAACCAAGCGTTTATTCATCGGTTCTCGAATATGTTCGCGGCATTGAAGATTATACCGGATATATATGACGAAGTGAAGACAGTTATCAAATCAGATCCTTATCTGAGAACAGTACAAGAAGATATTGAGAAAGGTAGGACCAACCCTGAGTTCACCTTGGATGACGAGAAGGTACTGAAATATAAAGGGAGAATATGTGTACGTAAAACAGAAAGTATGGACATTAGACACCGACTGATGAAAGAAGCCCATACCACCATCTATTCGATACATCCTGGAAGTACAAAAATGTATCATGATCCGAAGAAATTATATTGGTGGAGGGGAATGAAAGCAGATGTAGCTAAGTTCGTGTCTCAATGCCTAAATTGTCGAAAGTAAAAGCTGAACGACAAAGACCCACAGGATCTATTACAACCATTACCGAAACCAGCATGGAAATGGGACTGCATCACTATGGACTTCGTCACAGGACTACCATTGACTCCTCGAGTAGTTGACGCAGTTTGGGTGATTGTGGACCGTCTGACTAAAACAGCTCGCTTCATACCGATACGACCCCAATATACACTAGAAAGGTTAGCAAAGCTGTATGTGGATAATATTATTCGGTTACATGGTGTTCCAGAAAGCATTGTGTCCGATAGAGATCCACGATTTACTTCCAAATTTTGGGAAGGACTACAAAAGGCTATGGGTATGACATTGAAGTTTAGTACTGCATTCCACCCACAGTCGACATCATCAAGGAAAGAGTAAGAACAGCTCAGAACCGTCAGAAGCAATATGCAGATACTCGACGAAGGGATCTAGAGTTTGCCGTAGGTGATAAAGTATTTCTGAAAGTATCGCCTATGCGAGGATTGAAGAGGTTCGGACAGAAACGGAAGCTAAGTCCGAGATATGTCGGGCCATACGAAATTCTAGCTAAGCATGGAAAAGTGGCTTATCAATTAGCACTACCACCATCTATGTCAAGTGTGCACGACGTATTTCACATTTCTCTATTGAAGAAGTATGTCAAGGACCCAATGCATGTTTTGACAGTAGATTTGCCAGAATTGACTGATGATTTGACGTTTGAAATAACACCAACGGAAATCACCAGTCGAAAGGTTCAACGTCTACGCAACAGAGATATCTACTATGTTAAGGTCACTTGGAAAAGTAGAGACATGGAAGAGATTACATGGAAGGAAGAGAATGCTATGCGAAAGTAGTACCCACACTTATTTGATTCAGAAGGTACGCACAATTTCGAGGACGAAATTTTTATAAGTTGGGGGGAGTTGTAAGACCCGTGTCAATCTAACCCGCTCTTACCACCTTGAACTAGGTTTACCCATCATGGTCGAGTCAAATGGACCAAGGGCATGAAGGAGATCGAGATCCCAGGTATCAAATCGACCCAAAAACACTTTATTTTAAGGGAGGGTCGCACACCCAGCTAAGCAGGGTCGGACCTCCCAAAACAGAAAGTCAGACCCTCAGTTTTGAAGGGAGGGTCGGACAGCTTAAGACCCTAGGGTTGACGGGATCATCGACCCTCGGTTTCTACCGAATATAGAAATTAGGAGATTTCTATATTTTTTGATTGGGATTCTTTCCAAATCTCAATGGGACTTATATAGGATATTCCTAGTCTATTTAAAGGATGTCCCTAAGCCACTTTCACTCCTTTCACAACCCTAATTGAATTGAGAGAAAGAGAGGAGAAGGAAAAGAGGAAGAAGAGAGGCAAGGAAGAGAACCTAGCAAAAAGGAAGATAATTTCAGAGGAAAAGTAATCTTCTCAGGTATGCCACCTCTCGGTCGTCCGTTTTCTAGACTACGCTCTTCTCGGTGACGATATTGTCATTGGGGATCAGAAAGTAGCTCTGCCTTACAAACAGTGGTTAGCTGATCTGGGAGTCAGTGTCTCGATGCCGAAGTAACTGGTCTCATATATCGGCGCCTAGTGATTTAGAAAGATTCTTCTTTCTCGATGGTGATCGGTCATGGTATCCATAGCGTTGCTTCTTTTTCGGCCAAATCCTGATTTCGTTTTGCTTCTCCCGGTCGTCGAGCCTGATCGACTCGATTCTTTTCCCTGCCCCCCGGCCTCTCACTTCGTTCGACCAACCCCAAAATACTCAGTTTATACTTAGCAATCAACTTTTTCACTTCAGTCTGCTTGAGACCCAAATTTAGGCCGAGTAGTAAACAGAAGAATAGGTGGAAGCAATGGTTGATGTTCATGAACCACAAGCAGCCGTTAAAGCAGTCGAAGGAGCGAAAGATAGTTTCATTCCCTCGGGATTAAGGTAGGCCAGGGGATTCAGTGGATGGAGGAGAGTGCAACACGCTAAGGCTCGCACTTCTGGATACTAATTCCATGAATTTCTACAGACCTTAGGATAATTATTGAAGAGAGAGTGATCTCGGAGAAACCCAAACCATTCATCCATGGTTAGGTTTTCATGGAAAACCATAGGAGAATGCATGAAAGCCATCTAGGATAATTATACATGGTTTTAGACCATGGAATGAATGTTGAATAAATGTAGGAAGCAAGCCATAGGACCCCAAACACGAAGAATGGATTTAAAAGTGGGAATTGGACCAGAGTGCACCGAGGGTCGCACCGAGGGTCGATAGACCATCCGACCCTAGGTGTTTATGACCATCGACCCTCAGCATTCGGGAAGTCCAGAAAGTGGGGAGGGTCGATACACCCATCGACCCTAGCATCGACCCTCAATTGACAAAATGGTTTTTAAATTCTGAATTAATTCTAATTAAATTCTATCGACTTTGTTAGGTCTTCTAGGAATATAATAACAGTATAAAGGTGATTTTAAGGCTTGGAAAAGTATCTTTTAGCAAGATAAGGTGAGGAACCTTAACTCCAAATTAAATTGGTTAATAATAAACTGTTTTCTATTTCTTGAGTCCTATGCCATGTTTGATTCTATGTGAATATGTTTGTAATGTGCATACAGCATGCCATCCAATATTTCTATTACTTGTTCATGCATATTTATTTTATTGTTTATAACATGATGATGATGATGATGATAGGAATAGGCATGTGCTTGTATGTGTGTGGTTGATGTGCTTGATGCGAGCGAGTATCAGGGGAGGTGTGATGAGGACGTCAATAAACGTTAACCTTTGGCGGGTCTCAACACTTTAGCTCTATCTCTAACTCAAGTCTTGTGCATTGGCATTGTCGTATCGCCATTACTTTAGCAGAACTATTATGTCGTAGAGTATCAGGGGAGGTGGTCTCGGTCCTTGTAGTCTCTAACTCTACCGGGGGGCCTTAGCTCTATCTCTATGGACATTCTGAGGGATGCTGGGGTGAGGCTTTGGATACACTGTTTGGCATTAGGATTGGTTAGTTGCGAGCCTAGTTTGTAGCCCTCGCCAACAGGGGCTTATGTGTTGGTATGGCACTATATAGAAATAAACGTAACCTTTGTTATATATTGTTCATGATTGGGTGCATGTGAGTTGACGATAAACGTGATCTTCAGGTAATGTCACACACTCGTATATAGAGGCGGAGTCAATAAACGCGACCTTTGGCTACCTCAACCTTTCTATAGCATATTGCAAACTTTAAACCAGACCAAAGATATAAATTGACTTTTTGCATGCATATGTAATGTTGCATTGTTTGGCTACTCACTGAGCCGTGTTGTGTGCTCACCCCTCGACGTCGAATATTTTTAGTTGATGATGCAGGTTTTACCGATGAAGACTATATGAATGCGTCTGCGTATGGAAACGTGGCAGCTATGGAAACTGGAGCTGAAGATGATACACACGACTCCTCTTGCGAGTGCAACTCGTGTGTATTTGATTAGATATTTTATAGGTTTCTTTTATTTCGTTTAATAAAGACTTTTATTTGATATTTAAATATCTATGTCTCAGTTGGAAACAGAATAATTTGCTATTAAATTATTGATATCATCTTAGTTCTCAGTTCATTTATTTATAAGATTTCCGCTATTGTGTATTTACTCTGATTATGATTGTGGATGCGTGTAAGTTTGGATAACGCGGGGATAGCCTATTAGAGATCCTGGTTAAACCGTTGGTTTATTAGCAGTTCATCACACCATTCTGGTTAGACCAAAATTGGGGTGTGACACATACCTTTCGAGTCGAATAGGTGAGGATATTCGTAAAGCGTTCTCTTCTTCGCATGTAACTTTTTCTACATTTTGGCTTCTCCAAGTAACCTTAATGTATTAAATGTCACGGTTGTGAAAACGTTGCACCTTCTGGCTAGTGATCTCAAAAGGTACTACTTCGATCGTCAAATCTTCAGTCAAATCCGGTGGATCCAATGTTAACACATGTGTTGGATCTCTGACGTACTTCTTCAATAATGAGATGATATACATCATGCACACTTGACATGGATGGTGGTAGTGCTAACTGATATGCTATTTTTCCACGTCTATCTAGAACTTCATAAGGTCCAATACATCTGGGACACTGCTTTTGCTTCTGCCCAAACCTTTTCAAACCACGCATAGGAGAAATTTTTAGAAATACCTTATCACCTATGGTGAATTTGAGATCTCTTCGTCGATTATCTGCGTATTGCTTCTGATGGTTCTGAGCTATTCGGACTCTTTCCTTGATAATGTCGACTACATGAAAAATCTCTTCCACAAACTCTGGTCCAACAATACTCCATTCTCCAACTTCATTTCAAAACAAAGGAGTTCGACATTTTCTACCATACAATGCTTCATAGGGTGACATTTGTATAGTCGCTTGATAGCTGTTGTTATAAGCGAACTCAATCAATGGTAATTTTTCATCCCATGATCCTTTGAAATCAATGACACAAGCTCGAAGCATGTCTTTTAAATTTTGAATAGTACGCTCCGACTATCCATCTGTCTGAGGATGGAATGCATTACTAAACTTCAACGTTGTACCCATAGCCTTCTGCAATCCTTCCCAAAACATTGAGGTAAAACGTAGGTCTCTATCGGACATAATGCTTTCAGGTACACCATGTAATCGGACAATATTATCTACATAAAGCTTAGCTAACCTCTCTAGGGTATACTGAGGTCGTATAGCTATGAAATGAGCTGTCATGGGTAAACGATCCATAATCACCCAGATCGCGTCAACTACTCGGGGAGTCAATGGTAACCCGGTGACGAAGTTTATAGTAATGTAGTCCCATTTCCATGCTAGTTCTGGCAGTGGCTGTAATAATCCTATAGATCTTTGCCTTTTAGCCTTTACTTGCGGACAATTCAAGCATTGGGACACAAATTTAGCTACATCCGCTTTCATTCCTCTCCACCAATATAGTTTCTTCAGATCATGATACATATTCGTACTTCCAGGATGTACTGAATAAGCGGTAGTGTGAGCTCCCTTCATTAGTCTGTGTATAATATCCAAGTCCTTATTTTCAGGAACACATACCCTCCCTTTGTATTTTAGTACCTTTTCAACGTCCAAGGTGAACTCAGGAGTAGTCCTACCTTTTTCGAGGTCTTCTTGCACCGTTCTCAGATAAGGGTCTGATTTAATAGTGGTTTTTCACTTCGTCTAATAGATCAGGTATAATTTTCAATGTAGCAAATATGTTTGAGAATAGATGAGTAAACCCTTGGTCAGTTGATTCATTCAGAATATCAATCATGAACTTCTCTTTATAGTAATCAAATACTCTCCCTATCACACACGCCACAGTATTTGCACTAACTTCTTCTTGGGATTCTGTCATTGCTTTCCTGCTTAATGCGTCAGCAACTACACTAGCTTTTCCTGGATGATACTAGATATCGCAATCATAATCCTTCAGTAATTTCAGCCATCTTCTTTGTCTCATGTTCAACTCCTTCTGATTAAAAAGATGAGTGAGACTCTTATGATCTGTTTTAATTTTAAATTTCTCTCTATACAAATAATGTCTCTATATCTTAACAGCATGTACTACTACTGCTAATTCTAAGTCTTGAGTGGGATAGTTCTTCTCATGTGTCTTCAGTTGTCTTGAGGCATACGCAATTACTTGTTCTCTTTGCATAAGCACACATCCTAAACCTAACCCAGACACATCAGTCTACAAGGTAAATGGTTGTCCTGGGATCAGAATAGTCAAGAAGGGAGCTGATATCAATCTAGCCTTCAATGTTTCAAAGAACTCTTCACATTTATTGGTCCAAACAAACTTTTCTCCTTTCCTTGTCAGACTGGTGAGAGGTACGGCGATTCTAGAGTAATCTTCCACGAATCGTCGATAGTAACCAGCTAAACCTAAGAAACTTCTGATTTCTGCAACATTCTTAGGTGCTTTCCATTTCAAAATGGCTTCAATCTTGTTAGGATCCACTTTAATTACTTCAGCAGATACAACATGGCCTGAGAAGTGACTTCATTTAGCCAGAACTCACAGTTTGTAAATTTTATGTAAAGCTTCTCTTTTCTTAATCGCTGTCGAGCGAATTTTAGATTTGTGACGAGTTTCTTTGTCCTTGGAGTAGACTAGTATGTCGTCTATAAATACATGACTGACGTATCCAACATATCATGGAATACTCAATTCATGAGTTTGATAAAAGTTACGGGTGCATTAGTCAATCCAAAAGACATGACTAAAAATTCATAATGTCCATTTCTGGTTCTGAATGCTGTCTTCGGAATATCACCTTCCTTAATCTTCAACTGAAAGTATCCTGACCGAAGATCAATTTTAGAGAACACTTTGGCACCTTGCAACTGATCGAACAAGTCATCGATCCGAGGCAACGGGTACCGATTCTTGATTGTAAGCTTATTCAATTCTCGATAATCTATACACAGTCGAACGCTACCGTCCTTTTTTTTCACGAACAATACTGGCGCTCCCTATGGTGATATGCTGGGTCTGATATAACCCTTGTCCAGTAATCCCTGTAATTATACCTTCAGTTCCTTCAGTTTAGTAGGAGCCATTCGATAAGGTGCTTTCGATATGGGTGTAGCTCCGGGCATAAGATCTATAATGAACTCTGTCGCTCGGTTGGGTGGTAGTCCCAGTAATTCCTCAGGAAATACATCCAAAAATTCAGCCACAACTTCAATATCCTCCATTTGTGGTGCTTCCTTGGTGAGGTTGACCATGGATACTATATACCCAATTCCTCCTTTCTCGAGGCATTTTCTAGCCTTCAATGCAAAGAGAATGAGTTTTCGTTTACGAGGAAGTTTGGTTCCTGCAAAACTAAACTCTGCTCTTTCCCTATCATTAGATCTCAATTTCTTTTCTACAAATAATAGGATTACAGAGTGCCGAGCTAACCAATCTATTCCCAAGATAACATCAAAATCTACCATCTCAAGTTGAATTAAGGTTGCATCCAAAATCTTATCGTCGATAAGAACTGGACATGGTCCATAACCTTTGTCTAGTTCCACTTTTAATCCCATAGGTGATCGTATAAGCAGTTTATAGTCTAAAGGTCTGAGGGGTAGATTTAACTTCTTTCCAAACAATATAGATATAAAAGAATGAGTAGCTCCAGAGTCAAAGAATACTCTGACGGGTAAGCCATTAATAGGTATGATACCTGTGATTTGATTTAATTTAGTCTACATGCTTACACAAGGTAGTACAAAATGAACAATTCAGGTCATACCTGTGACCACATCAGGCGATGTGGCAGCATCCTTAGATGTAATTGCATAAATCTTTCCTTGCTGTAGCTGCTTCCTTGGCTGAGGACACACTCTTGAATAATGTCCTATTTGATCGCAATTGAACCATTTGACTCCAACAATACTTTGCTTCTGTTGAGGTTGGGCTGTCAGAGGAGTCTTGGCTATAGCATTGAAGCCTTGAGTATGAAAGGATTTAAATGTCTTTGAGTTCCCTCCGTTGTATGAGTTTCCATTTGGCCTTTTAATACCTCTGTTCTGAGCAAAAATAACTTTCCCTCTGGCTCGATTTCAGTACTCGAGCAATCTGTACAGCTTCATTATAAATCTTCTTTTCCAGTCCCAATACATGCTCATGGATGCTTCCCCTAAGTCCCATGACGAACCTTCGAGTTTTGGTATCTTCTTCCTGCATGCTAGAGGGAGCAAAGAAAATAGTTCTTCATAACGCTGTTGATATACCTCTACAATCATCTGTCCCTGATACAGACTTAGAAACTCCTTTTCCATTTGATCTCTGAAACTCCTGGGAAAATACTTCTCGAAGAAAGCTTCTTTATAGATAGCCCAGGTCAGTTGGGCATGCTTTGTCAATAGATAACTCCGAGTAGATTTCCACCAATGGTGAGCATCACCTTTCAGCATAAAAGTGGCACATAATACGTTCTCTTCTTCATTTATAGTCATCATCATAAAGTTTCTTTCCATCTCATCGATCCAGTGAGCTGGCCATAACGGATCTAATGGCCTGCCTATAAATTCCTTCGGCTTCAACTTCAAGAAATGCTCAATCAATCTGGAGTGATCAAGCTTATACTGTGCATATGTTCCATACATCGGTGGTTGGTATTGATAATTTGCTTGGTTATACCTGCCTTGCAGTGCTTTAGGGTTTTGCACTTGGTGAGGGAATAAGACCTAAACTAATTGGCTAATAATAAATTGTTTTCGTTTATTGAGTCCAATTCCATGTATTATTCTATGATTGTATGATTGTAATGTGCATATCACATGTCATCTACTATTCCTGTTATTACTGCTCATGCATATTTAATTCTGTTTATTTACAACATGATGATGATGATGATGCTAGGAATAGGCCTATAAATGTTTGTGTGTGGTTAGTGTACTTGATGCGAGTGGGGCATCAGGGGAAGTGTGATGCGGTGCGGTCCTAAGCACTTTAGCCCTATCTCTACTCAAGTCTTGTCCACTAACATCGTCGTATCGCTATTACCTTAGCAGAACTATTACGTCGTAGGGCATCAGGGGAGGTGGTCTCGGACCGTGTAGTCTCTGACTCTGTCGGGGGGCCTTAGCTCTATCTCTATGGACGTATTGAGGGATGCTAGGGTGAGGCCTTGGATACACTGTTTGACATTAGGATTGGTTAGTTGCGAGCCCAGTTTGCAAGCCCTCGCCAACAGGGGCTTACATGTTGGTGTGGGTAGAGCATCAGGGGAAGTGTGATGCGGTGCGGTCCTAAGCAGTTTAGCTCTATCTCTATTCCATGGTGGGTGCATGTAGGGGCGGCAATGGTGTATGATCCGTTAAGCGGTTCCACACACTCGTGTATAGAGGTGCGGCGGCCTCCAAACCATTCTATAGTACAATGCAAACTTATATACCAGACCACAGATATGAATTGAATGCATGCATATGTTTGTTGCATTGTTTTGTTTTCTCACTGAGCTCAAGTTGGAGAGCTGACCCTCGTGCGCACAAATCTTTTAGTTCTGATGTTACAGGTATTATGGTTAAAGATTATGTCAACAAGCCAACATGTAAACGGGTGGCGGCTATGATGAGCAAGCTATGGAGGACTATTGTGATTCATCAAGCTAACGTTTCAACTATGGATAAGCTTAGTGTTTAATTTCCATATTTGGATATTGTAATATGTATTAAATTATGTTTTGATTACTTGGAGATAAATGGAATATTAATTATTTATCATGACTAGACCTTAGCTCATTATCTGTAAGACTTCTGCTATTTACTTTATTACCACTGATTAATGTGGAATGTGTTTTGGTTTAACAAAGTGGGAATAGCCTATACGAGATCCTGGTTAAACCGTTGGTTTATTGACGGTTCATCACACCATTCTGATTGGTGCAGAATTAGGGTGTGACACTACTGTTGCTAATTCTAAGTCATGAGTAGGATAGTTATTCTCATGTGTCTTTAGTTGTCTTGAGGCATACGTAATTACTTGTTCTCTTTGCATAAGCACACATCCTAAACCTAACCCAGACGCATCAGTGTACAAGGTAAATGGTTGTCCTGGGATCAGAATAGTCAAGATGGGAGATGATATCAATCTAGCCTTCAATGTTTCAAAACACTCTTCACATTTATTGGTCTAAACAAACTTTTCTCCTTTCTTTGTTAGACTGGTGAGAGGTACGACGATTCTAGAGTAGTCTTCCACAAATCGTCGATAGTAACCAGCTAAACCTAAGAAACTTCTGATTTCTGTAACATTCTTAGGTGCTTCCCATTTCACGATGGCTTCAATCTTGCTAAAATCCACTTTAATTCCTTCAGCGGATACAACATGGCCTGAGAAAGCGACTTCATTTTGTCAGAACTCACACTTTATCAGTTTTGGGTAAAGCTTCTCTTTTCTTAGTCGCTGTAGAGCGGCTTTTAGATTTGTGACATGAGTTTCTTTGTCCTTGGAGTAGACTAGTATGTCATCAATAAATACAATGACTGACGTATCCAACATATCATGGAATACATGATTCATAAGTTCCATAAAAGTTGCGGGTGCATTAGTCAATCCAAAAGACATGACTAAAAATTCATAATGTCCATTTCTGGTTCTTAAAGCTGTCTTCAGAATATCACCTTCCTTAATCGTCAACTGATGGTATCCTGACCAAAGATCGATTTTAGAGAACACTTTGACACTTTGCAACTGATCGAACAAGTCATCGATCCGAGGCAATGGGTACTGATTCTTGATTGTAAGCTTATTCAATTTTCGATAATCTATACACAGTCGAACGCTACCGTCCTTCTTTTTCACGAACAATACTAGCGCTCCCATGGTGATATGCTTGGTCTGATATAATCCTTGTCCAGTAATTCCTGTAATTGTACCTTCAGTTCCTTCAGTTTAGTAGGAGCCATTCGATAAGGTGCTTTCGATACTGGTGCAGCTCTGGGCATAAGTTCTATAATGAACTCTGTCACTCGGTCGGGTGGTAGTCTCGGTAGTTTCTCAGGAAATACATCTAGAAATTCAGGCTCAACTTCAATATCCTCCATTCGTGGTGCTTCCTTGGTGAGGTCGACCACGGATACTAGATACCTAATTCCTCCTTTCTCGAGGCATTTTCTAGCCTTCAATGCAGAGAGAATGAGTTTTCGTTTACGAAGAAGTTTGGTTCCCGCAAAACTAAACTCTGCTCCTTCCTTGTCTTTAAATATCAATTTCTTTTCTGCACATAATAGATTTGTAGAGTGCCTAGCTAACCAATCCATTCCTAACATAATGTCAAAGTCTGCCATCTCAAGTTGAATTAAGGTTGCATCCAAAATCTTATCGTCGATAAGAACTAGATATGGTCCATAATCTTTTTCTAGTTCCACTTCTAATCCCATTGGTGATCGTACAAGTAGTTTATAGTCTAAAGGTCTGAAAGGGAGATATAACTTCTTTCCAAAGAATACAGATATAAAAGAATGAGTAGCTCCAGAGTCAAAGAATACTCTGGCGGGTAAGCCATTAATAGGTACGATACCTGTGATTTGATATAATTTGGTCTACATGCTTACACAAGGTAGTACAAAATGAACAGTTCAGGTCATACTTGTGATCACATCAGGCGATGCGGCAGCATCCTCCGATGTAACTGCATAAACCTTTCCATGCTGTAGCTACTTCCTTGGCTTAGGACACTCTCTTGAATAATGTCCTACTTAATCGCAATTGAAGCATTTGACTCCAGTATTAGTTTGCTTCTGTTTTGGTTGGGCTGTCAGAGGAGTCTTGGCTACAGCATTGAAGCCTTGAGTACGAAGGGTTTTAAATGTCTTTGAGTTCCCTTCGTTGTATGAGTTTTCATTGGGCCTTTTAATACCTCTGTTCTAAGCAAAATAATTTTTCCTCTGGCTCGATTCTAGTACTTGAACAATCTGTACAGCTTCATTAGAAATCTTCTTTTCCAATCCTAATACATGCTCACGGATGCTTCTCCTAAGTCCCATGACGAACCTTTGGGTTTTGGTATCTTCTTCCTGCATGCTAATGGGAGAAAAGAAAAATAGTTCTTCATAATGCTGTTGATATGCATCTACAGTCATCTGTCCCTGATACAGACTCAGAAACTCCTTTTCCATTTGATCTCTGAAACTCCTGGGAAAATACTTCTCGAAGAAAGCTTCTTTATAGATAGCCCAGGTCAGTTGGGCATGCTTTGTCAACAGATAACTCCAAGAAGATTTCCACTGGCATTACCTTTCAGCATAAAAATGGCATATAATACATTCTCTTCTTCATTTATAGTCATCATCATAAAGTTTCTTTCCATCTCATCGATCCAGTGAGCTGGCCATAACGGATCTGATGGCTTGCCTGTAAATTCCTTCAGCTTCAACTTTCAGAAAAACTCAAGTAGTCTGGAGTGATCAAGCTGATACTGTGCATATGCTCCATACATTGACAGTTGGTATTGATAATTTTCTTGGTTATACCCGCCTTGCGGTGCTTCAAGATTTTTCACTTGGCCTTATACTGTTGGTGTTTGTGGTGCTTGGGGTACAGTGTTGCTACCACCAGGTGCAGTACTAGCTTGTCCTACAGGTAGAGGTGTTGTGTTTGTAGTTGGGAAAGCAATTCCCATAGCAGCTTGCATGTTGGCTTGCACTTGCTGTATTTGCTGCATTTGTTGTGCTAAATTCATCACTGTAGTAGCCAAATCTATAGGTGGTGCAGGTAGATTGGTTGGGTTGGTTTGGGTGTGCACATTCTGAGGTGCATCATTTTGAGTTACAAAATTTCCTTCCTGTCCTTGCTGACCTTCATTGTCATTAGTCTCCATAGGTGGTGGAGATGGGTTTGCATTCTGTCTCCTTCTACTTACTTTGCATCCAGTCATTTTAAACTCTTGGTTGAATGGTACTTGGAAAGGTTGTACATGTGAGACAAGATATAATGGTAGTATTGGGTTTGTCTCACAATGGAAGGCGAGAGAAAAACAAAATCAATGGACAAAAGTTGGAACAGAATCAAAATGCAGACAATAGTTATTCATACGGTCAATGGCCTACGATCGCATGTTGTGCGACCATAGGTGCGACCTTCAAAACCCTGGCAACTTACGGAGACCCTATGGTCGATCATACGGTCGTTGGTTTTGGTTGAATTGTGCGACCGTATGGTTCAAAATCAGGTTTTTAAACCTGTTTTTTTTTTTAATTTTTCCCACTCATTCTCCTTCTTCCTCCTACAAACTTGGTGATTTCATTCCTTGAGGTATGTTCTCTACTTTTCTCCATTTTTAAGCTTTCATACCTAGGGTTTTTTTTTTCTATTTGTAGGGTTTTCTTCTAATTAATATTTTTTTGACCGTAAAAATTTAATTTATATTGGGAATTTTTGTTATTGGCCATTCAATTCTGGTCTAACCAGAATTGTGTGATGAACCGCCAATAAACCAATAGTTTACCCAGGATCTCGTATAGGCCGTACCCACCATATCAAACCAAACACACATTCTCCATTAATAATCAGAGGTAATAAACAAATAAGCGAAAGTCTTACAGATAATAAACTGAGAGTATAATAGTGATAATTAAGTATTTAATCCAATTATCTCCAAACCACAAGACATAAAAATAACTAAACAATTACATATCTAATGTTCAAATTATAACTAAACTTAAGCAAAAACACATTGGTTGCACTCGCATGATGAATCATGCGCATTTTCTTCAGCTTTTACATCCGTCGCAGCAATGTATCCATACATCGGTGCATTTATATATTCTTCAATAGTAGGACCTTCATCATCAACTAAAAATATTCGACGTCGAAAGGGTGAGCACACATCACGGTTCAGTGAGCAAACAAAACAATGCAACAAACATATGCATGCATTCAATTCATATCTGTGGTCTGGTATATAAGTTTGCATTGTACTATAGAAAGGTTTGGAGGCCACCGCACCTCTATACACGAGTGTGTGGAACCGCTCAACGGATCATACACCATTGTCGCCCCTACATGCACCCACCATGGAATAGAGATAGAGCTAAACTGCTTAGGACCGCACCGCATCACACTTCCCCTGAAGCTCTACCCACACCAATACATAAGCCCCTGTTGGCGAGGGCTTGCAAACTAGACTCGCAACTAACCAATCCTAATGTCAAACAGTGTATCCAAGGCCTCACCCTAGCATCCCTCAATACGTCCATAGAGATAGAGCTAAGGCCCTCCGATAGAGTCAGAGACTACACGGTCCGAGACCACCTCCCCTGATGCCATACGACGTAATAGTTCTGCTAAGGTAATAGCGATATGACGATGTTAGTGGACAAGACTTGAGTAGAGATAGGGCTAAAGTGCTTAGGACAGCACCGCATCACACTTCCCCTGATGCCCCACTCGCATCAAGTACACTAACCACACACAAACATTTACGGGCCTATTCCTAGCATCATCATCATCATCATGTTGTAAATAAACGGAATTAAATATGCATGAACAGTAATAACAGGAATAGTAGATGACATGTGATATGCACATTACAATCATACAATCATAGAATCATACATGGAATTGGACTCAATAAATAAAAATAGTTTATTATTAGCTAATTAGTTTAGGTCTTGTTCCCTCACCTTTGTTTGAGTGTAGATCCTCTTTCAAGCTTTAAGAATCACCTTTATATCACAAGAAAAACCTAACAAGTCGATAAATTTTAATTAGAATTAATTCCAATAGTTTTAAGCTTACTGTATTGCTAGGGTCGCAGGTTGGGTCGCAGGTAGGGTAGCAGCTTTCTGCGACCCCAGGGGTAGGGTCGATCATAGGGTCGGTTATCCATCGACCCTATGTACGACCACAGCCTCCCTGGAACTTCCCGAGAGCTTGGGGTCGATCCTATGGTCTGGTAAGGTTGGTTACCAATCGACCCTACGTGCAACCGCACGTAGTTTGAGTCGACCTTTCATCCTAAAGTCCATTCTTTCATGTTTGGGTCCTTTGGCTTACTTTTATAGTCCATTCTATGATTGTTCTATGGCTCAAAACTCCAAGCTACACACTTTACTTTGTTTACAATGATTTCCTTCATGGATTCCATTGGAATTTATCCATGGATGGATGATTTGGGTTTCTCCTAGATCCTACCCTCTTCATGAACCATTCTAGGCTCTTAAATAAATCATGGAGAATGTATTCATACCTTAGTTTTACTGAGATTCAGAGTTTTCTCTGAATTTCCCCCTCCTTGGTCTTCTTCTTCAATTCTCCTTCTCTTTTCCTTTCTTCCTTCTCTTCTCTTTCTCTCACTTTCAATTAGGGTTCTAAAAAGAGTGAAAGAGGCTTAGGACGTCCTATTTATAGAGAAAAACCTCCCAAAATAAGTCCCATTGAGTTTAGGAAAGGTCCCCTTTGAAATTAGGAAAGTTTCCTAATTTTCGGTTCGTGCTGTTTTCCTAGGGTCAATGCTAGGGTCGATGCTAGGGTCGCATAATCAGAGAGACCCATGCGACCCCACGACCAAAAAGTCATGGGTTGGCCTTCTGTTGAGGTGGGGTCGACCCTACCTGTTTAGACATGAGACCCTACCCTCATTTTGACTATTTTTGAGTTAAATTTCATATTGGGTCTTGGGTTTCTTCACGCACTTGGTCCACTTGGCTCGACCACGATATGTATACTGGTCATGATATGAAATGTAAGGTCAGACCGGATTCGTGGCGTGCGGGTCTTACAAGTAGTACATGCTATTAAGATATAGAGACATTTTTTGTATGGAGAGAAATTTCAGATTAAATCAAATCATAAGAGTCTCACTCATCTTTTTAATCAGAAGGAGTTGAGCATGGGACAAAGAAGATGGCTGGAATTATTGAAAGATTATGATTGCGATATCCAGTATCATCCAGGAAAATCTAATGTAGTTTTTGACGCACTAAGCAGGAAAGCAATGACAGAATCCCAAGAAGATGTTAGTGCAAATATTGTGGCGTGTGTTACAGGGAGAGTATTTGATTATGAAAAAGAGCAGTTCGTGATTGATATTCTGAATGAATCAATTGACCAAGGGTTTATTCATCCATTCCCAAACATGTTTGCAACATTAAAAATTATACCTGATCTATTAGATGAAGTGAAAGCCACTATTAAATTAGACCCTTATCTGAAAATGGTGCAAGAAGACCTCGGAAAAGGTAGGACTACTCCTGAGTTCACCTTGGACGTTGAAAAGGTACTAAAATATAAAGGAAGGGTATGTGTTCCTGAAAATGAAGACTTGGATATTAGACACAGACTAATGAAGGAAGCTCACACCATCGCTTATTCTCCTGGAAGTACGAATATGTATCATGATCTGAAGAAACTATATTTGTTGAGAGGAATGAAAGCGGATGTAGCTAAATTTGTGTCTCAATGCTTGAATTGTCAGCAAGTAAAGGCTGAAAGGCAAAGACCTACAGGATTATTGCAGCCACTGCCAGAACCAGCATGGAAATGGGACTGCATCACAATGGACTTCGTCACCGGGTTACCATTGACTCCCCGAGTAGTTGACGCGGTCTGGGTAATTGGGATCATTTGACCAATACAGCTCGTTTCATAGCTATACAACCTCAGTATACCCTAGAGAGGTTAGCTAAGCTTTTTGTAGATAATATTGTCTGATTACATGGTGTACCTGAAAGCATTGTGTCCGACAGAGACCCACGTTTTACCTCAAAGTTTTGGGAAGGATTACAGAAGGATATGGGTACAACATTGAAGTTTAGTACTTCATTCAATTCATATCTTTGGTCTGTTTTATAAGTTTGCAATATGCTATAGAAATGTTTGGTGGCTACCGCACCTCTATACATGAGTGTGTGAATCCGCCCAATGGATCAAACACCATTGCTATCCCACATGCACCTACCTTGGAATAGAGACAGAGCTAAAGTGTTTGGATCAAACACTGCTAACACTTCCCCTGATGCCCTACCCATTCCAATACGTAAGCCCCTATTGGCAAGGGCATGCAAACTGGGCTCACAACTAACCAATCCTAATGCCAAACAGTGTATCCAAGGTCTCACCCCAGCATCCCTCAATACGTCCATAGAAATAGAGCTAAGCTCCCCCGACAGAGTTAGAGACCACATGGTCCGAGACCACCTCCCCTGATGTCCTACGACGTAATAGTTCTACTAAGGTAATAATGATACGACGATGTTAGTGGGCAAGACATGAGTAGAGATAGAGCTAGAGTCTGGTGATAAGGTTGAAGACCACCATGCCACGTCCTCCCCTTGATGCTCCACTCGCATCCAACACACCAACCACATACATACATTCACATGCCTATTCCTAGCATCATCATCATCATCATCATGTTATAAATAAACATAATTAAATATACATGAACAGTAATAGCAGAAATATTGGATGACATGTGAGATGCACAGTACAAGCATACAAGCATAGAATCAATCATGGCATTGTACTCAATAAAAATAAATAGTTTGTTATTAACCAATTAGTTTAGGTCTTGTTCCCTAACCTATTAGCAATATTCGATGTCCTTCCAAGCCTTGAAATTCTCTTTGAATTATTTAACAGCCTAAAAGTTATATGAATTTAAGTTAGGGTTCATATGTGACATGTTACAGTAGTCGAAAATCAAAACGGAACACTGATAGGTGTCTGATTGGTCCTATGGTCTCATAATGTATCGACCTTACTGCCTACGATCGATCCCCTACGGTCGCATATGGTGCAACCATAGCTGCGACCATATGGTTTCTAAAATCTTCCCGAATGCCTATGGTCGATCCTCTGGTCATACTGGTCATGCTATGGTCGACCGTAGCTGTGACCTTGAGATTTCTAGTCACAGTCTGTATGAAATTCAAGTTCTTCCTGGGTCAATTCTTCTGTTCTTCAATGGGGTTTATTCTAAGGTCATCCTATGGCCATCATTATTAATTTCTTATCACCCCTAATCATCAAATTCACTTCTTATGGTTCTCCTTGGGATTTTCTCAAGGAAATCACATAGATCATAATAGGTTGATATTTCCTATCTTCCATAAAAGTTTTATTCCTTAGAGTTTACATCTCCAGAGATTCGTTTCATACCTTTGCCTGTGATAGAGAGCCAATCTCTTCTCAGCAAATTCTTCTCCTTAGCTTTTTCTTCTTCTCCTTCTCTTCCTTCTCTTTCTCTAGGGTTTACTAATGTTCTAAAAGAGTGAAAAAGGGCTGAGGGATGTCCATTATATAGAGAAAAACTCTCCATATAAAGTCCTCTTTCAATTAGGACAGCTATCCCTTAGCTTAGGAAAGTTTCCAAAACTCAGAGTCTGATCTAGGTTCTCACGGTCGATCATACGGTCGCATAAACTGTAGACCATAGGGTCAAAATCATTGATCGTGGGGTTCTGGATTTGAGATTTTTGGTTCCCTTCCTTATGGTCGACCATACCTACCCAGGTACGCAATCTTCTACCCAGGTATGCGACCTTAGGTATGTTTTTAGTGTTTTTAACTCGAATCTCATACTTGGTTTGTGATCTATCTTCACACGCTTGGTCCACTAGGTCTATGAATGATGGGAAGACCTGGCACGACACAGTTAGACCAAGTTAGTGGAGTGCGGGTCTTACAATTTTTCTGAACCCAAACTCTCTTATTTGATTATGATCTTTCATCTTGCTTTTGTCTTCGAATCTTACTTCTAATTTTATCATACCGTCTCTGTGGAGGTGGCATATGGGGAAAGATGGTTCTGTAATTCGTTGCTAAATGCCCAAAATTATGACAATTGTGGCACTTAATAAAATTTTCTTCAAGGGGAGCAAATTGATTTTAACTTTCAAATCTAACTTCTCTCATGTTGAATTTGTAGGTAACTATCTTATGACCATAGGTATTGCATTTATAATAATATCCCTGAAAATAAGGTCTTGGCCTTAAAGGTGCCATGTACTTCATCTGTCTCTGTGGTGCATTGGGATAATTTCCTCCATAGAAGTTATTCTGCTCTACTCTCCTACCTTGCCTTACATTGTTAGTCTGTGGAATAAGAACATGATTTTCTTCTTGAACATAAACCATAGGAGCCTTGCCCTTGCCATTCTCTTTCACAAAAGAGATGGGACCTTTTCTATTTGATTTTGCATTATTAGAAGTTTCACCCTTATCAAAACCAAGACCAATTTTAACATTGAAAGGTCTTTGAGAATTTATAATGCCATCTAGCTTGCTGCTACTAGGGTGCACTGTAGTGTTACTTGGCTCATTAGGTTGATCCAACTTTTGTTGTCTTTCAATCTCTTCTTTTTCATACTCAGTTATTTTTGCTTTTAACATAATAAATTCCTTCTCAAGTTCTTCAAATTTATTCATCATAGGGGCTTGTATTTCAAGTTGAGCTCTCAAACCTGCATTCGCAGTCATTACTCTGGAGTGATCTTTAGATACTTGTCCAAGCTGAGTCTTAAGATTGTCAATAATTTTCTTGGACTCTACATCTTGAATTCTCAAGACTTGAATTAGCTTTTTCTGCTTTTTTATTTCTTGTGAAATAAGCTTATTATATTTCCTTTCCTTCTTGAGTTCCTTCATAGCTATAGCAAACTCTTCCTCAAAATTCACCTCACCTTCATCATCATCACTAGAGCTTGAATTTTCATTCTCCTTCTCTTCTTCACTACTAGAGATAGATTCCACAATACCTTCTTCATTGCTTTTTGAAGGGAATTTTTCTTCCTTGTTCTCACCGTGTTCTTCAATATACACCATGAACAATGCCTCACTAGGCTCATCTTCTGAGAAGTCATCTGAATCATCATCTAAGGTTGCAGTGCTTCTCTTAGAGATAAAACTCTTTCTGTTGGATCTATTTTTTTTGAAGTTGTAGTTTTTCTTTCCTTTAGACTTGTTTTTATTATCATCTTCATCATCACTGTTAAACTTACTTTTCTTTGGACACTTTGCAGCAAAGTATCCAACCTTACCACAATTGAAGCACTTGAATGGAAGCTTATTCTTGTACTTTCCTATACACTTCTTCAATTTTCTAGTGAAATGAGCTGTGGCCTCATCCTCACTTTCATCTTCATCTGATTTTCCAGAGATTTTCAGCTTCCTCATAACCTTGAAGTCTACTTGCTTGTCACTAGTGGTTCTTGTATCACCCTCATCTCAAAAGCTGTCAAGGCTCCATGAATATCATCAATAGTAACATGTTCCAAGTCCTTGGTCTCTTCAAGAGTTGACACTTTTGAATTAAATTTTGAAGTAAGTGACCTTAAGATTTTCTGGCAAACAATATGACCTTTTAGGTCTTCTTCACCAAGTCTTCTAATGGAATTGAGCACTTCATTGACCCTATTCATGTATTGATCAATAGTCTCATCCTCATTCATCTTTAGGTTCTCAAAATGACCTCTGAATGTTTGTAGCTTGAAAGTCTTGATCTTCTTATCTCCTTCATATATGTTGATCAATCGATCCCAAATTTCCTTTGCTGTCTCGTAGTCGATGACTTTAGCCTGTTTACTGTTTGTCAGTCCCCCTTGAATGGCATTCAAAACCTTTCTATTATTCTCAAAATTCTTCTTGTCTACTGTAGTGAGAGCATTTGTGTTATGTGGAGTATAGCCATTCTCCATAAAATCCCAAACATCATAACCAAGAGATCCTCCATAGACCTCTATTCCTCTTTTTAAAAAAATAAAATCTATCCCATCAAGTAATGGGGACTTGTTAGAACTTTCCCTTGTTGCCATATATTTATTTTGATCTTCTCAGTTGCTGATTAAGCGGTCACTGAGCCTGGTGCTCTGATACCAATTGATGAACTTGAAATGATACTGGGGGGGTGAATCAGTATCTAAAATTTTTCCCTGATAATATCCCTGCTGCCCAGAGCTGATGGAGATATATTTTTTACACACATACAAGCGTATGCAAATCTACCTTACTACTACTCAGTGGCTAGGTCTACCAGATTTACACACCCACCCTGCAAGCCATTCCAAGCACTCCAAAATATACTAGAAAGTAAAACACATAACACAAAGATATTACGTGGTTCACCACCACAGTGTGTGATGGCTAGTCCAAAGAGTAATGCCCAACGGGCTCCGTACTTACTCAATACTCAGTTTTTAGTCTCTTACAGATAAGGATACTAACCCTAGGTTTTTCCAGCATAAAACTAAGAGGGCAAACAATGTCAAGATTCAGGCTATGACAGCCAGTATCCAGCACCCACTAAACACAATACAAATAGAATACTTTTGGGGCTTATAGAATTGCCCTACAATGAAACCCACATACTAAATAGGTATTATACTTTTTCCTTTCACCTATACTAGCATACAGTGTATAAAAAACAATAAAAATATAGGGAATGAGAAAATCTCATAATTAATTGTTTTTGGATGCCCAATAATAATTTGAGAAATCCACAATGCTTTCTGAATTCTTCGACTGCCTTCAATGATGACAAAAGTTGATTCACAGAGCACACCTTGCTCACAGGCTTCCAATATCTTCCGCACAACCCATAATCACCATGAATGGAAAAAAAAAAACTCTACCAACCTCTCACAGGGATTTAGCACTCCATTGACATGTAGAGAAGAGGTAGTTGGTGATTGATCACTCCCATAAGGTACAAAACCCTAGAAAACCTTCTATATCTCTTCAAAACTCTCTTTTCAATTTTTCCTAGTGTTTTTATGGCTCCCAATAATGCCCAATAGGTAGAGAATCCAAAAATATGGAAAGTGCAAGTTGAACCATTCGATTTGGAGCTCGGATGACAAAGTTATGTCGGTTTGAAGTTCGACTAACCAGATATTAGGAAATAGAATCTTTTCAGTCGATTCCGTACGCCCGATACATTAAATCGCCTCTGCCTTATGCGTTGTCGAGATCTGGTTCACTACGCTGAGAATCTTCTTTGGCGGCCATCAGATTATCTACAAAAAGGCAGGATTTAAAGGGAGCCATCGGATATTTTTTAATCACGCCTCGTAAAATCGGAGTAGCACGTGACCATTCGATCTGCATTTTCTCGCCGTTGTATTGCTTGTGTGCCACTTGGAATCGAGGTGCTTACTACATGGAACATGGATCACCGCACTACAATACTTTCGGCCAACCAGAGAGCCGGCGATGAAATCTTGACGTAACAAACTCGATACACTGGAGCCCACGTTTATCTGAGCCATCAGATGTGGCTCTGATCATTGTGGTTACAATCTGGCTGCCTCTTTTGAATATTCTTCTTTTAGATTACCAAAAAGCCCCTGAATAAGTTGTTTAATGGCGTCTGTAACCAAATTTGTTATAAACAAACACTATACAGAGATATGCTTCCCGAGAGGTGCTTCTCTCTTGACATATCATCGAGCACCTCTCTCTCTCTTTAGAAATAAAGTTAAACATGCAACTGATGGGCTTGCTGTGTGCGGTCAAGGACCATGCGTGCACAGGCTTTGCTATGGGACATGCTGCTACTGCCTTGCAGCCTGGGCAGTGTGCCTTGCGGCTGTTGCTGCTCATGGCTGCTACCATTGGCTGGCCATGTGGCTGGCCATGTGGTGCTGGTGCTGGCCCTCGACCAAGCTGGCAACTAGTCGGTCCCACTCACACCTGGGTCCCATAATTTCTCTCTCCTCTATCTCTCTCTTCTAATACTCTCTCTTCTTTCTCTCTTCAATTTCTTTCTTCAATTGCTTTTTCCACAACACCGAAACATGAGAAACAATGCCACATTATCAGAAAAGCTTCAGAAACATTGCCACATCAACAGATAAGCCCACAGACACTCTCTCTCACATCAAACTTAGCCCGATTTGCCAACAATTACAATTCGAAGTGAAACATTTTACTCAAGTCGACTTCTTAAAGCTTTACTCTAGGATTAGTAAGCTACCTCTTCTACACCTTTAGATCAAAGTTTGGTGCCCCAGATATGCTGACCACCGAGTGCCCGAAGGGGAAGGAAACAAGGCAAACTGTGGCCAAGTCGACCTCTTCAATTTCTATCACAATTCAGCCGAGTTCAATTCCATATGGGGTTGGTTCTTCATAAGGTCTGGAGAAGTCAAGCTCTCAAAGATCAGAATCTAGTAGTACGGGTGACTTCCTCCTACTTTGAAGAGTAAGAGGGCAGATCTCAGAACTATGGAGTAAGGTAATGCTTCTTTCTGTCGTGCTTTTCTTTTCTACCACCTGATTATTCTAATCTCAAGGACATATACTTTTCAGGTGAAGTGGTTTCCAAGTTTCCAAAGAGGGCCCAACAAAGGGTGTTTGAGACACCAATGAACACTCCTTCTCCTACTAAGAAGACATCTCCAGATTCTGTGGCATGGAGGCTGAATGTGAAAACAATGGCCACTTAGATAAAGAGGAAGAAGGGGCAGAAAGAGAAGGAGACCGAGGAAAGCAAGCTATTTGTTGCTAGGGTGGGATCTAACCCCCAATGATTATGCTCTGAGAAAGGGGAGAACTATCTAACTAAAGAAGACTAGTGCTCTTTTTAAGAGTAGGCATGGAGATCTTTTAGCGGGAAAACTTCAAGCAAATACTGAGGCGGAAGAATGCTTCTAGTAAATTTACTGAGTGTTGTGCTAAAGTAGTATGGAACTACATAAGAAGAAATGCAACAAAGGTCCAATGGAGTGCAACAATCTAGTTTTCTCATAATCTCCCCCATTACTCCGTCGTATAGAAATCCTCTCCCGCTTGAGTTTGGGCAGGAGAGTTTCACCTGGCTCTTGGGTGAGTCCGAGCCTTCCATCCAAGCCGACAAACTGAGCCGATAGGGGTGTCGGCTCGGATGGAGGGCTCGGATGGAGGGCTCGGATTCACCCGAGAGCTAGGTGGTGGCCATCCATCCGGGCCGCTAACTCTCCTGCCCAAACTCATGCAGGAAAGGATGTGGATCCTTACTCCATCACGATCTGGAGATGCTTAAGGAATGGGTATCCTACCTTAGAATAGCTTAGCAAGAGAAATGTAACAGTAACTCTAGTTGCCTTATGTGTTAGGCTGGTACTAACACCAGGGATCATATTTTCTTTACTTATGAGTACTCGACCTGGATTTGGAAATTGATTAGAAGCATGTGCTGTAAATAAAAAATTAGTGATTGAAGAGGCAGAGTGGATTGCGAAAAAACTTCTAGTGGCCCAGGCACTATGGGAAAGGTTGTTAAATTGACTTTCTATGCAATCATTGCTCTCTTCTGGAGAGAGAGAAATAACCGGATCTTTAGGTACAAAGCCAAGTCATGAGAAGTGGTTACGGAAAGCATCATTGAGCTTGTTTATGAAAACTGTAAAACTTTCCCTCTCTCGGGTAAACATACTCGTAGGAATGTGTATCTCAAAGATAACTGGGGGATGGGTTTCACTACAATGTAAGGAGGGATGAGTTTCATTGTAGCTAGGTTTGGTTTGTGTGGGGCTTCCCTTTTGTTTTGTTTGGGTTACCCCTTGTCTGATCCTTGTTGCTTGTATCCCCCTTCGTTTTCCCACTTTTTGAAATAAATGATCAAAGCTTAAAAAAGAATACTGAAGTAGCTCAGAAGTTGTTGGAGGAGCCAGTTCTTCCTGTAGACATCCATCAAGTGTCTGAGATGTCTAAGGAAGAGTTCAAGTCTATTTATTTTGCAAGTCGGGCTATGGTATGTTTTCATCCTTTTGAAATCCTGACTTTGTTTGAATTTTGATGTTCTTTTCATTGAAATGCAGGAGATTGCGACCTCTGCAATTTTGTGGACAAAGGTAAAGAGTCTAAGTATAGCCTATAGAGAGGCCAAATCAGCAAGGATGTCGCACGGCTTTGAAAATACAAGAAGCAATCTCAGTTGGTCATTAATATGTTGAATGAGGTGGAGAAACTCAAGACCGATCTGGCTTAGGAGAATAAACGCTTTAAGGAAGCTCAAGATCTAGTACAGCAGATGAGAGACGAATCTACAGCCAAAGAAGAAGGCTAAGGAGGAAGTTGAAAAACTCAAGTCTGCATGGAACGTGCTGATGCAGATGTTGCAACTCATAGGGCTGATGTTATACAAACCAATTCTGAGATGAAGAAAGCTTAGATTGATCAGTTGTACCATGAGTCTCTTTTAGCAAAGACGGAAAGGGGGGTTGTGCACAAGGCTCTGACTGAGTGCAAGATTTCGGAGGAAGGTGACCAGTTCGCGCTTGAGTCGGTAGAGAAACTTACGAAGTCAAATGACAGTAAGGTGTTTTCCTTAAGTCTAGAGTAGCTCTTCAAAAGATAATGGGTTGGGCGTATTCATTTGTTCTACCCAAGAATCCTGACTTCGATTTCTCTGACTGTGCATACATGGTGGCGGCCTTCCCTGCGTTGGGCAAAGATTCTGGTACTACAGTGGCATCTTCTTCTACACCAAAGCATGTTTCAGGTTTGCCACAAGAAGAACCTATTGACGTGGCACCCTTGCTGTACGAGCCTCAACTTCACCTTTTCCTACAAGTGCTAGAGGAAAGACTGCTCCTCCCTCTGCTAATGACAAGGAGGCAGCCACTTTCAACTCTTTAAAGACTCAGGATCACCTGAAAACTCAGATCACCCAAAGACTCAGGATCACCTAAAAACTCAGATCATCCCCAACTACAGGATCACCCAAAAAACTTAGGAATACTTGGACCAGGATAATATCTTTTTCTTCTCTATTTTTTTATATGCTTTTTTTAAGAGAAAAGTCTACGTACTTTCTCTTTTCTTTGTATTTTTCTGTACCCCTTCAGATGGTATATATAATGAAGCTCTTTTGGTCTTTACTACTTGAGCTTTGTCATTATGACTGACTTGTTTGTCTATTAGTCATCTCTTTTTCTTTTACATCGATGATGTATTTGTCTACCGCCCGACTTCCATAGAACTATAAAGAGGTAAAAAGTTAGAATTAGATGGAATTCTTGATAAAAAGAGTAAGTGAGGGGCGTGGGTCACCGAGTTGTGCGGGACAATTAATTGGTCGATTCACCTGTTTGGCTAGGATTTATCCCCCCAGGCCATGACAGCAGATAGACTGATGTACATGGAACTACTAAGAGGTGCTTAGCGGCATCAAAAAGCCGAGTGGGACTGATGTCACCTTAGTTAATAATGGTTAGGGATACAAAGTACTTAGTCTACAAAAGAGTGTTAAATGTAACACTTGTTTTATGAACATGAATGAGAAAAGATACATTCATTGATAGAACCTTCGCAGGTTGTAAGTATTCATGTACATGGAATTGGAGAACCATCAATTGTAGCTATATGGTATAAGCCTGGGCGAGTTTTTATTTATTTATTTATTTTTTTATGCATAGCATGGGCGAGTTGTTTTGATAATTCGGTATGGGTCTTTCCAATTGGGCATGAACTTCCCTTGGTTTGCAGGAATGGATGCAAATGTCCTTCTTAAAACAAGATCACCCACCCTAAATAATCGCTCTTGAGCTATCGAATTGTATTATCGGGCTACTTGTTGTTGGGTAACTACAATCCGCTATTTGGCAGTTTTCCTTGACATCGTCGAGCATGTCAAGGCTAAGACGCATATTGTCCGAGTTCGCTTCTTCCGATAAGTTGAACACTCTGTAGGTAAGTTCGTTGACTTTAACTGGGAGTAAGGCTTTGACACCAAATGCTAGCATGAATGAAGCTTCGCCTGTGGGCGTCCAACTTGTCGTTTGATAAGACCATAATACACTAGGTAATTCGTTTATCCACAAGTTTTACTTATCTTCTAACCGTCCTGACAATCCTTGCAAAATGATTTTGTTGGGAACTTGTGCTTGGCCATTTGCTTATAGATATGCTATAGGGGTAATTCAATTTTCAATACAAAACTCTAGACAAAATTTTTGGAATGAATCCATTGTGAATTGAGTGTCATTATCTGTCACGAGAATACGTGGAATGCCATAGCGGTATACTATTGAAGGTCTGAAGAATTCCTCTACCCAAGTTGCCGTATATTTAACAGGTTCTACGCTTAGACCCATTTGATGAAGTAATCTATTACAACGATGAAGAACTTCTTCTGGTGCTTGGCCTATGGGAATGGTCTGAGAATATCCATGTCCCAGACTGCAAATGGAATTGGGCTGCGCATGGGTTGTAATGATGCAATCGGAGAAGGGGAGACGGGTGCAAAGAATGACATTTTTTGCATGCTTGGACATACTTTATACACTGTTTAGCCATCTGCAGCCAGTCATATCCACAATGGAGAACTCAGTGACAAGCACTTTACCCCCCATATGACTGCCACATGTGCCTTCATGTACTTGAGTATTTGCATATGCTGCTTTTGATGGGTGAAGACAACGTAAAAGAGGAAGTGTGAATTACTCGTGGTAAAGAATACCTTCTTGGACGATGTACTGCTGATAACCTTGGCTTGAATCTTTTGCCCCTCACATCGAATGGCAGGTAATAAATTGTCATTGAGATATGACAATATGGTATCTATCCAATTCAGCTCTGGTGCGACAGGAGCAATTTTTAAGGCATGGGCTATACTAGCAGTCTTTAAAACATCATTGTAGATAGAGCTGTCTAGCTCAGCTAAATCAACAATAACCAATTTGAATAACATGTCAGCCTCTGAATTGTTCTATCAGGAGATATTACAAAGCTCGAATCGATGGAATTTTGCAGTTGCCTCTTTGGGCTTTCATGAATATGCTTGAAAAAGAGGTTGCTTTGCTTTGTACTTACCTATTACTTATTGGATGATAATTTGAGAATCACTGAATACCATCAGTTGAGTTGCCATGAGGCTTTTGGCGAGTTTAAGTCCGATAATTAATGCTCCATACTTAGCGATGTAATTTGTTGCTGGTAATTTGACTTGCAAAGCCGTCTAAATTTTAAATCCTCCTGGACTCATTAATATAAGCCCTGCTCTAGTGTGTTTTTTTGTTTGAAGAGATTTCCACATAGAGAGTCTAAACAAATGAATCTTAAAGCATAGGTTGGTCCAGAACTAGTACTTGTATTACTGAGTTGGGATTGACAACTTCTGGAGGTTGCAAGGCTGTGTTGGGATTAGCTGGTTCATCATTATCTTCAGGGATTGTGCTTTGTAGGGGAAAATCTACCAAGGCCTGTGCTTTTATCGCCATTCGGGGTTAGTTCTTCAAGTTGAATTGTCACACCCCAATTCTGCACTGTTCAGAATGGTGTGATGAACCGTTAAATAACCAACGGTTCAACCAGGATCTCAAATAGACCATCCCCGCGTTATCCAAACTTACACGCATCCACAATCATAATCAGAGTAATACACAATAGCGGAAAATTTATAAATAAATGAACTGAGAACTAAGATGATACCATTAATTAAATAGTAAATTATTCTGTTTCCAACTAAGACATACTTATGTAAATATCAAATACAAGTCTTTATAAATCCAAAGAAACCTATAAAATAGCTAATCAAATACACATGAGTCACACTCGCAAGAGGCGTCATGTATATACTCTTCAGCTCCAGTTTCCATAGCTGCCACATTTCCATACGCCGACGCATTCATATAGTCTTCAACGGTATAACCTGCATCATCAACTAAAAATATTCGACGTCAAGGTGTGAGCACACAACACGGCTCAGTGAGTAGCCAAAACAATGCAACAATACATATGCATGCAAAAATCAATTTATATCTTTGGTCTGATTTATAGTTTGCAATGTGCAATAGAAAGGTTGGTGGTCAAAGGTTAACGTTTATTGACACCGCCTCTATACACAGGGTGTGGAAGCCCGCCCGAAGGTTAACGTTTATCGTCTTCCCCATCCACCCTACCATAACATTATACAACAAAGGTTACGTTTATTGCTATATAATGCTATACTAACACGTAAGCCCCTATTAGCGAGGGCTTGCAAACTGGGCTCGCTACTAACCAATCCTAATGCCAAACAGTGTATCCAAGGCCTCACCCCAGCATCCCTCAGAATGCCCATAGAGATAGAGCTAAGGCCCCTCGGTAGAGTCAGAGACTACAAGGATCGAGACCACCTCCCTTGATACTCTACGACATAATAGTTCCGCTAAGGTAATGGCGATACGACGATGTCAATGCACAAGACTTGAGTTAGAGATAGAGCTAAAGTGCTGAGACCCGCCAAAGGTTAACGTTTATTGACGTTCTCATCACACCTCCCCTGATACTCGCTCGCTTCAAGTACATCAACCACACACATACAAGCACATGCCTATTCCTATCATCATCATCATCATCATGTTATAAACAATAAAGTAAATATGCATGAACAAGTAATAGAAATATTGGATGGCATGTTGTATGCACATTACAACATATTCGCATAGAATCAAACATAGCATAGGACTCAAGAATAGAAAACAGTTTATTATTAACCAATTTAGTTTGGAGTTAAGGTTCCTCACCTTAGCTTATTAATAGATATTTCCCAAGCTTTAAAATCACCGTTACAATGTTATTAGATTGCTAGCAGACCTAACAAAGTCGATAAAATTTAATTAGAATTACTTCCAGAATTAAAACCATTCTGTCAACTGAGGGTCGATGCTAGGGTCGATGGGTCTATCGACCCTCCCTCCATTCTGAACTTCCCGAATGCTGAGGGTCGATGGTCAGAAACACCTAAGGTCGGATGGTCTATCGACCCTCGGTGCGACCCTCGATGCACTCTGGTCCAATTTCCACTTTTAAATCCACTCTTCGTGTTTGAGGTCCTATGGCTTGCTTCCTACATTCATTCAACAATCATTCCATGGTCTAGAACCATGTATAATCCATCTAAATAGTTTTCGTGCATCCTCCCATGGTTTTCCATGAAAACCTAACCATGGATGGATGGTTTGGGTTTCTCCGAGATCACATTCTCATCAATAACTACCTTATGGTCTGTAGAAACTCATAGAATTAGTATCCATACCTGAGAAGATTAATCTTTCTCTGTAACTCTTCCCCTTTTTACTAAGTCTTTCTCCTTGTCTCTTTTCTTCCTCTTTTCCTTCTCCTCTCTTTCTCTAAATTCAATTAGGGTTGTGAAAGGAGTGAAAGTGGCTTAGGGACGTCCTTTAAATAGACTAGGAACATCCTAAATAACTCCCATTGAGATTTGGAAAGAATCCCACTCGAAAATATAGAAATTTCCTAATTTCTATATTCATCAGAAACCGAGGGTCGATGGGAGGGTCGATGATCCCGTCGACCCTAGGGTCTTAAGCTGTCCGACCCTCCCTTCAAATCTGAGGGTCTGACATTCTGTTTTGGGAGGTCCGACCCTACTTGGCTGGGTATGCGACCCTCCCCTAAAATTAAGTGTTTTTGGGTCGATTTTATACCTGGGATCTCAATCTCCATCACGCCCTTGGTCCACTTGACTTGACCATGATGGGTAAACCTGGTTCAAGGTGGTAAGACCGGGTTAGTTTGACACGGGTCTTACATGAATACTCTGAGTTCAACTGTCTAGTTAATCATATGACCTGAGACGTCAGATTTGGACAAGATTTTCTTTAATGGCTTGCCAATGAGCATGGTGATTGTATGTGCTTAAAAGTATGGCCATAGCTTACAAGATGTAGTGACTAGGCTGGGGCTATAAGACCCGCACACCACGAACCCGGTCTAACCTTATGTTCTCATGTCTTGACCGGTCTTTCCATTATAATCGGCTCAACTGAACCAATTTGTATGAAGAAATCACAAGATAAGGTAAGCAACAAGTTAAATTTAGTTGGTGTGATTGATTGTTTAGGTTATGTAGAAGCAATCAATCAAAAATTAAAAACCAGTAAATTTGGTTTGTATAGTCACATCATATGGTTGACCATATGGTCGACTATGTTGAGACCGCCCGTGTGGTCCCATGTTTTGGTTGTATGGTCGATGGCTTATGCGACCACACCATTGACCGTACGAACCCAGAACCGACTCTGTGTTTAGGAAACTTTCCTAATTTGAGGGGATATCTTTTCTTATTATAGAAAGACTCTATATGGAAAGTTTCTCCCTATAAAGAGGATGTCCTTTAGCCTCTCTCACTCTTTTAGAACCCAAAGATTCCCAAGAAATTCTTCGATTTCTTCCGGAAGCAGATGATTATTCATCTGCTTCTCACGTTCCGTGAATAGCCGGGACATTGAGGATATCCGGAAAGGCATTTCGGACGTCGCGCCTTCCGCCCCGTTTGAAGAAGGAAGGATCCCAAAGAATCGATCTTTCTTTTATCAAACTCCAAACCTAAGAAAGAAAGAGAGAAATGAACAGAAGGAGAAGGAGATTTGGAAAAGAAGCTTGGAAAAAGGTTTTGCAAAGAAGGTTCTAGCTTTCTACAGTAAGCTAAGGTATGAAATTTATTTATGTAGATGTAGAGCCTATTGAATAAGGTTTTCTATTGTGGATTGGGGATGTCAAACCAATATGATCCATGTCATCTTGTGAGTAAATCTCAAGGATAACCATAAGAGATGGATTAGGGTTAATGGTTAGTGAGAAACTGTAAATAATGGTCATAGGATAACCATAGGATGAACCCAAGTGATGAGCCAAGAAATCGACTCAGGAAGAACTTGGATTGAAAATAAAAATCGACAAGAAATCGTATGGTCGCAGCTATGGTCGACCATAGGGTGACCAGTGTGTCGACTACAGCTATTTGAGAAGTTTTCAGAAATCGTGTGGTCGCACGTACTGTAGCATGTAGTGCGACCATAGGATCGACCATACGTCGTGTGGTTGCATATATTGAGACAACAGGGTCGACCATAGGGGTCGACCATATGATAACAACAAGTATATTTTGAAACCAGACAAGGTTTTTGATTACTGTAACTTGAGAAAATTAATCCATAACTTAAATACATTAATTGGTTAGGTTCCTAATAGATTCAAAGTGACTTTCAAAGCTTGGGAGAGGAACAAACACCACTCAAAGGTGAGGGAACAAGAAATAAACTAATTGGATAATAACAAACTATTTTACTTTATTTGTCCAATGCAATGAATGTTTATATGCTTGTATGCTTCTAATGTGCATCTCACATGTCATCCAACTGCTTTATTCTGCTCATGCATATTTATTTCTGTCTATTTATAACATGATGATGATGATGCTAGGAATAGGCATGTGATTGTGTGTGTGTGGTTAGTGTGTTCGATGCTAGTGGAGCATCAGGGGGAGGACGTGGCATGGTGGTTCAGCCTGATCACTAGACTCTAGCTCTATCTCTACTCAAGTCTTACCCATTGACAACGTCGTATTGCCATTATCTTAGTAGAACTATTACGTCGTAGGGCATCAGGGGAGGTGGTCTCAGACCGTATGGTCTTTGACTCTACCGATGGGCCTTAGCTCTATCTCTATGGACGTATTAAGGGATGCTGGGCTGAGGCCTTGGATACATTGGATGGCATTAGGATTGATTAGTTGCGAGCCCAGTTTGCAAGCCCTCGCCAGCAGGGGCTTAAGTGTTGGTATGGGTAGGGCATCAGGGGAAGTATTGGCGGTCTGTGATCCAGACACTTTAGCTTTATCTCTATTCTATGGTTGGTGCATGTGGGACGATAATGGTGTTTAATCCATTGGACGGATTCACACACTCATGTATAGAGGTGCGGTGGCCACCAATCTTTTCTATAGCACATTGTAAACTTAAAAATCAGATCAAAGATATTGAATTGAATGTAGTCATATGTTTGTGCATTGTTTTGTTCACTCATTGAGCTCATGTTGGAGAGCTGACCCTCGCACGTGTAATTCCTTCTAGTTTCTGATGTTGCAGGTATTACGGTTGAAGATTATATGAATGTACTAACATATGGACATGTGGCGGCTATGGGTGTGCAAGTTGTGGAGGACGAGCAAGACTCGTCAAGCGAGTGTTTTAACTATGATTACGCTTAGTGGTTAACTTTCGTATTTTGATACTTGTAATAGGTATTAATTAAGTTTTGGTTACTTGGAGATAACTAGATTATTTAAATAATTATCATGTTAGATCTCAGTTCATTATTAATAAGACTTATGTTATTTTATTATTATCTCTGATTATTACTATGGAATGTGTTTTGATTTAACATGGTTGGCATGGCCTTTACG